>JAQPPZ010000792.1:1200000-1915313 GCA_028583015.1 Wollemia nobilis
ATCCCCCATGTGCCCATTTTGGAATTTAAAATTATCTCACATCTCTCTAGGCTCTCATTCCCCCATGCAAATTTATGGTGCACAACCTTCTAAGAGGAATGCCCTGATTTTTCTTGGTTTCATCCACATGCCACATCATTTCCACTTCATGCCTAGTCAATTCAAAGTTAGCCTCCTTCACCTCCATCAAAATCTATAAATATCCCCTTTTCCCCTCTCATTTTAAGGGAAACATATAGGCACATACTGAAATGTTGCTCAAATGTTGCTAGACTCAAGTACTCAACACTCAAAATCTCAACTTGCTTGGTGGTCACTACAAAACCCACCCCAATATTGTTTGTGGCATAGAGAAAAATATGTACCATGGTCATTTTGTAAAGGGGATTATTCCTCGAGTTGGTCACATATGTTGTAAACCACCCTACAAATGAGTTTTATTGTACTCAAAATATCTCAATTTTAATATGATTTTTTCATCTATTTTTATTGCAATGGTGCATTTTTCTATGTTAGAGGTTAAGCTTTGGCATTTGTTATTGCATCATTTCTTATGGCAGGTTTGGCTGGAAAAGAAATAACATAAATTTTTAGGACATTCATAGATATGTTACTTCTTTGGTGAGCAAGATTAAAATAGCAATAGTGGAGAATCTACAATTAGAAGATTGTGGAGTTTTAGTAGAATCTCCCTTGGAGTGTGATATTGCTTGTGGTTGAGGCTTACCTCAAATTTAGAGAATTAATCCTATGGGAAGTGCTTCCTTGAGAACTCCAAATAAATGGTAGCCTCCCCCTAAAGTATTTATTAAGTCAAATTTTGATGGGGCTTCTAAGGGAAATATGGGTAAAGCTGGTGGGGAGGATTAATTAGGAATAGTAAAGGACTAATTATTTGTTTTTTTTTAACATGGTGGAATCGATAGCCGCCACGAATCCGGGTAGGTTGTCCAGATTTTATGTCCGCCACAGTAATAAGGACTAATTATTTGTTGTTATGTAGAATTCTATGATATCTTATCCAATCATCAAGCTAAAGTTGAAGCAATGACAGTAGGTTTGAATATAATTCAAATTTTGAAAGTTAAAAGATTAATTTTAGAAGACTTATAGGTTATAATTTATGGTTTACATTCTTGCAAAGCCCTAGGATGGAGCGCTAAATAAATTTTTAGGATTGTTTTTCAGATTTTATATGGTTTAGAATCTGTTCAATTTTTTAGAGAGTAATGGTGTAGTTAGCTTAATGGCTAACAAAGAAGTGTTGAAACAGAATTTGCAAACTAAATTTAAAAATTTCTCACAAGATATAGTTGACATTTGTTGTCAGGAGGCTAAGGAAATGGAAAACTTGATAACTATATGGTGTAAATTCTCAAAGATGGTACTTTATTCAACTCAAATAAAAATTTATATGGAAGACGTAGAAAAAGTAGTAGGATAGGTTACTGTTACTATTTTGGTCAAAAAAAGGTTGTATTGTTTAGAAAACGCAGATTTTGAATTATAAGATAAATTGTATTTTGTGCCTAGATTAATTCATTTGCTATTCTTGTATTTCTAGGAGTTGTAAAAGGGAAGAGCCCCTTTAAAGACCCTATTATTTACCAATAGCAAAAAAAACAATATTAATTATTAATTAATAAATAATAACTAACTATTATTTATTTTATTTATTATTTTAAAATATTGATTATTTTTGTAATTGGATCTTATTTTTAGGATATGTAAAACTTAGGATACCTGAGAAATTAAAGTATATTATTTTAGGAATAAATTTAGTTGATTCTAGTTATATTTTTGGAGAGCATGCATATTAATTGCATAATGTATACTCAATGTATGATGACCATAATTATGAATGAATGAGTTCTAGAAATATGATTCTAAAAACAAAAAAGGGAGATAATATAGAGGAACCAAATATAGAGAAGTGTTGTTATTATTAGCATGTAGGATGTCTATATATATCGGGTGTGAGGCACCAACTATAAGAGGATTCAGTTGGATGTAATTAATTTAAAAGAGTTGTATTGAAGAAAGAATTTTGTTGTGTAATGTTTAAAATTTTAGAGTTGATGTTTTGATATGAACATATATTATGTAATTTTCTCTATTATCAATAATATAGATTTCAGAGGTTTTCAATATTAACATGTATAATTCTAGGGTTTCATTCTTCTATCATTTCTAATTTGTATTTTTTATTTATCTTGAGCCTCACCTCCCTTTCACACTCCTTTGAGTTATTATGTTTGGTATCAGAGGAGGTTGCAAACATTCTTTAGAGGAGGAGAAAGTTGTTTATTGGTGAAAGATTTATTTTGGGTTTTCCTTAACTAGAAATCGAGATAAAAATTTTAAAGATAAAATTTCTTTACCATGTACGTTGTTGTAATGGCTCTTAATGTTGCATCAATAATTTTTTCTCTATTGGAAGGGAAAACTTTGACTACTAGAAAGATCAATTATGAAGGATTTTGGTGTGGAAAGGAGTTTAGGAGATTGTAGAAATAGGCTATGAGGCTCCTGAAGACTAGAATATTTTTGCTCAAGATGTGAAGATAAGGAAAAAAGAGAAAGAGAAGCTTGATGCATAGGCCTTTTTCTATATTTAGAGTATAAATTATCCTAGCATCTTCCCTTGGATTACTAGTTGCAAGAATGCTCATGAATCTTGGACCATATTGGAGAGTTCCTATAGGGGATAGAGAAGGTGAAGGTAACTAGACTTCAAACCTTGAATATGGCCTCCAAAAATATGAGAATGAAAGAGGGAGAATATGTTGGATACTTGTGTCAGGATCAATGACATAGTGATCACGATGTGGGTCTATGGAGAGACCATAGAGGAGAATATAATAGTAAATAAAATTTTAGATCTTTTACTCCATGATGGATCTACATTGTGGTGATGCTAGAAGAGTGTAAATAGATGAATACCCTAGAGGTAGAAGAGATAGAGGGATTTCTCTTATCCTACTAGGACAAGAGGGATTTCTCTTATCCTACTAGGACAAGATGGCATACTATACACCCAACTTGAATCAAGCTCTTGAATCAAAGTTAAGGATATTAAGTTGTCAAGGAAGAAAGTAATCATATTAACAATAAGCAAGAGGAGATGGCTATTTAGTTGGTTCAAATTAAAAGGGAAAGAAGCATGCAATCTCTAAGGGTAAAGATAAGTTGAACATTAAAAACATATATTGTTACTATTAAAAAAAACCTAGGCCATGTGAAGAAGTATTGTAAGATCTTGTACTACACCAAAAAGGGTCTTTAAGGGTGGTTTTTAACTACCCTTAAAGACCTTTAAGGGTGGTTATTTAGCCACCATCTATGAGGGCATCGTAAAAAATCTGCATCATATGACAATGATTAAAAAGCAACTCAAAAAATTGCCCTCTTAGGGTCTATTAGGGTGGTTAAAAACCGCCTTGTATTAGTTTATCATTATAAGGGTGATTAAAACCGCCTCAAAAACTGCTTTATGGATATCAAGTATGGACAAACAATATTTGATCTTGAAATGGAGGTAAACAAAGAGGATCTAAAAGTGCGTAATTACACATAAATTCAAAATTAAAGCTTCAATTCCATATGAAATACTCCTAGCAAAAAAAAATATTTTTCTATAGAGGTAGCCATAATGATTTGTCTTATAGGATAGTTGAAAAAGATTGAAAAAATATATGTTGGAAGGTGACCTAAGATTATAATGGAATATGGGCTTAAGGGAAAACAAAACTTAGATGAAATAAAATATCAAAAGGATGAATAAATTTGGTATTTGATTTAATAGAATGCCTAAACAACAAAAAGGATATAAAAATCTATATAAGGAAAAAACTAAAGGCAAGAATGTTGTTAAAAAGAGCTAAGAAGAAATAAAGTGCACTAACTTGCTAACTTTAACCTCGCATATGAGCATTCATCAAAAAGTATACATATATGCAAATGTGAAATGGAAAGCAAAGATGCTTATAGCCCAACAAAGAACTAGATTGCATTGACTCAGATGTGAGATAAGTAGATAGAAGAAACCTAGAGAGAAATAGAAAGATAGAGTACACATATTACACTTTAGCGACAGTTAAAATAGAGAAACACATTATTTTAGAATGCAAAGCTTATAATAGTTACATTGATGTATGAGCTATAGATTCTATATCTGAATTGTTTGAAGAAACAAGAATAGAAGAGTTAGAGGAATTTGTGTGCAAGTTAAGTGGATCTAATGACGAAGAATTTTATACTCCAAATAGGAGGCCTAAATTTCAAATGCAAAAGAGGATAAGGTTGTACATGCTCGGATGCCATGTATTTGAGTTGAGTAGAACATGAATGGATAAACACATCCTCCATAAGGATCGTCTCATATGTTCTATGGCCTATAGATGTTAAAAAATTTCAAACTTAGTTTAAATAATATTTTTATACAAAATTCTAATCATTAATTTCATTTTTAAATTTAGAATATATTTTGAAATGTCGAACAATGAATTAAATGACATGATCTTAACTCGTTAATAATTAAACTTTTAAGACCTCTGTTCAAATCTTGCTTTTATATATATATATATATATATATATATATATATATATTCCAAATGTGTTATAATACCACTATATAGTTGTGATGTAATACAAGTAAGACTAGATTCAATCTCATATAACCAATTAAAAAATAGTTTAAACAATACAATTTAATTATTAAATTAATTTTTTTATAACTTTAAATAACACTTTACTAATTAATATTAAGACATTTCAATCTAAATTTATGATTTTTTTTTTTCAAAAGTAATTTACTTTATATAAATATACTAAAAATACTAATTAAAAAAATAATTAATTTATAAATTTTTTTATAAACTAAAATAAAAGGTCTTTAATGTAAACTAGACCACACACAAAAGTTCTTTAATGTAGATTAGACCAAACAACTTATCTTAACCAAACACAAAAGTTCTTTAATCTAGATTAGACCAAACAACTTATCTTAATATAGTTAAAAATATATATATTTTTAAATAAATATAAAACTTTTTATGATTCAATTAAAAATTGATTTTTAAAAGAAGACAATATACACCCTTAAATAGGAAAGAGGTTGAAGGTGAACATAAAATAAGAAGAGATAATATACACCCTTTGTACTCCATAGAATAATCGAAAGAGAAATATTATTTTAAAATGTAAGGTTATATTCTACTATTATAATTTATAAAACTTCTAACTATATTTGAACTATTCTACTAATATAATTTACAAAAATAAAAAAACATAATTTTAAAATATAAAATATATATTCAAATAAAATAATCAGTACACAATTATCTAAAAAATATATAAAAATTTATCACTAAAATTGTTAGCGTATATTATATTTGCACTATTCTTACATTATTGTTGTAACAGTGCCTATTTCAGCCACGGGTGGTTTCGTAACCTCCGGGCTTAATAGGGCATATAGTGTCTATTTAATCTGCTGATTAATAAAATCTCAGTGTTGTTTTATCTAACATGGCATCAGAGCCAGTAGCGTGAGAAGAGAGGCTGGAGGCGGACGCTGTTTGCTTGGAGAAAGTTTTGCAGGAAGCGGAAGGCTTCAATTTTTTTTTTCCCAGCGCTGGTCTGGAAAATTTTTAATTTCCCAGCGCTGGACTGTGTGTTTTTTTTCTGAATGCATAGTTTAAAAAAAACAGACCTCCTGTGCGCTGTTTTTCCCAATGCTGGTCTAGTTTTTTTTTCTCCCGAGCACCGTGAGATTTAAAAAAAAAATTTTCCTTCCGCGACGTGATTTTTTTTTAATCACGCCGTCGCGTGATTGCATTTGAAAAAAACAAACGGCATGATTGCATTTGAAAGAAAAAAACACGGCATGATTTTTTTTTCCGCCCCCCTCCCCCCGTGATTGAATTTAAAAAAAAAAAAATAGCGGACGGCGTCCGCTACCCCCCCACCCGCGATTTAAAAAAATAAAAAATCGTGACGGCCATCCGCCGCCGCGACGTGCCCACCCTCCCTCCCTCCCCCCTTCCCCTCACCGCGCAGCCGCATCGCGCCGCGTGCACCGCTCAAAGCAGCCGCGACGCGCAGTGACCAAGCAGCGGAGGAGAGCAAGCTGCGGCCGCCGTCGCGACCAGCAGCAGGGCAGCGGACTGGGGACCAGCAGCAGAGGCCGCGCTCGGGCAGCGGACTGGGGACCCTCCTCAAATACGAGGGGGCCCCTGATCCTGTCGGATCAGCCCGCTAGTCCACCTGGTGGTGGACTGTGCGGTAAGGCTCTGGGAGCCTGCAGGTCGCGGGTTCCAATCCCGCCGACCCCCCTTCCACAAAGGTAAAAAAAAAATTTCCACATTTTTTTTTATTATTTTTTTCCTTAAAGTTAAACTTTAATTTTTTAATTTTAATTTATTTTCTATAGTTTAACCTTTATAAATTAAAATTAAATTTTTTAATTTGATTTTAATTTTTTCTTTAAAGGTTTTTTATAACTATATAAATTAAAATTAATATTTTTTTTTAACTTTAAGGTTATAAAATAATTTTCAAAATCATTTGTGGGAATTTTTTTTAAAAAAAGAAGGGGGTATTTTTTTTTCAAAAATCAAAGGGGGAAAGAGAGTAATTTTCTGAAAATCAATTTTGGCATTATTGTAAAGGTGCATTTTCGGCTGCGCCCGACACCTAGTGGGTTATTTCTGTGGGCATTTTTTTTGTTGTATGTTGCATATTTGTTTTTTTGCACTATAACATTAAAAATTAAAATCAAATTCACTCCCTAAGTCCCCGGAATAATTAAAACCCATCCGTGCAATTTATTGCACTGCAACGTTTGGTATTTGTGATACCTCTGCCAGCACTTACAGTAAAGCCGTCGTGATTGCGCTATCGTATCCGCCGCCTAATATAGCCGCTACAACGACGTCTGAGCTTGTTCTCTATAAATCGTCTGGGAGAGATAAGTTTGCCATTTTGCATTTTTTTACTCCATCCACTACCCTTAATCGCTCTTGTGTTTAGGCGTAAATCCTGACGAAGTATTCTTCATAGTGTTTAGGGGAAGTTACGCCCCACGCATGAGAAGAATCTTCTATGGTAGGTGCCATCAACAAGGCGATTCCCTTTCAAGCATCGCTTATGTTCCACGTATCGTATGATCTCTAAAACTCACCTATAGTTTCCCTCACGTAAGGGCGGGTGATTTTTGTTGATCTTTCTAAATACCTATAGTTTCCCTCACGTAAGGGCGGGTATTTTGTACGGTATAACGGCCTAGCAAAAGGTATATCGAAAGGGGGACCAATTGGTGTTATAAGGAACCTTCATCATGTCTCGCAAAACTAATGACCGATTCTCATCGCTTGTTGAAAGGTCCTAATTACACACCATGGAAAAATAAGATGAAGGCCATCCTAGCAATGGATGATTTATGGGATGTTGTATCCGGAGCAACAACCGGACCTTCACCTCGTTGTTGGTGTTACAACTCCATCTAATGCTCAAAGAGACTTTGATAAGCTAGACAAGAAAGCAAAAGTGCTCATCTTGCTTGTCGTGGTCTGATGAAGTCCAACCCCATATTGCTGACTGTGCAACTAGTAAAGCGGCATGGGATGCCCTTAATACTATATATGAGGGAAAGAATGATTCCACCATTCTATTTCTTCAATCTCAATTACACAGTCTGAGCATGAAGCAGGGTGAGACAGTTTGAATTCTTTCTTTGCAGTAGTTTCCGAATTGAAAGCAAAGTTGAATTCTTTGGGAGAACCAATTGAAGACAAGCTCCTTACTTCAATTGTATTGAGAGCTTTACCCGATTCTTATCGGGTGTTGATTACTTCCCTTCATGTATCACAACGGAAAGTTACTTTTGTAGAATTGGTTAATATGCTTCAAGAGGAGGAAGCACGCCAACTACAGAGAGATGATTCTTCTAACACTGCTCTCTACATCAACAGGAAAGGGCAGAACCAGAAGAAGGGTAATTTTTAGAAGGGAGGGAATTCACAAAAGGATTCAAAAGGGAAACAAACTCAACAACCTCAACAGAAAAAGAGATATTGCAAGATCTGTGACAAAGAAGGTCATGATACAAACAGATGTTGGCATAAGAATAAGCAATCAAAACAGAAAGGCCGAAACAAACCACAAAAGAACAAACAACAAGTGAATGTTGTTGTTGAAGAATCTGACACGGATTCTGAGAGAGCTCACAAAGTTCTCATGACTACCACAAAGTGTCCAAGGCAGACGGATCCTATATGGTATGTTGATTCTGGAGCCAGGAAGCACATGACTCGGTGACAAATCGTGGTTTGAGTCTTTTGAGGCCAAAGAGGGCAAACCTCGTCACTATTGCCGATGATAAAACCTACAAGGTTCAGTGGAGAAGGCACTGCTTCAGCCACTCTTCCCGATGGCAAGTGTCGATTGATAAAGTCCTCTATGTTCCAGGATTGGCAAACAATTTGTTGTCAATCACACAAATTCTGGACAAAGATATGGTTGTGAACTTTAGTGTTGAGGGAGGCAAGAAGTGTTGTTCTATTACCAGGAGGGGTAAGAACATTGCAACCGCTTCATATAAGCATGGCTTATTTGCCTTAGATACTATCTCTACTCCACATGTTGCCATGACAATCCTCTACAAAGGAGGCAACTTCCCTATGGCACAAGAGATATGGACATTTGAGTTCGGGTTACTTACTTGAGCTAAGTAAGTATGAGATGGTTAAGGGTCTTCCTTCCCTTTCTACCACTTTACCGGCTTTGCTCGATCGCTTGGCAGGAAAGCAAGATAGAGTGCCTTTTGAAAAGAGCTCTACTAGAGCAAAGAAACCTCTCGGAGTTGGTTCATACCGATCCGTGCGGTCCCTTCACTCCCAACAGAGTTGTGGGGGTAAGAGGTATTTTTAGTTATTTGTGGATGATTACTCACGAAAGATGTGGGTATTCTTTCTTCAACCGAAATCGAAGCATTTGGCTTCTTTCAAAGCAATTCAAGAAATCCTGTTGAGAAGGAGTCGTGGACTTCTATAAAGACCCTCCGCTCAGATCGAGGGGGGGAGTTCACCTCTAAAGAATTTTTTGCATTCTTGAAAGAAAATGGGATCACAAGACAGCTTAACTACCGCTTATACTCCTCAAAAAATGGAGTTGCCGAAAGGAGGAATCGTTCCATCATGGAAATGGTTCGTTGCATGCTCACAGGAGCTAGACTTGAGCAACTATATTGGGCGTAAGCCGTCACCACAAGAAGATATCTCGTTGAATAGGGCACCCACAAAGGCCCTACAAGGAATGACTCCACAGGAAGCATGGAGTGGTAGGAAACCCTCCATTTCTCATCTACGCATTTTTGGGTGTAAAGCTTTCATGCACATACCAAAAGAGAAAAGGAAGAAGCTAGATGAGAAGTCATTGAAGTGTATTCTTCTTGGGTATGATGAGCACTCTAAGGGTTATCGTTTGATTGATCCCTTAACCAAGAAGATTCACATAAGTAGAGATGTTGTTTTTGATGAGGCTTTCACATCAGGAAACACATCAGATGTATACCTAGACCTTGTGGAAACTCAAAGTTGTTAAATCTCCTTCATCAAAGGTTGGAGGTTCTTCTCGATCTTCTTCAACACCTAAGAAGAAGAATCCAAAGTGGTATACAAATACAATCAAAGACTCTAAGCTATCTACTCCACCAGATTTGACTTTGGATAGGCCTCGTACTCGCAAAGCATGGCTCGACAGGAGAAAGCCGCAACAGAGAATACTCGGGGTTGATGATCTCGTGTCAATCTTTTGAAGAACTTTCTCGTAGATCCAAAGAAGAGATACAGTAAGATATGGATATTGATAGTGATAAGGTGTTTATGTCTTCCATAGACGATCTTGAACCCGCATCAAGACAAGTTGCTCTCGGTGAGCCTCAGTGGAAGGTTGCTATGGATGCAGAGTATAAGTCTTTGATGAAAAACAAAACTTGGAAGCTTGTCGATCTGCCGCATGGAAAGAAACCCATTGGCTGCAAATGGGTGTATAAAGTCAAGTACAAAGCAGATGGGACAATTGATAAGCATAAGGCCCGTCTTGTTGCAAAGGGCTATGCTCAAAAGGAAGGCATTGACTACGAGGAAACTTTTGCACCTACTGCTCGGATGACAACAATTCGAGTTATTTGTGCTATGGCAAAGACAGTTTGGGTGGAAAGTTCATCAGATGGATGTCAAAAGTGCCTTTCTGAATGATGATCTCCAAGAAGAAGTCTATATGACTCAGCCAGAAGGATTTGTAGTGGAAGGCCAACAGCAGAAAGTTTGCAAATTGGTCAAATCCTTATATGGCCTGAAAAAAGCTCCTCGATCTTGGTATATAAAAATGGACAATCACCTCCCTGCAAAGATGGTTTTAAGAGATGTCCGTCGGATGCAAACCTCTATTTCAAGAAACAGGGTTCTCAGATAGTGTTGCTTGTACTCTATGTTGATGATCTCGCTCATTACAGGGAGTTCAAAAACTATGATCTCTACTGTCAAAAGAGACTTGTGTCAATATTTTGAGATGTCAGATCTCGGACTTCTCCATTACTGTCTTGGTCTGGAATTCAGCCAGAAGGAGCACTCCATCAAAGTGTCTCAGAAAAAATATGCCAAGACATTGCTAGAAAAATATCGCATGACTGATTGCAAGCCAATGGCAACTCCGATGGAGACTCGACTTCAGTTATCGCGATATGATGATTCACCTTAGGTAGATGGTACTCTCTATCGACAGTTGATTGGGAGTCTCATATATCTGACCAATACTAGGCCAGATCTCGTATTTGCTGTCAACTATCTTTCGAGGTTCATGCAGGAGCCTAAGACCACTCATTGGAAAGCAACAAAACGTGTTCTTCACTATGTCCGTGGCACAATAGAATATGGCCTAGAATACAAGAGGAACAACAAATTCTTCTTGCAAGGATACACGGACTCCGACTATGCCGGATCATTTGATGATCGCAAGTCAACTTCGTGATACATTTTTCATCTTGGATCCGGTCCTCGTCTCTTGGCACAGCAAGAAGCAACAGGTGGTTGCTATTTCATCAACAGAGGCAGAGTATCGCGCCGCACGTGAAGCTGTGTGCGAAGTGATATGGTTGCGTCGCATTTTGACAAGTATGGGTCATCCATCCAAATCTCCAATACACTTGTTTTGCGACAATCGTGGTGTTCTGAACCTAGTCAAGAATCCACCCATCATGAAAGAACAAAACACATTGACACACAATGTCATTTCACTCGAGATGAAGTTTCGAGGCACCAAATTCAGCTTCAAAGACATTCCCACCGATGCTCAAGTTGCATACATTTTCACTAAGGCACTTGCACGTGTCAAATTTGAATTGTTTCGCAGCTCTCTTTGTATTGCAAAATGATGTAATCAGGGGGGATGTTAGTATAGCTAGTAGTTATATTATTACCCCAATAATGTAATAAGGGGGGATGTTAGCGTATATTATATTTGCACTATTATTACATTATTGTTGTAACAGTGCCTATTTCAGCCACGGGTGGTTTCGTAACCTCCGGGCTTAATAGGGCATATAATGTCTATTTAATCTGCTGATTAATAAAATCTCTGTGCTGTTTTATCTAACAAAAATTACAATATTAATATTAAATTAAAATTTAAAATTTAATATCAATTATTTAATATAAATTTTTTATCCCATCAACTACTTTTGATGAAAACCTTTTATTTTAACCACCTTGTGACGATAATACTAAGTTTCACTGTAGTAATTTGTGTAATGGCAGTTGTCTAGTTATTATCATCCATGTGGTTGTGAGGTCGATTCCTGATTCCTCTTGTGTTTGCTCGAACGCTGATATTTATACATATTTGTAAAAGATGTTCAATATAAAAAAATTCGTAGTTGTTTGACCTGTTACGTTTTACTTTGTTGAAAAATGAGTTGTTGAAAAATGAGAGGAGACAATATACACCTTTTTTACTCCATAAGATAACCGAAAAAAAAATATTATTTTAAAATATAAGATTATATTTTATTATTATTATTTATAAAACTTGTAATTATATTTGAACTTTTTTACTAATATAATTTACAAAAATTAAAAAAACATAATTTTAAAACATAAAATATATATTCAAACATAATATTTAATACACATTTTTTAAATAAATAAATAAAATATATTATTAAAATTAAAATATCAACACTATTAAAAATAAAATAATTAAATTAAAATTTAAAATTTAGTATGAATTATTCTATACAAACTTTTTATCCCATCAACTACTTTAAGTTTGAAAACCTAAAGTTTGAAAACCTCTTATTCTAACGACTTCTAATTAATATCATTGTGACCATAATACTACGTTTCACCGTAATTTCGTAGTTGTTTGGCCTGTTACGTTTTACTTTGTTGAAATCATGTGGCTGTAACGTTCACTTGCACATATGATGAGATGTGGTTTCACTTCTGTTATGTTACTTTGTTGAATCATGTGGCTGTAATGTTCACTTGCACGTATCATGAGATCATGTGGTTTCACTTCTCATGTTTATCATCAACTAACCGTGGCAAATCTATAATGAGCATGGTACGTTCCCAGTGACTCACAGACGTGATGATCTTATCTTCTATTCTTTAAAAAGTTTAAAGGATGTGATGATCAGATCTTTTATTTTTTTTAAAGTTTAAATTCAATGACAAACGTTATCATAACAACAGTTGTTAGCGAAGGACGAGAAAGTTAAACTTTTTATTGTCCGTTGCTTTACAGTTTACATCAACTGCTTTGTGGTGGCCTTCAAAATTTTTATTCCCTTCCACTCCCATTCCCTGCGGATTTTGGTTTTGGGGATCTGAAAAGGCGATTACTGAACATCTCTGTAACAATGGCGAACCCAAATCCAAATTCAGCGAAGCCATGGAAGGTGGACTACGCCAAAACATCACGGTCTTCCTGCAAAACATGCAAGAACTCCATCGTCAAAGGAAGTCTCAGGATTGCCAAAATGGTAACTGCCAGACAATTCGAAGGAATCATGCCGGTAATATTTCTTCTTTCTCACAAGAAAATAGTTCATGATTTGTTTGTGTTTAACACGTTACATTGCGTTGGAATTTCAAGTCTTTTCTTTTTTATTTTATGTTCTGAGTAAAAGACTCACAGAAGGAGATTCAAGGGTGAAATCGGTTATGGTATTGATAATAATGTATTGTGTGGAAAGGGTTTTATGGCCTTGATTTCCAAATATTTTAAAATTCTACTGCACTTGTTCAGCATTGAATTATATTTACATTTTGGCCTTGTGAAACAATGGCTGTTGATGTTGTTGTTATTTGGGTTGTGGGATCCTTAGGAATTTATTGTTTCTGTTAGGCCCGTTCTTATTGTTTAAAAAGCGTATATGTCAGATCAAGCTTGGCTATGAATTTTTTTTTTAAATAATTTTCTTACTTTAGTTAACATAGGCTAACATATCAAACGTCAGTTAAAGACCTCGACGTTCCTCGACTTTCAAAAGACCAAATTTCGAATCCTGTTAGGTGATACATATATAACTACCTGAAATACGACAGGATGTAATATGGTTGGGACCTGCTAGACTATCACCTAGTTTAATGATTGTGAACTGTTTAACAAAAATCCTACTTTCAGTGCTTCAATTGGAGTGGTTTTAAAGAGGTTTAAGTTGGAGAATCGACCAGAAAATACGTAGGTTATCAATTGCTGCTGAGAAAGGGAAAGTTTAAGGACTCTAGTCAAGCTTTGGTAAAGCTTAAAAAAACATAACTGAATTTGTGTGAAAACTCTTCAAGTGTATACTGTATTTATCAGACTGCAACCTAGCCACATTGCTGCAGTCATGGGCTATCTCATTGCAATAATGGAGAATTGATCATAGTTTCGCGCCATCTATATCTGAATGTATATGCACCGTTCCATAGATTTGTTCAAACAATTTGCTGCATTGACGGTGACCATGACCATTACAACATGAGTTAGACAATTGAGAGCTTTCTTAATTGTATAACACCTCTTTTCATTTGAAAGGCAGAAGGAAATCATTTTTATTTAGTTTTAGGAAAGTATTTAACAAAATTTATCTTTAAGATGTATTCTATATTGTAATGTGAAAGTATTTTTCATATTTCATTTTGTAACTTTGGTATTACACGGGGATGTGTTCCCTTGAGGTCTCTTTTGGCTGTTCCTCGCCTTTTGGGGATGCAGCCTAAACATCCCTGTAATGTCCTCATTTTGGGAACTTGGGGGCAATTGTCCCTCGGGGCATCTTGAGCTGTCCCCAAAATGGGGTGGGGTTGGCATCTTAGACACATCCCTAGGACGTCCTGGAGATGCCTGAAATGTCTGGTGCATATAGGAGGCCGGCATGATTCCTAGGGCATCCCACAAGCATCCTGGACAAAGTCCACCCCATTTGGGGATTTAAAAGCAAAATAATGTGAAAACACAACTATCCAGCTTCTTTCAATCAGATTGAAGAAGAATTTCACCATAATCTTGGGGACAGTAGTGGAAGGAGGCAAGACTGCTTGTCCTATTGGAAATGAAGGGCTGGTGGATGTGGATGTGGTATCCATGGTGAGGAAATGATGAAAAATCGGGTGAAAAAGGCGAAAATTTGCGTGATTTGATGATTTGGGGGGTAAAGTGATTCGCTTGCAAATTTGGAGCGATATACTCACAAAATAAAAGCGATTCGATTGTTGGATGAAAGTGAAGTGACGAAAAATGAGGAGTGATTTGCTTGGGGAGGAGCATTTTGCTTGTTGGAGGGGAGCGGTTTGCTCGAAAGGTTCAAGTGATTCGCTCGTAATTTTTGAGTGGTTCACTCTGATTTTGGGACTTAGGCGATATTTGTGTTTTTCTTCCTCACAATGTTTTGACGAGTGGTTCGCTTGTTTTCTAGTGGTAGGGGACCTCCTATGGAGGTGTGACCCGACTAGTCTGTGGTGTGTGATTCACTTAAGGCCGTGTGGTTTGCTCAGATATCTTGGGTGTGCATATGTAAATAAGGCCTGCTTAGGCCCCCTTAGGGCTCTTATAGGTCTTAGGTAGTGTGTGTCGTTTGAGCAGGGCGATTGGCCCATTGAGGACCATTTAGCCTTGCCTTGTGGTCAACATGAGGCCGACAAGGTTCGAGGTGTAGACCAATTGGTTCCCCCAAACTCCGTAAGGGGGGCGGAGGTCCAAGGTTCAAATATGGGGCCTTGCCGGACTGAACGCTTGCCCCCTTCCTGGTGCTTTCAGTGGCGTAAAAGGTTTAAAATGATCGTGGCATGGTGGTTATAGGGGCGGATTGCACAAAGATCTGTGTGGCGGCTTCTGGTTCGGACAACGCAGAATACTGTGGCAGCCATAAAAATCCGGATAGCCTGCTTGGATTCGTGGCGGCTACTGATTCCCCCATGTACAAAAAAAAAAAAAAAAACATGAGGCCGACAACCGAGGTAAGTGCCCTTTTCGTCTAGGCGAGCGAATTGCTCAATTTTATTTTTTCAAATTTTTAACATCAATATATCCTTGATGGACTTGGTATGCTGTCGACTTGGGGGGAAGAGATGGGATTTTGACAAAAAATTGGGAAATTTGGAAGGAGAAAGGAGGAAAACGGGAATATTTGGAGGGGAAGATACTTACCGAATTAATAGCTGATATTATGTATATACATATTCTTTTGGCTGGAATTCTTGTCACTATAATAGGTGGAGGTGTTGCCCGTTCATTGAGATAGGCAACATTACTCATTCCATGGAGGTAAGCTTGTAGGCATTCGGACTCGCAGTTTCAGCGATCTAGTAAGGTTTGCTCCATAATGAGTCAAACTTCTGATGGGCCCTTGGTTTTGTGCGATCTTCATCCCATTTGAGCGCAAGGTCTCCTTTATATTCTACTTTTGTAGGCCTTTTATCAAACCACTTTTTGACAACATCTTGACGTCATACGTTTTTTCTGAAATATTTTTCCTTTTCTTCCTTTAGTGTCTGCATTGCATTCAATGGTGCTTGCATGGGTTTGATGTCGATGTCCTCCAACTCGGGCTATTGTGACATTTGGATGGAAGGGAGCTCGAGGTTAATTGGCAACATTGCCTCTTTTCTGTATACTAGCTTGTAGGGGGATGACCCATTGGATGATTTTGGCATCACTTTATTTGCCCATAATGCTTTTCTTGACTTTTTATCCTAGTCCCTTTGTGACATTGACATGGTCCTCTTCAAGATGCTTGTGATGTTTTTATTGGTTGATTCGGCCAATCCATTGCCTTGGGGATAATAATTGGATGATGTTTTGAGCAAGAATCCATAGTCAAGGGCAAACTTCATCACTTTAGCTCCCTTGAAATAGGTAGCATTATCTGTGACAATGGCGAGAGCTCCAAACCTAGTGATGATATCTTCAAGCAGTCGCACCACAACCTCTTCATTAGTTGCTTTGGATGAGACTGCCTCAAGCCATTTGGTAGAGTAGTCTAGGGCAGTGAGGATCCTTCCATGGCCTGCCCTTGACAATGGGTTGATCTTGCCTATGAAATCAAGGCCCCACTATTGGAATGGTTCGGTTACGACTATAGGCTTCAAAGGAATTGGGTCTCTTTTCTTCCTTCCCTGGAACATGCAACAAGATTTGTAATCCTTGACTTGTTGGTAGCAATCGGTGAAAATGGTGAGCCAATTATTCCCAACTCTTAGGGTCTTGTGGGATGTTGTGGGTGCAGAGAAGTGCCCTGCTTTGTCGTTATATTGTTTGATTAGGGCCCTTTGTCTATCTTCTTCTACATAGTGGAGTAGAATGCTATCATTTTCTTTTCTGAAGAAGACGTTTGTCTAATCATTGATGTGTTGCTTTTTGTCTAAACATGCTCTCTGTTTGGTTAACAATCCTTCAGGGGGCCTGTCTTGTAGCCTTGTATCTGCACATCTCTCATCCATATGGTTCCTTCATTGATATCCATATCTTCAACCAGGGAAACCTGTTCTTAGGAAATTTTCGTTTCTAACCTTTCACATAGGGCTCTTCCTCTAATTATATTAGTGGGTTTGATCTCAATATCGAATTCCTATATTTTATTGATCGGAGTCTGGACATCAGTGTGTACTACAAAAACAATGTTCTTGCTTTGTGAAAGGTATTATTTGAACTTCTTTAAGGATTTCATGATGGCAAACACTTTTTTCTAAATCAAGGTATACCTCTTCTCGTAGTTGTGAAGAGTTTGGTTTATATGAAGGATATGGGATGCTCTTCATCTAGGTCATTCTTTTGGGTCAAGACAACTGCAATACGCTCATCCATACCAAACACATACATTCTAAATTCTTTGGAGAAATTTGGATTAATTAGGACAAGAGCCATGGCGATGGCATCTTTGATGTCTTGAAAGGCTGTCTTTCTTTCTTCGGTCCAATCTAGGGAGGCATCTTTCTTTAACATCTTAGTTATAGGCCTAACCATTTGAGCAAAATTAGTAATGAACTTGGCTATAAACTAGATTTGTCCTAGGAATGACCTGACCCCTTTGACTGACATGGGCAATGGTAGGTCTTGGATGGATTTTATTTGATTGGGATCTATGGCTAAACCCTCTTTTGATACCACATGGCCTAACAATTTGTTCTCTTGGACCATGAAAATAGACTTCTTTGGATTCAAAGAAATACCAAATTCTCTACATATTTGGAAGACTGACTCTAGATGCTCAATATGCTTTTGTTTTTATAAAGTACTGTCAAATCATTAAGGTATTAAGGATAGTCTCACCTATGAGCTCGATAAAAGATATGTCCTACGCTCTTTGGAAAGTTGTCCTTGCATTTGATAGCCCAAATGGCATTTGTTGGTAGGCGAAAATTTCCCATTTGGTGGTGAAGGTCGTTTTATGTTGGTCTTCGTCTTTAACCCAAACCTGATTATATTTAGAGAAGCCATCTAGGAGCGACAACATTTATGACCCTGCTATCTTTTGCAGTATTTGATCAATGGTAGGCAATGGGTAGTGATCTTTCAAAGATACTCTATTCATGTTCCTGAAGTTGACACAATCTTAAATCCCTATTCTTCTTGTGTACTAGGACTATATTGGCAACCCAAGTGGAGTGTTTGATCGAGAATAAAATGTGAGCTTGAAAAAGTGTTAATAACAACTTTTTCATCATTGATTCTATTTTTGGATTCATTGGTATTTGATTTGATAGGTCTAGAATTAGGCTCCAATTCAATTGTATGCTCGATGATATCACGATCATAGACTTTAATATCTTTGTATGACTAGGCAATAATGTCTCCGTACTTTCCACAGAGCTTCTTGAAAAGCTCCTTTTCTTCTTGAGTGCAATCTTTCCCAAGTAGTAGACTCTTTCCTTCAACTACCTCGATTGGGTGATTTGAACTTTGAGACTACTTTTCTTTGTACTATCATTGGGGTTAAACAAACTCTCCAAGGTGATCAAACCTTTGGGAAATTGGTTTGATTTTAGTCGTATGATACCATCCTTGAAGTCATCTCCATACTCATTCTTTTCTTTGGCGTATTGAGCCTCCCTATTAGGAATTCTATGATCTGCTCGTCATTGTTGAAGACCTACTAGTGATCAGAGTTATCAGGTACTGCCGGTCTAAAGACTTTTCTTCTTGAGTGCAATCTTTCCCAAGTAGTAGACTCTTTCCTTCAACTACCTCGATTGGGTGATTTGAAGAAGACTTTACCTTTGAGACTACCTTTCTTTGTACTATCATTGGGGTTAAACAAACTCTCCAAGGTGATCAGGCCTTTGGGAAATTGGTTTGATTTTAGTTGTATGATACCATCCTTGATGTCATCTCCATACTCATTCTTTTCTTCGGCGTATTGAGCCTCCCTATTAGGAATTCTATGATCTGCTCGTCATTGTTGAAGACCTATTAGTGATCAGAGTTATCAGGTACTGCCGGTCTAAAGACCACTTCCAATTCTTTCGGTTTATCTCACATATCATTGGTGGGGTCAAATCAAGCCACCATTCTGACCAACATGGGTATCGCGTTTATTTCACATGAATTGAAACTTTTAAGCAAATCCTAGACTTGATGCTTATAAGACTTCAGGTGCTTGTTTTTCTTGGCACACTGGGAATTGACTTGATTCACAATTAGTTTGGAGTCGCCATATATTCTTAAGTCCTTGATTCTTATATTTTTTGCTTTTCTCAAGCCAGGACAGAGTGCTTCATTTTATTCCACATTGTTTGTATAGTTGAACAACAACTTAATGAACTTGTGCTCCTTGTGGATCAATAAACTATACCCCAACACCTGCTCCATTCCTGGTCTTGGCACCATCAAAGTACATAGTCAATGTCTTTTTAGCTCCTTGACTTGTCAAGGTGGGGAGGTTCGAAGGAGTCTTCGTAATTAGGTAGTTCCCTAACTTAGTTTCTTTGTACTCCACTTTTGGGTCTATGTATCTTGGAACATGTTGATTATCATATCCACTTTTGGATCTTGGTCGCCTTCCTAATACTTATCATCTTTGATGTATTTTGGCAGGTTATTCTAGTTCACCGTGCATTCATCTTTAAGTTTGTGTAGGAGATATTCATTCTCAATCTTGATTATAGTACTTTGGGCACCTTCATATGAGTATAGTCCTTTGCTATGTAATCATCCCTTGAAAACTTACGTGTCCATTCTCTAGACAATGGCATCCCAAGGTATGGGGGTAGGTCCACGACTATCACTTCTTGTACCACTACAAACTCTAGATATTTGGCTATAGTTATGATCAGATTTGTGAGGACCCCTACTGCATTGACACTTGTTGCATCCATTTGGATCGGGTGCCTAGACGTCTTAGTGTAAGGGAGGCTTGTTTCTTCACAAACAACGTTGGGCATAATTGTGACCGCTACACTTGAATCCACAATGCAACTTCTGAGAAGATAATTGTTGATCTTTAATGTCACATTGACTGGGGGAAACTTTAAAGTTTTTGGTTTTGGAGCATTTCGCACATCATATGTGTTGACTTGGATGTCTGATGGTTTTTTTTCTATGTGAATTGAAGTGGACTATGCCTGCTTATCTTTAGTGTAACTTTGCTCTTGTTCTTTCAAAGCTTCTCGGAGTACGTCCTGATACCTGGGTAGGGTTAATGCTTCAAGAGTACTGTGTGATTATGAATCTGATTTGCTCCTTGATTAGCACCTTGATGAGGCTCCTGATATTTTGTTAGGTATGGGGTCTTTTGAGGCTGCCAATTCTGCGGTTGTTTCCACTGTTTCTTCGCAACATTATTCTGATTTACCAAAGATTTGATTACTTCTAGCATTTCGTTCATTGCAAAATTGTTGTTCAGCTCATTACCAAGGTTGGATGGAGTGAGAAGGGTTGGAAGTGGTGGTTGGAAGGCTATTGTGGATGAAGGTTTTGGCCTGGATGGGTGATGATGTATGTTGGTACGGAAGAATTTATGGGAGCATTTGGTTGGGGATTAGGGATTGGCAAAAAGTTGTGCGTGGAGTTTTGCATCAGTGTATTCTAGGGGATTTTGGCCGCATAGGCCATTGGTGGGGCAAAGGGTATCTTCCCTCCCCGAACAAGAATATCTTATTTTATGGCTGATTCTTTGAATGCTACAACTAGTGTACGATTGTTAGTATTACAAATCATTAGAGCTAAATTGGATTGTAAACCTTTGATATAATATGGCAATGCTTGTTCTTCATTTGACATAATGTTTTGTGGAATTAGATTCAAAGTCCTCAAGAACCTAGTATTGAAATCATGGATGTTTTCTTGAGGGTGTCTTTACATTGTATTTAATTGAAACAAAATTGAGTAACCATTTCCCATGCTATCAAATCTATGCATAAATGGTTCTACTATTGATGCCCAACTAGTAACTGAATTATCTGGTAATCCCCTATACCACAAAGCAATTTTGTCATGAAGAGAATAGATGGATAAGCATACAATTATGTCCTGAATGCGGTGAATTGACTTGAGCGTCGACACTTCGCTGAGGTGTTCCAGTGCCATCTTGTTTCTATTGCCGTCAAAGGTAGGTAAGGCTTCCATAGTTGTTGGAGGAATAAGAGAATAGACCACTAAGTTTAACGACCCTTGGTAGGTCCAATTAGGAAGGTTTTGTGGTCTAGGGGTCACTTCTAGATTGATTTGCTAAGGAGGGGGTTGATTGTATTGTTGATGTGGAGGAGGGTACATAGCATAGATGGGAGGTGGCTATGGATGGTATAGATATGGAGGGAAAAAAGGTGGAGGATATTGAGGTGGTAATTTTTGGTAAGCGCAATGCTGATTAAGGGGTGGTTGGATATTTTGTTGTGGAGGAGGATAACTTAACCCTATTTGCCAGATTTGTTGCTTTTGAGGGGGTGGTTGGATAATTTGTCATGGAGGAGGATAGTTTAACCCTATTTGTTGGATTTGCTAGGTTTGAGGGGGTGGACATTGCACATTTTGCTGCACTTGGCTGGCTGGATGCGGTGTTGATCCTTGGGTGTTTCCCTAGGACACCAGCGACCTCATTTGTGCAGTCATCGCTTGCCTATTTTGAGTGGGGTATAAGTCTAATCACCCTATTGGAGTTGAGGATTGACCTCGAGGGATGTTGGAAGTATTTGACAAACTAGACTAGGGTGGGCTCTGTGTTGGAGGAGTATTCACAGGAGGTATGTTATGTGCACCAGAAGTTGTCGGTGGGTTATAAAGCTGATTTACGAAGAGTGGCTTATTCATAATGTTGTTTACATCTACCGGTACCTAGTATAAGGGATTAGTGTGAGTCACTATAGGAGCCAGATTAGACCAAGTTGGGTTTGCTAGGGCTAATGAATAACTCATTTGTTGGCTTAAGTAGCCGATTTGTGGTGGTGTGAAGCCTTAGCTAATTGGATCAGACATGGGGCATTTTCCTTTTGATAAGGCAAGATTGGATACTAGAACCTCTTCAAACTCGTCCTCTTGATATACCCACACGATGGTTTGTTCTTTTCTCTTTCCTTTAGTGCTCTTTCGATGATACATGACAATGTTCACTGTTTTTTGATCTTTGCTTGCTTTCTGACTTTTAGATCATGTATCCATAGGCCTGCATATACCTACCTACACAGACAGAGTTTCAGGGTCAAAATCTGCAAGAAATTTTGAAAATTCAAAATTTTGCCTCTGAAAAATTTCTTCAATTTCGAGCCAATTGCTTCGTCCATGGCAAATACATTTTTGGCTTGGAAATCAAGAGATTTTAATGCAAAGGCATGGAAAATGAGGGTTTGTCCCACCAGTAGTGCTAGAGACTATGTTGATTCCGGGAATTTTATTGACTTCTAAATTCGGTTTTGCGCCCCCTATCTGAGTTTCAGAAAGGTTGGACAGGACTTCCAATGGCTTCTCCCAACCTCCATATTTAGGCTGGCTCCCCGTTGTCGTCATGTAGATCACTAATCTAAACTAAAATGCATGAAAATAAAGTGCGGAAATGGAAAATGAATGAAAAGGAAAGTGCAGAAATTTAAATTATGAGAAGTTTAGAGTGTTAGAAATTGAAAACAAATATAGCTTTCACACCATAGCAAGGATAGCCTATGATCAATATCCACCCATTTTTTTATCATGAAATCGATAAGCAAATTACAAGATGGGCTAAAAGGTGTGGTTACTTAAACCACAATTCTGTTTGTCTAAAGCAAAACATCTAAGATCAATGTGCCAGTTTTGGCTTGTGAGCAATACTTGGTAACAGATCAATGAGTTGCTTGTATTTTCTAATGATGGATTGCAAAAGCATCTACAAATGTAAGCCCTAGTTTCTTAGTGCTAACAATTCACTTGAATGAAAACTGTATCTACCTTTCAGGAAGTAGATTTTTAGAATCACACTTACAAGACTTTTTTTTAATCAGTGTTGTGGCAAGAAAAAATGATTGTAAGTGTGATCTTGAATCTCTTGTTAATGAAGCAATAGATACTATATAGGATAAAAAAAATGCTCTTGGCAAAGTTTCTCTTGGACCTTGTAGAAATTTAGGCTCTAGTCACTAGTGAGACCAATATTTTCTGCATTATATCTACTCTTTTATATACCTGTGAACAATGTAAAATACAAGAGCAATCTGAAATGACCACACAAAGAGCTTGACATGGATGATTTTACAATGAGAAACTCCCTTGAGGAATAAAACTTCTGTTGAGCTACGACACTATTTTTTTCTTCAAAGCTGGATGAAATACAACGAATTGGGCTTCAAATTGTAGCATGGCATATTCCACTCTTGGAGGAACAATTATGAATGACATATTAACTTCTCAGCAACTGGTCAAGATGCAGCCATATGGCCTGCATCAACCTCCCTCCAGAAGCCTTGCACAATGCAGTCTAGATGGCCCAGTCTGAAGATCAGACAACCTGACAATTCTCCTCAGATGACTGGCACTAGCCCAGATGGCTTGGCTTCAAGTCTGATGGCTTGACACGTTCATGGATGACTTGGAAACTGCCCAGAGGATCCTGTACGAACAAAATATAGCAAACAAAATACAAGATAACAAGGTTTGATTCTATATCTATTGTAGCAATCAATCAATAGAAACACATGCAAATATCACACAATGAACAATGGCTAAATGATGAACAAGTATGAACAAGATATTGCATTAATTATGAGCTTGTACAATCACATAGCGTATGACGTCTCTCAACATATACAACATCTACCCCTGTGCAGAACTATCATGTGCCTTCAATACCTCCATGAACTCCATGCATGCATAGAATCTACCCAATGTGTATGCACTCTCTTTGCATGCACAATATCTCCATGTGGCATGTTCCAACTCAATTGAATGAGGGGTCTACTTAAAATAGGGGGAAAGTAGTTATTAACAACTACCAACCTTAGGTCCGAGGTGTAGACCAATTGGTTCATCCAAACCCCATAAGGGGGCGGAGGTCCAAGGTTCAAATCTCGGGCCTCGCCGGACTGAATGCTTGTCCCTTTCCTGGTGCTTTCAGCGGCATAAAAGGTTTAAAATGATTGTGGCATGGCGGTTATAGGGGTGGACTCGCGAAGATCTTTGTGGCGGCTTCCGGGGCGGACAACACAGAATACTATGGCGGCCATAAAAGCTAGACAGCCTGCCCAGATTCGTGGCGGCTACCGATTCCACCATGTAAAAAAAAAAAAAAAAAAAAAAAAAAAACAACTACCAACCTCGACACCTCACCTCTTCCTTATTACATTTGTCTTGCATTTCATTTCATTTCCCTTCTAACTACAAGACAAACTAGATGACAACTACCCTTGCATGACTTATCCGCACATGACTATTACTTGACTCATTATTACATTATTCCATGCAATATTACATTATAAATCTTTTTTTTTTTTTTTGAATTTACATGGTGGAATCTGTAGCTGCCACGAATCCGGGCAGGCTATCCAGCTTTTATGGCTGCCACAATATTCTGCGCTGTCCGCCCCGGAAGCCGCCACACAGTTCTTCACGCAGTACACCCCTATAACCACCATGCCACAATCATTTTAAACCTTTCACGCCGCCGAAAGCACCAGGAAAGGGACAAGCATTCAGCCTGGCGAGGTCTGAGATTTGAACCTTGGACCTCCGCACCCCTTACGGGCTTTGGTCAAACCAATTGGTCTACACCTCGGACCTTTACATTACAAATCTTATTCAAATGACAAAACTTTATTATATGTGTACTTGACTTCCATGCATATTTTATTTTTGACTTCTTATTTCTCATGCTGAGGTGGCACGTCAAAAATAGTGCCTACATCTTCCCTCCCCTCTAGATTGGTCGACGTCCTTGTTGACTGTTGAGTTCTTTCTAGCAAATTTTTGATTTCCATCATTGAATTGACACTACTACTGCCAGCTCCTGCCTCCCATGGTTGCATCTGTTAAATTTATGCAAACTTCATGTGCTCATCATCATGAGACCAATGCACTAGTTTGCTCAACTCACTTTCCATTCTCCATTGCCATAGTCGCCAGTCCCCAACACATCCCACTCTGAATTCACTCCAAACTCAATCGAATAATCTGTCCACCATTCTCAAAAAATGTGTCAACCCGTTCATTGATATTTTCCCCAAGAAACGATGGTCTCAAATTTGGCACTTTTATGATGAAATGCTCATTGGTTTCTTTCTCTACTAGTTCCATATATGTATCATCCTTAGTGGTGGTCTCCTCAACATCTTGCCCACAATGACATGTTTGGTTGATCCTTTGTTTGGTTGCCTTGCTCTCCTGAATCTTCTGAATATTTTCTCGTTCTACATCAGTAGTCTTTTCAATTGTGTCTACTATTTCCTTACCCTTCTTAGGTTCTTCCTCTGGTGGTTGAATAATATGGCCTTCTTACTATAGTCTATACTTTGATGAGGGTTGTTTCCTTTTCTCTTGACTTGCCTCCAGCACTATTGAATTGGGTGCTATAGTTTGCGTTGTTGTAGATGTCAACTCCATTAATGGTCCCTCTAGTAGAGGTGATCCACGTCTATCCACTACATCTGCATACTGTTTGAGCGTTGTAGTATTATAACTTTTTGGTGTATCAACATTATCTACATGCACTGAAACATCACCGACAAAATCTCCTTTGGTTCTTTATCTGATGGTGGTTATGCTTCCACCGCATCTACTGCAGTTTGAACTTCATCATCTACATCTACAATCACCATCGTCTCCTATGCGTGCTGCTACGTAGTTCTTCCTCCAAACTATTGTGCTATTTCTTTTGCACACCGAACATTCTATCGAACAGGTACATCCAACTTTGGCTACTGTCCACCAATGGCAGCCTTACTTGAAGCCACTCCTCTGATACCCCCAACAGAACCTGTAGTGCCTCCTTTCATAGTCTGGCTCCCTGGTTGTGTTGGAGTTCCCCTTTGCATTGCATCCTTCAACTTCCTACGCTCTTGAGTTTGCTGACCTGCCTCCACTTTCTGCATATTGCCACCAACTATCCTCTTTTTTGTGGCTTGTTGTGGGAGTAATAAAGAGAATATCTTGGCACCTTGACTAACTGACTATTGTTGCTGCTGTTGTAGTTGCACTCCCATCTGCTACCATTGCTGCTTCAATGTCTTCACTTCTCCTTTTTGACGAATTCCTCAACATTTGGCAACTGCTCCTTAGATCCATCATATTCTTCACTTCCTTCAGCTACAGTATCCATCTCATCTCTTGATGCTTCTTGTGCCTTCCACTTCTTTGATGCATTTTTCTTCTTCTTTCTCTAAGTACTGGCTTTCATCAATGGGGCAACATGTACCCAATGGAAAATTATAGGTGCATGCTCCAAAATATTATGAGGATTCAGCATCAAAAAATTTTGAATACGGTTTAACAGAAAGGTAGCCCAAACATACTACTATTCGACCATGATTCCTTCCATGTAGGGTATGAGTCAACAAGTGGGCATCTCCAAGGCTCTTTGCTTGCTAGCTAATTTGGACATGATTACGGTTATTGTACACAACTCATTGGACTTCAGATGCCCCATTTTCATTCTCCGACTACCATCCTTTGTCAGCTTAGCCACTTTGTACAGATTGAGATTGGTGACCGTATCAACAAAAATCCGTAAGTTGTAGGACTCCACTTCCTCCTTCATCGGTCTTGTGGAATTTGACAATCCAAATTTTTTTTAAATTGTTCAGGGAAAATGATACTCGTACCTCTTTGTCACCAATCATCACACTGATGTGATTTCGGTTAGCATCATATGTTTGTAGAAATTCTAATAGTACAAATTGAAAAAATCTTTATTAGATCTAGGAATGTACGAAATAAATTGCATTCCTACATTCAATAATGCGGTTTTCAGTAGGTGATCCATCTAGTGCTCCAACTACCAAGCTTTGCAAAACTCTCCTCATGGTGTCGTCTAGGTAATTTCTTCCAAGGGGATCTGCATCCTCTCCTTCCACTTATCCTTTACCTTGGGTGAAGCTGCTGACTCCTTGCCATGCCCATCGCGTTCATCAAGGTGTTGGTTTGTGATTTCGATCTTGAATCCATCCCATGTTCCTGCATTCTCGCTTGTTTTGCATCCATTTCATGTTGTCTCTCTCTCTCTCATGCACGCGATCTACTAGGCCTCTCCCGAATCCAGATCCGACGCTTCCCCCATGGGTGCGCGGTCCTACCTGCGACACAGCCTCAGGTGGAAACCTCCTTTGCAGTTCTACCCGTTCAATTCATTCTAAAATTTGTGGCCTTCTTTGCATCCCTTCTGCAGTCAATTTCCTTGGCTTCAAATTTTGCCAAATACTAGCAACAACTACCTCTAATTGTTGCAACTGTCTTGCTCAAATGGTACTTCTTTTGGTATCTCTACTCGCGGCACTTCTTCACTTAGTGCCTCTGTTCTTGGTGCTTCTTAATTTGTAACCTTTGTCCTTGGCACTTCTTCGACTCATGGTGCTTCCTCACCCTTTGTGTTGTTGCCCGCAAATAATCTTCGACCAATTTTTGGTGCCACCTTCACTTAACGACCTTCTTCGTGAATACACGTACTTTGGATCCAATCTACTCGCCCAAGCACTTACATGTGGTTGCTCTAGTGCCTAACTCTTGTCCTCTGCACCCTTTGGAAAACTACTCCATTATTGCTCCAACATGACCATCCATTCGTCGTTTCCTCGTGCACCCTCCACGTTGGCATCAACTTACGCGAGCATCTTCTTCATCTGTTTGCTGCAACTCACTTCATTCTTCCTCCGTTAATAATGTGTGCCACTTTTCGTGTAATGCTTTTGTATTCTCCTCCTCTCAAGGACTCCACACACATTCTACCATGACTCCATGACTCCATGTGACGACATCAACTTATTATATAACAACATCAATATGACAACATTCTCCAGGTGGTAGTCTTCAAGATAGCAATTCTATCTCTTGGACAACAATTGCACCAATCGTGACGACAATTCTAGTACGATGGTTATCCTCAGCAATTGTCGTCGGAAACGTTTGACTGCGGTCTGCATTCCTGATTGCAACCTTCAACTTGCAACACCTGACTACGTCTTGCAACTTGCAACCATAATACCTTGAAAATGCACAAGTATAATGATCTAGCATACCGGTATCAACACAAAATTAACACATAGATAGAGAATGAATAAATTGCATTGATAATCTGCCTATACAACAATTACAGATTACAGCACTTGTATACAGACTCACAAGATGCTCTCGTATGCACTTGCACATATGCTCTTGTCTCTCGTCTATGCCTAGTATGCTTATAGGACGATCATCATATGGTATGCAACAATGAATGGGGGTCCTTTTTATAACACAGTCTTGGCCATTGCTAACGATTTCTAGGACACCTGGCATATAACTACTTCTACCTTCCGACATACATTAGATATATTACCAACTTTACATTATTTGCAATATTAGACACTTTAACTTATGAAGGCCTTTACACAATATTGGCATTTTACTTACATTTCAATAGCATTTGACCAATCATATTTTTACATTGCACATTGACCAACACTTAGCGCATATTGCTCTCAGAAAATTCTGCAGACACTATTTTTGATGTTTTTGTCAAAAACTAGCATCTACAATATTCATCCACATACTTGTATCACGATGGTAGTGCAGTGATTGAAAACAAATGAAAGTCCAAAAATTCATCCAACACTCCTTTTGTAGGATGTTTGTAGACAGGCAAATTGATGTCTTTATTTGCTGAATCAGTTTTGGTATTATGTGCTATTTTTTAATTGTACGTAAATTGTTTGACAAAATGTGCGTACATACATTTAATTATGTTATAAAGTGGAATTTAATAGTGTACGTAATAAACAGTGTAGAATACTGTGGCGGCCATAAAAGTCGGACAGCCTGCCCGGATTCATGGTGGCTACCGATTCCACAATGTAAATTCAAAAAAAAAAAATATTGTACGTAATAATAAAGTGATGTAAGTCAATTATGTCAGCTAAATTACAAGTTATAAACTAGTTTTTCCTCTAGTGGGAAATGTCATGTAAATGCAAGAACAAATGCATATGAAATGTAATTTGGGGAAGTTGTGAGGTGGTTGGAGGGTAACTACTTTTTGGGTGTCTAAATAAGCCTCTCCTCATTCATTCATGTTGTTCAGTCATACAGGTTGGAGAGCATGGTACGTGTGAGAATGCTGGTGAATATGCATGTAGGGCATAGTGAAGTTCAATCTTGTATGCAACCAGAATATTCTGCATAGGGTTTGCAGGTTGCAGATTGTAATGCTGAAAATGTAATGCTGTACTGTAAATGCCATTGTTAATATTAAACTGCCTGTGTTTACTGCTATTGCCATTGCTGCTTCTATTGTTGTTATTATTGCTGTTGTAGGTTTTGTGCATTATTATTGTTGTACTACAATGACTGCGAATCTGTAGAATTAATTAAGTAGAAATGGAATTGTGTGTAAGCACATTAAATTTCATTTCTACATATTGGTGTCCTTGCCTAAACTAATTTTGGGTCAAGAGGCATATGTGATAAGGCAAGGAAGTGAATGACCCATTCCAGGTCATAAGGTAGAAGAGGAAGGGGTACAAGGACCACCAAGAGTCAAGGAAAACGTTGATGTAAGGGAAGACGTTGATGCAGAAACTGTGTGAGGATATGGTGAGTGGATGGTAACACTTGAACAAGCAGCAGGAAGGTTGTAGAGGAGTGCAAAGGACGGGAGTCAGGCACCAGAGCAACAGTGCGCGAGGTCTCAGGAAGGAAGACCAGGGCCACAACCAACATTCCAGCAAAGGAGGTCGCGGAGTGAGGATGCACAGGAAGTTGAGAGATGACTGTTTGGTGAGAATAAGGTACCTAGGATAGAAAATTCCGACGAGGAGTAGCATAGTAGATCATGCACAGGAAGTAGGAATCAGTTAAGGATTCCAGGGGACTCTTCATCAAAGTGACGAAGAAGAAGGAACCTCACCAATGGCTAACATAGCCACCAAAGCAAGGAAACTAAGGTGTCCACTTTTCACAGGAGAAGGGAAGGAAGACCCGATTAGGCATTGGAGAATTTGCTGCATGGTGTGGAAAGCAACTGGGCAGAACAATGAGGCAAATTGGAGGAGGTCGTTTCCTGCAATGTTTCAAGAATTTGCAATAGACAGGTATATAGTATTACCAAAGGATAAGTTCCAAATATGGGAAGCATTGCGTGATGCATTTGTGGAAGAATTTTGATCATACGATAATGACGTAATTTATAGAATACAAGGAGAGAACGAGTTTGTTCGTTCTTACAATCGAAGGTTGAGTGGGTTGTTTGACCATGTGGAGAAAGACCACTCAGAGGAATCGAAGAGGATGTGGTTCATAGATGGACTTCTTCCTATGTATCAAAGGAAGATGAAGACATTTCCTCTAAGATCATACCAAGAGGCTTTGGATTATGCCTTGATTTGGGAAAGTGATGCAAAAACCTCATCGATGAATGGGCATCATGTTAATGCATATGAGAATAACTGCGTAGAGGAAAGTAAGAAAATGACTTGTCAAAGTACCGCAGAGCAAGATGAACCATTGATTCATCGAGAGTTTAAAAATTTGGAGGAGAGTTATAGCCCTTGCCAGGAAGCAGAGGTTGTGAAGCCAATTGCATTGGAGGAAGTGAACCTGTTTGAGATGGTTAAAATTGAGCAAGTGAATCTGATTTCCATTGATGATGGAGACTTTCTGCAAGAAGACTAGACGACAGAATGCAGTTAGGAAGGAAGTTAGATGACAGGTTTTTGTCAGGAGATTGGTTAGATGGATGAGACTAGGACGGCTAGAGAATGCAGTAAGATGACGGAGGAACCGTCTGAGGTGAAGACGTTTAAGGCGAAGCCGTCTGAAAAGGAGTCGTCTGGAGGATACATGTCTGAAGGCTACCCGTTTGGAGGCTATACATCTGAGGTGTACCCGTCTAGAACCTACCCATATGGCAAGTACATGTCTAGGAGTTACACGTCTAAGGAAGTTAGACGTCTGGCAAGATACCCTTTTGAGGAACCTACACGTCTGGCAGGTTACCCGTCTAAGGAAGTCTACTCATTTGAGACGTCTAGTCGTCTGCAGCAATCCGTCAGTGATGTTTGCAGTTACCCGTCTGAGAAATCTACACTTACCCGTCTAGATCTGTGTGCAACCTGTCTGAGATGTCTACCTGTGTGCAACCCGTTCGAGACGTCTACCTGTATTAAACATCTACTGTCTAGACGTCTACTTGTTTGTCCTAGACGTCTACCCTGTCGTCCTAGATGTCTACTTGTTTGTATTAGATGTCTACTGTCTAGACATCTGCTTGGTTGTCCTAGGCGTCTACCCTATTGTCCTAGACGTCTACTTGTTGTCAATCTTGACACACCTTGTAAAAAAGATGCATAAGAAATTCAGTTTTGAAAGCGCTCATTGTAAAATTCCTTTTTTCATGAAAAATGATAAAGGCGTTGTGATTCTGAAGCTTTCCCTCATATAAGTCTGCTTCTTAAGGTTTTTCGCACTTTTCTATTCTTTATCCTATTCTGAAGTTGTTTTTAAAAATTTGGTACGTTGCATGCAAAATTGTATATATTTTAGCATGGGCAATCAAATGTTGAAATTTCGTGCTAAGTATAGGTAGAATCTAAGCTTAAGAAAAGCCTCTGAAAATTTTTCCAAAGTCTTCGCCTTAAAGCAGAAAGCGCTCCACTTGGGAGCGCTTAGCTGAAAAGTGCTCCACTTGGGAGCGCTTTGCTCAAAAGCGCTCCACAAAGCGCTCCACTTGGGAGCACTTTGCTAATAAACGCTCCACAAGGGAGCCCTTCTCTCAAAAAGCGCTCCAGAGGGATATTGTTAAAAGGAGCCAACGAACAAAAGGAGAGGTCCACAGTGCATTTCATATTTCACCGCCCTAAAACTATTTTTGAGACCGTCTGATTGATGATCGTCATCAGAAACTTCTAACTTCAATATCAAGTTACCTGTAATTCCGGCCTGACTGTTCCAAGTCTTCGTCGGAACCTTCCGCTTTTAATGCTAAATTGGGATAAGGTAGACCATTTCTGGTTGTCACCGAATTTGAATCAGCCCGTCATGAAAGTGGTTGAATACCAATTCATCGAGCGGTAGTTTTTCTCCTATATAAACCCCCCTTTTCCCTGTAAATGGATGGATAACTTATGCTAGAAAAGCAGTTCTGTACTTTGGATCCCATTGTCAAAATAAAAGCTTCTGGCTCTGGTGTTGAGACTTCTAATCCGTGTATGACTTCTACTCTGTTATTTCTATTAAGTTAGTTTCTTTACGGTCAGTTTAATTCTGTTTCCTGGATTTCACTATCGGTATAGGGCTTGCCCCTGGAATACTTGTTGGAGTTTGCATAGTTAAGAGGTTTTTCATACTAGTTTCTGTTAAAGGTTTATTGTTTTGATTGTTGTTGGTTCAAATATATAAACTACCTATCGTGCTTCCGGTCCATCACCCCACACTTCTGGCTTGTAGCCATTTCCCATTTCTTTTAGTCATTTCATCCCTTTCTGTACATTCCTTACCCTTAACCCATAGCCCCCCATTTTTACTTTCTGAAGTAGTTGTATACTTGAAACCTACTCTCAAAGTAAAGGCTTCTGGCTATGGTTTAAGTCCCCAATATCTGTGTAAGATTTCTACTCTGTGATTTCTATTAAACTAGTATTTTTGTTCTTCAGTTTAATTCTGTTCTCTGGATTTTGTTGTTGATAGAATACTGGTCCCTGGAATCCTTGCTGGAGTTTACATAGGTTCTGAGGATTTTATACTGTTTTCTGTTATAAGTCATTGTTTTGATTGTTGTTGGTAAAAGTAGATAAGTTGTCTATCACATTTCTGGTCCACCATATCAAATTGTTGACCTTCGGCCATCTCCCATTCCCTTCCGTAATCTCCCATTTCTTCTAGTATCTCTCTATCCCTTATCTCCAATCACCCATTTTTATTTTTGGAACCAGCCCTACTGGAGATTGCCACGGAGGACATTCCTTTCCTTTGGGCATTCAATGCTTGGCAGCGGGCCTAGGGCGCTGCAGACTTAGAAAAACTTAGAAAACCTGTATCTAGGCCGGTTTGATTGCCAACAGTTTTTGGCACGCCCGGTGGGACCCAAACGTTCCACGTTTTATAAGTATTAAGAAGTGATGTTCATCTTAGTATTGTTCAATCTGAACATCTGGCGACTCTACTAAACCCAAGATAGCTCCAAATCTCGTAGACCAGTGTAAAAGCTCCCGCCTTCATGCGTACAAGGTGGAGGGCTAGAAATACAAAAGAAGAACCCGAATTCTATGAGCTCGACATCGACGCTTTAGGAGAACATCCTAGGGTGGTCGGGTCAAATATTTTGCTTGTCGGGACATCATCACAAGAAGCTATTCAAGATTCACAGAATCCAACTCCTGACAACACAACCACTAGCTTGCCTTCGAATCCATCGAATTCTCTGGATCATCAGTATACTCTGGCTCCACCAAACGTTCAACCAGGTGCTCCGAGTGTTCCGACTATTTTGACTCAACAAGTTCTACCAACTCCACCGCTCCTCACCAATCCGCCTCCCTAGATGGCCCAACCAGCTCCGCCCAGGCAGTTCGTAGCTTGGAACCATACGGGACCGCTTGCCTTACAGGCCCAACACACGGTACCGCCCGCAGCTTTGAAAGCTCTACCAACTTACGACGACACGGGAAAGATGGTGCAAGAGCACATACAAGACATCGTAGGATTAGCGACCATCCATCAAATCACCAACGAAGACGTCATGGTGAAGTTGCTGGTTCTTTCACTAAGAGGTAAGCTTCTTTATTGGTACATATCGCTCTCGCCTTGCACCATTACTACATGGGACCAGTTGGCTGGGTAGTTGATAAGGGGTTTCAATGAACAAGCAGACCCCTTCTCTCTGTTACACTAGTTTACTACTATTCAAAGGCATCCTCAGGAAGAAATAATGGACTTTAACGTTAGATTCGCAAGAACCTGGCAAAGAGTCACAGATGGTCTTCGACCCACACTTGAGCAGGCTGCATTTTATTACCTAAGAGCTTTCCACTCAGATATAAGCATTAACATCCACCATGCTAATATCAATACATTCCCCACTCTCTACGAGCAGGCTCAGAAAGCCGAGGCTGATCTAATAGCTATCGGGAAGTTACCTCCCAAGGCAACGACCCCGATTTATCCAGATTTCCCCTAGAATATGTATCCAAGCGCATCCGCTCCTCCTGCATCCCAAACGCACCTTAGCCAATCTTGGAATCCACATTCCCAGTATCGACCTATGCCTATGCCTCAATACCAAGCGCCCGTTGTTCCCCAGTTACCCGCTCCAACGCAATACCTAGCTTTGCCAGCACCACCAACGTTGGCCCCATTACCTCCAAGTCAAGTAGCTGCTAACCAAGCGGTTGTAATCGAAGCTCAAGCTAAAGAGCTATCGAAAGTTAAGGCTTACATGAAGACGGTGGCAAACCAGATGAGCGCCATAAGGAAAAGATAAGATGATCAGGGATTTCACCAGAGGAGATTCCCTCCTCCCCCGATCACCAAAGAGCAAGCAACCACTGGCGCTCAAAGGCAACACGAGCGCAATTCAGCAGTGATGAACACCGAAGAGGCCGGTACCTCTGATTCCTTCTATTGGTGTACCACGTGCAATGATCCACACAATGAAGAAGACTGTATGGTACATCTAAATTATGTGCAGACACTGGCTGGCGGACCCTATGAGCAAGTTAATATGATCAGGGAAGCTGGTCAAAATCTCATGACATCATCAGCTGAGCAAATTTCCGTTCTTACCAGGTCAGGAAAGAAACCTATCGAGGTAGATCCAGTTCAGATGGATCCATTGAAAGTGCCTCCGGCACCTAAACCCACAACTAAATCATGGACTGGAGCTCAGCCGTAGGCAAAAGCTCCCGATCCGATGGCAACTGCTCACCAGTCCGATCGATTGAAGGACCACCTTCCACCTCATGTTAGAGAAAGGAGCTCGCAGCCTAAAGCTACAACTCCTCTACCACCAGCAGAAACACGAGAACAGGCGAGAGAAAAGCTTCGATACCCCTCACTCACTAAACGACAATGGGTAGACGCGATGCAACAATATCGAAAGATCTACGAACCTACAAGGGGAGCAGGAGAGCCCGTCGCTTCAACATACAACATAGTCAAAGAAATGAAAAAGGCCCCCGCTAAGGTAAGCCTATATGACGCCCTTCAACTTCCAGGTCAAGTTGATCTATTACAAGAATCTCTCAAATTCACACAGGACAAGGAAAGCGGGCCAACTCAGACTATGTATTCTCAGCCATTAACAACTTTGGCCATAGGTAAAAATAGGCCCCCACCCTTCTACCTGTCCCTTCGAATGGAGGGATGGGTCGTGCATAACTGCATGATCGATTCAAGCGCCGCTACAACCGTCATGCCCAAAGCAGTATGTGAAATCATGGGTATGGAATACACCCGCAGCAGTCCTGGGGTGTTGCAGTTGGACGGAACTCCAGTAAAGACAGTAGGAGTAATCAAAGATGTGCCCATCCAACTCCATAAAATGCCACAAGTTACTATCATACAGGAGATCGTGGTGGTCGATTTGGAGCCATATTTTAGTATGTGCCTCTCACGCGAATTCACAACGAAGATGGGGGGTACCTCTCCCTTGACTATACCCACCTAGAGATCCCCTTCAAGGGAAGAAGATTCAAGCTCTTCAATGAAAAACCTACTGGCTTTCACGTTGAGAAGCTTGAAGATGAAGAAAAGGGCTCAGTCTCTGTCAACTTGATGGCAGAAGAAATACAAATCGACTTGATGGAGGAAGCTCTCGTTGAACCCCAATTGGAGGATGACTTCTCCTTAACTGATTTCAACGTAGTCAATGGTACGGACTTAGGATGCTACACGCTCACTAAGCCTAAAAAAGAAAAGCAAGCTCACCCAACAATGCCCTCAACCTCAGACCAGCTTTGGAAGCTGTACTTTGACGGTGCACGATGTAAAAATGGAGTTGGCGCAGGAATTGCTCTCATCTCCCCAACTAGCGAACATAAGACTTACTCATACAGACTAGCTTGGAGTTGTACGAATAATGCGGCTGAGTATGAGGCTTTGTGCCTCGGACTCAAGAAAGCTGAGAAGCTGGGCATCAAGCAACTATAGATTTTTGGGGACTCCGAGCTAATCTGTAATCAAGTTACCAGCAAGTGTGTCAGCAAGCAACACTACCTGAAGGCGTATCGCAACAAAGTGTGGGATTTTTTCGATACCTTCGACGCGCTAAACATCAAGTCCATTTCAAGGGAAAAAAATAAGCTAGCCGACGTTCTAGCTTCCATTGGCGCCCGGTTTTCACTAGTCGATGGCATGATGCACAAACCAAAGATGGTAAGATCAATTTACCGACCTTCCATTCCCGATAAAAAGTTGCATTGGCAAGTGTTTGATAATGATGAACAACTTATTAACTTCTTGGTGAATGAAGCATCAACCATCGAAGGGCGGGCTCTAAATGAAGAAGACCATGAAGGTTTGATTCAGTTGAAAAACAATCATATCCCGAAAGGCCTGATCACACTGGAAAGTCTCTTTGATAGAAATGATAGGCCTATCGGCCATAAGATCAAGGTCGACCAGAAGGAGTTCATCAACTTGGAGTTAGAATCAGGGAAAGTCATCATGGTAGGGACCGACTGCACCACCGAAGAGCTCCAACAGATCCGAGTTCTATGTAAAGAATACCCCGACATCATCGCCTGGTGTTACCAAGACTTAAAGGGGTACGACAAGAATGTCATCTAGCATACCATCGAGTTAGAAGAGGGTGTCAGACCCTTCAGACAGAAGCAACGACCTATAAATCCAAAGGTCGAAACTCTTATGAGGGACGAGTTGTTGAAGATGCTCGAAGCTAAGATCATATATCCGATTAAGCATTCTTCCTGGGTGGCTAACCTAGTTCCAGTGCGGAAGAAGAATGGCGATATTCGGTTGTGTATAGACTTCCAAAATCTGAATCAAGCGTCGCTCAAAGATCACTACCCACTACCTCAGATTGATCAAATCCTTCATGTAGTGGCAGGGGCACAAAGGTTCTCCTTACTGGATGGGTTCTCAGGCTATAACCAGATATGGGTTAAAGATGAAGATCAGCACAAGACCGCATTCACAACCAAGTGGGGCACTTTCGCCTATCAACGGATGCCTTTCGGCCTTTCCAATGTCGGAGCTACCTTTCAAAGGGTAATGGACCTCGCTTTTGGCGAGTTACTCAATCACGTCATCGTAATTTATTTAGATGACATGACGGTCTTCTCTCATAAAAGGGAAGAACATGGCTCGCATTTGCGCCAAGTTTTTGAAAAATGTCGGGAGTTCGGGGTCTCCATCAACCCCAAAAAGTCAATATTTGCAGTAAAAGAAGGAAAGCTGCTCGGGCATATTATCTCTGGAAAGGGATTAACAATTGATCCAGCTCGAGCAAAAGCTCTTCTTCGAATTTCACCTCCCACAAATAAAAAGGCCTTGCAGTCCTTTTTTGGACAGATAAACTTCATCAGGAAGTTCATAGCCGATTTTGCCTAGGTGATAAAACCAATGGCCCAACTCTTGAAAAAGGGCGCCGAATTCAAGTGGACTGATGAGAGGAGGTAAGCTTTTCAAGAGATTAAAGAGCGGATTGCTCAAGCTCCCATCCTTATCAACCCCGACTACTCACGAGATTTCATCTTGTACGCGGTCGGAGAGCCTGAGAGTTATGCCGCGGTACTAACCCAGAAGGGTGAAGACGGAGATGAACGTCCGATTGCGTTTCTCAGCCAGATCATTCAGCCTCATGAGGAGAAGTTCAATTTCATCGAACGATAGGTTCATGCAGTGATGAAGTCCCTCCAAAAGTTTAGGCACTTTGTATCTCAAAGCAAAACCATCGTATATGTCATACACCCTGACGTCCGGAGCTTCATCATCCAAGGTGAGTTAGGGAATAGAAGGGCAGGTTGGGTTACCAAAATCCAAGAGTTTGATATTGAGATACACCCTACCAAGTTGGTTCGAGGCAGAGCGCTCTGCCAAGAGTTAGCTAAAAATGTTGTGGCCGAAGCTATGATTCCAGACTCGTATAGCCTAAATTTTGAAAGCAACTTGGCTATCCCACCCACTAGTGAATCAGATTGGACAGAAGACCTGATCAGATATTTTGATACAAGTCGATGCCCCTCACACCTCGATGCTTCACAAAGAAGAAGATTTCGTCTACAAGCTAACAGGTATGTCCCGACGCCCAATGGCCTTTTTTATCGAAATATTGACGGGATCCTTTTAAGATGCATTAAGGAATCCGAAAAGGCTAAAATCCTGGAGGAGTTTCACTCTGGTGTTTCGGGAGGGCATTTTGTCGGTAGACCGATGGCGTTAAAAATCATCAAAGCAGGTTACTATTGGCCTACTCTCTTTTCGGATACCTTCAAAACCAGCCAGTGCTGTGACAGTTGCCAGCGTTACTCAGGAAGGGTTAGGAATGCATCGCTTCCTCTCCACCCCATTCGGGTGGAGACTCCATTCCAGCAGTGGGGTTTGGACTTCATCGGGATCATCAATCCAAATTCTTCTACCGGCCACAAATATATCTTGACTGCTACGGACTACTTCACTAGATGGTCAGAAGCAATTCCAACCAAAGAGGCGAGCCAAGAGGTGGTCATCTCCTTCCTTGAAGGTCTGATCACTCGGTTCGGAATCCTAGAATCCATCATCTCGGACAACGGTTCTCCTTTCACTGGTGCAAAAATTTGTGAATTCGCGGTCAGATATGGAATTTACTTGAAGGTTTCATCTAACTATTATCCGCAGGGAAATGGATTAGCTGAATCCACGAACAAAAACCTATTGCGAATTCTCAAGAAATCTTTGCAAAAGAATAAAAGGAGCTGGCACCTACTTTTGAATCAGTCCCTATGGGCTGATCGAATTTCCATCAAGCGGTCTATCCAGACTTCACCCTATTCATTGGTGTATGGCAAAGATGCGGTCTTACCTACACACATTGAATTACCAACCTTACAGCTTCTTAAGTGGCTCGACGTTGAAGGAAGCCAACTTAGCCCAATGGATGCAAGGCTGGCACAGTTGATAGAATTAGAAGAAGAAAGAGAAAAGGCGTACGAAGTCTTCGCCAAGCATGCCGAAACCACCAAGAGCTGGTTTAGTAAGAGAACTTCCGACCGGGTTTTCAACGTTGGGGATTTAGTTTTGAAGTGGAACGTCAAGAAATCGAAGTCGGGAAACCATGAAAAGTTTGATGCCTTTTGGGAGGGTCCATTCTGGGTCTCTGGCGTTCATCAGATAAATTCATTCACGCTTGAAGACATGGAAGGCAATGAGCTCCCTCTTCCAGTTAACGGTTTCCTGCTGAAACCTTACTACCCGCCAAAGCCCGATGCTCTTCTCTAGCTGATCAGGTATTCCTCATGTATAGTCCCTTTTGTTTGTATAGTAGGGTAGTCTTGTCTTACTCTAGGCTTAGTCGAGAAAATGGAAGAAAGAAGTTCCTTCAAAAATACCTTCACCAAAGCTTTTGGCAGCCAAGATGAGGTATTTAGTGAAGAAATTGCACCTGGTAGGCCGAGATGTTTTTTGAAGAGGTCTGAAGAAGCTTTTTTAAGAACAACTTTGCTAAGCTTTTTGTAGCCAGAATGAGATCCTTAGTAAAGGAATTTGCACCCGATAGGCCAAAATATTTCTCCAAAGGTGAAGCGCTCCACAAGGGAGCACTTTGCCCGAAGCCAAAGTGCTCCAACAAGTGGAGAGCGCTCCAAAGGTGAAGCGCTCCACAAGGGAGCGCTTTGCCCGAAGCCGGAGCGCTCCAACAAGTGGAGAGCGCTCCAAAGGCGAAGCGCTCCACAAGGGAGCGCTTTGCCCAAAGCCGAGTGCTCCAACAAGTGGAGAGCACTCCAAAGGCAAAGCGCTCCACAAGGGAGCACTTTTCCCAAAATAAATAAACAAGCAGTTAAATTTTTGGAGGCGCTCCATCGGGAGTTGCTCCCATTTCTTTTAACCGTTTTAATTTTTTGCTTTAGCTATAACCATATTTTCCTCGTTGTCCTCCCCTTTTTAAATGCTTTAAGTTTTAGTTGCCCGCTCTGATTTTGCCAAGTGTTCAAGAAGATTTTATGCATCATTAGGGGTCATTTTTCAAAACCCTAGGTAGGCACGATTTTTAAAAGAAAAGTAGGTCGTACGGTTATCAAATCGAAACATTCTTTAGCCTCCATCAGCCAAAATTGACCTTTTCTCCAAATCTACCGACACCCTTCCCGACCAATAATCGTGCGCCTCGTAGGAGCGTCCTTGTCCACCGTCAGTATTTAGTTTTCCAAGAGAAATCCACCCGCACGAAGAACTCTAAAAATGCCCGATTGCATGCACGTTCACCCTGGCATTAATAAGGGGTGGTCTGCGTTAGAGGTGGTGGTTCCAAGCAACGACATTATAAAACGAAATACTCTCTGACCAAGTTCAAACTCACTCCCAAAATTTTTTCCTACAACTCTCGAACCAGAAATCCTTTGAAGTATTCAACCACCATGGGTAAGAAAGGGAAGCAAATAGCTGAAGAAACAGTAATTGAGGAGACCTTGAAAGAGAGAAGGCCAAAAGAAAAGATCCCGAAAGGTAAAAAACCAGACGATGAAGCTTCCTCGATAGCAGCTGCAGATTCAAAAAAGCTTCAGAAGAAGAAGAAGAAGAAGAACATCGAAGAATTGGTGCCCTGGCAACACCCTTTCCTCCGCTACAGAGACTGTCTGGTAACGGGCGGAGATATTGAACAACTGCGTCAAGATGTCAAAGAGGCGACCAAGAACGACCCACTTTTTGACCAGTTAGCAGGCGTGCTCTATTCACACTTATATTTCTACATGTGCACTCCTGTTCACGCCTGTCCAGAGTTTATTCATGCAGTGGCCCAGAATTATGACCCTGTGACACGGACGGTTCGAGATGCTCAAGGGGCTCCGATGTTCGCAATTACCACAGAATCAGTCCGGGAAGCTTTCACCAGGGGAGAGAAGTACCCTGTTGGGGTTGTTCCACAAAGGCTGTATACAAATGAGGAAGCTGCCAGATATCAGCCAACTTCCTGGATGAAATATTTCATGGCGAACCAATTGCAGGATGCGACGGTGGCTGGTAACCTACCTGCACTCCCAAGGCGTTTGGCTGAGTTCTCGCAGCCTAAAATTTTCTCTATCCTGGCGTGGGTAGTGGGATTGGCGACCGATGAGTGGGTCACCGACTGGCAGGTTGTCATGGCCAAGGCTATTTTAGACAACCCAATTTATTTCCCCTCTAAGGCGAGGCCAGGTTCTAGCCCAATTTTTTATGATTGGGCCGAATTTATCGCACGACAGCTGCATGCCTCTTTGGCTTTCCTTCACGACGACTAGAGCCACCAATTCAGATTGTCTTCTGTGATGGTGTGGTTATTTTTTTGGCATCTCCACGAAAATTTTGTCTTCATCCACAAGCAAAAAACCGACGACAAGGGGAAGTCACTGCCAGTTTACCTATGGACGGACAGTTTCACTGTAAGTAATTCGTACTATGTTTTTAACCAGCTTTTTTTGGGTTCGGCTTTGGCTTTGGTTTCTGGTCAGTGTGAGCGCTTCCCGGTGGAGTTGAGGGAGCAGTTGGTGGAGCAGAGGTTGGGGGACACTTTCCTCCTGACACAGGGTTACGTCATCAGGATATACGGGTTTTCTGAAAAACCTTTTTTATTACCCTTCTACACCACGTCGTTTCTATTCATTGTAGAAGTAGCCCACCAGCTGGATCGCACCAACCAAGAGTATGGAAAGGGTCATGGGAGAAAGGTCATAATCTCCACCCCTTTCGAGTTTGGAGGGGTCAAAATTGCACAATGCGGCCAAAATGCGGTTTTAACCGTAGTACTATCCGAGTTCGGATTAATTGAGCTTCCTCATCGGTGGAAATGGGATCCGTTGGGTATCATACAAAAAAATCTTAAGGTACAGGCTTTTCACAGCTGCCCATGGTCAGACATGGAGAGCCAGCGCAACAATCCACTTGGCTTGGAGCTTGAGTGGCATGTGGATGAGATGGAGGCACTCCCGCCTTGGTTGGATTTTTATACTATGGAGTTCGAATACAATCCTGTTGTGAATCCAGAGCAGAAGCTGACCAGGTCTATCATAGCAAGTATAAAGGTGAGATATCCAAAATGGTTAGACCACAAAGTAGAACAATGGTGGATCATGAGGGTACACCAGGGCAAACCCTCGGCTAACAAGCTTGCAATCGATGACCAATTTTCTGAAATTTATGAAAACAGCTTTCGTATTTTTCAACCATTTTCCTTCGCAACTATCGTGCCCAAGGCAGGGCGCCACCCAGATGAGGTTGATGATTTGGCTCACCCACGGCATAGCTCGCCATGCATGGGCAATGCTATCATGAGTGCTTCCCCTTCCGTTGAGCCAAAGCCCAAGGCCAAGAGCGCTCCTTTCAAGAGAAAGGCCGAGGCACTTCTCCCATAGAAAACCACAAAAAGGCCATGAACTGGAACCCAAAAAACTTTTGGGATAGTAGTACATTCAGGCGCTCAACCTCCTCCAAACCCTAATGAAGCAACTGTAGCAGAAGAAGTTGTGGCTGTAAAGATAGATCAGTAGAAGCCTCTAAGTCTTGAACTTTCAGCCGCTCAAGATGACCAAAGGGGCAAGGGAGCTGAGATATTCATTCAGCAAGAAGCTATGCTTGAACTATCTGTGGTAGAAGAGATATCTGTAGCTGAAGAGGCAGCTACGCCCAAATCACCCAAAGCAGCCGTGACAGAGCGTATTGAAAACAAAGCAGTCACGGAACAGATCGAAGAACAGAAAGGCGAAGCTGAAGTGCCTGTCCCAGGAGCGCCAACTGCAAAACAAGTTAAAGAGCAGAGCGTGTCTGACAGAGGACAGGAGACCTCTCCAAAACCTTTAGAGGCTCAAAAGGTGAGCGAGGAGGATAACTCCAACATATCAGATAAGAAAGGAGATAGAGTGCAGTCGCTGGAAGAATCTCCCATGACCTCTTCCTCTATGAGGCTCGAAGGTATGTTCTCTTCTCATTTTATTTTCTTTTTCTCCTCAACCTTAAATTCTGCACTTTTCTTTTAGTCCTGTTCAACCCTTGATGTAGCTGTGATAATGTCAGTACCCGAAGCCTCTGCAGCAACAGCTTCTTCAGTTGCCAGCATTCCTATTTCAGTGACCCCTACGTTGAGTGCATCCCCTGTTCCAGAGCTAAGCAGCCTGAGCCTTCGAGTTTCCCAGGCAGATTTCCTATCTCCCGCTAAAGCGCCTGTGCCCTTAGCCCCCCATTTGCTTCTTATGCAAAAGCCCCTAATCCTTTTGCAGTCTCCACTTCTACCATATCTTCCCCTTGCATTTTGGAGGTCCCCTTTGCCCGCTTATTTGGTGCTTCTGACTCAGGCGTTTCCTCCTCTCCTCCCACTCCCCCCACATATTTTGATTCATCCGCGTTTATAACGCCCAAGCCCATGGTTGCAGCCGTACAAACTCAAACACCTTCGAGGGTTAGCGCAGTCGCTTCCCTCTTAGCTTCTTCTATAGCTCCTGGCCTACAGTCAAGACTCCTCGTTCCTCCCATCAACGGCCATTCTTGGATTAGGGGTCCCCGAGCCTTTGGAGTCAGAACTGGAGTTGTCACAGCAGTTAGTTGCAGCTGAAAGCATCCGCAGAGCCAAGAAAAATTCTACTAAGTGGCTCAGAGATCGCAGTGAGAGGGAGGCTTTAGCTTTGGCTCAGACGCGCAAAGCCTATATTCTGGATCCTGAGTCTATGGACCTACACACGGTTGAAAAGATACCATTGGTGAGCAAGCCTTTGGGGGAGATGACCCCAACCAACTATGCTCTCAAACACTCAAGTTTCAACGTGGCTAGGATGAATACTCAGGAGAAAATGGAGGAGGTTCAGGTGGGCATTGGCTCTATTTATGCACATGGAGAGCATTACAGGTTTCGATATTTTAAAGCCCAGTCTGAGGTTGATCAACTACAGGAAGAATTGGCAGCAACAAGAAGGAAGAATGAAGAGCTACAACGGGATCATCAAGGTCAAGTTCAAAAGCTTAATTCTAAGGTTGAAGAGCTAGAAAAGAAAATACAAGAGCTTGACACCTATAACTCCGACCTTGAAGCGGCAAATGCTCGCCACATCCGGGAGTTAGCTGGAGTGAATCAGGTCAACCAACGACTTACTATTCAGATCAAAGAGTTGGAATCCAGGCAAGCGCCCGAAGCGCAACCTCCTGACTTACCTTCTAAAGAGCGCTTGCAAGAGATGCACCTGTATTTCTTGAGGGATTTCCCTCAAAGGGCTGCAAAAGGAATTAAAGCTCTTCAATTCTATAAAGAAGCGCATGAGGCCATTCTTGTTGGGGGTCCAATTCTAGAATCAGCCCAAGCAGATGTTAATTGTTGGCTGGACTTGGCTGTGCAGCTCAGAAAGATAGAGGATGTGCCTATCCACTTCGAACCTATGAGTAACTTAGCCCGATCATGGGCTAATGCTAAAACTACCTTGCAGTATTATTACACAAAAGTTGAACTTTCCAAAAAGGCTCGTTCAATTTTAGATGCTCTTCTACAGGAACGCAAAATTGCATTACGGTACTTGGAGGCCCTCATCGACATCAAGGTTCCCGGTTTCACTGATCCAGATCATCCTCCTTTATCGATAAAAGAATTGGAGCCTATGTGGGCTAATTTTGTTGAAAACCCTGCTGATATAGACACTTTGAATGCCTCCAGCTCAGACGCACAAATCATTATGCTCATGACTAAATATTCTCAGATTGAATCCTGTTTAAAAGAGTTTGACAGGATGATGGTGTTTGTTGACCTGGAGCGGATTAATACCTATCACTACCTTATTTTTGAGCTTCAAAAATACCCACCATATTCTTATGAGCGCTGGAGTGATGTTGCAGCTATATACGAGCATGTTTTTAAAAGATCATTGCATCCCCTTCTTCCAAAGCGCTCCGTGCCTAGCGAGGAAGATGAGACGGAAGGCGAATCTAGTTCAGAAGAAGAGGATTCCGATGAACAAGGAGAGGAAATAGATGAAGGATCTGAAAGCAACGAGCAGTAGGAAGATGGAGCGCCCAACGAGGACGATGCAGAAGAAAAGGATCAAGAGAAAGAGGATGACTCAGCTGCCCAAGGATGAAGGCCTGGGATCTTTGCATTGAGACCGGCTCAATACCCCTACGAGCCGCCAAATGTGTTGTCAATCTTGACACACCTTGTAAAAAAGATGCATAAGAAATTCAGTTTTGAAAGCGCTCATTGTAAAATTCCTTTTTTCATGAAAAATGATAAAGGCGTTGTGATTCTGAAGCTTTCCCTCATATAAGTCTGCTTCTTAAGGTTTTTCGCACTTTTCTATTCTTTATCCTATTCTGAAGTTGTTTTTAAAAATTTGGTACGTTGCATGCAAAATTGTATATATTTTAGCATGGGCAATCAAATGTTGAAATTTCGTGCTAAGTATAGGTAGAATCTAAGCTTAAGAAAAGCCTCTAAATTTTTTTCCAAAGTCTTCACCTTAAAGCAGAAAGCGCTCCACTTGGGAGCGCTTTGCTCAAAAGCGCTCCACTTGGGAGCGCTTTGTTAGAAAGCGCTCCACAAGGGAGCGCTTTGCTCAAAAAATGCTCCACAAGGGAGCGCTTTCCTAAAAAGCCAGAGGGATATTGTTAAAAGGAGCCAACGAAAAAAAGGAGAGGTCCACAGTGCATTTCATATTTCACCGCCCTAAAACTATTTTCGAGACCGTCTGATTGATGATCGTCATCAGAAACTTCTAACTTCAATATCAAGTTACCTGTAATTCCGGCCTGACTGTTCCAAGTCTTCGTCGGAACCTTCTGCTTTTAATGCTAAATTGGGATAAGGTAGACCATTTCTGGTTGTCACCAAATTTGAATCAGCCCATCATGAAAGTGGTTGAATACCAATTCATCGAGCGGTAGTTTTTCTCCTATATAAACCCCCCTTTTCCCTGTAAATGGATGGATAACTTCTGCTAGAAAAGTAGTTCTGTACTTTGGATCCCACTGTCGAAATAAAAGCTTCTGGCTCTGGTGTTGAGACTTCTAATCCGTGTATGACTTCTACTCTGTTATTTCTATTAAGTTAGTTTCTTTACGGTCAGTTTAATTTTGTTTCCTGGATTTCACTGTCGGTAGAGGGCTTGCCCCTGGAATACTTGTTGGAGTTTGCATAGTTAAGAGGTTTTTCATACTAGTTTCTGTTAAAGGTTTATTGTTTTGATTGTTGTTGGTTCAAATATATAAACTGCCTATCGTGCTTCCGGTCCATCACCCCACACTTCCGGCTTGTAGCCATTTCCCATTTCTTTTAGTCATTTCATCCCTTTCTGTACATTCCTTACCCTTAACCCATAGCCCCCCATTTTTACTTTTTGAAGTAGCTGTATACTTGAAACCTACTCTCAAAGTAAAGGCTTCTGGCTACGGTTTAAGTCCCCAATCTCTGTGTAAGATTTCTACTCTGTGATTTCTATTAAACTAGTGTTTTTGTTCTTCAGTTTAATTTTGTTCTCTGGATTTTGTTGTTGATAGAATACTGGTCCCTGGAATCCTTGCTGGAGTTTACATAGGTTCTGAGGATTTTATACTGTTTTCTGTTATAAGTCATTGTTTTGATTGCTGTTGGTAAAAGTAGATAAGCTGTCTATCGCATTTCTGGTCCACCATATCAAATTGCTGACCTTCGGCCATCTCCCATTCCCTTTCGTAGTCTCCCATTTCTTCCAGTATCTCTCTATCCCTTATCTCCAATCACCCATTTTTATTTTTGGAACCAGCCCTACTGGAGATTGCCATGGAGGACATTCCTTTCCTTCGGGCATTCAATGCTTGGCAGCGGGCCTAGGGCGCTGCAGACTTAGAAAACCTGTATCTAGGCCGGTTCGATTGCCAACACTACCCTATCGTCCTAGATGTTTACTTGTTTTTCCTAGACATCTACTGTCTAGATGTCTACTTGTTTTTTGTAGACGTCTACTGTCTAGACGTTTACCCTATCATCCTAGACGTCTACCTTGTTGCCCTGTCTAGACGTCTACCCTATTGTCCTAGACGTCTAGACATTGTACCCATCAGGATTCTCAATCTGTCTAACCTAATCTGTTAGAGACTAAGCCGTCAAGGATTGTCATCATGGACATTGTCGTCAAAGATGTTGTCGTTTGAGGCAGTGCATTCAGAGCACTTTTCGTCAAAAGTACAATCCGAGGTTGATAAGAAGGCATTTGGATCAAGAAAGCTATGAATTAGAGCTAAGAGGAATTAGTATTAATGGGTTGAGTGCAACCTTCCAAATGTTGACGAGGAGAAAAAATTCATTCAGATAGTAATGGTTTCAATGGTTTTGCCATTGAGGTTTCGGGGTTTCGCCCCTCGACCCCGCAAGGGACGTTGTCCCTTGACCCCCGACACAAATGGCGACGGGCGTTGCCCGTAATGTTGATAATGTTGCTGATTCCAAAAAGTGCAGTGAACAATCAGAGAATCCTGTTGATCATATTGATTTTACACCTAATTGCAGCCGGTGACTTACACCATCCGAGACCACAGTGTTACGAGCATCAGTCTGTAGTGCAGTCTGTTGCAAAATATGTATGGAACGAGAGGAAGTGCAAGGAACACGACGAGATTATGTTACATTGTTCAATACTTCTATTCCCAGTGTTTAGCTCGTGTTGTTGAGGACGCCGACCAGTTTAGAGGAGGGGATAGATGTAGACAGGCAAATTGATGTCTTTATTTGTTGAATCAGTTTTGGTATTATGTGTTATTTTGTAATTGTATGCAAAGTGTTTGACAAAATGTGCGTATGTACATTTAATTATGTTATAGAGTACAATTTAATATTGTATGTAATAATAAAGTGATATAAGTCAATTATGTTAGCTAAATTACAATTTATAAACTAGTTTGTCCTCTAGTGGGAAAAGTCATGTAAATGCAAGAACAAATGCATATGAAATGTAATTTGGGGAATTTGTGAGGTAGTTGGAGGGTAACTACTTTTTGGGTGTATAAATAAGTCCTCACCCCGTTCATTCATGTTGTTCAGTCATACAGGTTGGAGAGCATGGTACGTGTGAGAATGTTGTTGCATATGCATGTAGGGCATAGTGCAGTCCAATCTTGTATGCAACCATAATATTTTGCAGAGGGTTTGCAGGTTGCAGATTGTAATGCTGAAACTGTAATGTTGTACTGTAAATGCCATTGTTAATATAAAACTGCCCGTATGTAGTGCTATTGCCATTGCTGCTTCTATTGCTGTTATTGTTGTTGTTATTATTGCTGCTGCAGGTTTTGTGCATTATTATTGTTGTACTACAATGATTGCGAATCTGTAGAATTAATTAAGTAGAAATGGAATTGTGTGTAAGCATGTTAAATTTCATTTCTACAATATCTTGAGCGAATCCTTGGCAACTGATCTACTATCATGTGCTTCTTCCCTAGATTAAATACCACTCAAAACAAAAATTTCTGCGACGTGATAAGCTATGTACTAACTCGTCCGTGAATAGTCAGCTTGTTCATCAAATACAACAATGTCTGATGGTCAACATAGAAAGCAAAAGGATTGGCATATAATATCTGAACTCCTGCACCTTGCACCATTCCTAAAGCTTCCTACTTCGTTTTGCTGTAATTTTTCTCTGCACAGGACAATAATTGACTTGAGAAATATATACGTTGATCCAACCCATATTGCCCCTCTTGGGCCAACCCATATCAAATTGCAAAATTGCATGTATCAACGTGAACATGGAACTCTTTCACACAATCTGGGAATATTAGAATAGGTGTGAAAATTAACTTTGCCTTCAACTCCTTGAAGGCCTTCTAATGTTCCTTTGTCCAATCGAAAAGGTACATTCTTGTGCGTTAGCACATCTAGAGGGTGTGAAACTTGTGCAGAGTTTTTGATGAAGTGTCAATAATACCCGACATGCCCCAACAAGGATTTCAACGAACTCTTGTTGTATGGACCCCCATTCTAATCACGACTCGTATCTTATCAGGATCGATTTTCAAACCCTCTTTACATACAACGTGCCTAAACATTTTCCCATATGGTACTAACAACTTACACTTTTTTGGGTTCAAGGACAATCGAGCATTCATACACCACCTCATGCATTCCTCCAATGCCTTCAAATGCTTGTCCTTCCCATACAACAACCAATTGTCCATAAATACTTTGAACTTGTCCATTGACATTTGTTAAAAGATATGCAAAATTATCCGTTGAAATGTGGTAGGGGCATTGCACAAATCAAAAGACATTTGATTGTATGCATAAATTTCATTTTCTACTACGAAGGTCAATATACTGATCCCTCCTTATTCGCGTTGCTTCCAGTTGGCATCATGACTCCACTCTTTGTGTTCACACCATCTTTCCCACCGTCACATATAGTTCTTGTACTATGCCTAGTAAACTGGATACTTTCAGTTTAATACTTGTATTCAGTACTTGCGCAGTCAACTGCTTCATTGACATATCATCTTATTCAATCATGATAGGTTCCTTCGACTTCTTTTCCTTGAGCAGTCTTTCCTGATTGGCATTTCTCTTCTTCAAGCTGAACACGTGCTTCCTACCATCTCTCCTCTTTAGTAGGGTTCAGGTATTGTTTTGCGTTCTTTGCCTATGCTTGAGTTATAGCTAGCATGTTCTTCTCCTTCTGTTGTTGGTCTTGTGGAGGCGCCTCAATGTTAATAAAATTTACATTCTACAAGTTGCACGTACTCGCTTTCTTCGGGCAATTTGCCTCCTTATGGTTGCTTGGTCCACACCATCTGCCCATCATTGCAACATTGTTTCCATTGCTCCCTCTTGTCGGAGCAGTTTGACAATTGCGTGCAAAGTATCCTCACTCTTGACATTTTTGACATTGGATGATTGGTCTCCCATCCGAATCATACTGCAAATGATCCTCTCCTCCTGTGGGTTGATTTCCTTGTTGTGGTTGTCTTCCATAGTGGTTGTTCCGATATTTGCCTCTTGTTGTTCCTTGTCCACTTTTTGAAGTTTTCAGTTTGTCATGTTTACTCTCCTATTGCATTGTTAATGTCTGGTGTATGACCCTTTCTAAATTAACCAAATAGTTGGCAACAACATGCCCCACAACTTCGCAAATATTACAAAATGTTGTTTGGACAAGTGACATTGGTGTGTCCTGATTTGCAATCCAAACACCATATGTCTTTTTTCTCCTTCTTTTCAACCTTCACATCATTAATCATATGTTCCAGGTCCTTTCGCATGGCTTGGATTGTTGGACTCAAGTCATCTCGATCATTGTCCAAATCGTCATCTCAATCATGACTTGTACTTCCTCCACCTCCTATGGTTGTCTTCATCTTACTTTCTAAGTTTAATGCTCTATCAAAAACTTCTTGATAGGTAGTTGGTAGAACTACCTTCATCTTCTTGTATCGTGCCAAAAATTCATCTAGGAACCATTTTTTTTTGCAACCCATCTGCTAGGTTTGCCTCCATCTTGTCGATAAGTTCAATCAAACGACTATTGTATGACTTGATGTTTTCAACTTTCTTTTGCTTTGTTGAGTAAATTTCACCAATGATCTCTATATCATCATGAAGCTATCTTAATTCTTTGTTGATATCAATCTTTAATTTATCCCAGGTTGTGAAGGGTGCTTCTCATTTTAGATGTCAATCCATCGCTATTTCACACAATGTTGTTGGAAACAATTGTAACCATGAACCTTCATCATCTCTGTCATTTTCTCTCCATATTGTTTCACATGTTCCGATATGGCGTTCTAGGTCTTCCTTCCCATCTTGCATAAACTTTGGGCATTTATGCTTGCTTGCAACTAGAACAATGATAGGTGGTTCGTCTGCACTCGAAAATCCTTCGTTTGATAATCGTTCTTTCGCAAACAACCTTCGGCTGCTACTTTGTGCTCTCACACTTCGCAAACTGCTCCATGAAAACATGATTGTTGGATCTGGTCTCTTGAGCACACTCTCCCACAATTTCCTTTGTGCTCGACTCTTATCCTCTGCACGTTTAGGCACTCTCCCCCGCACTTGTGTTGGTGTCATCAATTGCTCCGCCTCGTCTTGTGCACAATCCATGTTGGTGCTTTCTTCACTACTAGCATGAGTGTTCTTCTCAACCCAAACCTCATTTGTGGTTTCGCTTCCATTTGCGCTTTGTTTTCTATAGTTAAAAACAACGTTGTTACCTTTCTTATTCTTCCTCCAAACTTTCCTTTGCTCGAGGTTTCTAAACTTGTTCAAATTTTGGTGCTTGTATCTCTTCACCAGCAAATTCCATCAATACTCTTCCTTCATGCAAGTCGTCTTTGTGCTCAACACGTCTATATTCTTCTCGTTCTTGCTATTGTGCAATCCTCAAACTCCTTCGTGTTGGCTGGTTTCTTACTCTATCGCGTCCACGTCTCCCATGTCCTCACAATAAGTTATGTGTCATCCACCTCTTTTGTCTCCAAGCTTCATGTAGTGCTGGTTCAAACTTCAAACAACGACGTCGCCAAAAGCAGCATGGTGGTGGTATTCCACTCTTGGAGGAAGAATTATGAATGATAGATTAACTGCTCAACAACTTGTCAAGATGCAGTCTTATGGCTTGCATCAACCTCTCTTCGATGATCTTGCACAATGTAGTCTACGACCCATTCTGAAGATTAGACAACTTGACAATTCTCCTTCGATGGTTGGCACTAGCCTAGACAACTTGGCTTCAAGTCTAACGGCTTGACACATGCATGGGACGACCTGGCAACTTCCCAGACAACCCTGTAAAAACAAAATATGGCGAATAGAATACAAGATAACAAGGTCTTTCTATATCTATTGTAGTAATCAATCAATAGAAACACATGCAAATATATGCAAATATATTACGGTGAACAATGGCTAAATGATGAACAAGTTTGAACAAAATATTGCATTAATTATGAACTTGTATGATCATACAACGTACGACATCTCAACATATACAATATTTGTTGTATGCAAAACTATCATGTGCATACAATATCTGCACAAACTCCCTTCATGCATAGAATCTACCCAATTTGTATGCACAATATCTCCCTCTAGCATGTACTCCCTCAATTGAATGAGGGGGTCTATATAAACTAGGGGGAATGTAGTTATTAGCAACTACCAACCCTGACACCTCACCTCTTTCTTCTTACATTTGTTTTAAGACCCCATTCTAATATTATTAATAATTGTTTAGTCATGTGGTACTTCAGGAATCTAGGTTTATGGGCCTAGATGATGTAATCATTATTTACTATAAAAAGACATCATTTAAAGATGTAACGATTATTATTAAGAGTTACTAGCTTGGGTCCCCACTTGCACATCGATGGGAACCCTTGAGCGTTAGGGTCAGGGTATCCAAAGTCTATAAAAGAGCCAAGAGGGCAAGAGGAGACATCTCATATTTTGTTGTATCGAAGCTCTTCTTCTAAGGAGATTGCCCCCTCGAAGAGGCTTGCGATTCTGTAATGTGTTCTTGTTATATGCAATATAATTGGCTGCATTTCCATTTTGTATTGCAATATTGTTAATTTCAAGCTTATTTTCTATTATTATTAAAATATTGTGTGGATGTGCTTTTATTTTACTGCAAGGTTCCTAACAAGTGATATTAGAGCGCTTTTCATGGATGCGTCCTGCTACAGTGAAAACAGTTTGTGTCCTACCATTTTGACCTATTAGGTATAATTTTTTTTTGTTTTAATATTCCTGCTATTACCTACAAAGAAAAATCGAGCCATTTTTTTTTGTTTTAGTTTAATAGGTTAGAAACCTTGTGTCGAGGGTTTTAAAATATCCTGGAGTTGTTGTTATTGGCTAAGCTAGATTGCTCTTAAAGCATCTAGTGAAGTGGGGTGATTAGACTCCAATACCCACGCCTCCAACAACACTTGTATACAAACTCGAGATCCTATGTACTTTTGGATCTATAGAGAGATCCCCTATGTTTAGGAGAGACCTTTAGCCATAGGAAGCTTTTCAACCGTGTATCTATCTATAGTGCACAAAGCACAATGCTTAGGAAAATTAGCCTCCCCTATTGTCAAAGAGGCGGATAGCGCGCTCAAGAGTATGTGTGGAACCCTCCTTGAGTAGTGGCCTAAAATATGGTCTGAGCATTATTGTTCATCCATGCAGTATAACAGAGGGCTATAAACAGTGCACACACTTTGGCCTAAAATTACCCTATTTCAGTCATATGTCAAATCTTAATATAGGTTGTTAAACCTCCAAAGCCCTAACCACATATTTAAGCATACAAAGGAGATTACACCTATCATAAAACTGATCATATTGTAACTATTCTTGAATCATGAAGATAATTGTTGGGGTCAGTAACAGTTGAGAATAGTGTCAGGTAGGGCAATTGTCAGTAACAGTCAAAACAGTGTTTGCTAGGGCAGTTATCTGTAATAGTTGGAAATAGTGTCAGATAAGGTAGTCGTCAGTAACAGTCCAAGACTCCAAACAGAGTCTACCAAGACAGTTGTCAATAATAGTATTAGACAAGGTAGTGTCAATGACAGACAAGATAGTCTGACGAGGTAGTTGTTGATAACTGACCGAATAGTGACAAATATGGCAGTTGTCAGGGAACAAAGAAGAAAGCCATTTTTTTAGGAGAAAAAAAGTTTTTAGAGAAAAACAGATGACACTCGCTATAAAAAAAAGTTTGGGGTGCCAAAAAAACGTCATTTTGAGACCCAGTCCAGTCCATTGTAATCGTGTTTTCAAGATGATTGTTTTAATCTATAGCACCGAAACACTTTTTTGGACCATTATTAAAAATAGTAACTACTAAAACAACACTTCTATTTTTAGTAAGGCAGTTCAGGTGGTCCTAATCACAAGTCCATGGTTGGAGGAACTAGAGGAACCATGAGGGAGATGGAGCAAAACCAATTGAGTGACTAGATAGGGCTATTGAGTCAACAACTTACTAACCTACAGAACCAATTTGGCCATGAAATTAAACAACTAAAAGATCCTATATGCATCTTTTGAACTCTAATCAGATCAAAGTAAAAATGGGAATTGAGGAGAAATTCCATGAGGTTGAAGGGCATTTAAAAGGAGCCACTCATGTACACCAACATATTAATAGTGTTGGAATTGAAGGAAAGGTTGGCAGTTTGGGACATATGGAAGAGGATGTACACAATGCTCTTTTTAATAATAATACCCCATATAAAATGCCCAAGTTAGACTTCCCCAAGTTTAATGGAAAGGATCTTGATGGTTGGTTGTGCTAAGCAGACCTGTTTTTTAAGCTCCACAATGTACCTTGATACTTATGGATCATCGTGGCATCCTTCAATTTTGAGTCTAAAGACCTTCAATAGTATTAGTGGATGCAACATATTATGTCGGACCTTTCTTGGGAAGAATTTGAATCTAAAGTACTCACTTGTTTTGGCCCCAGTAAGTATGAGGATTTTATAGGAGCTTTAACAAAATTGAAACAAACCTCTACTATTTGTGACTGTCAGACTCAGTTTGAGAAGTTGGCTAATAGCACAAGGGGTCTGAATGAAGGAATTTTTAGAGTTGTTTTATTGGTGGGTTGAAGGATGGTATCAAGGCCAAGGTAAAAATGTTCAAACCACAATCTATGATCCAAGCAATATGATTGGATGGGCTAGTGAAGGAAAAATTTATTTCTCAAAGCCATTCATCTAAATATTCACATGCCAAACCCTCATTTTCATCCAAAACCACATCGAATACAAGAAATAAATTTCCAGTAGTTAGGCGATTGACTAGGGAGGAAATGGATGCCTGTAGAGCACAAGGGTTATGTGATATTTGTGATGAGAAATATTCTCCGGGGCATAATTGTGTACAACAAAAGTTGTATTTGTTGGATGTGGATGATTTTGCAGTAAATGAAGTACATGAAGAAGTACAACATGAAGAAGAGCACCAGGATGAGGATGAAGCACAAGAAGAACCACAGCCAAAGATTTAAGTTCATGCACTTGCAAGAATATGGACCCCTCAAACTATGAAGGTAGTAAGATATTTCAAGGGGCAAAGAATTATAATTCTTATTGATTTAGGTAGTACACATAATTTTATAGCTAAGCAAGCAAACTGCTACATACATTCTTGCAATTCTTTTGAATTTATGGTGGCAAATGGAGGAACATTACCTTGTAAAGGTAAATATCGAAATGTTATGTTGAAGATAGGGTATTATGAACTCAAAATTGATATGTTTGCACTTCCTTTAGGAGGATGTGATGTTGTGTTGGGGGCGTGATGGCTCTGTACATTGGGAATAGTAGCCTGGAACTTTGGCAAACTTTGGATGCAATTCACTTAGAATGGGAGGTCATACACTCTTCGTGGTTCACATGTGAGATCTTTGCAGGTTATTACTACAAGTCGAATGGAGAAATTATTAAAAAACTCCTCACATGGATAGTGCCCCAGTTGTTTGCAATCCAACCCTAGAATACTAAAGCAACCAAATCACAAGGGGATTTGCAACTCATTTTGACTAAACATAATGTTGTTTTTGTGGAACCTACGGGATTACCTCCATGCCATTCCCATGACCATGCAATATAGTTGGTACCAGGAAGATTGCCACCTAACATCCGACCCTACAAATAAGCCTAAGCAAAAATTGAGAAGTTGGTCCAAGAGTTTTTAAAAACAGGGGTAATTCGACCCGGTAATAGTCCTTATTCTTTACCGGTACTATTGGTCAGAAAAAAAGATGGGTCATGGCGGTTGTGTATAGACTTTCATGAACTCAACAAACTCACCATTGAGGACAAATTTCCTACTCCTCTGATTGATGAGTTGTTGGATGAGTTACATGGCTTTAAATTTTTCTTCAAGTTGGATCTCCGCTCTGGATACCATTAGATAAGGATCAAGGAAGAAGACATTCCAAAAACAGCATTCAAAACTCATGAGGGCCATTACGAATTTTTGGTCATACCTTTTGGCCTATCTAATGCACACCTTTTGTAGGCAGGCAACATGATATATCTGCATTTAGTGAATAAGTTTTGGTACTTTGTGTTATTTTGTAGTTGTACGCAAAGTGTTTGACAAATGTGCGTACATATATTTAATGATGTTATAAAGTGGCAACGTAATACTGTATGGAATAATGTGATATTAAGTATGTCGGCAAAGTCATAAGTCATAAGTCATAAGTTAGTTTGTCCTGTAGTGGGAAATGTCATGTAAATGCATATGAAATGTAATTTAGAGAAATGATGAGGTGTCAAGTAGTTGGAGGGTGCAACTAATTCTTAGTTGTATAAATAAGTCCCTCCCTTATTCATTTGATATAGAAGGTTGGCGCGTATGGTATGACGTAGTGCAGTCATGTATGCAGTCATGAAGAGTATTTTGCATAGGGTTTGTAGACTGTAATGTTGTTATTGTACAACCATTATTAATACAAATCTGCTTATATCATTTATCATTTGATATTATTATTTTCTATGTACTGTTATTGTTAATGACTGCAGATCTGTAGATTTATTTACAGAGAAATGGAATTAAGTTTCAATATGTTAAATTTCATTTCTACATTTGGTGTCATTGCCTAATCAAGTCCGGGTCGATAGAGAACGAAGCATTAGGCTTAGCAAGTGTGACGAAAAAAGAGGTGAATGACAGATTCGAGGTTGCATGGACAACTAAGGAGGAATCAAGGAAGGACTTTGGAGAAACTTGTGAGAAGAAGCGCAAGACTTTCTAACCAAGGAGTGCAACTACGAGAAGAGCTTACGCAGTCGGAAGTAGAATAAGTTTGGAACCCTTAAGAAGACAATAGTATGAGGGAAGAAATTGAAAGGTGGCAGACATTGTTGTTAACAATGGACAATAAGGTGCGAGAGGTATACCAAATAGTCGAAGAAAATGTTTGCATAGGGGAAGATGCCAACATAGAAAGTGCACAAAGAAATAAAGAGTGGGTGGTGACACCTGAGGAAGCAGGGAGGAGTTTGCTGAGGGGTGTAGAGGACGAGAGTTAGGAACTGGAGCAATTGCTCATGGATACTTGGGGAGGTAGACCAGAGCAACATATCGTTTATTCGCGAAGAAGATTGCAAAGTGAGGATGTACAAGAATTTGGAAGAAGATTATTTGGGGCAGGAATTGGAGGTCAAGAAGATGAAGTGCCCAGGACCCACAAACAAGCAACAGCAGAATGGCCTTGGGTTGAAATCCCAAGGGAGCCATCGTCAAGTGACGAGGAAGTAGAAAACTACTCAATGGCGGACTATGCAATTAGAGCAGGCAAACAAAAATGCCCAACCTTTACTGGAGAAGGGAAAGAAAATTCAGCAAGACACATAGGAACTTGCACCACCATTTGGAGAGCAAATGAGGTAAGGCAACCCGATGAATGGTTGCAACTATTTCTTGCTACATTGTAAGGCATTGCAATAGATTGGTACCTAAAAAGAGAAGTTACACAAGCCTTTGGCGAATGGGAGACTATGATAGAGGAATTCAAAAAGGAATTTCGACCCGAGGGATGACACAAAGATCACCACAAAAATATACTCTACGAAGCAAAAGGAAGATAAGGATTCCTAAACATACAATAGAAGATTAAAACTACTTATTGATAAAATGGAAATGCCACTAGCCAACGGTATGGTCAAGAGATGATTTATTCATGGATTATTGCCAAGATATAGGAAGAAGATGAAGATTGTACCTTCGTCAAAATACAAAGAAGCATTGGAGAAGGCAATAAATTTTGAAAGTGATACCGATGACATTGAAGCGGCTGGAATTGTAGGCCATGCAGGAAGCGAGGACTTAGATAGTGATGCCGATGACAAGATACAAAATGCTATCTAGTTTATAAGGAATTTGACAAGATGATTAAGGAAGTCAAAGGCGAAGCGGACTGAAAAGATATATGGTGTTCAAATTGTAAGTCTGAAGGACACACCAATGTAAATTGTCCTAAGAATGCATATTGCAATATATGTGATGTATCAGGACATCCGGTTACCAATTGTCATTTAATTTTAAGGGAGTAAGGCATTAGACCATGATGGTGCAAGGGGAAGAAGAAAAATTTAACACTCCAAGGAATGGACAAGACGCAACTAGTGGCAGCTAAAGGAATAAACATTGAGGAGGAAGGCAATACCAAGGTAATTGACAAGGAGGCCAGACTCGATTACAATACAATTTGGTTGGGAGATCGATAATCCAGTGTTGGAATTGCCAAGATTGGGGACATTTTGCAAATAATTGTCCCAACCCATAGATGGGAGGAGGAACGAATGGGAACAATGTAACACTTGTAGATGGTGCGGACCTGGAAATCTTAAGGAAGTAAATAGCCTAAATAAAGCAAGTTCCAGCAGGACGTAGAATATCAATTTGATTTAACATTGGTGAATCAATAGATCAACAAGAAAAACAGGTGCTAGCAATGACAAGAGCTCAAGCTAGGAAGACGGAGCAATAGCCAAATCTTGCCAAGGAGAAGGAGCGACAGCAAGAAGCTCATGACATGATAAAGGAAGAACTCGAGAAAACAAGCAAGAAAGGCTACTCCATGACAAACCTTTGAAGAAGTCTAAGGGAACGTTGAGTAAGTAATCATCAACGGAGCGATTGGCACCACAAGTATTGAACACGAAGTTGAAGTAAGTGTCCAATTTACTTAGTGTAATACCAGAATTGTATGCAAAACTAGGAGAAATGGCGAGGACCAAGAAGGTGGATAAACCAAGAGGTTGCCAGAATGAAGCAAGATCAATTCATTGATCCTACAATATTGATGATTGAAGCAGGGAAGAAGCCAACTTTGATTCATATGGAGCTATTGGATCATAAGCTGACACAAGTGATTGTAGATGGAGGATCGAGTGTTAATGTCATGCTTGAGAAAACGTGGAAAGATATTGGGGCATCATTTCTATGGTCTCCAAATTTTCGGTTGTATGGAGCGGATTAGTATGGATTAGAAACAAAAGGCATACTAACGAATATAAAAGTGAGAATAGCTGATCAAGATTTCATCTTGGAATTTGTAGTAATTGCGTTGCAAAAACCGGCCTATGATGCACTGCTAGGACATGGATGGCTGAGAATGGCAAAGGTGAATCATAACTGGGAGAAGGAACGTCTTATCTTTAAAAAGGACCAACACAAGTATATGATAAATTTGAAGACTCAATCTGTAAGTCAGGATATAGCAACTTCGGATGAATTAGGAAGCTCGTCATTATTCGAGGAAGTTGGATATGAGCCTAACGAAGGAATAGTGTTGGTGCTAGAGGATTGTACGAAAGATGAACAAGACGATGATAAGGGACTTGTCCACTAGCAGATGGAAGATAATGAAGTATTCATCTCACATTGTTTTTGCCTCCACACGGAGGACTAGGATGAAAGGGAAGAAGATAAAAAATAAGTCAGCTAGAGTAGTCGAAGGAAATACGCAATAAGGACGGACGAAGAAAGAGAAAAGTGGACATTTTCGAAGAATTTTGCAAAGTACACAATAGGTGACGCAATCATTGAAGACAAACCAACTCACCCAATCGATGTACTCAAAGCAATGGAAGAACTAGATATGGTGAATATGAAGGACCAAAGATGATACAAATGAAACTTGGTGAAGAAGGAGAAGAAAAGATCATACATTGTAGAGGTGAATGGGATCCTGTGTTGAAAGCAACAACTTTCAAGATCTTCTTGGAATACAAAGATGTATTTGTATGGACCTGTAAGGATTTGAAGGGAATACCACCAGAGTTTGTGCGTACACCGAATTCCCTCGATTGTGGGTGCACAGCTAGTGAGGAGGCGGCCCTATAGGACGAATCCAAAGTATGCAGCCCTAGTGAATGTTGAGACCGAGAAGATGTTGGAAGCAGGCATTATCTTCAAAGATACGGTAAGTGAGTAGGTGTCACTGATAGTGATTACCTTGAAAAAGGAAGCTAACCCGATACGAATTTGTGTTGTGATTTTTGGATCTTGAATGCTGTAACCATAAAAGATCCCTTCCCTATCCCATTCACAGAATCCATTTTGGAAGTAGCAGGGCAGGAGATCTATTCCTTTTTGGACAAATTATCGGGCTACAACCAAATTAGTATTGTCGAGGAGGACAAGTTGAAGACAATTTTTGTAGTGGAGAATGGCATATATGCATACAATCGAATGCCATTCGGGTTATGTAATGCACCCACCACTTTTCAAAGAATCATTTTGTACATCTTTGATCAAATGTCCACAAGGAAGTTCAAAGCTTTCCTAGATGATTGATCCTTGTATGGAAAGACAACCGAGCATTTGCAAGCGTTGGAAGAATGTATGGGCCTGTGTCAAAAAGCTCGGCTAGCTCTAAATCCTGGAAAATGTATGTTGGTACCTTACGATAAGTTACGAGTCGTATTATGCATGGAAGAATCATATGACATGAGTTTCATAAATACCTTCTTAGGTACAGTAGGTTACTACAGTATAAGTAATTACTCACAAACAGGTTATCCGTTGGATACCCTTATGCGCAAGAATGTTCCCTTCAAGGGGATGGAGGAATATCAGAAGGCCTTTGAAGGATTGAAGGCAATGTTGGTAAGTGCGCCCATTCTGGTATTTCCAGATTGGAATAAAGAGTTTCATATCCACTTTGACGCATCACATTTTGCAATTGGATGTGCGTTAGCCCAAGAGGGGTAGGTTGGGCTCGATCAGCCCATTTACTTTGCAAGTCGGCTATTGTCAAGGGCGTAGAAGAATTACAATGCTACAGAATGGGAAGCCCTAGGGATGGTGTATGAATGCAAAAGTTTAGACATTACTTGTTGTCCAACCCATTCGCTTTCTACGTGGATCATTAGGCGTTGTTGTATCTGATTAATAAATCGACTATATATGGGCAAGTGTGTAGGTGGCTCATCACGTAATAGTGGATCAAATTGTTGAGGATTTTCTCGAGAGAACTTGCACAAGGAGAAATACTAGACGAGTTCCTCGATGCACAATTATTCATGATAAGTGTTGTACCGACAGGGTATAAACAAATAAGGGAATATTTATAAACAAGTAAGCTGCCAAAGGAGATGTCGGCAGCTGAAAAGCGCAAGATAATTGCAATATGGGGTCTAGACTTTGTTGGACCTTTGAAAACAAGAAAAAGAAGAAAGTGTTGGTATATTGTAGTGGCCATTGAATACTTGACAAAATGGGTGGAAGAATAGTTGAGAAAATCGGAATCAGATCGCAATCGGACCACAATTGGCATGGAAAAATAATCGGGAAAATTTGGGAATCGACAAAAAAACTAGGAAAAATCGGCAAAAAATTGACAAATTTTCGTTGAAAAAAAGCTTTTTTCATACATATCACAATTTTTTGGAAAAAAAAGGGCAAAAATCGACCAGTCTATGAATAAGGAAAATCAGCTTTAATTAGTTTTTTTTCAGATTTTCTCAACTATGGGTGGAAGCAAGAGCTTTACTAGATAATTTTGTGAGGAGCACAAACCTTTTCTTGTATGAGCAAGCCATGACAAGATTTGGGATTCCCCTACAGTTGACTAGTGATAGGGGAGAACATTTTGTCAATGAAATTATTCAAAACTTGACCAAGAAATTTAGGATCTTCCATTTGTTGTCTAGGCCATATTATCCCAGAGCTACGGACAGGCAAAGGCAACAAATAAGGTTCTTGTATCAATAATGTACAAAACGTGTGGAGTGTAAGGAGCTAGTTCGGAGGAAATATTGCCAGCAGTCCTGTGGGCGTACAGGACAATCTTTCAGCCAACGACAAACCATACGCCTTTCCAGTTGATGTACGAATAGGAGGCTATAGTGCCGGTGGAATTCCTAGTACCTAGTCTAAGGGTAGCAGTGGAGAATTGACTAAGTAAATAGGAAAGCCTAGAGGAGAGGCTCACGATACTTGTACAATTGGAGGAAAAGCAATTCATGGCTCAATGGGCAACAAAGAAGAAAGAAGACTCCAAACTCATCAGTGAAGGCTACAGGTTCATGTGAGATTCCTGGATAATGAAGAAGAAAGAAGAATCTGAACTCTAACAGATGTAGCTTTGCAAGGAATGGAATCAGGCGTAAGAGAAAGATTTGAGGATGAATCTCCGAGTGAAGAAGAGCCATGTCGGCCAACAAAATTTGAAATTCTGCAACAAATGATACAAAGGGAGATGTAGCAATTGCAAGAAGAATGTGAAACTATGCAGATGTACAATACGAGATTAAGGGAACAGGTCATTCAAGAATTGGAAGTAACAATGCAATGAATAAATGAAAGGGAAGAATTGAGACAAGTGGAATGAGACAAACTTGAACAACAAAGGGCAGCTAGAGAAGGAATGAGACGAACTTGAACAACAAAGGGCAGATAGGGAAGAATTGAGACGAGCGGAATGAGATGGACTTGAACAACAAAGGGCAGCTACGAGTTATGGAGAGATGCCTACAGGATGCATTCTTCATAAGAGGAGGAAGGATCACCATCAAATAGTAGGTTCTTCTCCTTAAGTTCGAGTAGTTTGTCCTCAGACTCGTTGATAATTCAGTTGAATAATAGTAGTACTACTAGTTCAAGTTCTTCGCTAATGAGAAGTTTAAGGAGAAATATGAACCAAGTTCAACCAATTCCTCAAAATAAAGTTATAAGGCAAGAGCAAGAAGAGGAGCTTGAACAACAAGAGATGGCAAAAGAAAGACCACAAAAAAATTAGGAAGAACCTGTTGACCCGACAAGATATTGGCTAAGTAGAGGGCAAGTTGCTGAAATATTATGGAGAGACATTAGGGAAGTACCAACACAGCCAAAAAATGGAGGAAGGAACTAGGTATTAGATTTTAGTAGTGATGGCATTTTTCCTGATCGTCAAGAAGAAAGGAACGATGTACAATTAATTCCTTGAGAAGACGGAAGGGAAAGAACGAGGAATAGTTCATGTTCAAGTTCTAATCTCTTAAGGTATAGAGAGTTACAGATTCGTTCTGAGGTACAAGAGTACCTAGATGTAAATAGAAAATTGAGGAGGCAAACGAAAGAAGTAAGAAGGCTACAGAGACATATGCAAGAAGCATCTGGATGTCCCTTACAAATAGGAGAGGCTCACGACACTTTTACAATTGGAGGAAAAGTAGTTCATGGCTCAATGGGCAACAAAGAAGAAAGAAGACTCCAAACTCATCAGTGAAGGCTACAAGTTCATGTGATATTCCTGGATAACGAAGAAGAAAGATGACTCTGAACTCTAACATATGTAGCATTGCAAGGAATGGAATCAGGCATAAGAGAAATATCTGAGGATGAATCTTCGAGTGAAGAAGAGCCATGTTAGCCAACAAAATTTGAAATTCTGCAACAAATGATACAAAGGGAGATGTAGCAATTGCAAGAAGAATGTGAAACTATGCAGATGTACAATACGAGATTAAGGGAACAGGTCATTCAAGAATTGGAAGTAACAATGCAATGAATAAATGAAAGGAAAGAATTGAGACGAGCGGAATGAGACGAACTTGAACAACAGAGGGCAGCTAGAGAAGGAATGAGACGAACTTGAACAACAAAGGGAAGCTAGGGAAGAATTGAGACGAGCGGAATGAGATGAACTTGAACAACAAAGGGCACCTACAAGTTATGGAGAGATGTCTACGGGATGCATTCTTCATAAAAGGAGGAAGGATCACCATCGAACAGTAGGTTCTTATCCTTAAGTTCGAGTAGTTCGTCCTCAAATTTGTTGATAATTCAGTTGAATAGTAGTAGTACTACCAGTTCAAGTTCTTCGCTAATGAGAAGATCAAGGAGAAATATGAACCAAGTTCAACCAATTCCTCAAAATAAAGTTATAAGGCAAGAGCAAGAAGAGGAGCTTGAACAACAAGAGATGGCAAAATAAAGACCACAATAGAATTAGGAAGAACCTGTTGACCCAACAAGATATTGGCTAAGTAGAGAGCAAGTTGCTAAAATATTATGGAGAGACATTAGGGAAGTACCAACACAGCCAAAAAACGGAAGAAGGAACTAGGTAATAGATTTGAGTAGCGATGGCGTTTTCCTAATCATCAAGAAGAAAAGAACGATGTACAATTAATTCCTTGAGAAGACGGAAGGGAAAGAACGAGGAATAGTTCAAGTTCAAGTTCTAATCTCTTAAGGTATAGAGAGTTACAGATTCGTTTTGAGGTACAAGAGTACCTAGATGTAAATAGAAAATTGAGGAGGCAAAGGAGAGAAGTAAGAAGGCTATAGAGATGTATGCAAGAAGCATCTGGATCTCCCTTACAAAGAGAAGGTGATGTGAACGATTCAAGTACCGATTTTGACTTCTTAGCACAATATGGAGAAGCATTAATAGATTGTGAAACACAGATGTTTTGAGGAAGAAATATGGACGAGACGATTGCTGCGAGCAGATTGAAGATTGAGAACCTTAAGGCAATTGTCGTCGGGAACCCAGAATAGAGAAGGGAGATTGACAAGAGCATAACTACTAGAGAGAGAGCAGAGTAGAGGTAACTTGGGTAATCTGGGGAGATCATCAAGTCTTCTTGGTAGTCCAAGCATACCTGGCCAAGGGAGGAGTTTGGTTGGCCTCCCTCCCTGTGGCTTGAGGGAAAGAAATTTCCCTCCTACTTCCCATAGGTCGCTTGATTGATAGAATAGGTTGTAAGGACTAATCGGTGATCAAGCAAGAAACAACCAATGTTCATGAGATCATGGGATTAGATCATCAGGCCCACCTCGTGAGTCCCGTGGAATCCAAAGAGGTTGTCTTGAACGACTGAGGAACTGGATGAATCTTGGATAACGAGGAGTTAGGTAGTCCCAAACAAGGGAGATTTGCCCTAAAACAAGGGTAAGGGCTATGGAATGGTTTCGGGGGAGACAAGGATTTCGAAATGGGAGTCAAGTGCCACAGAGACCTTAAGTTTCAAGTCCGACGACAAAATCTGTCAGACAAATGCTCAAGTGTTGTCTATATGGTGACAACACTAGGTCGTTAGACTAGCTATAGGTTGGCAATAGGCCATCAAGTTGACGACAGGACGGTAGTCAACCGTCAGAATGATGGCAAAGTAGGAATTTGTTAGGATGACAAAAAAGCAGAAGGCTTTTAGGATGACGGTAGGGTAGGAAGTCGTTAGGATGATGGCAGGACAGGAGGCCGTCAGGATGATAGCAGGACAGATGGCCATCAGAAGGACGACATCGGAGGCCGTCAAGAGATCGACGAAACAGAGGGATCATTTGCATGTTAGAGGAGTAACAAGGCGTTGTCAACAAGAAGAAAGGACGATGGATTGGCAGACATTAGGATGATGAGGAATGCTCCAAGAGAGGGTCGTCAAGCAGATCAACAAATGGCAAGAGAGCATCTAGAAAGATCTTGAACCCCAAGGGAATTGTTGAAACAAGCAACAAATGGAAGAAATGTATAATGATGATAGAAAAAGTAAATAAAGTTGTTACAGAAGCGAAGATGATTCATCGGTAGGCATCGCCATGCGAGTCACAAGAATGTGACACGTGGTAGGGGCCCACAATGTAAATAGTTGAATGGAGAAAAATAATAAAAATTATAAAAAAGACAAAAAAGGAAAGAATATGGCAATTGCATGCAAGGTGACAAGGTGGCAATCATCCGACAGTTGGAACATGGAACACAAAACACAGAGTGGTAGTTGGCTAACCGTTTGCATGGGTGGCAACTGCATGGGGCAAATAGTATAAATAAGGATGAGTAGGGAGGGCGAAGGCACAATGCAATTAGAGTTGTAGAGAAGTATAGAAGCCTAAGAGACTTCGAGTTATTGCCAATATTGTAGTAGACGAATGAACGCCACAACAAGCAAGGATTTCAGACTGAAGGGCAAAAAGTACCTGTGCACCAGGAAGATAGAAAAACCAGATAAAGGATGTTGTAGCCATATGCTTCGTAAAATTTTATATGCACATTACATAGAAGGAAAACTGCTACTGAGAAAGTTGTAGTTAGATGAAGACAAGTTGGGCTGCTAATGGAAAAAACACCGACAGATGCCAAGGGCCGGAGGAGTTGTTGTCGAAGGGACAAAGAGTTGTTGTCTGCACAGTGCCATTGAGGATAGGGAAACCAAATAGCTGTCATTGGAGAAATTTGTTTGAAGATTGTAAAAGGAGTTGGACGTCTGAATATTGTGCCGTCGGTAGAAGCGCTTGTACTGTCTGACTAGAAACCGTCGTTGGCAAGTGAGCTCCCGTCATGGCAAGGAAGATTGTCGTCACAAGGTGTCATCACAGGGTGCTATCATAGACTACTGTCATAGATGTCACCACGGATTGTCGTCACAAGCAGTGTTGTAATAATCATCACTATCATAAATAGTGAGACCGCTGTCGGAGTCGAACAAGCGTCGTTTAAAGGAAGAGGTTGACGAAGATTGTTAGAAGTGATGTTAGACACAATTCTCGAAGATGAATAAGAGACCCTTGATTCACGAGAGGATCAAATATGTAGAGCAACAAAGAAGAACACCGTAGGAGTTTGCGTCCGAAGAATAAACAAGGTATAGGCAAGGAAGACATTCCTAAGCAAGTGGATCAAGTGAACGAGAGTACGACTTTGAGATGGGGCGAGCTTAGGGAAGGCAAACATGGCATCAAGAGGAGAGCATTTTGGAAGGAAGAGGAAGGGATGCCAAGCAGAATGAGAAAGAACAAGTATACCCCTAAAAGATATAACGTGGATACACTCCACAGGAGAGTACTACCAAACATGGTGGGATAAAGCTCCAATGGATTGTGTTACGGCAAAAGTTGTAGGCGATAGAAATCAATTCTATCCTACAAGTATCAAACTTTGATAAATATTTTTTCAAAGAGTACTTATAGCAGATACTGGAAACCTATGATCCGAAGAAGAATGCAAGCAAAGTACGAGTGGGGAGTAGGCAGTTAACTGTTGTTTTTTCTAAAGAAAACTTTAAGAGGACATTTGGACTACCAAGACAAGAGAGTGTAGTTGTCAAAGAAGTGGTAGATTCCAAGAGGAGTAGGCAGCTAATTCAGAGTGTAACAACTTTGGATAAGGATGAGGTGCAGACATTGATGTCGCATGGAAGTAGAGGAGTTAAGCAGCACCAATTGAAGGATGTAGGGCTGCAATGTATCATGAACGTGATTATGGCGAGGTTGTTCGGAGAACAGAGGGCTTCAAAGTTACCTATTTGGTTGATACCATATATGCAAGGAATAGAGAAGGGTCAAGCCTATGACTAGGCAACTTACCTATCATCGCGCATTAAGTCTTTCTTGATGTGTACTATGAAGAAATTCTTAATGGTATTCCATTCTATTCGTTTGTTTCTGAATTCTGCATCTTAGGAAAAAGTGGAAATTGTTGGACTGGATCCTCCCAAATAATTGCTCGAAGTTATCACCAACAATGTTGAGATGGATGAATGCACGACCTTCCGTAAAAGAATCCAAGGGTAAAGCAGATTTGAGGGAAACACTCCTCAATGAACCCCTTCGAACTTAAGAAGAGGAATCACCATCAAGGGAAGAACAACTACAAAGAAAGAAAATAAAATTTATGCCACCAAAAGAGTCGTAGTCTCCACCACAGATTTCAGTCCAATGGATAACGATGCAACATATTGCAAGGGGACAAGTTGTAGTGGACAGAATACAACAAACCTTGGAAGGAGCGCACTAGCAAACAGGAGAAATGCTGGAAGATATAGAGTCAGAAGCTACAGTAGGACAGCTGTAGGATTAGAATTTTCTAGTAGATAAGATTGTTGATAAGGGAACAAAGGACGAAAGTGGGGACTTACAGATCGGAGCAGCTGAATTTTTAGTAGAAGCTCGATAGACAGATCCGATGGCATCATCCCCATGACATGGAGAATCCTATTTTTGAGTAACACCCGTTGTGGAGGAGCTGCTGTTGAGCAAGGTGCAGCAATAGTATTGTCATTGTTGTCAACACAGTCAGACAGATCGGTTGATGCAGTGGACAGGAGTTAAGAGGTTCTTCAGAGTATGTACAGTGATTTTCCAAAAGATCGAAGTGGCCCATATGCTAAAAATCAAAAGAAAATCACAAGGAAGAAAACTGTCGCGATATCGCGACATGTTGAGCAAGGAAGAAAACTGTCGCGATATCGCGACATGTTGAGCAAGGAAGAAAACTGTCGCGATATCGCGACATGTTGAGAAGAAAGAAAAACTGTCGCGATATCGCGACATGTTGAGAAGAAAGAAAAACTGTCGCGATTTCGCGACATGTTCGAAGAGAAAGCGCAAGCAAGAAAAACTATCGCGATTTCACGACATGTTCGAAGAGAAAGCGCAAGAAGAAAAAGTGTCGCGATTTCGCGACATGTTGGAAGAGAAAAAGGCAAGTAGAAAAAGTGTCGCGATTTCGCGACATATTGCAAGAGAGATAGTACGGAAGAAAAAGTGTCGCGATTTCGCGACATATTGCAAGAGAGATTGTACGGAAGAAAAAGTGTCGCGATTTCGCGACATATTGCAAAGAGAAAGTCCGAGAGAAAAAGTGTCGCGATATCGTGACATGTCCGCTTTCGCGACCCGACAGGCAAGAGAAAGAGCAAGGAGAAAAAGTGTCGCGATATCGTGACATGTCGCATTTTCGCGACCCGAAGGCAAGAGAAGAGGAGAGAGAAAAAGTGTCGCGATATCGCGACATGTCGCATTTTTGCGGTCCAAAGCGAAGAGAAAATGCAAGGAAGAAAAAGTGTCGCGATATCGCGACATGTCGCATTTTCACGACTCGGAAAGGGCAGGAAGGAAGAGAGAGAAAGTGTCGCGATATCGCGACATGTCGCATTTTCACGACTTGAAAAGAGCAGGAAGGCCGAGAAGGAAAAGTGTCGCGATATCGCGACATGTCGCATTTTCGCGACTGAAAGGAGGAGAGAGAAAGTAAGAAGGCAGAAGTGTCGCGATATCGCGACAAAAGTAAAGAGGAAGAGTACGGAGGTGAAAGTGTCGCGATATCGCGACATGTTGTGTTTTCATGGGTACATGCCAAGAAAAGAAGCAAGGAGGTGAAAGTGTCACGATATCGCGACATGTGTTTTCGCGGGTACAAGCCAAGAAAAGAAGCAAGGAGGAAAGTGCCGAACAAAAAAAGTAAAGTAGAAGGAGGCGAAAGTTGTCAGATATCGCGACATGTGTGTGAGGAATGAGAAGAGGACAAAGAGGTAGAAGTGTCGCGATTTCGACAGGTCACTTTGGCGCGAGCTAAGAAGAGAACCCAGTCGAAATAAGATATGTGACGATTAAGCTGAAGTTATACGACGATTACGAGGGCCGTTAAGAAGAAAATCATGCGGCTAAAATAAGAAGAGTTAACTGAAGTCGGTACGACGATTACAGGTGCAGTTACAGAGAAAGATCATGCAGCTAAAATAAGACCAGTGAACTGAAGTCAGACGACAATTACAGGGCCAGTTACGGGTTGCATGCGAAAATATGGAAGTTAAAAATAGAGTCAGAACTTTGTTATAAAAGGAGGTCTACGTGGAGAATTAAAGTGCTACTAAAAAAGAGTGAAAGAGCTCGGGATTAAAGCGAGGCGGATTTAATCTTGCGAAGAGAGCAAGAGGAGAGCGAGAGAGGTGAGCGAGTAGGGTGTGTGTTGTGTGAAGAGTGGGCGATGTTGAGAAAGCAATAGACCAGTCAGGGTCTTGTAAAAGTGAAGGCATCTTTATGTCAATCTTCTAGTTTAGAACAGAAGTCCAAGTTGGTGCTTGGCATCAGGGGTTGGTGCTCCTTCCGGTTGGTGCTGGTAAATCAAGGGTTGGTGCTCCTTCCAGTTGGTTTGGTAAATCAGGGGTTGGTGCTCCTTTCTATTGGTGCAGATAAATCAGGGGTTGGTGCTCCTTTCTATTGGTGCAGATAAATCAGGGGTTGGTGCTCCTTTCTGTTGGTGCAGATAAATCAGGGGTTGGTGCTCCTTCTAGTGGGTGCTGGTAAATTGATTGTAAAATTGGTGTTTTGCAAAGGCTGGATTTGGATGGGAGTCCAAACAGTCAATTTTTGAGGAGTAGCCAAAGCTGGTGAACCTCGGTACATCTTGTGTTGTGTGATGCTCTTTTGTTATATTTGCTTTATTGGGTTTTAAGTTTTCATTGTTTCGGCATTAAGAGTTGAAGATTTAAGTTTTTAAGAGCTACACTGATTCACCCCCCCTCTCAGTGTCATTGTGAGACTAACAATTGGTATCAGAGCCAGCTTCCCTTATCAGGCTAAATCAGCTAGGGTTGATCTTGGATTAGTACGCAATGGGTAAGAAGAATAGATCCTCCTCAAATAAGGCATCTCAATCAGTTTCAGTTCCTGTGGAAGAGAAAATTGAACTAGAAAAGATAGGAGTGAATTCTGAAGTATGTGATGAAAACCTTGAGGGTGAAGTATATCTAGAAGGTGAGTTGATCGCTGCACTTGAAGAGTTGAATATAGAAAAGAAAAAGAACAAAAGACTGTCCAAGAAGTTGGAAGAATATGGGGATAAGATTGAAGATCTCTTCTTACAAATTCATAAAGCCAAGAAAATAGAAGAAGCCTTGAAGTCACACCTGGATGATAAAGTCGATGTATGTAGCAAACGTGAAGAGGAATCTAACAAAGTTATTAGTGATCTAAAGTTGCAAGAAGAAGAGTCCAAAAGGATTGAAGAAACTCTCAAGTCACAGATCAATAAGAAAGAGATTGTTTGCTGCAAACAAGAAGAGGAGATTGTTTTATTGAAGAAACAACTAGAAGAGGCCAATACAAATCTCAAATTTGAGAAAAGCACAGAGTTGCTAGATGAAATGATAAGGCAACAAAGAAGCCCCATGTCTAAGCTTGGTCTTGGATGTAAAGTTGAACAACCTTCATCTTCCAAATATGCAGAGAAGAAGAAGTTCACTGTTGAAGGATCGAAGCAAGAAAAGTCTGAAGCTGAATCTTCAAAAGGAAGAAAATATCAAAGGAGATCTACAACAAAGCAACCACAACAAAAGAGGTTCTATCACTCTCACTCTATTCATAATAATGCTTTTAATGGCTATTGTTTTAGATGCAACCATTATGGTCACAAGGCAATTTATTGTGGATTGAATAATAGATCAAAGAGTTATGATGATAGAAATACATCTGCTTTTCCGATTGAACACCATGTGCAATGTTTTAAATGTAATGGTCATGGGCACATAGCAAGGTTTTGTCCAAGAACTTTTGTATCTAATCTAAGGCAAGACAGCAGATTTCATCAGACACAAAGAATGAAACACAGACAGGGAAGAAATCATGTGCATCAAAGAAAGGAAAATAATCATCCATCAAGGATGCACAAGAGACAACCACCCAAGAGAAATGTTCAAGTTCACGAAAAGGTTCAAAATAGGGATGCAGTTGAAAAACTCAAGCCCAAGTTCAAGAAAGGTTGGAGAAAGAAAGAAGAGAGGAAATCGTGTCTCCTTGGACTGAAGGAGATTACTCCTCTATTGCACTAAGCAACTCCGGGTAGCACATCCTCGGGGGGAGCAATCTTAAAGTTTTATTTTAATGCTCCTATGTTGTTTGGTTATCCGAGGATGAAAGGCAAGTAGTCAGGGGGAGTTGTCGTATAGTTGTCAAAATGTGTTTCAGTTCATGTAGTTGTTTGTGGAGGTAATAAGCAGGAGCATGAGACGTTGGCTTGACAGAGCCAATTTTTTTATTATTGTGAAATCTCTCTGGTGATGGCGGTTACAATAGCAGATAGTGTCAAACTGATGTGCTTCAGCAGAACAACATGGTGAACAGCTAGGTTTTTGATGCAGCAGCTGATAGGCGTTATCTGAGATAGAACATGCAGCACAGGTCATCGTGTCATGGAAGCATAAGTTGGCAGGTGCTGGTTTTGAAGCCTGTAACATTCCCAATCTGTAGATAACATAGAATCCATGTTGTGAGTACGTCTCGATTCATCTACCAATATCGAGGGAGGACTATGGTAAAGCTCTTCATGATCATTATGAAAATTACTGCCAACGTGTAGCTGGGAAGGCGTGCGTTTCTTAACCAAAAATACAACACATCGTTTGGTATAAGAGAGCATTAATTTTCTCTAAAGAAGTAGCCGTTATCAAAGAGATGCTAGAGTCAAAGCAAACAGTAGCACTAGCACCCAGTTCATCAAGAGTGCCAAGTGGCACATGCAAGGCAGAGACGTTGAGAGAATAGCGCCCAGGTGGTGAAGCGCCAAGGAGGACAAGATGCCTATGCACCTAAGAAAGTCTTGCATTATTTGAGGAATGCGAGATATTGCCTGAGGAATCCCTTGATCGCAGCGAGGAGAAATGCTCCCTGGAATCGCGTGAAGAACGTTCGCCTAAGACATTGAGTAGCCCTGACATATGCCCTAGCAAGAAGCAGAATATCGAGTGTTGATGACTGCGCGTAGATTGAGGTTCCAACGCTAGAGGTAACGGTCCACTGTCAATACCTGCGCGAGTGATGAAAACATTCATGGCAGCCATTAGAAACCAGAGACATTGAACTGCACAACGGATGCGAGGCAAAGTCGTCAGTCACGGAGGAGGTGGCAGTCAAAAGGATCAAGCTATACTAAATAAGTGAAAGCAAGGTACAACAGGAATTATAATATGATGAGCAGAGATTAGAGTGCTTATCCAAGAAGACTTTATGACAGAAAGAGTACCAGTGGAGGTGCATTCTATCTTGGAGACAGGTTGGTCGCGTGGCACAGTAAGAAACCAGAGTCAGTCTCCTTATCCACAACAGAGGCAGAATATATTGCAGCGACAACGTGCTGTACACAGGAGAAAGTTGCGGAAGGTGAGGTTAAGTTGGATTTCGTTCCAACAACAGAGCAAGTAGCGGATATCTTCTCAAAACCGTTGCCCAAGGAAGTCATTGAGTACATTCGTAATAAATTGGGAGTGGTCAATTTGATTATCTTTTTGCTCATGTTTGTAATTTTTGCTAACTGTAATAATTTGTGCTTGAGAATGTTGTGCATGGACTCAGGGGGAGTCTGCAGCAGCCCTTTGGTATTATTGTCAAAGGGGGAGAAGAATTACAGGAAATTGCACGTGTGTTGCCAACAATTCCAAAGGGGGAGATTGTTGAGCAAGGTGCAACAATAGTATTGTCATTGTTGTCAACACGATCAGACAGATCGGTTGATGCAATGGACAGGAGTTAAGAGGTTCTTCAGAGTATGTACAGTGATTTTCCAAAAGATCAAAGTGGCCCATATGCTAAAAATCAAAAGAAAATCACAAGGAAGAAAACTGTCGCGATATCGCGACATGTTGAGCAAGGAAGAAAACTGTCGCGATATCGCGACATGTTGAGCAAGAAAGAAAACTGTCACGATATCGCGACATGTTGAGAAGAAAGAAAAATTGTCGCGATTTCGTGACATGTTCGAAGAGAAAGCGCAAGCAAGAAAAACTGTCACGATTTCGTGACATGTTCGAAGAGAAAGCGCAAGCAAGAAAAACTATCGCGATTTCATGACATGTTGGAAGAGAAAGGGCAAGTAGAAAAAGTGTCACGATTTCGTGACATATTGCAAGAGAGATAGTACGGAAGAAAAGTGTCGCGATTTCATGACATGTTGGAAGAGAAAAAGGCAAGTAGAAAAGTGTCATGATTTCGTGACATATTGCAAGAGAGATAGTACGGAAGAAAAAGTGTCGCGATTTCGTGACATGTTGGAAGAGAAAAGGCAAGTAGAAAAAGTGTCACAATTTCACGACATATTGCAAGAGAGATTGAGAAGAAAAAGTGTCACGATTTCATGACATATTGCAAGAGAGAGAGTTCGAGAGAAAAAGTGTCACGATATCGCGACATGTCGCATTTTCGCAACCCAAAGGCAAGAGAAAGAGCAAAGGAGAAAAAGTGTCGTGATATCACGACATGTCGCATTTTCACGACCCGAAAAAGAGAGAGAAAAAGTGTCGCGATATCGCGACATGTCGCATTTTCCGGTCAAAGGAAGAGAAAATGCAAAGAAGAAAAGGTGTCGCGATATCGTGACATGTCACATTTTCGCGACTGAAAAGAGCAAGAAGGAAGAGAAAGTATCACGATATCGCGACATGTCGCATTTTCATGACTTGAAAAGAGCAGGAAGGCAGAGAAGGAAAAGTGTCGCGATATCGCGACATGTCGCATTTTCGTGACTAAAGGAGGAGAGAGAAAGTAAGAAGGCAGAAGTGTCGCGATATCGTGACAAAAGTAAAGAGGAAGAGTAAGGAGGCGAAAGTGTCGCGATATCGCGACATGTTGTGTTTTCGCGGGTACAAGCCAAGAAAAGAAGCAAGGAGGCGAAAGTGTCACGATATCGCGACATGTGTTTTCACGAGCGAAATCCGAGAAGAGGACAAAGAGGCAGAAGTGTCACGATTTCGTGACAGGTCGCTTTGGCGCGAGCTAAGAAGAGAACCCAGCCGAAATAAGATATGTGACAATTAACTGAAGTTATACGGCAGTTACAGGGGCCGTTGTAGAAGAAAATCATGTAGCTAAAATAAGAAGAGTTAACTGAAGTCGATACGACGATTACGAGTGCGATTCCAGAGAAAATCATGCAGCTAAAATAATAACAATGAACTAAAGTCAGACGACAATTACAGGGCCAGTTACGGGTTGCATGCGAAAATATGGAAGTTAAAAATAGAGTCAGAACTTTGTTATAAAAGGAGGTCTACGTGGAGAATTAAAGTGCCGCTGAAAAAGAGTGAAAGCGCTCGGGATTAAAGCGAGGCGGATTTAATCTTGCGAAGAGAGCAAGAGGAGAGCGAGAGGAGAGCGAGCAGGGTGTGTGTTGTGTGAAGAGTGGGCGATGTTGAGAAAGCAATAGACCAATCAGGGTCTTGTAAAAGTGAAGGCATCTTTATGTCAATCTTCTAGTTTCGAACGAAGTCCAAGTTGGTGCTTGGCATCGGGGTTGGTGCTCCTTCCAGTGGGTCTTTGGTAAATCGGGGTTGGTGCTCCTTTCGTTGGTGCGGATAAATCAGGGGTTGGTGCTCCTTTCGTTGGTGTAGATAAATCGGGGGTTGGTGCTCCTTCCAGGTGGGTGCTTGGTAAATTGATTGTAAAATTGGTATTTTGCAAAGGCTGGATTTGGATGGGAGTCCAAACGAGTCAATTTTGAGGAGTAGCCAAAGCTGGTGAACCTCGGTACATCTTGTGTTGTGTGATGCTCTTTTGTTATATTTGCTTTATTGGGTTTTAAGTTTTCATTGTTTCGGCATTAAGAGTTGAAGATTTAAGTTTTAAGAGCTACACTGATTCACCCCCCCCTCTCAGTGTCATTGTGAGACTAACAGCTGCGAGCTTGAAAACCAGTCACGTCTGTTGAGGTGCTAGAAGAACAAAATCCTATTGAACTGGTAAAGACACCAGAAGAAGGGAAGAAGGTAGAGCCCGAGCAGTTGGAGCAACAGTAAGCAGATCCACGAGAGAGTGAACTCTTATTTTGAGATGGAGTAATTCAAGGGGAAGACAACCAAAGATAGAGTAGATTGGTTGAGGAATCTGAGCAAATGATTACAGAGGGAAAAGCGACAAAGAGACAAATCGATCTGTCAACATAGGGGAAAGAGAAGGTACCTGATGTTGAAACAAAAAAAAAGGCAGACAATGGTCATAGTGAGCATGTGTTGATTGATGTGCCGAATTTAAGGCAACCGCCATATTTGGGGGAGCATAGTAATGGGCAAGTTAACACTTGTCTCACTAAGTTGTCTCAAGTAATTGACAGATTGAAGCTTGAATTTGAGATAGGCTGCATTGGGTAGTGGAAACAATGGTAATTGATGGCAAAAGATGAATTGGAGAAGCTGGTCAAATGGACCTAGGAAGGACAATGGAGAGTTGAAGTTACCAGCATATATCAAGAGCAGCCATGGGAGTTGGAGATAGGTAGTATCAAAACCATGGAAGGAGTAAAGAATTTGCCAAAAGATGTGTCAGCACTATACAAAGAACCACCTTGTGTATATTCATGGAAATCGTAGTTTATCTTGTCCAAAGGGTGACGAGATGGTACAATACATAGAACTTGTACCGGAGTTACTCGCGATGTATTAGATGATTTTTTTGGTATACTTAGTGCAGTGGCTAGCTGTTGGAATTAAGAAATTGCATAGTGTGGGGCAAGACAAGGCTCAACAACTGCAAATTATAGAGGAGAAATTTCAGCAAGCAAAACAGATGATCGAAGATGATCTAGCCAAGTTGGAAAAGCAGTGTAATAAGATACAGGAAGACTAGAAAGAACTACACACAATAAAGGAAGAATTGATGAAGAGAGAAAGAATTATTGTGGAATAGAAGGAACAACTTATAAAACTCAGATATGAAAGCTCGCTTAGACAACAACGGGAGGAAGCACTATTGAAGGAGTTAGAGCAGAAGAACCAAGTTAATTGCAGAGCAAGACGAAAGGATTGTAGCACTGATGCAGGGGACTGCAAATGAGGCCTTTCCAAAAAGGGAGGAGGAGATCCTGACGAAGTTGGAAGAAATGGAGAAGGCCAACCATTTTGGTATTAAATGGGCCAAGTACTTCAACTATGACAAGAAGCTAAGGAATGAGGAGGCCTTAAAGCTGCAAATTGTTGAATTAGGAGGTATGCTTGATCCTCAATCACTGCAAATGTTGAAGCCGAGTTCAACCCCTACGGAGCAGAGAAGGAAGTCGATGAGGAAATTGACTATTTTAAATGGGAGGATAGATGTATGCACTCGTCCTAAGAAGCAAAAATAAAATGTTTATGGAAATGTCTAAGTAGAAAACACCAATTTGTATTCGATGAAATGAAATGCAGTTAAAATGAAATGTGCCTAAATGAAATGTAATGCATTCGTCATTTTCTAAACCTTTGTATTTGATTAATTATAAGATTGGCTAAAGTAATTAAAATAGGCAAGTAGGTAGTTTGTAACAAAGTCCTCGGAAAACTGTTGTGCCAACGACCAAGACAATGTTTTAAATAGGACCCCCTACTTCATTTTAAATATGTAATAGAAGAGAATGGCATGAGAGGATGTGCTGTACATGCATAGCTTGGCTGATAAAAGAAGTCTAATTGTAGTTACAGAGATAATGGAATCTTTAAATGTATGCCATAGAAGCCATTATGATAATGAAAGACATACTTTTGCTCTCAATGTTTGTGATGATGTATGTATGTTTGAGTGTTAGATTCCTGTTGCAAGTAGTTGGTTGCAGGTTGAAGGATTCAAATGTTGTTGAAGTTGCAATCGTTGTCAGAGTTGCAATTTCTATTTAAGTTGCAGTTGTTGGTGCCATAAAACCAAGGTTGGCGTTGGAGGGAGCTGACGAGGAGTGGGAAGCTACCGTCTAAGTCATTTTCATCAGGGACTGTCGACATGTTATGCCATCATCATAAGTGTCATCTGAGACGGTAGTTGTTGTCTAGGACATTTCCGACTCAGGAGTGTTGTCTTGCCAGTGTGTCGTCTAGTCACATTGTCGTCTGAGATCAATCTGCCGACTGGAGTTACATTTGTTGTCTAAGAATGATGCTTCTGTCTTGGATTGAATACCCTCCCATTAATTGCATTTCCTTGGCCTAAAACTATCATTACCTCATCCTTGGGAATCCTCACCGCTATGCTACAATTGGTGCCATTTGTCCAAGAATCATGTTCATTATGTTGGTGATGTTGATCTTGTTGATCATGTTCGTCATGAAGGTCATATTCATCATGTTGGCTATGTTTGTCATGTTGATCAATATGGCTGATTGCAAAAAGTGAAGTGAACAATCAGAGAATAATGATCATGTTGATCAAGTTGATGTTACGACTAATTGCAACAAGTGGAGTGCGCAATTGGAGAACAAGGTGTTGTGAGAAGTAGATTGAAGTGATGTCAGTTGCAAAAGATGTATGGAATAGAAGAAAGCGGAAGGAGTGCGGCAAGAGATTCCGTTACGTTGTTTAGTACTTCTATTCCCAATGTTTAGTTAATGTGTCGTCAAGGATGTTGACTAGTTTAGAGGCAGGGATAGATGTAGGCAAACAACTTGATATGTTTGCATTTAGTGAATAAGTTTTGGTATTTTGTGTTATTTTGTAGTTGTACACAAAGTGTTTGATAAAATGTGCATACATATATTTAAAAATGTTATAAAGTGGCAATGTAATATTGTATATAATAATGTGATGTTAAGTCATGTATGTCGGCAAAGTCATAAGTCATAAGTTAGTTTGTCCTGTAGTGGGAAATGTTATGTAAATGCAAGTTAAATGCATATGAAATGTAATTTAAGGAAATGATGAGGTGTCAGGTAGTTGGAGGGTGCAACTAATTCTTAGTTGTATAAGTAAGTCCCTCCTCTCATTCATTCAATATAGAAGGTTGGTGCATATGTGTCTATGGTATGACGTAGTGCAGTCATGAAGAGTATTTTGCGTAGGGTTTGTAGATTATAATGCTGTTACTGTACAACCATTGTTAATACAAATTTGCTTATATCATTTATCATCTGCTATTGTTGTTTTCTGTGTATTGTTATTGTTAATGACTGCAGATCTGTAGATTTATTTAAGTAGAAATGGAATTAAGTTTCAGTATGTTAAATATCATTTCTAAACCTTCAACATTCCAAAGCCTCATGAACAATGTCTTCTTCCCATTCCTTCACAAATTTATTTTGGTCTTCTTCGATGGCATTCTCATCTACAGTCGCACTTGGGCAAAGCACCTGCAATAGTTGGATCAAACTTTGCAACTATTGCAGGACCATCAATTATTTGTCAAACGATCCAAATGTTCCTTTGGAATCCAAGAGGTTGAATACTTGTGGCATATTGTTTCAATGGAGGGAGTTAAGGTTGACTAGAAGAAAATTGAAGCTATACAAAATTGGCCTAAGCACAAACGCTCAAGGTGCTTCGAGTACTTCATTTCGTTTCCCTTATAACTACAGGACAAACTAGATGACAACTACTAACCTTTCATGACTTATCCACATGACTAACTTGACTCATTATTACATTATTCCATGCAATATTACAACGTTGCGATTTTATTCAAATGCAAAAACTTTATTATATGTGTACTTGACTTCCACATATATTTTATTTCTGACTTTCAAAACTAGTGCCTACACAAACCATGGTTGGAAAACTTTGACTCTGACGATTACTTGTCAATGCAAAATTTTGACTTGGATGCAAGGACTGGGAAAAAGGGCAAAAACATGGTAGAAAGACATCCAAGAAATTTATATACTCGAAAAAAAATTAAAAACTGTTTGTGTAAAACTTGGTCAGACCAGATTTGGCTCAAATTCGGTGATTTTTTCACAAGTTTCTCCACAAGTTTTTCTTCAAGAAATTGCCAATGCTTGCCTTGATTTTTTTTTTTAATTTACTTGGCAGGGCTAAAAACTTACGATTTTTTCATGAGTTCTCGCACGTACCATGTAATTTTTCAAACTATGCTTCAAACAACTATTTCTGAGATGTGGGTGCATTGTGATTGACTCTAGAGCTTCCTATGATGTTCCTTCCATTGTTTTCCTACTCAAGAATGGGTGTAATACTACCCTCTTGCTCTGCCATCAAGTTTACTTCCCCAAAAACTGACTCTTTCACTTCCTTATTTTTACCAATCATACTACAAGGAGCTTATTCTCCTTCCAACTCTGGGGGGTAACTAATATGTTTTCAGCATTCTTTATGATGTGAAAGCATGAATAAACCTTTAGTTTCAAACTTGATGTCGATACCATCTTCGACAATTGTTCATTTCATGTTTATGGTTCTCATCCAAGAGCCTACAGTGGAAATTTTGGCTTATTTAGAGCTTGTATTAGTGAGAAGACTGTACAGCAAACTGAGTTTTGGTGTTTTGAGGGAGAAATGGGTGAATTTCTTTATGAAACTCACACAGCTGATAGTCATGTGAGCTATCTTCCAGAAAAAAGAGATGAAATTTATTTTTTCAAGTTATGACCAAAATACCATTTCCAGTCTGAACTGTTTCACTGCATGGTTGGCAAATCATACAGTGAATTTACAATAGAAACATATAATATAGGTGCAATAAGATGTGGAAAATGCTATTATCAAGTTTCAGTCATGTTAGTTATTTTGTGATGGAGTTGTAGCTTTTTCAACATTGTCCCGTGACTATCGATAAGATCATGACTTCTTCCCAAGTAGCTCAATGAAATGTACCAATTCAGTCATCATTCTTCTGATGGTCTGATATGATTTGGATGTTATTGATATCCTTCTTTATCAGAGTACATTGTAAACATGCATCAGTCTAGTGCAAATACACAAAAATGTAGAGATCAGTGTAAGCATGTATTGGTCTAGTGCAATCTGCAACCATGCAGGAACCAACGTGAAAAGGCACATTCAGTGACAAAAGCAAGGTATTTTAAATAACTTTTCTGAGTACCAGTCTAAAGAAATCATTGGGAAATTTAGTTTGGGTCACCATTGATGATTCAAAGGAATGTGCAGAAGCATTTGGCCCCATGTTGAGTAAGCAGTCTACAAATGAAAATTAAATCTGTCATTTTGGAGTGTAACAGAAGCTTGGAGTGAATTTAATATTTTATCATTCTATTCTTAGTTGATTCTCTCTATGTCCGTACTTTCTATTGCTGCTCTATAGATCCTGCATATTAAGTAATTTATATGTAGTTTTATATGAATTGGAGTTTTTGAAGACAAGACATGGGAACCCACTTAATGCTATTATTGGTTTTATCTCAATTATTTAATCTTAGGTAAGCAGAATTTAGATCATACATCAATAAATTGTTAAGTTCATATGCTGTCAAGGAGGGTATTCTTTGATGTTTTAATTTTCTAAACTAGTAGACATAGATTGCCTTTGCTATTTGCATTCTAGCAATGCACATCAATCCAAGGAACGTGCACTAGAGCTTTCTTGGAATGTGAAGACGAAGTTTAGGTTGCTTTTCTTCTAATCTTCTATTTCTCAAAATAGAAACACTGTTTGTTTTACTTCTCATAATAATAGATATTTAATCTGATAAGGAGCTGTCTTAAAAACGAGTTTGTGTAAATTGTATGGGCACTATAAATTCCAAGTTGAAGTGTGATTGTCTTTGAGGGTCCTGATTCACCTTGTATGATAGTTATTTTCAATGACAGTTGAGAGCAGAAATCCTACAGGGATGCTGCAACCAGGAGAAAACAACCTTACAATAGGTTTATCCTAAAGTTTGCCTTTTAGAAGATTATACTGTCAGCACAGTAGGATTTGTCTGTCTTTGTGGAAGATGTACACATTGAAGAGAGCAATCCTTTCTTCTATTGCATGGAATCGATCTGCAAATTTCTATGAGATTAGCCACTTGTTTACAAGATGAAAAGTTGGAAAATGATTTTTAACATCCACAAGACCATAGGACATATGAGACGATGCCCTCTGGTATGGATGTACCGTCACCTTTGATAGATTTTTGTTGAAGCACTCTGAAGCATGGTGTACAACCCTACCCCTTGCAAAATTTGAACCTTGGACCTCTCATTTGGAGTTCTGGAATCTTCACCGTTAGGCCCTAGGATGTTGAGGTAAGACAGCAAACAGAACATTTATTTCTAGTGAAGCCCTTTTCCTTGCCAAACTCTGGGCTCTACATCAGACCTTGGACAAGAATTTTATGATATGCCTGAGTTAACGTCCAATGTACAAACTTATGACGTGGTCTTGTGGTCCTTTTTGGAGGTCACTTTAAATGAAAGGGATTTTTTACATGTGACTCATGGATGCATTGGCACTTGAGGTGGCTTTTCATGTGACTCATGGATGCATTGGCGCTTGAGGTGGAGCCATGTCACCAGGTTGGTCTACATGGACAAAACATACCCTTCTAGATGACCTGTCCTGCCACACTAACAACCTAGACCATGGACAAATATTGCTTTATGGCTAAAATGGCATCTTGTTGGCTAACAACAAATTTTAATGATTGGATCCTAATGGGCCACCTTGTTGATCTTCATGATCCTTATGCTTTTGCCTTTTTTCAAACATCTTAAACCTAGTCTTAGATGACATGTGCAGCAAACTTTCACTATTGGGAACTCTGTGCTCTTGCTTGGATGACCTTGTGTGTGTACCTAACAACTTGTTAGGAATTATTACATCATAGCCCATGTTACATGAGTGTGGTATAACCACCCATCACAAGGACTATGCATGCACTATAGGACAAGGCTAGTTGCAAGTTTAGTTAGTGGTTGAACATCCAATGTATTTAAATACCTATAATTTCATAATGCAAATCATCGAAACATTGAACTTTAACATGTGGTTTCAGAGCATGTAGAAGGAAGAGTATTCTCTCCTTCTAATCCTTCTCAAGCTTTGACATAGAGAAACCTCAAAAGATCTCTCTATTAATGAAAAAGAGGTTTAAGGGCAAAGAACCCTGCAAAGGACCAAGTGAGGTTAACCTCAAAAGAAAGAGATAACCATTCTCTTTGTGAAACATAAAAGAGTCTCAGGATAAAAATCTTGTTGAAAAACCCTAGCAAAGGCAGAAGCGATCCCATGATAAAAAATCCTGCCATAGATTAGCTTAAGGCAAAAATTTATGGCATAACGAATTTGTCAAAACATTGGCAAGTAGAAGAAAAAGCATCTAAGATAAGCACCATAGGGCGATTAGCAAGCAAAGGAAGACACCAACAGAGAAGAAATGGGGTCATAAGTTACCCTTGCAGAATTATTTGCTCCTTTGAAGACACTAAGAAGCCATTAAAGCTTCTCAAAGATTGCAAGAAAAGCACTATCATCAAAAGAAAGAAATCCATCATTGGAGTTGTTGTTAAGAGACAACAAGATTGCCATCTCTTTCTAGAAGCATGCATTCAAACTCAGGATCTATAATGTCCCCTTTCCTAACTAGCCACTAGGTACAGTATGGACTTGCCTATACAATGGTTCCCATAGGCAATGTCATGGGTTTGGGAGCCTCCAGGTGTTATGGAGTTACTGTTGGACGATCAATTTTCAGTGTGGATAGCTTTCAGGACCGTTTCCAGCAGGTTTTAGGGGGGCTTACTATTTTTAGTAAGTCGATCAGAGGCAGAATCGGTGGAAACAGACAGTACGATTGAATACCTCGGCGAAATGGGTATCCGTTTCCATAATTTGTTTGGGGTTCCGGGGTTCAGGAGGCAGATATTTTAATGTGTAAAGTTAATTATATTAAATTAAATATTTAATATAGTTTAACTTTATAATATTTCATATGTGGGAGATATAAGGTTTATTAGTCACTTAAAAAACAAGTAGAAATATAAAGGTGACTTATCAATTGTTAATATGGTCGGCCAAGTTATGAGAATTAAAATTAAAATGTTTTATTTTAATGTTGCTTTGGAAAGAGGAAAAAAGAGGTCGACCCCTCTTGGAGAGTTATAAAAAGAGCAATGAAACTTCATTTTCAGCATCTTTGGCATTACTTATTTTCAGAGTTGTGAAGAGGGATTCTTGCAGTAGTAATTTGCAGGAGATATCTTGGCTTGTTGGTGACGAAATCCATCAGCAAGAACACCAGTGTCGGGAGTGAAAGATCTCCTCATATTGGTCAGTTGCACTCTCACTTCAGGGAGTGACTTTGAGCTTCAAAGAGAGGAATTTTGAAGGATTTTTTGGGCACAAATTGAAGAGGGTTTGGAGGTCTCAGCTGCACATTAACTTCAGATTTCTTTCATGTCTTGGCTGAACCAAACAGGAGCATATTTTAGTTCGTGGTGAATTATTTGTGTAAGGGTTTTGTAATAGAAGGCCAAGAACTTCAAATTCTAGCCCAACCGATCTGTTTTGGAGCATGATAGAGGAAAAACATTGCAAATTTAGAGGGTTTTCAAGGCAGCCGTACCACCATCAACACTCAGGCCGTACATATTAGAAATTGTGCCCTTCATCCTAGTGCCAAACACCTCATATAAGGGTTGTTTTTGGCTGGGTCTTCATCATTGGAAAAAAGGGTATCTTGAAAGTATAATAGCACCCTGGAGAAGCATGTCTTTGAAGATTTATGAGCAAATAATGAAAATTTCTGTATGCTGACATATTTTCCAGAATTAATCAGATCACCATATTCCGGGTATACTCCTTTTAATACAATTTCCTTTATTGGGTTTGTTTATCTATATTGGAAGAAGCTAGTGTTTGAATTTGGTAGCATTTGGATTGATAGTTTTCAACGTGTGATCCATTCTTGAGAGCTGCCCTGTTATTTCTGAGTATGCATGACAAATGTTTGTCAAAATGTCTTGTTGAAAATTCATGAGTTAATATGATATTTGAAAATTGGAGTTAGTACATTGAATGTTCATATGATCTCCAAACATACACAACACTGAATAACCCAAATTAGCAAACAAAACACTCGAGTTTTCAGTTTGGAACCCAAGATCGAAACCTGGTTCTTTTGGTGGCAAATTGTTTTTGTCTTCGAAAGGGGTGGGACACTACAGGATCATGAAACCACAAGACGGTTTCAAGAAGACGTCATTAAAAAACAGGCAGAAACGTGGAGACATCACTCCAACAAATAGTCATCATTCTCAAAATAAATTGAGACCTGTTGGTCAAAAATGCGCCTTAGGTATGGAATGTTTCATCCGTGCGCCCTAGACCCGGCCAACATCGAAAGGCCGAAAGGAAGAAATGCCTCCCATGCCATTCTCTAGAGATGGGATGGTTCCCTTACTATTCTAATTTGGGGATTGAGATTAGGGAACAGGAAAGAAATTGAAATGACTGAAAGGGATGGGAAATATGGTCTCAGGCCAAGTAGAACAGGGGTGATGAACAAGCAGCACGATAACTTAACTGCACGCTGAATCAATAGCACTCAACACAGTAAATGTAACAGAAATTAAAACCAGACGCCTTATATGTGCAATTTCCAGAGTTATTCCAGTGTTCACCCTCTATTATGAGCTAAATCCAGACATATAATTATAACCCACAGACAAAGCGGAGAATTTAATAGAAATATAAGATAAACATACACATAGACAAGAATCCAGAACTAGAGCCAAGTATTATCTGTATTGATAGCAGAATTCATGTATAGCATGTCTCTAGCAAAACATCGATCATATTAGATTAGAATTGTTGGCTTAGAGGATTCTGCCTCTGAAACATAAATGCACACCCATAAAACATCGCGGTGGCAGCAAAGATAGGATTTTAGCACTCATTAAACAGAGGTTTAGCCCGAAACTGATGACTCACTGAAATGCAGTTGTTGTAGACAGGGGTGAGTACATTTCCGGGATGGGGTGATGACAATTCAGTTTCAGGCTATCGGCAATGAGTATCTAGGCTACTAGTCCAATTCTCTAACAATGCAGGTACACGTCAAGGTTTAGACGTCAGGAGTCTAGACGTCAGGTGTACAAGCCTAGACGTCATCGATCTAGACGTCAGGTTTGCAGGGGTAGACGTCAAGGTCCTAGACGTGAGGGCTGGTCTAGACATCAGGGCTCTAGACGTCAGGGCCTGAGGAAGAGACGTCAGGGTTCTTGGGTTGAAGGCTAGCTGTCTGACGACTGCCAGACGTCAGGGGCTAGACGTCAATGACTGCTCCTGTCTTTCTCCATATACCTGCAATAACACACTTCTATCCCTGCTGCAGCAACTTATCTTCAGCACTTCTCAATGGGGAAAACCTGCAACACAGTTAGCATAGAACCATCTGCAATTCGTCCATAAATGCATCACAACCTGCAACTTACAACACAATCACCAGTTCACCATACACGCAGAATACGTAAACAGCATAACAGCATTGGCATTGCAATAGAATGATTCATGATGATTACAATGTTTGAAAGGGGGGTTTAAATAGGAGGGGTAAAGTGGTTCCCCAACCGCTTCCTGAACCACCCCAACCGTCTACCTTAAACGTCCGTTAACTAATTCCTTCAGACGTCTAACTACTTGACGTCTTCTAACTAGACGTCTAACTAGTCGTCTAGAACCTTAATCAAAACACTAACAATGACGGTTGTTCTTGTCCTTTTATGCCATATGCGTTTACAATTCAGCCTTCATTTCATTGGCTGTTTTTCCAATCAAATCAAAACATTAACATACCAAAATTGCTATGTACAATTCAAAATTGATGGACATAATGTTCTAGCCAGTCCTAGGGTTTAGAACTGTTGTCTACATTTATCCTCCCCTTCGAAGAAGTCGATGTCCTCAGAGACTTTCTCCGTTCTGCTGCAGGAGTTTCAGCATCCGTGGGTGTTAAGCTATGTGGATTAGCAGCCTGCCATGTATACTCCTTGAGTTGTTCTCCCAAGTGATCTTGTTCATCCTTGAGCCTCTTTGAATAGTTAAAGTACTTGGCCCATTCCACTCCTAAGGCATTGGCTCGTTCTTCAGTCTGCTTCAAGCTGGACAACAGTTCCGTTTCACTACTTCGAAACATAACCTTCAACCGTTGTTCTGAAATTGTGCAACTGTTGTAACCTTCTGTTGTTGTGCCAGCCGCAGTTCCTCTTGCAAGGCTACTTTTTCTTTTTGCCAGTTCTCCCTTTCCTGGGCCCAAGCACATTCCTGCTAGCTCCTATTGGCTGAAAATGATTCTGCTTGCTTAATCAGAAGCTCCTTCACACTTTTTAGTTGGGCTATTTCTGCTGCTGATTCAGATAGCTGCTGGTCCTTTTCCTCCAAGTCAGCTTTCAGTTTTTCCATAGTTCGTCCCAACTCCCGCAGTTCTTCTGTAACTCTCTCCATTCGTTCCATTCCTTCTGCTAAGAGCTGATCCTTCCTTTTCAAGGCTTCCGTGGCTTCTCGTTCCACGACCTCTTTTGCTGAATCCACATGCTTGATTCCTTCTCCCAACCAAGTCAACAAGTGTGCGAGGAAGTTCAGTTGTGTGTACAATGGCAGTAATTCTGGCACCACTTCCACCTGAGTGCCATGTTCCACTGAATGCTGAGGAGGATTTTTACCATGGCCGCAAACATATACCTGCTCTGTTTCCAGATAGAGGCTAGGTGTCTTGTCTGGCAACTTCTCAATGCCCTCCATTGTTTGCAACTGGGCAGTGGGTAATGACCAAGGTTGTCTCGCATAAATGCTCGAGATGTCCTTCCGCCATGGACCTTGGGCTGCCCACTTGACCAATCGGTCCAGTTCCTCCTCAACCATGCCTTGCCACTTTTTCCATTGACCCATGCATGCACTACTGAAATGCAAGCTAAGGTTGTTCATGACTTTTCCCAACCTTTCAAAACATACTGTTGCTTGCTCATCCATCTCATCCGAAGGGTCCATAAAATTCGGTATCTTGAGAAGAATTTCTTGGGACCAAGTGTTTGTTTGTTCTTCTTCATGTGCAATTCCCTTGACTCTTGCTCACCTGTTCTTCCTGTTCCTCCATCTTCTCCAAATCTATTATCTTCGGGGCTTGTTTCCCTTCATTTGTGGGAGTCTCTTCCTCTGTAGTCCCCGTTGCTTTCTCCATCATCGGATTTTCTGCCTCATGCTTTGACTGTTTTGTAATCCTACCCCAGGGTTACTGCTGATTTCTGGAGTGTCTATGGTGTTTGTTCCTAGCTGCTGCGGAAAACATATCATCTATAGAAAATGTGCCCAAAGTAGCTGCTAGTGATGTCGGTCTCGCCAAGGCTATTTCTGTCAGGTCTGGTGAGCCTATGCGGGCTATATGCTCAGCCTTTGCTAGATATTCGGTGGTCCAAACCGTTCAGCCGTATTGGTCCCAACTACCAGATTATGAAGGCTTACGGTATAGAAAAATCTGCTTCGTCCTGTGCTGGCTGATGTTGCTCCCGGCTACAAATTGTCTCCAAATTTTCAGCTATCTTTTGCAGTGTTTCCTGTGAGAAAGCTGGGGGTGGTACGTCAAATCGCCCCTTCTTCTTTCGTCTAGGCTCTTCTGGAGATTGAGCCTCCTTCTGTTTCTGTGCTTCTTCTTCCCGAGCTTGTGTTGCTCTCTTATCCTCCCCTTCTAGTGCAGCCACCAGCTTCTCCTGACTCGGTTTGTGTGAAAGCTGCTTGACCCGTATCTTCTTTGTCGGCGTCGTCTTCTTTGCTGGTTGGGCCTCCATCCACCTACAGATAGATGGTGCTAGAGGTGGTAATTCTTTTGGAGCATCAAAATCTGGGATTGGGATCTTCGCTCTTTCTGCCGCATCCAAGATCAAGCCAATGGCATGAAAAGTCATAGAAAAATTCTTTGTTGTTCTCATCAGGAAAGCCTGTATACGTGTTGATAAATATATTGCCCAATCATACTGTATTCCCTGTGCTATTCCTTGCAGATATGGAATCAACCATATGGGCAAGTCTGTACTTCGTTGTTCTCCTGACAACCTTGCCATGATTACGTTCATGATCACCTCCAGTCCATCATTCTGGAGTTGTCCCTGCTTAACTCCTCTTCCACCATGGACACTCAACATAGCCTCCACCTCTTCTCTCTTTAGGGTGGTGACGTTCATGATTAATTCTAGTGTCTTCTTCGGATCCACCCTCTCGTTCAACATCGGCTTGCCCTTCCGTGGAGGTCCAAAAGTACGCTGAAAGACTCCGGGAGAGAAATCAATTACTAGTGCAGTACCGTTTATTTCCACGAGACTGCTGTGCCTCCCAACATCGTATGTCTCCAGCATCTGTAGCAGGTACTCCTTAAAAATTTCCTTCTCAAAATGAGGAGCCTGTAGGATGAAGTGCACTCCCTCCTCCTTCAGCTTTTTCCGTGCTGGGTGGTTAGTTGGTGCATCTACCCACCATTGGCAGCAATATTCTCCTGTTGGGCATACCCAAGTGATTTCCTCTAGTGGTACGGGTGCCTTGCTGCTCTGATGAATCTCCTTATTCTTGCGGGTTGCTGCTTCTGCCGCTTCTCTTCTATTCTGAACTTGTCCTCCTTCTGAGCTTTTGATTTGTCCCTTCATTTCAATTTCCTGTTGGTGTCGTAATCTCTTAGCAACCACTGATTCAGGTTCGGGCTCACTACGGACTGGGGTTTTTCCTGACTTTTGGTGTGCCATTTTCATTACTTTTCCTTCTTCTAATCTGTCGGCTTCTGCCCTAGACGTCTTCCTCGTTCAATCTGCCTCCTAGCCATCAAGTGAAAGTCAAAGTCAAATTCAAAGTCAAAGTCAAAGGAAAAGTCAAATTCGCTTGCGCCCCTCCTTAGGCCCGAAACTGCCTTACGCTGGAAAACAGAGCGAAACACCTTGCGGCAAAGTCAAAGGCCTTTTCACTCCTAACTCCGAAATCAGGTTGCGCTCCAAGTTTAAGGCGAAACTGATTGGGACCCACACCTTTTACAACAAGTCTGCGTTGAAAGGTCAACGGTGCTTTCGCTCCTCCTTGTCCAGAAAAGGCATTGCGCTCCCCTGTTGGGGCGAAAACACTCGGGCCCATTTAGCATTTTTCCTTTTGAACTTGGGTTTCGCCCAGTCAATGCCCAAAATTGCCTTGCGCTCTCACACAGGGGCGGAACAGCCGGGGCAATACTTATGTCTTCGTCTCCAAAGCCGGGTTTTGCTGCTTTCTGTCCCAAAACGGGCCTGCGCTCTACTCTCTGCTCCGAAACAAACTTACGCTTGGAGACCTGGCGCAAAGCTACCCTCGCCTTCGTCAAGACAAAGACCTTGCCTGATGAGTGAACAGAAGAAAAACTGCAGCCAGCAAAATGCAAGAAACAAGGAATACATTTTGAAAAAAGAATAGAGCTCCAAGGAAGAAGAGATTATTGAATATCCAAATTTTTACAAGGTAGAACAATGTGGCAAGAATACCAATAAGACCTCACTAAAAAAAAGGAGTGGTGCAATTAAAAGTATCAATTGGATGTACCAATATGCATTCGAAGAATAGAGAAAAAATCAAACGTCTCTATTTGAGATGCAAACAAAATAAAGAGATACTTCCAAGAAAAGCAGTTATTCGCACAACCGTTGAAGGCCACAAGGTTATCAACACTCTAGTACTCTTACAATAAATACTTATTGCATTCCAATGGAAAGTGATAAAGTACCTGGAATGCTCGAACTTAGATGTCAACATATTAAAAGCAAGACTCAAATGTGAGCACATTAGACATTGAAGCTCGAATGTTGTTCGTGATGGACGATTGAAATTTGGACATTACTTACAACGGACCTTGCTCGAGAGACTCAATAAATTAGCAACCCAGATTAGACAACGACATTGAAAAACATGCCCTAAGAAGAGATTCCAACCATTTGCAGCCTAACAGGAGAGAAGGATCTATAATGAGACATCTTAGTCGAGCAAGATACTAAAAGCAAATGTGCTGAAGGCAGTGGCGAATAAAGTAGCTATCTAGAGAAGTTAGAATTGTTTTCCAAGCACGATATTGAGACGATCTTGTAGAACATGTTCACGAGACATTAGATGACTTGCTAAAATGTATCCAATCAAAGAGAGTTTGCAGAATAGTTGGTAGCATGTCTGAAACGTATAAAAGCACTTTGGAGATGAAACGTCTAGTAGAGCGTTCCAGGTTCCAGCACATCAAGTTCATCAAAAAAGTGTAATGCAGGACGAACCCAGGTCGCTTGGTTAACAAGCGGATCTGGTGCATATTTGGAGGCAACCTTGATGACTTGAACGGGTGATAGAACCTAAAGCAATACCTCGAATCAATATGCATTGTTTTCATCTACTAAAACTTCACACAAGGATGTGTAGAGCAACTCCTGTTCACAAAAGTTTAGGGAGAGAAACATTAAAAATGCAGTAGCAAAGGAATGTGGGATTTGGCTGTCAAAAGGTCTATTCAATTATTCCACATGATTTGTGAATTGGCTTGCTAGAGCCTATAAGAGCAATATCACTCCTTTTGGATAATGCAAGTAAAAAGGAGAAGCATATAAAATTTTAAAAGAATTGAAATATTCCTTAGAAAAGGAATATTCCCTTTCGTTATTATTTTTTTTCCGACAAGACATTGTTTTCTCACAATTCGAACCATTAATCGATTCACAAGTATAGGCTATATACTTGTTGGAAAGTATTTTTCAAGGTTGATTCAGTGGAAGAAATTTTTTCAAGTTTTGTGAAAGTTTGATATGGCCATTGGTGCACTGAAGTTCCGGTTGTCCGATTTCCAACTATTAATGGGGAATAATTATGCAGCCTGAAAGACCAAACTCAAAACACAACTCGAGTTTGAAGAAGTATGGCAAGCTGTAGACGAAACCATTACCTGTCCTATTGCAGAAGGTGAAGATCTGATAAAGTTCGACAAGGCAGACAGAAAGGCAAGGTTGATCCATGTCAGAGTAGCAGATGAACTACAACCATATATTCGAGATTCAACTACAACAAAAGATGCATGGGAGAAACTATAGACAGTTTTTGAAGCAAAGAATTAGAATTAAATTCTATTTCTCTAGAGCTAGCTCCATTGCTTGAATATGAAGAACGTAGAAAAAATTGAATATTTTATGAGGAGATTTGCTGAATTACGAGCATCATTACAAGCATTGGGATAAAATGTATCTGATAAAACACTTGTTCCCATTATTTTAAGATCTCTCCCTTCTCAATACAATGTATTTGTGACAACATTAAATATAATTGAGCAAACACCAAGCTTTGAAAAGCTAGTGAACCTACTTTAAAAAGTAGAGGCCTCACATTCAAGACAAGAAGAAGAACAAGTACTTACAAATAAAAAAGGGAAGCAACCATTCAGAAGAGGCATAAGACCTCAACAACGCTTCCAATAGAGAAATAATTCTCAAGGATAATAGAATCAGAGAAATGATTCTCAAGGATATCAACAACAACGAAATAATTTTCACACACAAAAGTAGAAATGGTCACATAGTGAAGGAATGTTGGCATAATCCATTCACAAATGGATCTCCTTCATGAGAGATGAACCAGTAGCAAGACAGGTCATAATCAGATAAGAAAAATCAAATTTGGAGAAGGCACAACCGAAGAGAACCAAGTTAAAGAAGAAGAACGAAAAGATCATGATGAAGAAGAAGAACATGTGTTTGTTGCACAAGCACAGCTAGGTCAGCAAAATAATGTTTGGTACGACTCTAAAGCAACCAAACAAAAGACAGGTTAGGAAAATTCTGTTCATCCAAATTGTTTCAGTTATATAGGAAATAATGCATCAGTTGATCAACAAGAGATCAAACTAGACTTCAAACAGGAGAGAAGATTGCTGAAATATAAAGGCAAACATGAAAAGCGCAAGCCATGGGATACCTCTAAGGCCAAGAAGTTCAATACCTCTTGGAATGAATACGGTATGTTCAAAGTTAATTCTTTTTCCACTCTTTTTTCTAGGTACAGAGAAAAACATTTGCAGGATGAATGGCCTATTGTGAGAAGAGCTTTGAAGAAGCATGGCATAGCTTGCAAACTTGATCTTGTTAAGAGAATATTATCTGTTTTTACAACTCACAAAACGAGAGATCCTTACATCATTATCAAAGCCTAGGATCTCATAAAACTCTTGTCAAGGAGTGTACCAACACTACAAGCAATCAAGATACTAAATGATAAGATGCATTGTGATATCATCAAAATTGGAAACAGAATACGAAATAAAGAGAGATTTTTTAGAAAATGTTAGCATTTGTTGGGCCCTAATGGTTTAACTCTAAAGGCTATTGAGCACTTGGAAGGTTGCTACATTCTTGTTCAAGGAAAAACTGTGGCAGCTGTAGGATCATTTAAGGGGATGAAACAAGCATGTAGAAACACTAAAGATTGTATTTGAAACATACATCCTATTTATCATATCAAAGAACTCATGATAAAAGGGGAACTTGCAAAGAATTTATAACTTACAAGCGATAGGATAAATGGAAGAAGAAGAAGGTGAAGCAGCAGCAAAAACCTTACATCAATTCAATAGTCGACACAGGATTCATGGTCCATCCTTCACATGAAGACATTGGAAGAGGCACATATTTCATGCATTGAATTAATAAGTATTAGATATTTGAATAAATATTTGTAATAAATGTGTTTTTGGAGTGCATGATCAATGGAACTTGACACTCCTAAGTGTTATAGTACAAAGTCTACATTGAGGGGGAAATTTCTCTCTCAAATTCCAACATCATCCTAGAACATTTCATCAAGTCAGAAGCCAAGAGCTAGAGCGAGATCCAAGAGCTGAAGATAGAGCCAGAGCTAAGACTATGATGTAATAAGGGGGGGTATGTTAGGAATTATTACATCATAGCCCATGTGACATGAGTGTGGTATAACCACCCATCACAAGGACTATGCATGCACTATAGGACAAGGGTAGTTGTAAGTTTAGTTAGAGGTTTGTTATGCCAAAAATGGGCATCCAATATATTTAAATATCTATCATTTCATAATGCAAATCATCAAAGCATTGAACTTTAATATAGCTTGAGTGATAAGTATGATTGCTTGCTCCCTTTAGACGACCCACACTGTAGGACTAACAACATGTCTCAAATTATTGATGGCCTAGGTGGAATGGATGCCCATTCCCTCTATCTTGGTGGCTCAATCAAAGTTTTGATGACTCAGTTTGTTCTTGGCAGATCGAGATACTAAAATGACCTTTTTGAGGCCTTGAACGACTTGACACAAACCTTTTATGGTCAGGTCATGGAAGACGAACCAACAAGATTTTGGAAGGCCACGGTAGTGGGTTTGATAGCCTCAACAACTTGTTGGATGGTTGTGACTTCTTATATAATTGAAACACTTGTTTGAAATACACACTTGATTTGTTTGATTTTTGAAATGTCTGATTTGATTTTCCTTCTCTTTTTAGTTGCCTTGTTGGCCTTTTGGGTGACTTAGAGGGGCCCTTCGACCACCCAATGAGGCAATAGGACGGTTTCCTCTCTCACTCAAATGTCTGGCTTCACTTGGGGATCTTGCACCTAGTGTTGGATCTCCACATTGTTGACTATGGCTTTTCTGTATGGACTCTCAAATTACATACTTCATCATTTGGGTGTCTCAATACAAAAATGGCTTCATCTAATTTTACCAAAATTGAAAACCTTATTGAACTGACTCTTGCTTTTCTCCACAATTGGATTCATGCCTTGGTTGTAGCATATAGATTGTCCCATTACCTATAATCTCTCTATGACACAAATTGGGACCTCTATAGGGGAATTGACCATGGATAAAGTTTACTTTGATTCGGTTCCTTCAACCTGACTTTTTAATTCTATTCAAAAGTAGTTGAACTCCCTTTCTTTCTTCTACTTAGACTTATTTAAATTGTGATTCAAATAATCACAAATTTATTTATTTCATCGTATTCTTGTCCTCTTTTATTTTTGCATTTCTTGTTTTTTCCCCTCTATTTGCACTACCATAACAATTTATCATGAGTTCCTGTAGAATTAGTAAAAATAATAAAATTCACTTGAGGTCCTATCTTGTATGGGTTTAACTTGGACCTGTTAAAGGGCATCAGGCATGGTGTTCAATTTGTTGTAGCCAGATAGCTTCTTCAACCTCATAATACACATTCTCTGTTCATACAAGTTCTTTTACTTGGTCTACAATGTCTCTATCCTCCAATTGTTGTTGCAAGTTTTCTATTGATATCGTCTCACAGGGTTGGTGCCTTTGGATACTGTACTAATAGTGTGCTCTTTTTCTCAGCTACATTTTTGGGTCTCAATGTGGATTGATCTCCTTATTGTCTTTGTTGCCTAACTTTAAATAAAGATACTCATGTGGGCTTCAACTTATTAATTTTATATTTGTCCAACCAAAATTTATACAAGTAACAAAGCTAAAAATGTAGTATGTAGAAAGAATATTCCCAAAACACATAAGACCATACAATGTTTTTACAATGCAAGGCAATGCAAATATGAACTTATTGAAATATATACAAGTACACAAGAAATTTATCCAAGCATAAGTCTCACTATATTCATTAACCAAATAGAAAGAACATGCGCTACACTTATACTAGTGTTAACATTGCAATGTTGGCCAAGATACATATAGTATAGAAGGGTAGGCGGTGGAGGCTAACTACCATACCCCCTCAACCTCCTGTATACAAAATGAAATTTTTTTACCTCTCTCTCTCTATATATATACCATTTACTTCTTATTTTATTCTTCTACATTATCACAGCAATACTCGTGACTTTTTTGAAGGCCTACAATCAATATTTTAATTATGGATTATATTTTTGGAGTTAGGATGTACTATGTAGTATTTGGCATATTTTCTTTTTATTTGGTTAGATTTTTTTCTTATATGCAATGCAAATCTGTGGTCTAATAACAGGTAAAATAATGTGTCCCAAGACTAGTATTCATAAAATGAGTAGGATCATACAACACTTGAGAAAGTATTTGGATAAGGTTATTTATCTGTCATCTTCTTACAACTGATGTTTCGTCTTTAATATTTTGTATTATGGCTCATGATGTTGATAAGGATGGACAACTATTTAAAAATTAATATAAATGACATTAATAATTATTTTGGAGCACATAGTTTTTATAACAAAGTTTTTTCTGGATTTGGATTCAAATTGTAATGTCACATGAGTTTATTATGTCAAAAACTTTACTAGTAAGTACATGTCAAAGATATATTGTTACCTCTATGCATTACTAGACTAACGGGCATTTAACAATATCCTATGATGGAAACATCTTCCTTTGACATGTAAATATTTTTCTAGGATTTGAAATGTCATCTCAAGGTATCATTATTTGGCCAACACTAGTTACTCATTCTCTCTTACTGAAACTTTTTATAGAAAGAAGTTATTTGACAACATTTACCTATTCCATTTAGATTTTGTTTACCCCATAAATTCTCAAGGGATATTTACCTCATGAATATTCAATGCAATACCTTAATACAAGTTTAAGAATCATCCAAGGACAATTAAAAATGCATAATAAACAAGCATGAATATTTTAATCTCCCTAAATCCTTTAAACATTCTGTTGCTATTGCTATAGGTCATTGGGTCCTTTTGATCTTTACCCACATCTACTCTCTCTGTGCATTTTCAATACTAGCAAGGAACTATTATTTACGTTGTTTATAAGTTTGGCTGCTACAAAATGTCATACGATTTATGTCATTGCACCATGGTTTTCACATCTGTTCTTCCACTACTTGCATGCAAGGAAAAACCTGCTGATTTCTTTGTTACATGTTATGGATCAGATGTGGAATCATGCAGACTGTGTTCTTATGCATCGAGGCCAGTTTCAAAAGTATGTATCTTTGCTTTACTTTGTACTTGTGTTTATCGTATTCCATTTGCTGTTTGAAATTTTTGTGGCATGATCTATGAATCTTTGTTACAGAATAAATGATTTGGAAGGGTTTGATGCTCTTCAAATTGAAGATCAAGATAAGATAAAAAAGTATTTACATGACTTGGATGACAACTCTGTACCTGCTACATTCGAGAAGACTGAAATTGATGGCATTGAGGATTCTTTCATTGAGAAGGCGAAGAGTTCACGCTCCACTTGTAAAAGTTGCAATCAGAAGATAGTTAAGGGGGAGGTAAGACTTGTTTTAATTTCGTGCTGCCTCCATATCATTGCAATTGTCTGACAAGTATCTTTTGTATAACATCATCACTTGATTTAGTCTATGTAAGACTAATGCTCTAATGGACCTAATTTTAAAAATATGAATTTTTATACCCCTGGAAGAGGAATAACGTTTTATTGTGTACAAAAGGGAGCAAATACATAGTGGCCTCTGATTATATTGTATTGGAACATGTGAACTTGCTTGTTGGGCCCTTTGGCATCTTTATTCTTTTGCCATTGGTAATATTTTATTATTATTTTGTAACTTAGGGAGCAAATACATAATAATACATGGGTAGATTGTGTTGGAAAATATAAACCTGCTTGTTGAGTCTTTTGAAACCTTTGCATTTCTTCATTGAAAATATTTTATTATTATTTTGTACCTTATATGGTTGAATCCAGCTATTGTGTACCTTGCCAAGCCTATATAAAGGCATCTCATATGATTATTGTAATCATTCACGAAGTTATGGATATTATCATCATCATTGGAGTTATTCATTCCTATTTTGTAAATGTTTTCTTTTCTTTTATATTTTGTAAAGTGTTTTCAATTTGAGCAAATATTTTGTGGAATACTTCAGTGTGTAGCTTGTGGAAAGCACCTTTGTCATCTTATGAAGGAATTTGGATTCTCTTCTTGACCTTCGCTTACAAACTTGGTGTAGCAGCCATCCTAGATATGTGAAAGGGTTTGTGGAAGATTTAGGTTGCAGGTCTAATTCTCATTTGATCTCTACTTTTATATTTTGTAAGCCTTATTCAAGTTATATATTTAAAATACAAGGCTAGCATTCATTTGCATACATGAAGGTCGGCTTCTCTAGAGAGCTTGATGTTGTTAAGGGATTTTGAGAGTAGAGGTGGTAAGTTCAATTTCATGCACCTCCCTTTTTGAGATGTTTTTGTTGAGGTAAAATAATTTGATCTGTTTTCTTCAAATAACACAGGATGCCTTATTACACTTTGAGATGTTTCAAGTTTGGATGCAGCCCTCCACATGTTGCTTCTATTTATGCTTGTTTGTAGTAACAACGTTTCAAATTTTTTGAAGGGCAAGTGTTTGGATTCTATACAAAAGTAAGCAACCCCCTTAGTCTATCTAGCCGGTTATCTTGCCCAATTGGTCAATTCATCTTCACAGTTCCTCTATGAGGCCAGAGTTTGCGAGGTCAATTATCATGCCTCTTTCCCTATTTCTTTTTTAGTTTTTGTTGTATCACCCCCTCACTCTTTGTTTATTTCCATTCCTCTTGAGACTCTTCCATGTGGCACTCCATGATGGCCACTCTCACTTTGGTGATTGGTATATTACTTTCTATCGATCGTCTCCATCCGCCAAGATAACCTCCTTTAAAAAAGTTGGACTAAGCTCTAGGTATGCACCCAACACAAAAAACTTTATACATATCCTATCTGTTGGAAACAATTGACACATAAGCATGACAATTAAGTAGCCCATATGGGTCTGTAGGCAGCAAAACAGCTTCCCAGAAAAAGAAAAAGTAGAAAATGTACATAAAGTTTTGTATTAGAATTTTTGCATGAAATTGTAATGAAATGCATATAAAATGCATATGAAATGTAAATGACATGAAATGAAATGTAAATGAAATGACATGAGATGTAATGTAAATGCAATTTGATAAATTGCAAGTAGACTTTAGGAAATAAAGGTTAATAATTGCATGAGTCAAATATGTCTGATTCGGGGTGGTAGTTATGGTGTATTGTCCTAGGAACCGCTTGCAATGGCCAGGGCAGGCACTAAAAGGAACCTCCCTCTTTCATTTGAAACATTACGAGACATTACTAAGAGATTGCAGATGGATGTGCATGTGAGAGAGATATCTATGAGAAGAGTATTGCCCATGTCATTGTGATTATGCAGGTTGGTTGTGTAAGCATGGAGAAACAACCCTGCACATTGTAATTGCAGTCCAATATTGTTGTTTACAACAACACCTTGAATGATAATACAATTCTGCCATTTGCAGATTATTTGCAGTTTGCTGTATTTGTTTATGCTGTGACTGTTGATGATATTGCATGTGGTATTTCTTTGGGCTATTGTTGATAGTTGCAGACTGTAGGATGGTTGCCATAGTTGCAGGTTACAATAGTTAGCATACTGCAGTAGTTGTTGTAGATTGATTGTAGGTTGCAAAGAGTGGACTGTTAGGGAACTTGCAGTTACGTGGTTGCAGACTATACGAGGATCAGGCCATATGAAGTATTGATCGTACGAAGGACAGATCATATGAGTTTGTGTTGCAGTCTTGGAGATCATTGTCATTGGCAAAGACTGGCATTGTACATGTGACTACCGTACAATTGCTGCCGTACAATAAGACTGTTGCCAAGTGTTGCAGCGTCATCTGCAAGAGACCGTCTTGTACTGTGCTGTAAAAGACTGCACCATACAAGTGAGACTGTACAGTCTTTGGACTATGACATCGTATGACTGTCATGACAGTCTTATGATTGTAGTCCTGATCGGTTCATGAATCTGTTATCTTACCATTCCATTGTTGGGAATATCACCACTCGTGCTACATTTGGTGTCGTTGTCATTGTCAGAACGAAGAGGGTCAAGCAAGCATTAGCACGCGTGAAGGGAGAAAGGTGGATGAAATATACATTACTACGAGGATGTGGAAGAAGAGGTTGTGGAGAGCATAGTTGAGAAAATCGGAATCAGCAAAGAATCGACATTTTTTTGAATTGACAAAAATAAAAAATCGGCAAAAAGAAAACCAAAGAAAATTAAAATTTTCATTGAAAATTTTTTTTTCTCATGTATATTACAATGAATTAACATAATGCAAATCAAATATTGCAATAAAACCAATAATTCATGTCAAGACATCATACAAGGCTCAAGCATTAAGTACACATGAAAGTGACAAAACACATCTTGTATTGCTTATAATATGAAAAGGTACAAAACTCTAGGGCCTAGACTAGGGTTTAGGGTTTAAACTTCAAGTTCAAAGTTCAAATTTTCAAATTCAAACATTAACAACTTAAAAATGGGCTTGCATACATAGTTACCAGGCAGCAATATTTACTTAAGAAGAGGAGGAAAAAAAACAAATCCCTAAACCCAAAACTGTAGGGCCTAGCCTAGGATTTAAACTTCGAAGTTCAAAGTTTAAAACATTAACAGCTGAAAAATGGGCTTACAAACATAGTTATCAGGCAGTCATATTTACTTAAAAAGAGGATGGAAAAAAAAAAACGAAACCCTATACTAGGGTTTAATATTTGAACTTCGAAGTTCAAACATAACAGCTGAAAAATGGGTTTGCATAAAAAAACCCTTAAACGGACACGCCTAAAAAAAAATTGCAGATTTTTTGAAAAAATTGGCAAAAAATCGGCAATGCAGATTTTTTCAAAAAATCGGCAAAAAATCTTTGTATCGCTCAGAGTTCAAAAAATCGGCAAAAAATCTTTGTATCGCTAAGAGTTTGCACATAGCATCGGCATTTTAAAAAATCAGCAAAAAATTGGGATTCTGCAGATTTTTTGCAGATATTCTCAACTATGGTGGAGAGGATCATATGCCTGTGAGAAGAAGCACGAGGATTGCTCAAAGAAGGAATACAACCAATCAAGCACTGCCATTGCGAGAAATGGAAGAACCAATACTCGACGAGTTTGGAATCCACAAGAAGAGGACAATGGAAGGTGGCAAACATTGTTGTTAACAATGAAGGACGAGGTGCAAGGAGAATTGCATCAAATAGCTGAAGAGAACGTTCGTGTGAGGACCTTGACGTGGAGCGTGCATGGAAGGACAAAGTGGATGGTAACACCCGATCAAGTAGGGAGGAATTTGCTAAGGAGTGCAGAGGACGACAATCAAGCAATAGAGAAACTGCATGCGAGTATTTGGGCAAGTAGGCTAGATCCACCGTTTGTATATTTGCGAAGTGAATGTACGTTGAAGTTTGGAAGGAGGCTATTTGAAGGAAATACGAAAGGTCGAGAGACACCACAAGTTGATGAGGTGCCTAGGACTGAAATGGAATATCTAGCAGAGCAACCTAGGACAAAAGGACATTGGGCTGAATTACCATACGAGCCATCCTCAAGTGATGAAGTGGGAGAGGATAACCACTTATCAATGGCTAATGTTGCAAATAGAGCGGACAAGCAAAAATGCCCACCCTTCACAGGAGAAGGAAAAGAATATCCTGCAAGGCACATAGTCACTTGCACAACAATCTAGAAAGCAAACGGTGTCAAACAACCCGAAGAATGGTTACAATTGTTTCTTGCCACATTGCAAGGAATTGCGATAGATTGGTATCTGAAAAGAGAAAGCACAAAACCCTTCACCACATGGGATACTTTAGTAGATGAATTCAAAAAGGAATTCCGACCTTTGAGGGATGATACAAAGATCATAACAAAAATTTATTCTACCAAGCAGAAGAGGGATGAAGACATCAAGTCTTATAATTGGATATTGAAACAACTTACGGACAGATGGAGTTGCAACCAGTCGACAAAACGGTCGAGAGATGGTTCATTAATTGGTTGTTGCCTCCATACAAGATCATACCTTGCTCGACGTATGAGGAAGCATATGAAAGGGCGAGGAATTTTGAAAGTGAGGTAAAGCAAACAACGACCAAAATTGGAGGTCATATCAGAAGTGATAACTCTGATAATGACAAGGGGGAATTACACAATGCAATTGACTCTAAAGAGACTTCGCGACGTCATTCTGCGAGTGATGGAGACGTCTCAAGTGAAAGGAGACTACGCGACATCATTCTACATACTTGTGTATTGAAAGTCATTGAGCTTCGGGCATTAATGCAGTATAAAAAAAAAACAACTTTTGCTGTGAGGAGTCCATTGTGTGTGAAGGTTAGGAATTACCTGTAATGCGGGATCTGCACATATGTGTCTTGGTGGCGATCCTTAAAAGACGATTTTGTGGCTTTCAAGTGGGAAGGTGATTTGTCCATAGAACTGCGATTGGAAACGGAGCTCCGGTGACAGCCAACAACCTGCATAGAACGCGTGATCCGATGACAAAGCCACAAACCCTCCATCATGGAAGCGATATTTGAGCATATATGTGATCGCATTTCAAATCAAAAGAATATATTATGCTCTATAAAAGGGCTTAAGCAATATTTGAGCATTTTGATTTAATTTGCACGTGCAAATAGAAGTGTTGTGAAGACACCGCAATTCGAAGACAGTGAAGGAGCCCACTGAGAGGACATAAAAGGATAGATGGAGCCTGCGGAGTGTTCGAGAAAAACATCTTGTGATGAGGAGTGGTGATACTGCGTAGCGACGTTAAGAAGGCTATAAAAATGGTGTTGGTGTGAGAAGCCGAAAAATACCGACGTGAGAAGGCGAAAGAAAAAAAATGACGCATTTTTAATACACGTGCTATCCGCGGAGGCGAGCGCGTGATAGATGAGGTTAGGCGTCACGATTAAGGCTGTGAGGCGAGCGCAAATTTATTTTTTCAGCGAGCGGTGGGGAGTCGCTCTTCGTTCTTCATCCTGCGCTGGAGTGAGTTGTCTTGAAGAGTGCTGCCATCAACAAATGGAGGCCGACTTGAAAATCTCTATCATACGTCAGAAGGCAAACGATCACTGATCATTGACTCTAGATCTGCCAGGTTTGCTTTGTTATTAAAAGAATCATGTGGAGACTGTTGTCGTCAAGCGCTGGAGACAAATCGCGTAAGGTGAGCATAATGATGAAGACCTTATTGATAGCCAAATATCTTTGGAGCATTATCGAAGAAGGATATGAAGAACCACCACAATGGAACCTGCTTAAAGGTGATGAAAAGCAGGAGAAGAAAGAGCAGCAATATCAAAATTGCTTGGCTCTTATGGATTTGAGGAGAGGCATGGAAAAGAGTGTTTTCCCTCTCATAGCCAATTGTAGATCAGCTACAATGGCATGGCAAGTGTTGAAGGATGCTTATGGGTTTCTTGAGGACACCCATAAAACCATGTGTGACAATCATGAAGATTGTTTAAGCAAGGAGGAGCCTTGCTTCCTTGAAGAAGTTTCTGAATTGGATCCTTTCGAAGGAGTTTTTGAAGAGTCTTGTAAAGACTCATATGAAGGCATGCTTTGTAATGGAGAATTATTCCTTGAAGAGGAAGACATATTTGAAGAAGAGTCTTGTGTGGAAGAGAGTAAAGAATCCCTTCATGGAGAAGAGGATGAGAAGGAGCCTTGTATAATTCTCATTGACGAGAGTTATGATGAAGATTGTTTCAAGAGGAAACCTTGTTCCCTAGAAGATCCTTTTGGAGAGTCTTGTGAAGACTCATTTGTAGATTGTTTTGAGCAACCATGGGAGACTCTCATTGATGAAGACATTACTTGTGAAGGCATGGAACCTTGTAAGTATCAATTCTCTGTTTTAGAAGGAGAATATGATGAAAATTGTCAATACTTTCCTTTAGAGGGAGAATATGATGATGAAAAGAAAAATTGTATTGATGAAAAAGAGGATGAATGTCTCATTTACGAGACAATTGTTGAAAGATCATTCTATGGGAATGATGTTTCTTGTGAAAACTACTCCAAAGTGGATGATGGCTTGCTTGAAGAACCAATCCCAAAAGAAGGAAGAGAAACACTCACATTAAAGTGTTCCTTGCTTATAAATCACCTAGATGAGGTGGTGTATGATGAAAAATGTCTCATGGAGGAGACAAATGGAGAGTGCATTATTTCTCATGGAGAATGTATTTTGGAGAATGCACCTACAGTTCTCATGGAGGAGAATAAAGAAGTTTTGTGGGATGATGTTGGAGAAGCAATGTTCATGAAAGACCATTGGCTCACTTATATTGAAGACCATTCACTTGGAATGGATGTGTGCTCTCTTGAAAGAGAAAATGAAGTTATGTGGGATGATTTCCCAAGTGTAGAAGAGGAAGAAGAGATGAAGGAAATAAGTTTCATGCTCCATAATGAAGATTATCTTAAGGCTGAGATAATAAAAGGAAAAGAAAATTATCTCATTAATGGACTTCATGATGTAAAGGAGGCATCATCAAAGGAGATTGAGAATTGTCTTGAAGAGGCAATTGTGGATGAAGCTCACTCACTTGGAGTGACTACATTGCAGCAAGAGAGTTTTTTTGAAAAGGCAACAATGTATGATTTCTTGAATGAATGGTGTTTCAACACACCAACATGGATTGAACAAAGGAGGAGAACTCTTAATGAAGAGTTGATGGTTGATCTTGAAGCAACATACAAAGAAGGAGAACTTCTAAAAAATAGCTTTATGGGAAGCACCAAATCTACTCATACTAAAGGTAATGTTTTTATGATTAATGATTTGTTTTTTGTGAGCAGGAATGAAAAGAAAGGAGAATGTCTTACAAAAAGTCTTCTTGGAGAAAATACAGTGATGGAGAATTTGGATCACATGGATCAAAATGATGTGTTCAAAATTCCTTGGGAGAAGTATTCTTGTAAAGTCATTGTTTTGAGAGAATATTTGTGTGAGAAGCAACTTTACGTTGCATATGTAGTTGGTCATTATATGGCCATATTTGTTGTGATCTTTTGTGTGGAAATATGTGAAAGAGTTGTATGGTATAATCATTTATGTGAGGCGATTAATTGTAAATACTCATGTGGAGTATTGTTTAGTGTTGAAGATGTAAAAGAAGATCAAAATGTGAGAGCATGGTCTAAAGACCGTAATGATAAAGATGTAAGAGAGTGGTTGTTGAAAACCACAAGAGGAGATACTTTTGTTGAAGGGGGAGCTAATCAAAAAAAGAAGGCACTCAAGCATTTGTAGGAAATCCCACATGAAGAGTGGAAGGAGTGCCACCACAAGTATTCTGCAAATTTTGATTTCTTGATTCAATATTGGAGGAAACGTAAGAGAAATGTTTTCTTCCAACTTTGTGATGCTTAAAGAACTCTTGCATGAGTGTCTTTAGCATCAAGGGGGAGAATGTTGGAATATTACATTAACCCTAAGTCCTAAGAGTTGATATTCTAGAATAAGAGTTGGATTATACTCATGTTGTTAGGAGTTTTATCTACGTAGCTAAGTTTAGTTAGCATATATTCTATTCTAGAATATGTTAAGAGATTTTAGGGTGAAGATTAGCATCTTATTTATTAGGAAGTAGTTGCGAGATTAAATGGCTCAAGACTATTTTGAGCTATTATTTGTTAGTTCTCAAGTCTATATATTCGTGTAAATCAGATTGAGTTAGCAGATTAATACAATGAGTTATTATTCACATTTAGTTCTCCATAATGAAGATTATCTTAAGGCTGAGATAAGGTGCCAAGTTTCAATGGTAAAGATTATGCTATTTGGAGCTTCTTAAAGCCTATATAAGATTGTAAATTCTCTTTGATTGATAGAACGAATAAAGGTTTCTCAATTGGGTCATGCGGTTAGTGATTGTCCATTTAATTTAAGCTATGCAAGACACCAAACAGTGACGGTGCAAGGAGGGGAAGAAGACAACCAAACACCTCGAGGAATAGGCAAGGTGTGACTAGTGGTGAGTATAGGAATAACCACCGAGGAGGCAGACAGTACCAACAAGGCAATCGACAAAGAGGTCAAAGCCGATTGCAGTATGATTTGGATGGAAGATCGATTGTCTAGTGTTGCAATTGTCAAGAAACTATAGGAGAGAGCAAGCTTAGTATGTTTCTGCACCGTGCCTTCATAGTCGTCTTTAATGCCTGCTTTCATAAATTTCCATCTTCCTTTGTATATAGAAGCAAAGTCTTGATGTTTTGGCTTCCTACATACAAAGATGACCTCTCTAAATAGGGAACATAATGCTATGTTTTGGCTTGTTTATAATGTCTCCAATGTTTCTATTTCGTGTTTATTTTAGTATAAAAAATGATCTAAATATTTTCACGAAGATCTAAATATTTTCACGAATATAGTATTTTATTTATGTTCAGTCTTGTGCCTCATGTCCCTTTCTTGTTTTTTAATCTAGATCTTATCCTTTATATAGATGTATATCTGTGTTCCAACTGAAATGGGTCCTAGTTTCCTTTTGCTTTTAAAAGCCTCATTTACTATGTTTTCAAATTTTTGTTTCCAACACGATGGTAAAAATGATGCTTTCACTCCTTTCAGATTAAAATAATAGTTTTTGTATCAGTGATAAGGAGACATTCCAAATGTTTTAGTTTAATGATTTTGTATCATTGATATTCTGTAATTGTACTGTATTATAGCAATGTGACATTTTTTTTTTTGAATAGTCCAGGTACGAATATCAACCACTGCTGATCCAGAAAATCCATGGTATCGTGGAACAATGTCAGCTTGGCGTCATGCCAAATGTTTTATAGAGATTGGTTGGTGGACTAGTCCAGTAGAGAAAATGTCTGGTTGGGACAATTTGAGTGATGAGGATAAGCAAGCTGTTAAAGACATGACAGAACAATATATTAAAAGTGGCAAAATAGGTGATATAGTCTTTTATGTTTTGTTTTATGTTAAATTGTATCTTTTTCCTTTTTTCCAGTTACATTTTGATTAATGCCAATTACAAAAAGTTACTTTTTTTTCAGACCCAAAACATAAACTTGAAGAAAATGATAGCGGGCATTTCCCAAACAAGAAAACCAAGATGTCAAAAGGTGACACAGAAGCTTCTGAAGAAAACGCTAAAAAGCTTAAGAAGCAAACAAAGGTAATATTGACAGTTGAATATAATTCTCAATTAATATGCCCAGAAAGGGGGAGCATTCATCTTACCTATCTAGACCATATAGTATTAGATCATACCATAAATATGTTCATGAATTTTAAGAATTATTTATATTTTTATTTGTCTTAATTGGTGGCCCTTGAATATTGGTACATCCTCTGAAATTGTTACACCAAGATTATATTATAAAGAGCTCAATTATTGTCAAGTGTGTGAATGAGAGAAGTGTCTTCAATTATGAAAGCCAAGCTTCCAATGATGATCATCAACATAGTACACGATGATAATAACTTGCCCTTAGTGCTTAATATAAACGACATGCTCAACCTTGCAAAAATTGAGAAAGAGATTGTGTATCTTGTAATACTATGCATGAGGTTTTGCTTTAAACCTGAAGAAGGATTTATTGAGCTGGCAAACCTATGTTGTGGTCCCATCCTACTCAAAACCTGAAAACTATTAAATATAGATCTCCTCTTGAAGGTTCCCACACTCTTGACATCCCTTTGATGATGTTCTTGTTGCAAGAACTCCTCCACGGCTTGGGTAGTGGACTTAGGCCATTTGGGCATAGGACAGGTTTAGCCTCAACTAGAGGGATCCCCAAAGGTGGAAACTCATCAACAGAAGCAACATCAAGAATTGGAGTACATCCAAATACTCATAATCTAAAGGAATATCCTCGAATGAAGTGCTAGGTAGAGGAGCAAGCTCCTCAACTGATGTGCTAGGAGGATGATCAATGTTATGAACCTCAGTTCTCGTTAACAGAATTCATTCACCATTTATGCAGAAATATCAAACATCCATCCACAAATAATATTCCACAAAAATAATCCACACAAAGAGATAGAGATAGATAATACCCTTAAGGTAGGGCAACACCAATATTACTCCTTAAGGAAGGAATCACTCAATCTCCACTCCATAAGCCAAGACTATTACAAGAATACTTGATATGACTTGCTTACAATGACAATATCTCCTTTTTATAACCTTCTTCCTAAACCCTTCATCTCCCTTATCCCACTCATTGTAACAATAAAATATTAAAATATAATCACCCATGGCCCATGCCATAATACTCATATACAATATAATTATATTTCCCACATTCCTATCCCTAGGTACCTAACACCCTTGGGTGTTTCCCTACCTCAAGGGTATTATCTATCTTTGTTTAATTGTGTTGATTTTTATTGTGGAATTTATTTGTTGATTTATGAATTGATATTTCTGCATATTGGTTAATGATTTATTGTTAATGAAAATAGAGGTTCATAGCAATCAACCACAACACTCAAGGTATCCTAACTAGAAGATTGCTTAATAACATAAGTTTGAGGGTAAGTATCAATGGGATCCAATGAGATGAATAAGAAGATTCGAAAGAGGTCTCAGAGGTCTATGAGTGACGACCTCATCACAAGTAACATTTTTTGGTGATCATGTCTTAGATGGTTAGATCATAGAGCTGATATGCCTTTAACTTCTCACTATACCCAATGAAAAGCTCCTCTTACTTTTAGGTTAACGCTTGTTCTGTTGCTCAATAGGAATATGTGCCCATCTAACTGATCCAAATAACTTGAAGTGCAAAATAGAAGTCACTCTCTTATCCATCTCTCATAGGGTGTCATCCCTTTAACATTATTAGGGGGTGTTTTGTTGATGATGTAAGGTGCACAATCTATTGTTTTGCCTGAAAACTTGAGATCCATATGCTTGTTATGCATCATATAATGAGTCATATTTATGATGGTCGTATTCTTCCATTCAGTCACATTGTTTTGCTGAGGAATGCAGTGAACAGTCCATTGTGAAGTAATGTCATGAAAGGTGAGAAAATTTTCAACCCATTGCTGATGTCCTCTATCAAAATTGGTCCTTATGTTGTCAATATTCTTCACATTCAAATATTCTTCGAGTGATTTGAAAGCCTTGAACTTTTTGAAAGCCTGATCTTTGAACTTGATGGTGTAGATCCAAAGATACCTACAAAAGTCATCAATGAAAGTGGGAAAATATTTATTGCCTACAATGGAGCAATCTGTTGATAGGATCACAAATGCTGAGCATTTCCTTATTAAAGGACTCCTTGTGACGTTTCCTCAGTGCAGATCCTTCACATAGATGTTGAGTGGATCAAGCGATGGAAGATCATCAGCCATTCATTTGCCTCAAGGATCCAAAATTAGTGTGTTCTAACCATTGACGCAATAGCTCACTTGTGTCATCAGCCTTAGATACCATAGCAACAAACCCCTTGCAATCCAAAGATGTGGGAGCCTCACCAAGCTTATACATATGATCCTTCTCATCTTAATACCCTGAAGCAACCACTTCAAAGCTGTTATCAATATCCTTGATCACCCATTTATCTGGCCAAAATTTCACCTTCTTATGGATATGTGTGATGCAATAAATGTAGAGAAGATTAGGTCCAACTCATTGAATATGAAGAACCTGTTCAAAATTGGTGGTGCCAACAATGACATCACCACTTTTTGAGACTCTCAAGGCTGATCACCAATAGCATTTTTCTCTTCATTGTGCAACTGTGTGTAGTTGGAGAGGAGATGATGATGCTTAGTCATGTGCCTTGTAGCTCCAGAATCAACTATCCACTCCTGATTACCAATAAGCTGATTGCATAGCCAGATGTGCACTATGGAAGTTGTCCCCATCATCATTCTCCGAGGGAAGAAGAGTTGTGTCACATCTTGATTAATTAAAAACTTCCTCAAATTTTAAAATCCTTTTGTGGCAGTACTGTGCTTTGTGACCTTCCTATCTTTGAATTTTTCTTGCAGTTCTTTTGTCCAACAATTTGAGGATTCTTTGAATCATTCTTTCTTTGAAGTACATGGGGCATCTTTTGGGTGTGCTTGAATCTTTGGTGTAAAGTATCCCAGATTTCTCAAATTCACCTGATGCTGGATAAGATTAGTGAACAATCTTCAAGAGTTGAATCCTTCAAATCCTTCATAAACATGTAGATGCTGTGATTTAAAAAATAAAACGACAAAAGCCTTATAGAGAGGAGAAATACTGTTGAGAACAATATTCACATTCTCAGAATTGTCCTTTGATTTTCCTCTCACAGAAAAAATATTGACCTTCAAATTCTTAAACTGATTAATGTACTCCTTAGCACTAACATAGTTACCTAGCTTTAGAGTGGCAAGCTCGATCTCTAGTTTGCTTACTTGTGTGGTGTTGACCTAGAGTGAGCTTTTCCTAGAGTTCAGCTGGTTGTTGCCACTCTTGGGTATGAAGGATCAAATCTGGTTCCACATACTAGGAAATTAGATCATGAGCCTCATCCTTTTTTATCTGCAGTCTCTTGCTTCTCTTCATTTTTGGTAGAAGATGGATTCTTTGTCCATGTACATCCAAAGTCCTCAACCCTTAAGAAGTGATCTTATTTGGTTGGCCCAAACGGAATAATTTGATCCATTCAACATGGAGACAACTGACTTTGGAGCCTTTAGATTCTTGCATAATTTTGATCCTATGACAGTGATATAAGACTGCATTGGTGCGCAAAGTTAAAAAGATCGTTCAATCTAAAGAAAAGGTTAATATTGCTTCAATATGATGAAATTATGACCTTAGGAAGATTTCTTTCTAGAATAAACCCAAAAGTGGCAAAAACAAAAACAATAATTCAAAATTTGAATTCCCCCCCTCAATGCTGACTTGACACTTAATGCACTTTGATAGGATGAGTAGTTTCCATCCCTAAGACCTCTGTCACTTTCCACAAATTGCACAGCTGAGGATGACAATTGTCTTGATGGTTTTTCTTATACAATTGTTCCTTGCAATATGGAGGCCATAATTCATATGTTTGGAACCTTTGAAAGTCAAAGGAACCTAAAATTGACTCCTTTGTGGATCTAGAATTTTGGATAATCTATGGCATTGTAGGAATTGACCAAAAACCTCTTAGTTCTCCAGGATGGTCTATTAAAGTCCAATATCATCCTCAAGCCCTTGGATGCCAAAGTCTTTGTCCTTTCAATTATTCATCCTTTAGATTAAAACCATCGAGGAATGAAGGGAAATGATTTTTTAAAGTAAACCCTAAATGACAAAGTTAGGTTTTTTATAGAACTCTAAAAAGGACAGTATCGGTTTAAAACCCCCATCCTACAACTTGTAATGTCCCCTTTTCTACGCAGTCAGGTGCAGAGCAGATTAGCCTATACACGAGCTCCCGTAGGCTAAGTCGGATGGAGGGGAGCCATTGGAGATATCAAAATCTTTGTCAGTACCTAGAGAGCTATTTATTGATGGTTGTTTGGGCTCATTCGGAGATTTTTTTGATCAAAGTTACTATTTTTTAGCCATGTCCGTTTTTAGGGTTTCAGTGGACAACAGACAGTGCAGTGATATTCTTCAGTGAAATGGGTGTCCAAAACCATTCGCGGATTTCAATTCGGATGGGCAGAGGTTGGAAATTTTAATGGTCGAAGATAAAATTAATAAAGTGATTATTTAATTTAATTTTGTAAAGCCAGGGACTTTATTTTATTATAAAATCATTTTATACTTAAAAGGGGCCATTTTAAGTGATGACTTAAAAAGTCGTTAAGCCCAGGCATAAGGGGGTGAATAAATTAAGGAGAAATAAGGTGGAATTAAAAATTGATAAAATTATATTTGCCCACCCTATAAGTGACCTAACCCTAAGTCGACCTATGGAGGAGATAAAAGGAGGATTTGAGTTCATTTGGAGATATGCAAAGATTATTATTTTTCTCTCTGGGTTTTTGGAGGACTCTGCGCGAGCCATATATAGAGATTCTACAGCTTGTGAGAGACGACAACCTCTTACAAGGACATTGGATTCGGGGTTGCAAGATTACCCTCGGGTCAATCCGGGCATTTCCACACGGGGATTGCAGTTGGACTTCAATTTTAAAGACTTCTAGAGTTGGGTTACCACATAGGGTCATTCAGAGATTATAAAGGGAATATTTGGAGTTGGGACACCACACAGTATTCACATCAAAAGGGCTGAGCCTTCATCATCATTTATAGAGTACGAAGCAGCTAGGGTTTCATCAGCATTTGAGGTATTTGCATTGTAATTTGTGCCCTAGTTTTGATATAAGAATAAAACAATATTTTTCGAGAATTTTGGATTGCTCTGTGTTTGTGATTTTGTATATAAAAAAAATTAACGAAAAAGGTTAAGAATTGGCAAACCCCTAGAGAACTAGATAGGGAGGGTTATTACAGTGGTATCAGAGTTGATTTTTTCTGCCAGCCTGTTGGGTAGTTCAAAGATAAATTTCTGGTTTATCAAGATTGTGAAAGTTGCAGAAATTAGAGAATTTGTGTTCACAAGCAACATTTGGAGAAATTTCAAAGTTTTTACAGTGTAGATAATTTCAAGATTTTTTTTTTAGAGACATCAATTAAATTTGCAAAATATATATTCAGAGTGTTGTGCAGTTTGATTTAAGGGCTATTTGCTGGCATTATTATTATTGGGAGTCCGTGTGAGTTTTCCTTTGCTGCCGTCAAAGTTGGATTTTTTTACAAAGAGCCGATGATTTTTTAGAGGTGTCGTGTCTCCCTTTGAAATGGTCACGCAGCAGTGAGATTATGCAAATTTAAAGTTGGATTTCGGATTTCACATAATAACATTTGTCCTTGGCATCGTATATTTCATTAGAACATTCAGGAGCCGCAAATGTTATTTTTCTGGCAGAAGCTCATTCAACGACATGGATATTAAGGATTATTAATTGATGACGAAGAGAGGGATTTTGTGGATTGTTTACGAAACAGAGCAACGCCAGTTGAAGGAAACATAACGACATCGCAATTTTCATTCATACAGCTGCATGTAATAAATATAGATTGTCACGGGATAAATTAGGAATATTTATCATATAAATTCCCTGAGCATGAGTTATGTAATCTCAGGATTGAAGCTACGGATCTATGAAATTAGATGTATCATTCAACACCCTCAAATCACAGGTCAGCATTGTTACCGCTGCAATATAATTTAGACTTTGCCTCCTTGTATATTTGCATATAAATTTCATTATTTGATAAAAATGTTTGTTGTTCTGGTATTATGTATGAAATAAATAATTATATGAGCTGATAGTCAAATGCTTAAGCAAATATCCGAACCTTACTGCTGCAATATAATAAAACCTTGAATAGTAAGGGAAGTATTTGGGAAAAATCTCTATAAGAGATCAAAATTTTTGGAAACAATAGAACAGATTTTACAGATCACCATCAACAGCAAACTGTTTGAAAAATTGAATCTAAGTGCGAGATTGCTTGTGTTGGGTTAAATCCAGTAGGGGATATTACATTTAAGGCTTGTGATCAGTTCAGAGTGCAGAGATGAATAGTAAAATAACATATTGCCCGCGTTCAGGGATGTACGAGCAGCTTCCTACTTTCCTTCCGAAGGTACCGTGAGGTCACTTGATGATGAGTTCAGTGTGAAAATTGAAAAAGCTCGAATGAATTTAAGCAAAATTTTATGGCATACCGGAAAAATCTAACTTTGTTAGAGCATCTTGAGTGGTTGAGACCACACTCATCAACTGAAGTAAAATCTGGAACAGATGAGCTTGCTGCCCCGAAAAGGTTGAAAAAGCAGTTGACAGAAAAGAAAGTTGATTCTTATGGTTCACAAGGTTGCGGGTCTTCCGCGAATCAGCAAGAATTAGCTTAGGAAAGAGCAACGTTGTTTCACATGTCAAGAGGCTTGGACTCTTGGTCACATCTGTGGAAACAACAAACACAATGACTTGTTGCAGCCAAATCAAGTTGAGGACAGTAGTGAAGTTGAGACCCTTGAGTTTGGAAAAAATGCCTTTTTGCAGGAATCATGCATAACAAGGAACCAGGATGATTTTAGTGATGATGAAAAAGACAGAACAACAGTTTTGGAAATGCATTTAGAACAATGCAATGAGGATTGTGAGATTTTTGATATGAGGTATGATGAATCTCCTAGCATCGGTTCATTAATGCATGTTGATGTTTTTCATGATGAAGTTTCTATAAACCCCAAATTTGATGAAAGAATCAATGTCGTTGAGGATGAGTCTCAGCTGAAATCTAAAGTAGACAAAATCAATAGGTTTTTGGAAGGAGATTTTTCCAATGTGATGGAGACTATTAAAGATTTAAAAGATGAAGCTGCAATTGATGATGTTTTTCCTCTTGAGGAGAGTGTTGGCCTAGAAAATGAACCTGAGACTATTATAGTTTTGGGAAGTGGAGATGAATTTCCTTTTGAAATAGTTGCTGCCCAAACTTCAAAACATGAAATATGCAAAGTGGATAACATAGAAGAAGCTGATTTTATGAGTCAAGATTTACAAGGCAAATTAGAAAATTTATTACATGAAGCTGATTTTTATCAAATGCTTAGTGAAGATAAGATTGTTGCTGCCTTTACACATTTTGATAACACCTACAAGGTCATTGAAAAACTTTGTTGGAAGGCTCAAATTGAGAAGAGACAGAAGGGTGTTGAAGGAGTAACCTCTATTGTTGAGTTGCAGACAGTCATAGAAGCTTTAGAAAATTTGAAATCAGGTTTCTTGGAGTTACTTACAGACAGAGATCATTCCATAAAGCTTGCAGAAAGGACTCGTATTACATTGAAGGTGATTTTTCAGATCATAACACAGTTGAGGTTGTTGCTGATTTTAAATCAGCTTATGATGATATTTCATCTCACCAGGACAGCCATGAAAATTCAATGCATGATGAGTCTAGTGCTGATTTACAAAATTTGAAGGCAGCCTTAGAAACTATGAAGTCAGACTTAATGAGCACTCTTGCAGACTTCATGAGCACTCTTGCAGACAGAGATCACTATGCCAAGCTTGTTGAAGAGACCCCTAGTGCATACAGGAGCAAAGAAGAAGTTAGTCAGTTAACTGAAGAGCTTGAGCAGACTAGAAGCTCTTTGTCGAAGGCTCGTATTTCATTGCATGAGACAGAGTTGAAACTCAATTTTGTTTTAGAATCCACTGAACAATTAAATCAGGAGAGAGCCAGGGAGATTGGGCGGATTGTTGTCGAACTAGATTGCATTCAGGACTATAACTTAACACATTGTCCCATGAGATTAGATTACGCAATTTCGGATCAGTGGATTGGCTGTGATAAGCACGAGAGTGATAATAATTTCTCATGGACTGACAATCCATTGTATGAGATGGATCATGATACATCTTTTGATAATCCTCTTTTTGAGATGAAGAGTGTTGATTCTTTTCCTGTGATAGATCATGAGGATACATTGTTTGAGACAAGGTGTCTATTTCGACATGAGTCTGAGAGTGATTTCATGAGCATTTTCCAGCCTAATCATGATGATCGGGGATTGAGTTCTCTTACCCAGGATCGTATGCTTGCATTGATGAGCATCGAGTGCGATGGTAGGAGCTTTATATGGGTGATAGTTGATCATGGGTATGACAGATATGTCGTTGTTCGCTTTTTGGGAAGCCATAACATTTACTTGATGGAGGTTGGTGGGCAATTTGGTTGGCATTACATGGATTATCTTACTTCTTATTTGAACACAGTGCCCTCTCAAGGGGTCAGTTTAATCCATGAAAGTGCAGAGATAGGCCTGGTTGAGTCACCTATGCATGAGATGTTACTTGGCACAGGGTGCAGTCATAATGGGCATACCAGTTTTGATGGTGAGGCTGAGCTTCCTATTGAGTTGCCAGAGTGGAGTGTGGTTGATCTTTCAGGAATTATACAGATACATTTACACCCTACTTGGTTGAGTATGATGAGGGACATCATATTTCCAGAGGATATTACATTGACTACAGTAGATTGGGCTACATGGGATTATCTGGGAGATTCCAGGAGTGTGAACGCCGAGTTGAGCTGGTTAGGTGATGACTATGGAGGCACTTCCAAGCATTGTGTTTGCAGTAATCTATGACGTTGTTTCCTTTGGTATGTCGTGGTACATGATATTACATCTCAGCTCAGACAGACATGTCGATGCTGCGATCGGAGAGAGATTTCATCATGCTATTGCAGTTGAGACTTCGCCACTTAACCATGTCAGAGGGGTAGTGATGATCAGAGTGGCGCAGCGTCAGCGTGGCGGTTCCTTTTTGAGGTTGCTATGGGATCCAGGGGATTTGATGTGATCTCAGCCGGGATGTAGCATCTGACTGGAGTATGTATACGTATTGCTTGAGGACAAGCAATCTTTGGGAAGGGCGGACTGTAATGTCCCCTTTTCTACGCAGTTAGGTGCAGAGCAAATTAGCCTATACATGAGCTCCCGTAGGCTAAGTCGGATGGAGGGGAGCCATTGGAGATATCAAAATTTTTGTCAGTACCTAGAGAGCTATTGATTTATGGTCGTTTGGGCTCATTCGGAGATTTGTTTGATCAAAGTTACTATTTTTTAGCCATGTCCGTTTTTAGGGTTTCAGTGGACAACAGACAGTGCAGTGATATTCTTCAGTGAAATGGGTGTCCAAAACCATTTGCGGATTTCAATTCGGATGGGCAGAGGTTGGAAATTTTAATGGTCGAAGATAAAATTAATAAAATGATTATTTAATTTAATTTTGTAAAGTCAGTGACTTTATTTTATTATAAAATCATTTTATAGTTAAAAGGGGCCATTTTAAGTGACGACTTAAAAAGTTGTTAAGCCTAGGCATAAGGGGGTGAATAAATTAAGGAGAAATAAGGTGGAATTAAAAATTGATAAAATTATATTTGCCCACCCTAAAAGTGACCTAACCCTAAGTCGACCTATGGAGGAGATAAAAGGAGGATTTGAGTTCATTTGGAGATATGCGAAGATTATTATTTTTCTCTCTGGTTTTTTGGAGGACTCTCTGGCAAAGCCATTTACAGAGATTTTGGAGCTTGTGAGAGACGACAACCTCTTACAGGGACATTGGCTTCAGGGTTGCCAGATTACCCTCAGGTCAATCTGGGCATTTCCACACAGGGATTGCAGTTGGACTTCAGTTTTAAAGACTTATGGAGTTGGGTTACCACACAGGGTCATTCAGAGATTATACAGGGAATATTTGGAGCTGGGACACCACACAATATTCACATCAGAAGGGCTGAGCCTTCATCATCATTTATAGAGTACGAAGCAGCTAGGGTTTCATCAGCATTTGAGGTATTTGCATTGTAATTTGTGCCCTAGTTTTGATATAAGAATAAAACAATATTTTTCGAGAATTTTGGATTGCTCTGTGTTTGTGATTTTGTATATAAAAAAATTCACGAAAAAGGTTAAGAATTGGCAAACCCCTAGAGAACTAGATAGGGAGGGTTATTACACAACTGCTTCTCTAAAACGTGGCTCCTTTGAAGCAATGCCACAAGATTACCATGCTTATAAATCAATAATGGAGATTCACAGCCCTTTGATACCATGAAGAAATTCACAAAAAAAAGGTGAACACATTATCCGTATTCAACAAGGAATGGAGAAGAAAACACGTATAGGAAAAAAAAGAAACATAAAGGTATGTTAAAGTCCTCTTAAACACCAAATAATATTTCACTAACAATGAAAAAGATCTTGAACTAATTTTCAAAATGATGGGTGAGTGGGGTATAAATACCACCCACGATAAAATCTAGTGGATCCCAATAACCATCAAACTGACATGCTATTGCATTATGATATGATACAAAGATCACTGTGCAAAATGAAATTGGATCCATGGACCAAAACAACAATACAACATCCCCAACAATGTTGGTTGTGGCCACAAGTGAATGATTAAATATTTCAACAAATGTGAAATTTGTAAGTTGAAAAAATCAATCCAAATGCTTAGAACAGAAGGAATAACTAAGTGGCAACATTCCTTTTGATACTAAATATGCTAGTAGTAGAAGAACCTACACTATGTTGAATGTACTGCAATGTCTCAAATCATAAGCAAGTTAAAATTTAAAAAGCTGTAATCATTGAGATTTTATAACAATGGAATTATTTTCTATGTTATATGATCTTTCTCATTGTGACCATTATGATAAGCTAACAACACAGGATTTACAAACTTTTAATGTACTTGATCATAATTAAGAAAGAACTGCTTCCATTTACAGGGCCGAGTAGAGAGAACAAAAATGGGTAATTGTAAACGTGGGTAAAATTATATTTCTAGGTAATGATCAATGAGTTGGATAGATATAGGTAGTAGTCATTTTCTAAACATAAATTTCTTCTTGCTTCTTTTTGCTTGATGATCTTAGTTTTGAGGCCTTAACATAATTTTCAGAATTAAATTCTTTAGACTCTATTGAGGAGGTTATGGTCTTTAATTTTGTTCCAATATCTTTTAGATTGAAGGCTTATCTATTGATATAGGTAGATAAAGAGTGCAAACTCAGTACTAATACTCATTCTGAACTCATTTGTGGTTCATACTTCATAGAACTAATAATACATTAAAATATAGATGAATCAAGGTCTGTGCAGGTCTACAAGTACAATTGCAGACATCACTTTTTTCCATCTTCAAGTTACATGATTTCAAACACCACTTTCCATATATAGTGGTGTGGTGTGTGGAGTGGAATTTAGAAAAGATGAGCAATGCTGCTTATTTTATTTCAAGAATTGTATATAAGGAATCAGTGGATACCTTTATCATCATTAATGATTGTGCAATAAGGATAGTATCTAGATAAGATAAGATAATTATATTAATGTCCACAGATGGCCAAAGCATGCCAATGGGACTCACTGAAAAGAGCTGTTACAAATTACAATGCATTGTAGTAATAAGTACTGTGAAAATCATAGTTACGAAAATCGGCAAAAAATCGCAAAAATTGTGAGTTAATCGCAAGTCATTCGAAACGAGTGACTCGGCAACTTATCGCGAGTCTTGCGATTTTTTGCCAATTTTTTGAAAAAATCGGAATCAGCGATAAATCTGCAAGCTGTGGCCAATTTAGGGTTTTCTATGCAAGCCCATTTTTCAGCTGTTAATGTTTGAACTTAAGTTTAAAGTTTAAACCCTAAATCTGAAACCCTAGTATAGGGTTTTGGGTTTTTTTTCTTTTTTCTTTTTTAAAGTAAATATTGCTGCCTGATAACTATGTATGCAAGCCCATTTTTCAACTGTTAATGTTTGAAACTTTGAAGTTTAAACCCTAAACCCTAGGCTAGGCCCTAGGGTTTTTTTTTTCCTCCTCTTTTAAAGTAAATAAGTAAATATTGCTGCCTGGTAACTATGTATGCAAGCCCATTTTTCAGCTGTTAGTGTTTGAATTTGAAACTTTAAACTTTGAACTTGAAGTTTAAACCCTAAACCCTAGTCTAGGGCCTAGGGTTTTGGGTTTAGGGTTTTTTTTTCTCCTCTTTTTAAGTAAATATTGCTGCCTGATAACTATGTATGCAGGCCCATTTTTCAGCTATCGATGTTTTAATTTTAACCCTAAACCTTAGCCTTTTGGTTTAGGGTTTAGTTTTTTTTCCTTTTTTTCAAGTGATTGTAACTTTGTTGTTACTTGTTTCCATGTGCAGGCATATAAAAAATGAAACCCTTTTTTCGAAACCCTTTTTTCCTTCTTGTTACTTGTAAATTTGTACCTTTACATATTATAACCAATACAGGATGTGTTTTGTCACTTTCATGTGTACTTAAAGCTTGAGCCTTGTATGATGTCTTGAGTCTCTTGACTTGAATTGTTTCTTTTATTGCAATATTTGATTTGCATAATGTTAATTCATTGTAATATGCATGAAAAATAAAAATAAAAAAAATCGTTTTCGTCGTTTTTTTTTCCCCTAATTTTTTGCCGATTTTTTCCCAGCCGATTTACTACCCGATTCCGATTTTCTCTACTATGGTGTAAATAATCTAAACTAGAGTAAATAATCTATTGTAAACTACCGTAAAGTGGAATAACTGTATGGCATAAAATTACAGCCTTGAGGGCTACCCAGAATAGATAATCCCTAACATGATAAAGGTTAAGATTAAGAGAGAGCTAGAGGTTGAGTTACAATGAAGATAAAAAGCTCTAGTGGATCCAAGCACCAATGTTAATCTATAGTGGGATGTAATGTAGAAGCATATGCGTCCTCATCACCAACTATCCTAAAAAGGCCAACTTAGTATCAAACGATACTCCCAAGAGAATGGCTAAGACTAAGAGGGCCTAGTTGGATAATCCTAGGAGGACATGGAGGTCGACCCCTCAAGACTCTTCTAACATCCATGGTTGTGGAACTGATAGAATAGGACAAGAAACTGGTAAGTTGCGCTTGTCTACAACTCCTTGGTATGAAGGGTGGTTGAAACCCGAGATTAAAGAACTGCAATCGTGTCTTATCACAAGCAAGAAGAAAGAACTAAAGCCCTAGTAGCCACTCTTGTATGCAGACAAGGGTGCACAGATCTATCATTAAATTTTTGTATAGTTGTAGCTTCAAATGAGTGCTTATTACCCTCGATTGCAGAGAGAGAGTGAAAGAATGTGGTGATTAGTTGAGTAGTAGGTTGTCTCTCTTGTAATAACTGACGCCAAAGAGTGATAGCTTCTCTAAGTTAAAGAGTCGAGCATCTTTGGTTAGGATAGCTGAAAAAGGTGGCAAGCAATCCACTTGAGTGTCTATACATGCAATAGTACCTCCTTCAAATCTCATAATAAACAAGATGTCTGAAGATAATATGTTTTTCAGTCTCCACCTCCGAATAGAGCAAAGATGACATACCCTATCTTCTCAAGGAATATGGTGGTATGTCTCCATTCGTAGCTGATGTGAGCATGCTCTGAGCTAACCAAAAGGAATTCTAAGGTTGCGTGTTCAATGTCGCTTGACATAATTAGGATGAGTAATAATGCCATTCTCAATCGTCATGAAATGTTTAGTGTAGAAGGCCAACTTAGGACTAAAAGATGAGAAATAAGTCCATGTAATGTTCTTAACATTCTTTGGTAGGACTTGTAATATTTGGTAGCTTTCTTGGTATCTTTCACAAAACATGTAGTGGAAGTTATTGGATATTTAATTAAATATAATATCTTTCACTTTTTTCCATATTCAAGTTATATGATTTCAAACACCACTTTCCATATATAGTGGTGTGGTGTGTGGAGTGGAATTTAGAAAAGATGAGCAATGCTGCTTATTTTATTTCAAGAATTGTATGTAAGGAATCAATGGATACCTTTATCATCATTAATGATTGTGCAATAAGGATAGTATCTAGATAAGATAAGATAATTATATTAATGTCCATAGATGGCCAAAGCATGCCAATGGGACTCACTGAAAAGAGCTGTTACAAATTACAATGCATTGTAGTTGATATTCTTACAATGACACTGAGAGGGGGGGTGAATCAGTGTAACTATTTAAAAACTTAAATCTGCAACTTTTAAAACTAATAGTGCAAGCTTAAAAATAGATAATGCAAGTATCACACAAGAGCATCACACAACACGAGATTTTACGAGGTTCACCGATGTGGCTACTCCTCAAGTAATGACTGTTTGGACTTCAATCCAAATCCAGTCTTTGCAAGGATTCTCTCTTTACAAATAATTCTCCAGCACCCACTGGAAGGAGCACCAACCCCTGATTTTTCTGCTGCAATAGAAAGGAGCACCAACCCCTTTTACCAGGCACCCACTTGGATTTCAAATTTTTAACAAAATAATGACATAAAAATGCCTTCTCTTTTACAAGACCCTCACTGGTCTAAGGCTCAAACAATCTATCTTATAGAAGCATAAAGAGACTTGTTAGAGACTCAATATCTTCTCATCAATTCAAAAACCTCTCTGTTATTTTTACAAAAAATATGCAGGTTTTTATTCTCTTGCTGTTGTTCATCCCAGCTCTCATCCACCACTACCGAGCCTTTTGATATGTATTCAATAATGCACGATCACGAGTAACCGTCTCACTATGCCTGATTCGAGTCCTTATATCTTGATTTTCTCGAATGGCTCAATTTTCAAAACGGCTCAAAGTTTCCCTCCAATCTCTCATGTACTTTCGGCTACGATCAATGTGTCGATCCTTCTACGACAAGTTCCGCCTTTTAGCCGCTTTCTTCACTCTGACTCATTCGACCATATTTTTCTCTGCACATTCTGCATATCTCTGACAGTCCTTCTACGTCTCGCATCATTCCGTATTGACTATTTTTCTCTCATATCTGACAACCCTTCGCCTTTCGATGCTCTATTATCTTGTTCTTCCAAAATCTACGCAATCGCTCTTTCTAATTCTTTTGCACTCTTTTCTACAACTGTCGATCCTTCTATTCTACCCGTTACTTTCTTGTGAATCAAGCACAACCATCGAGAGAATTTCTTGTTTGCAGAGTTATCTAAACCTCTTTACGCCCTCACCCACACCGTTTTCTTCTTAAATGCATTGTCTAGTAACTAACACTTGTAACTCAGTCAACTCTTGCAGATGTATTTCTCTAAATCTTATTCTAAACACTATCACTTGGAACTACAGATTCTGACTCAAGTTAACTTTATCATAATCTGCATGCTTATTCGACACTTGTCACTTTGCATGTATTTTTGACTTTTTCCCGCCAAAACCATTACCTGTCGCGATATCGCGACGTTTTCTGCTTTCCTACACTTTCCTTTGCTTACCTCCATGAAATTGATACATGTCACGAAATCGTGACACATTTCGCTTTTCTACGTCATCCTCCATGTTTGTCACGAATATCCTGACATTTTCGCTTCTGAGGCTTCTCTGGAAACTTGTCGCGATATCGCGACATTTTTAGACTTGCTGACGTCATCTTCAAAGATGTCACGAAATCGCGACGCTTCCGACTTACAACGGCTTTTCTGGTAACTTGTCGCGATATCGCGACATTTTTAGACTTGCTGACGTCATCTTCAAAGATGTCACGAAATCGCGACACTTTTAGCTTCGACGTCATCCTCAATTGCTCGTCACGAAATCGCGACGCTTCTGGCCTCCGTACAATTCTTTCTTCATGCAGCCGCGAAAACCTTACATGTAGCGAAATCGCTACACCTTGTTGACTTAACATTTTTCTTTGTTGCTATCTAGTGAAAATCTAACTTTGTAGCGATATCGCTACACCTTTCCACTTTGCACTTTGAAACTCGTAGCAAGATCGCTACACCTATCCCAACATGTGTTTCAAACTTTAGTCGAAATCGCTACACCTTCTATTCCTTTCAACTAGCGAAATCGCTACACCTTCTTTTTCTAATCCCTCATTCACTTTCAAACCTGTAGCGAAATCGCTACACCTTTTACCTTGCATTTCAAACATTAGCGAAATCGCTACACTTTTGTTCTTAGTGTTCCAAGCTTGTAGCGAAATCGCTACACTCTTTCATCTTTGTATTTTCAGACCTGTAGCAAAATCGCTACACTTTCTTTACTTATTGCCTTTTCTTTGCTTTCACCAGCGAAATTGCAACATGTAGCGAAATCGCTACGCTTTCTTCACTTTGCTGCTTTGCCTCCAACATGTCGCGAAATCGCGACAGTTTTTATGAACTTTCTCTCTCCTCCTTTTTGTCGCGATGTCGCGACACTTTGCCCTTAGTGCTTTTCTTCGAAACTGTCGCGATATCGTGACACTTTCTCATGCACTTTCTCTCTCATCCTTTTTGTCATGAAATCATGACAATTTTCTTGCGCCTTCTCTCTCCTCAGCCATGTCGCGAAATCGCGACAGAAAACATGTCGCGATATCGCGACAGTTTTCTTCCTTGTATTTTTTTGCAAATTTCTGGATCTGGGTCCCCTCTGTTTTTCTTGAAATTTTCTGCACTTGATCTGACTGACCTCTGAACTGCATCAACTGCATCAATCTATCTGTGTTGACAACAATTACAATACTTTTGCACTGCTTTCTCTGCACCTTGCTCAACAATCTCCCCCTTTGGAATTGTTGGCAACACTTTGTAGCCTTGCTCAAATTCTTCTCCCCCTTTGCCAATAATGCCAAAGGGCTGCTGCAGAACTCCCCATGAGTCTATGCACAACATTCTCAGGCATAAATAACTTGAATGCTCCCCACGAGAATGTATTTCCCATAGCTAGTCAAGTGCTTGGGAAGTGTGACTACTCCCAACTTCTTTCGAAGGTATTCAAATACTTCCTTTGGTAAAGGTTTGGTGAATATGTCTGCTACTTGCTCTGTAGTGGGAACAAACTCCAATCTGACCTCTCCTTCTGCAACCTTATCCTTCAAGAAGTGATACCGGATTGCAATATGTTTGGTGCGGGAATGCATTACCGGATTCTTTGAAATGTTGATTGCACTAGTGTTGTCACATTTGACTGAAATGGGCTCATTGAAGTGAATTCCTAGATCTTTCAATGTTTGTCTCATCCATAGTATTTGTGTGCAGCATGTTGTTGCTGCAATGTATTCTGCCTCGGCTGTGGATAGAGAGACTGATTCTTGCTTCTTACTGTGCCATGCTACCAATTTATCTCCAAGGAAAAATGCTCCTCCACTTGTACTTTTTCTGTCATCAATGCATCCGGCCCAATCTGCATCAGAATATGCAAAGAGAGTGAAGTCTTTTCCTTTTGGATACCACAGCCCATACTCCATAGTACCCTTGAGGTACCTAAAGATCCTTTTCACAGCTGTTACATGAGTCTCTTTTGGACTAGCCTGAAATCTTGCAACCATGCAAACAACTTGTAAGATATCCGGTCTGGTTGCTGTCAAATACAGCAAGCTCCCAATCATTGATCTGTACATTGTTTGATCAACATCCGGAGATTTATCATCCTTGCTCAACTTGCAGCTTGTTGTCATAGGGGTGCTCACTGGCTTACTATCTTCCATAGTGAACTTTTTCAGCATTTCTTTCACATATTTAATTTGAGAAATAAAGATCCCCTTTTCAGTTTGATTAACTTGTAATCCAAGGAAATAAGAAAGTTCACCTATCATAGACATTTCAAACTCTTTCTGCATTTTGTTTGCTATGTCTTTGCATGATTCATCATTGCTACTCCCAAAAATTATATCATCTACATAAACAACTAGAACAATGAAATTGCCATTTTCAGTTTTCACATATAAATTGCTATCCACCATACCTTTCTTGAATCCTTGCTTAGTGAGATAGTTGTCCAGTCTTGCATACCAAGCTCTAGGTGCTTGTTTCAAGCCATACAATGCTTTCTTCAGCTTGCAAACAAAGTTAGGATTATCACAAAGTTGAAAACCATCAGGCTGTTCAATATATACTTCTTCTTCAAGATTTCCATTCAGAAATGCTGATTTTACATCCATCTGATAAACCTTGAAATTCTTATGAACAGCTAAAGCCAAAAATAGTCTTATTGCTTCAAGTCTGGCCACGGGTGCAAAAGTCTCTTCAAAATCAATCCCCTCAACTTGGGCATATCCCTTACAGACTAATCTTGCTTTATTCCTTACAACCTGTCCATCTTCATTCAGTTTGTTTCTAAATATCCATTTAGTACCAATTATGTTTTTATTTTCAGGCCTTGGTACTAATTCCCAGGTTTTGTTTTTCTCAATTTGATCTAGTTCTTCATTTACTGCTTCCATCCAGCTTTCATCCGTGCTTGCTTCAATAATATTCTTGGGCTCAATCTTGGATAACGAGAGAATAGTTATTTACTACTCTTCTTCTTGTCTGAATGCCAACTGTAGGGTCCCCAATAATCTGCTCTTTGGGATGATTTTTCTGCCAACTGCTTGTTCTGAATTTCCTATTTTCTTCTCTTTCCAAATCATCTGAATCTAATTTCTGTCTCTCTTCCTTTTCTTGATCTTCATCTTCTTCAATAAATTCTTCATAGGTTGGGTAGTTTTCATTATTGCTGATTTCTTGTTTCCTGCCTTCATCAACCTTCACATCCGCACTCTCCACAATTTTCTTTAGTCTTTTGTTGTAGCATGTGTAAGCTTTACTTTTTGTTGAGTAACCAAGAAAGATACCTTCATCAGCTCTATCTTCGAATTTGCCAAGATTGGCTTCAGTCCGTTTAATGTAACACTTGCTGCCGAACACTTTGAAGTATTTTGTTGTAGCCCTTTTGCCAAACCACAGTTCATAAGGTGTTTTGCTTTCATGCGGCCTTAACATACACCTATTATGAATATAGACTGCAGTATGGACTGCCTCTTTCCAGAACCTGTCAGCAATTTTGCTCTCTGTTAACATGGTCCTTGCCATTTCCTGTACAGTTCTGTTCTTTCTTTCAACTACTCCATTCTGCTGAGGTGTTCTTGCTGCTGAGAACTGTCTTCTTATTCCATGTTTTTCACAGAATTCAGCAAACTCATTTGAAATAAACTCTCCTCCTCTATCTGATCTCAAACATTTAATTCTTTTTCCAGATTGATTCTCAACAAGATTTTTGAAAGTTTTAAACATCTCAAAGGCTTCGATTTCTGTTTCGAGAAAGAGTACCCATGTCATTCCGGAAAAATCATCTATACACAACATAAAATATTTGTATCCATTTATGCTTTCTGTCCTCATGGGTCCACACAAATCAGTGTGAATTAGTTCTAATGGCTTGCTAGAGAAATATTCTTTTGCTTTGAAAGTAGATCTGGTTTGCTTCCCTTTTTGGCATGACTCACATATACTATTTGATGGTTTACCAATAGTGGGTATGTCTCTTCTGGCTCTTTTCGAGCTGATTTTTACCAGATTATCAAAGCTTATGTGACCGAGTCTTTTGTGCCACAACCAGTTTTCTTCTTCTTGACCAACCAAGCAGGCTCCTTCAGAAGTCTCAGAGAGAGTGTACAAATTTCCAGAAGTTCTCAGTCCAGTGGCTATTAACTTTCCATTTCTTGTCTTTCTTACTTCACAGCCCTCCTTCTTGAAAATTACTTCATGACCTCTGTCACAAATCTGACTTACACTCAGTAAGTTGTGCTTCAGTCCTACCACAAAAAGAACTTCCTTAGAGTTGATTTTACCGTCACTTAACTTAACAGATCCTTTACCCACTATTTTTGCTCCATCATTGTTTCTGAATTTTACAGAACCACCTTCGTATGTCTGTAGCTTGTCAAACTTCTGTTTGTCTCCTGTCATGTGACTGGAGCATCCACTGTCCAGAATCCAAGGAGCAGATTTATTCTGTGCTTTGAGAGCTGTTTGAACAATCAGAGATTCCTTGTCTTTCATTGGTTGTTCCTTTTCTTTCCACTGAGATTTAATAGCAGATCTGGTCACTTGTTTTACTTTCTCCCTTTCATTGGCTTGTGACAGTTTTTCGGGAAATTTTCTGTACTGTTTTGATCCAGTTGAGTGATATTTTCTTTCCTGGTATTTATTTCCTGCAAAAGAGCTACGACAATTCCTTGCAATATGACCGAAGTTATGGCAGTTATAACATTCTACAGCATAATCTATCAAGGGAGAAAAAATATTTCTACTAGTAAAATTTCTTTGTTCTACATTATATCTATAGCTTGAAATTTTATGACCATATGCATTGCACTTAAAACAATAACCAGAAAAGGAACGAGTGTACACGGGAAGTGGTTGTTGCCAGGTGGAGGTAGGAGCCCTGGGTCTTCTTCTTCTTTGATGAGTGACTTTGATGAATCTATCATTTGCAGCACTCCTTTCAAGCTTGGACTTGTTGTTTTCTTTTGCATGATACGGCTTATCTTGGTCAACTTTAATCTTGTCTTTAATATTTATTGGTTCTACAGTTACAGCCTTTGAGTTCTTTGAGGTTTCTCCTTCATCAAAGCCCAAACCAAACTTGATACCTGTGGGCCTTTGATTATTCAACATTTTATTCAGTTTCTCAGAACTGTCTTCAAATTTTTGATGACAACTCAGTTTCCGATTCATCCCTTCTAGCTGCAACCTTAATCCAACTATATCTTCTTCTAGCTTGTTGCACTCATTTATTTTCACGATTAGCTGTGCTTCAAAATCTTCAGACTTTTTCTTATGCTCTTCAGTTTGTACTTTCAAACTGATTATTAAATTGTTGGCCTCCTCAAATTTTCTTGTAATCTTTTTATTTCTTTTCCTTTCTGCACTTAACTCTTCAAGAGCAGCCACCAACTCACCTTCCAGATCTACCTCGGCCTCATCGTCTAATTTTTCTTCACACTCCTGGGTTTCTTCAGTTCTTTGTTCTTCGAAGGCCATGAACAAGGCTTCACCAGTTTCTTCTTCAGAGTCCTCACTGGAACTGTCTTCAGAAGAATCAATGTTCTGAGAAATGAAACTTTTCTTCTTGAAGTTCCTTTTTCTAAAATGTGGTTTCTTTTTCCAGACATTTCTTTCCGGATGTGTTCCTTCATCATTTTTATTTTTCTCCTTCATTGGGCATTTTGTTGCAAAGTGCCCGATGCCTCCACAGTTAAAACATTTGAACGGCAACTTACCTCTGTACTTTCCTTTTCCCTTTACTAACTTCCTAACAAAGTTTGCTTCAGTCTCATCTGCAGATTCTTCTTCCTCAGATTCTTGTTTAGATTTTATAATTTTCTGTGCTTGGAAAGCTGCTTCTCTATCTGAGGGCTTAGTTTGACCAATCCTCATTTCATATGCTTTTAGAGAACCATGCATTTCATCCATACTAAAAAAATTTAAATCTTTTGCTTCTTCTATGGCGAGAAACCTTTGCATCAAACCTTTTATTGAGGGTTCTTAGTACCTTCTTTACAACAACTTCATCTTCCATTTCTTCCCCGAGTCCTCTTATTGCATTGATGATTCCATTTACTCTCAGCGAGATAGGCTTCAATGTTCTCATCATCGGTCATCTTTAATGCTTCGAGCTGGGCACGATGTGTTTGCAGCTTAGCTTCCTTGATTTTGTTATCTCCTTCATGAATGCTTTGCAGTTTGTCCCATATGTCTTTAGCAGATTTGCAGTTCATGATTCGTATCAACTCACTTGTCGACCAATCCACACATAATAGCATTCTTGGCTTTCGAGTTGTTCTCAAACTTTTTCTTCTCAGCCGCATCTGTTGGAGGAACAGTGGGAGTGGTGTATCCATTTTCAACAGATTCCCAAATGTCATAACCCAATGCACATAGATAGGTCTGCATCCTGAGCCTCCAGAAAGAATAGTTTGTTCCATCGAACAGAGGAGCTTTGTTAGAAGAAAAACCTTCACCACCGGCCATTGTATATCTCCCAAGAACACCTTAGCTGATTAAGCTTGTGCAGGTGCCTTGCTCTGATACCAATTGATATTCTTACAATGACACTGAGAGGGGGGGGTGAATCAGTGTAACTATTTAAAAACTTAAATCTGCAACTTTTAAAACTAATAGTGCAAGCTTAAAAATAGATAATGCAAGTATCACACAAGAGCATCACACAACACAGGATTTTACGAGGTTCACCGATGTGGCTACTCCTCAAATAATGACTGTTTGGACTTCAATCCAAATCCAGTCTTTGCAAGGATTCTCTCTTTACAAATAATTCTCCAGCACCCACTGGAAGGAGCACCAACCCCTGATTTTTCTGCTGCAACAGAAAGGAGCACCAACCCCTTTTACCAGGCACCCACTTGGATTTCAAATTTTTAACAAAATAATGACATAAAAATGCCTTCTCTTTTACAAGACCCTCACTGGTCTAAGGCTCAAACAATCTATCTTATAGAAGCATAAAGAGACTTGTTAGAGACTCAATATCTTCTCATCAATTCAAAAACCTCTCTCTTGAATATTACAACAAAATATGCAGGTTTTTGTTCTAAGGCTGTTTTCATACAACTCTCATTCCACCACAACGAGCCTTTTATATGTATTCAATAAAGCACGATCACGATAACCGTCTCACTATGCCGATTCGAGTCCTTATATCCTTGATTTTCTCGAATGGCTCAATTTTCAAAACGGCTCAAGTTTCCCTCCAATCTCTCATGTACTTTCGGCTACGATCAATGTATCGATCCTTCTCCGACAAGATCCGCCTTTTAGCCGCTTTCTTACGACATTTCGACCATTTTTTCTCTGCATATTCTGCATATCTCGACGATCCTTCTTCTCTGCACATTCTGACATATTGACAGTATTTTTCTCTGCATATCTGACAACCCTTCTACGCATTTCGATGCTCTATTATCTTGTTCTTCCAAAATCTACGTAGCTGCTCTTTCTAATTCTTTTGCACTCTTTTCTAAACGGTGTCGATCCTTCTATTCTACCCGTTACTTTCTTGTGAGTCAAGCACAACCATCGAGAGAATTTCTTGTTTGCAGAGATTATCTAAAAAACTGCTCTTTACGCCAGCTTGCAGCATCACGGCCCTGCAACAACCGTTCTCTTCTTAAATGCATTGTCTAGTCACTTTCACTTGTAACTCCAATTAACTCTTGCAGTATAATTTCTCCTAAATCTTATTCTCAACACCTGTCACTTGGAACTACAGATCTGACTCCAGTTAAATTTATCATAATCGGCATGCTTATTCGACACTTGTCACTTTGCATGTATTTTTGACTTTTTCCCGCCAAAACCATTACCTATCGCGATATCGCGATCTTTTCTTTCTCTAGCACTTTCCTTTACTCACCTCTCCGAAATTATCATTACATGTCACGAAATCGTGACATTTTCCTTTCCTCATCCTCCATGTTGTCGCGAAATCCTGACACTTTCGGCTTCTTGAGGCTTCTCTGGAAACTTGTCGCGATATCGCGACATTTTTAGACTTGCTGACGTCATCTTCAAAGATGTCACGAAATCGCGACGCTTCCGACTTACAATGGCTTTTCGTTCACTTGTCGCGATATCGCGACACTTTTTAGTTTTGCTGACGTCATCTTCTAAGATGTCATGAAATCGCGACATTTTTGACTTGCGACGTCATCTTCAATTGTCGTCTGAAATCGCGACGCTTACGGCCTCCGTACAATTTTTTCTTCATGCGCCGCGAAAACCTTACATGTAGCGAAATCGCTACACCATTCTTGACTTAACATTTTTCTTTGTTGCATCTAGTGAAAATCAGACGTGTAGCGATATCGCTACACCTTTCCACTTTGCACTTTGAACTCGTAGCAAGATCGTTGCACCTTCCCAACATGTGTTTCAAACTTGTAGCGAAATCGCTACACCTATCGCCTATCACTTTCAACTAACCTCTCCCTATCTTTCAACCTGTAGCGAAATCGCTACACCTTTTTACCTTGCCTTTCAAACAGTTAGAAATCGCTACACTTTTGTTCTTAGTATTTCAAGCTTGTAGCGAAATCGCTACATCTTTCATCCTTTGTATTTAGAGCCTGCAGCGAAATCGCTACACTTTCCTGACTTAGCACCTTTTCTTTGCTTTAGCCAACGAAATTGCAACATGTAGCGAAATCGCTACGCTTTCTTCACTTTGCTGCTTTGCCTCCAACATGTCGCGAAATCGCGACAATTTTTATGAACTTTCTCTCTCCTCCTTTTTGTCGCGATGTCGCGACACTTTGCCCTTAGTGCTTTTCTTCCGAAACTGTCGCGATATCGCGACACTTTCTCATGCACTTTCTCTCTCATCCTTTTTGTCATGAAATCATGACAATTTTGCTTGCGCCTTCTCTCTCCTCAGCCATGTCGCGAAATCGCGACAGAAAACATGTCGCGATATCGCGACAGTTTTCTTCCTTGTATTTTTCTGCAAATTTTTGGATCTGGGTCCCCTCTGTTTTTCTTGAAATTTTTTGCACTTGATCTGACTGACCTCTGAACTGCATCAACTGCATCAATCTGTCTGTGTTGACAACAATTACAATACTTTTGCACTGCTTTTTCTGCACCTTGCTCAACAATCTCCCCCTTTGGAATTGTTGGCAACACTTTGTAGCCTTGCTCAAATTCTTCTCCCCCTTTGCCAATAATGCCAAAGGGCTGTTGCAGACTCCCCCTGAGTCTATGCACAACATTCTCAAGCATAAATAACTTGAATGCTCCCCTTGAGAATGTATTTCCCATATCTAGTCAGTGCTTGGGAAGTGTGACTACTCCCAACTTCTTCCGAAGGTATTCAAATACTTCCTTTGGTAAAGGTTTGGTGAATATGTCTGCTACTTGCTCTGTAGTGGGAACAAACTCCAATCTGACCTCTCCTTCTGCAACCTTATCCTTCAAGAAGTGATACCGGATTGCAATATGTTTGGTGCGGGAATGCATTACCGGATTCTTTGAAATGTTGATTGCACTAGTGTTGTCACATTTGACTGAAATGGGCTCATTGAAGTGAATTCCTAGATCTTTCAATGTTTGTCTCATCCATAGTATTTGTGTGCAACATGTTGTTGCTGCAATGTATTCTGCCTCGGCTGTGGATAGAGAGACTGATTCTTGCTTCTTACTGTGCCATGCTACCAATTTATCTCCAAGGAAAAATGCTCCTCCACTTGTACTTTTTCTGTCATCAATGCATCCGGCCCAATCTGCATCAGAATATGCAAAGAGAGTGAAGTCTTTTCCTTTTGGATACCACAGCCCATACTCCATAGTACCCTTGAGGTACCTAAAGATCCTTTTCACAGCTGTTACATGAGTCTCTTTTGGACTAGCCTGAAATCTTGCAACCATGCAAACAGCTTGTAAGATATCCGGTCTGGTTGCTGTCAAATACAGCAAGCTCCCAATCATTGATCTGTACATTGTTTGATCAACATCCGGAGATTTATCATCCTTGCTCAACTTGCGACTTGTTGTCATGGGGGTGCTCACTGGCTTACTATCTTCCATAGTGAACTTTTTCAGCATTTCTTTCACATATTTAATTTGAGAAATAAAGATCCCCTTTTCAGTTTGATTAACTTGTAATCCAAGGAAATATGAAAGTTCACCTATCATAGACATTTCAAACTCTTTCAGCATTTTGTTTGCTATGTCTTTGCATGATTCATCATTGCTACTCCCAAAAATTATATCATCTACATAAACAACTAGAACAATGAAATTGCCATTTTCAGTTTTCACATATAAATTGCTATCCACCATACCTTTCTTGAATCCTTGCTTAGTGAGATAGCTGTCCAGTCTTGCATACCAAGCTCTAGGTGCTTGTTTCAAGCCATACAATGCTTTCTTCAGCTTGCAAACAAAGTTAGGATTATCACAAAGTTGAAAACCATCAGGCTGTTCAATATATACTTCTTCTTCAAGATTTCCATTCAGAAATGCTGATTTTACATCCATCTGATAAACCTTGAAATTCTTATGAACAGCTAAAGCCAAAAACAGTCTTATTGCTTCAAGTCTGGCCACGGGTGCAAAAGTCTCTTCAAAATCAATCCCCTCAACTTGGGCATATCCCTTACAGACTAATCTTGCTTTATTCCTTACAACCTGTCCATCTTCATTCAGTTTGTTTCTAAATATCCATTTAGTACCAATTATGTTTTTATTTTCAGGCCTTGGTACTAATTCCCAGGTTTTGTTTTTCTCAATTTGATCTAGTTCTTCATTTACTGCTTCCATCCAGCTTTCATCCGTGCTTGCTTCAATAATATTCTTGGGCTCAATACTGGATAACAGAGAATAGTTATTTACTACTCTTCTTCTTGTCTGAATGCCAACTGTAGGGTCCCCAATAATCTGCTCTTTGGGATGATTTTTCTGCCAACTGCCTATTCTATATTTTCTATTTTCATCTCTTTCTAAGTCCTCTGAATCTGATTTCTGTCTCTCTTCCTTTTCTTGATCTTCATCTTCTTCAATAAATTCTTCATAGGTTGGGTAGTTTTCATTATTGCTGATTTCTTGTTTCCTGCCTTCATCAACCTTCACATCCGCACTCTCCACAATTTTCTTTAGTCTTTTGTTGTAGCATGTGTAAGCTTTACTTTTTGTTGAGTAACCAAGAAAGATACCTTCATCAGCTCTATCTTCAAATTTGCCAAGATTGGCTTCAGTCCGTTTAATGTAACACTTGCTGCCGAACACTTTGAAGTATTTTGTTGTAGCCCTTTTGCCAAACCACAGTTCATAAGGTGTTTTGCTTTCATGCGGCCTTAACATACACCTATTCTGAATATAGACTGCAGTATGGACTGCCTCTTTCCAAACACCGTCAGCAATTTTGCTCTCTCGTTAACATGGTCCTTGCCATTTCTTGTACAGTTCTGTTCTTTCTTTCAACTACTCCATTCTGCTGAGGTGTTCTTGCTGTTGAGAACTGTCTTCTTATTCCATGTTTTTCACAGAATTCAGCAAACTCATTTGAAATAAACTCTCCTCCTCTATCTGATCTCAAACATTTAATTCTTTTTCCAGATTGATTCTCAACAAGATTTTTGAAAGTTTTAAACATCTCAAAGGCTTCAGATTTCTGTTTCAGAAAGAGTACCCATGTCATTCTGGAAAAATCATCTATACACAACATAAAATATTTGTATCCATTTATGCTTTCTGTCCTCATGGGTCCACACAAATCAGTGTGAATCAGTTCTAATGGCTTGCTAGTGAAATATTCTTTTGCTTTGAAGGTAGATCTGGTTTGCTTCCCCTTTTGGCAAGACTTGAAGAATTAAGCGAACCAAAAACATATTATTGATCAGGCGTTTAAATAAGAGTTACATAGCCGGGAATAGAACCCGGCGGAACAGATCTGTTACGCAGTTGTAACAGACATCTAAATAATGTAAAGGACAAAGTACGTTAAGAATACAAAGTACGCTAACATCCCCCTTTATTACATTATTTGGGTAATGTAATAACTAATAGCTATACTAGACTACTAACATCCCCTTACATTATTTTGCAATACAAAGTGAGCTGCGAAACAATTCAAATTTGACACGTCCAAGTGCCTTAGTGAAAATGTCTGCAACTTGAGCATCGGTGGGAATGTCTTTGAAGCTGAATTCGGTGCTTTGGAACTTCATCTCGAATGAAATGACATTGTGTGTCAATGTGCTTTGTTCTTTCATGATGGACTGGATTCTTGACGAGGTTCAGAACACCATGATTGTCGCAAAACAAGTGTATTGGAGATTTTGATGGATGGCCCATACTTGTCAGAATGCGACGTAACCATATCACTTCGCACACAGCTTCACGTGCGGCGCGATATTCTGCCTCTGTTGATGAAATAGCAACCACCTGTTGCTTCTTGCTGTGCCAAGAGACGAGGACCGGATCCCAGGATGAAAAATGTATCCAGAAGTTGACTTGCGATCATCAAATGATCCGGCATAGTCGGAGTCCGTGTATCCTTGCAAGAAGAATTTGTTGTTCCTCTTGTATTCTAGGCCATATTCCATAGTACCACGGACATAGTGAAGAACACGTTTTTTTGCTTTCCAATGAGTGGTCTTAGGCTCCTGCATGAACCTCGAAAGATAGTTGACGAGCAAATACGAGATCCGGCCTAGTATTGGTCGGATATATGAGACTCCCAATCAACTGTCGATAGAGAGTACCATCTACCGAGGTGAGTCATCATATCGCGATAAGCGAAGTCCATTCTCCATTGGAGTTGCCATTGGCTTGCGGTCGGTCATGCGATATTTATCCAGGCAATGTCTTGGCATACTTTTTACGAGACACTTTGATGGAGTGCTCCTTACGGCTGAATTCCAGGACCAAGACGAGTAATGGAGAAGTCCGAGATCTGTCATCTCAAAAGATTTGCACAAGTTTCTTTTGACGAGTAGAGATCATAGTTTACGAACTCCCTGTAATGAGCGAGATCATCCACATAGAGTACAAGCAACACTATCTCGAAACCCTGTTTCTTGAAATAGAGGTTTGCATCCGACGGACATCTCTTAAATCCATGCTGCATAAGGTGATTGTCCATTTTTATATACCAAGCTCGAGGAGCTTGTTTCAGACCATACAAGGATTTGACCAATTTGCAAACTTTCTGCTTGTTGGCCTTCCACTTCAAATCCTTCAGGCTGAGTCATATAGACTTCTTCTTGGAGATCACCATTAAGAAAGGCACTTTTGACATCCATCTGGTGAACTTTCCACCCATATTGTGCTTGCCATAGCACACATAACCCGAATTGTGGTCATCCGAGCGGTAGGTGCAAAAGTTTCCTCATAGTCGATGCCTTCCTTTTGAGCATAGCCCTTTGCAACAAGACGGGCCTTATGCTTATCAATTGTTCCATCTCGCCTTGTACTTGACTTTGTATACCCATTTGCAGCCAATAGGTTTCTTTCCATGCGGCTGATCAACAAGCTTCCAAGTTTTATTCTTCATCAGAGACTCATACTCTGTATCCATAGCGGCCTTCCACTGAGGCTCACTGAGAGCATCTTGCAGCGATGCAGAGTTCAAGACTATCTATGGTAGACATGAATGCCCTGTCATCATCAATATCCATATCCTCAACTTCTGTACTTGGAGTCACAGAAAGTTCCTCAAAAGATTGACAAAGATCATCAACCTCACCAGTTTCTCTGGCTTCTCTTTCCTTTTGAGCCATACTGCGTGTACGAGGTCTATCCAAATTCAAATTGGGAGGAGTGGATAAATTTGCATCTATGATTGTATTTGTACACCATTTAGGATTCTTCTTCGGTGGTGGTGAAGAAGATGTAGAAGGACCTCCTATCTGTGTTGACGAAGGAATCTTCTCTTCCTTAGTTTCCACAATATCTTGGTGTACTGTAGATGTGCTCTCGTGATGTGAAAGCTTCATCAAAGACAACATCTCTGCTGATATGAATTTTCTTGGTCAAAGGATCTATCAACCGATATCCTTTAGAGTGCTCAGAATATCCAAGAAAAATACATCTCAGTGTTTTCTCATCTAGCTTCTTCCTTTTCTCTTTCGGTATGTGCATGAAAGCTTGACATCCAAAAATACGTAGATGAGATATGGAGGGTTTCGACCACTCCATGCTTCTGTGGAGTCATTCCTTTTAGGGCCTTTGTGGGTGCCCTATTCAACGAGATACTACTGCGGTGGTGACGGCTTCTGCCCAATATTGTTGCCCAAGAGTAGCTCTGTGAGCATACAACGAACCATTTCCATGATAGAACGGTTCCTTCTCTCGGCAACTCCATTTCTTTGAGGAGTATAGGCAGTTGTTAGCTGTCTCTTGATCCCATGCTTATCTAGGAATGCAAAAAATTCATTAGAGGTAAACTCTCCCCCTCGATCTGAGCGGAGGGTTTTGATAGAAGCCCCTGACTCCTTCTCAACGGATTTCTTGAACTGCTGGAAGAATGCGAAAGCTTCAGATTTCAGTTTGAGAAAGAAAACCCACATCTTTCGTGAGTAGTCATCTACGAATAACTGAAAGTACCTCTTCCCTCCAACACTGTTGGGTGTGAAAGGACCGCATAGATCGGTGTGAATTAGCTCCGGAGGTTTTCTTGCTCTTGTAGAGCTCTTCTCAAATGGTACTCTATCTTTGCTTTCACGCTAGCGGTCGAGCACACTGGCAATGTGGCGAAAAGGGAAGGAAGACCCTTTACCATCTCATACTTGCTGAGCTCAAGTAAGTAGCAAGAACTAAGATGCCCATATCTCTTGTGCCATAGGGAAGTTGCCTCCTTGGTAGAGGCAGTCATGGCAACATGTGGAGTAGAGATAGCATCTAGTGCAAATAAGCCGTGCTTATATGAAGGCTGTTGCAATCTGCTTACCCTTCACGGTAATTGTACAACACTTCTTTCCATTCTCAACACGAAAGTTGACAACCATATTTCTGTCCGAGGATTTGTGTCATCGACAACAAATTGTTGGCCAATCCCGGAACATAGAGGACTTTGTCAATCGACACTTGCCATCGGGAAGAGTGGCTGAAACTGTACCCTCTCCCTGAACCACGTAGGTTTTATCATCGAGCAATGGTGACGGGTTTGCCCTCTTTGGCCTCAAATGATTCAAACCACGATCCGTCGCTAGTCATATGTTTGCTAGCTCCAGAATCGACATACCAAATAGGATCCCTCGTGTGGAATCTGTGGTAGTCATGAGCACCTTGTGTGCCCATTCAGAATCTGAGTCAGATTCTTCAACAACAACATTCACCTGGGGTTGCTTGTTCTTATTTTGTGGTTTGTTTTGGCCTTTCTGCTTGTTCTTATGCCAACACCTGTTGGTGTCATGGTTGTCTTTCTCACAGATCTTGCACCACCTCTTCTTCTGTTGAGGTTGTTTGCCTTTTCCTTTCGTATCTGGTTGAGAATTTCCTCCTTTCTGAAAGTTGCCTCCTTTTTGCCCATTACCTTTCTTCCTAGAACCCCTGCTGTTGGTGTATAGGGCTGTATTGGAAGAATCATCCTTGTGAAGTTGGCGTGCCTCCTGTTGTTGAAGCAGATTGACCAACTCGATGTAGGTAATTTGTCGTTGAGACACCTGGATGGAGGTTATCAACATATCAAATGAAGAAGGTAAAGCTCTCATCACAAGTGAAATGAGAAGCTTTTCAGTCCACGATATCTCCCAGAGAACTCAATTTCTCTTTCAACTCAGACACTCTGCACAGAAAGAGTTCAACTGTTTCACCCTGTCTCAAACTCAGGTTATGAAGTTGTTGTTGAAGATGAAGAATGGTGGATTCATTCTTCCCCTCATAGATGGTTCTAAGGGCATCCCATGCCTCTTTACCACTTGCTTTGTCAGCTATATGAGGTTGCACTTCATCTGAAACGACAAACAAAATGAGCACCTTTGCTCTACTGTCTTTCTTGTCAAAAGCTATCTGATCTGCTGAAGGACCTGTGGATCCTGCTGTTGGTGAAGGCCTGGTTGCTACTCCAGTAACAATATCCCACAAATCTTCCATTTGGAGAATAGCCTTCATCTTATGTTTCCATGGTGTATAATTTGGACCTTTCAATAAATGATGCGGATCAGTCATCAATTTTGCAACAGCTGGCCATAGTGAAGGTTCCTTATATCACCAAATTGGTCCCCCTTTCGATATACCTTTTGCTAGGCCAATATACCGTACAAAATACCCGCCCTTACGTGAGGGAAACTATAGGTATTTAGAAAGATCAACAAAAATCACCCGCCCTTACGTGAGGGAGACTATAGGTGAGTTTTAGAGATCATACGATACGTGGAACATAAGCGGTGCTGAAAGGGAATCGCCTTGTTGATGGCACCTACCATAGAAGATTCTTCTCATGCGTGGGGCGTAACTTCCCCTAAACACTATGAAGAATACTTCGTCGGGATTTACGCCTAAACACAAGTGCGATAAAGGGTAGTGGATGGAGTAAAAAAATGCAAAAATGGCGTACTTATTCCTCCCAGACGATTTATAGAGAACAAGCTCGGACGTCGTTATAGCGGCTATATTAGGCGGCGGATACGGTAGCCAAATCACGACGACTTTACACTGTAAGTGCTGGCCGGAGGTATCACAAATACCGAACAGCTGCGAGTGCAATAAAATTGCACGAGATGGGTTTTATATTCCGGGGACTTAGGGAGTGTTTTGATTTTAATTTTTAATGTTATAGTGCAAAAATGAAATATGCAACATACAACAAAAAAAATTGCCCACAAGAATAACCCACAAGGTGTCGGTCACTGCCGAAAATGCACCTTTTACAATGCCAAATTGCTATTTTTCGAAAAATTACTCACTATCCCCCTTTGATTTTTGAAAAAAATATCCCCCCTTAAAAGGCTTTCTTTAACAAAGCATTTTTATAATCATTATTTATTTAAAATTAAAATAAATAATTTCAATTTATATAGTTTTAAAACTTTAGAAAAAATAAATTAAAATTAAATTTTAATTTATAAAGTTTAAAACTATATTAAAAAAAATTAAAATTAAAAATTTTAATTAAAAAAAATAATAATTAAAAATGACTTTGAAAAAAAAATATACCTTGGGGGGAGTCGGCGGGATTTGAACCCCCGACCTGCAGGCTCCCTGAGCCTTACCGCACAGCTCACTGCCAAGTGAGCTTGCGGGCTGATCCGAAAGGAACAGTGGACCTGCTCCTCTTTCAACCCCTCCTTCTGTCTCCTCCTCTGCAACGGCCTCGGCTTGCGACCGCAGCACTGCTCCCGGTCCGCCGCTGCCTTCTCCGTCCTCCCACACTGCGACTTCTTTCCACGCAGACGGTTTTCACAAAACGAAATTTCGAAAATTTTTCGTCCGCCTGGTGGGCTGTCTCCGTCTGTAAAAAAAACACAACGGGGGGTGTCTTTGCGTCGGCAAATTTCGTCTTGGGAAAGGGGGGAGGGGAGTCTCCGCCCTTCTTCCTTGCCACCTGCGCGCGCGTCCCCCTTGGACGCGTCTGCGTGGAGGGCAGCCGCGGATGGGGGGGGGTTTATACTCCCCCAATTCCCGCGTGGGCGGGAATTTAAAAATCCCGCGCGGGGGGGGGGGTGTTCTCCCCTCCTCGTCTGCCGCGCGGGGGGGGTGTTCTCCCCGCCTCGTCTGCCGCGCGCGGCAGGATTCGCAGGCCTCCGGAGGTCTGCGCTCTGCAGACTGTCAGTCTGCTGCTGCGCAGGTCTGCGCACTGCAGACTGCAGACTGTGTGCAGTCGCGCACCTGCAGATCTGTCGATCGCGTTAGTGCGAGTGCGCACTGCAGACTGGACACGTCTGCAGGGCGTCGTCGCCTACACTGCAGGACGTCGTCGCTGCAGTGTCTACAGGACGCGACGGAGCCTCCTTCTAAGGACGCGCGCTGCGCCTCCTTTTTTTTTTTTTAAATTCTCGCAGCTACTCTTCACGCGACGGAATCAAGTCGCAGAAAAAAATTCCGTACACACCAGAAGAAACTGCATTAAAAAAAACGCACTGCAAACTCCGTCTTCCACCTCCAACAACTCCCTTCACGCCACTGGCTCTGATGCCATGAAGAATTAAGCGAACCAAAAACATATTATTGATCAGGCGTTTAAATAAGAGTTACATAGCCGGGAATAGAACCCGACGGAACAGATCTGTTACGCAGTTGTAACAGACATCTAAATAATGTAAAGGACAAAGTACGTTAAGAATACAAAGTACGCTAACAAGACTCACATATACTGTTTGATGGTTTACCAATAGTGGGTATGTCTCTTACTGCTCTTTTCGAGCTGATTTTTATCAGATTATCAAAGCTTATGTGACCGAGTCTTTTATGCCACAGCCAGTTTTCTTCTTCTTGACCAACCAAGCAAGCTCCTTCGAAGTCTCCGAGAGAGTATACAAATTTCAAGAAGTTCTCAGTCCAGTGGCTATTAACTTTCCATTTCTTGTCTTCCTTACTTCACGACCCTCCTTGAAAATTACTTCATGACCTCTGTCACAAATCTGACTTACACTCAACAAGTTATGCTTTAGTCCTACCACAAAAAGAACTTCCTTAGAGTTGATTTTACCGTCACTTAACTTAACTGATCCTTTACCCACTATTTTTGCTCCATCATTGTTTCTGAATTTTACAGAACCACCTTCGTATGTCTGTAGCTTGTCAAACTTCTGTTTGTCTCTCGTCATGTGATCGGAGCATCCACCGTCCCGGAATCCAAGGAGCAGATTTATTCTGTGCTTTGAGAGCTATTTGAACAATCAAAGATTCCTTGTCTTTCATTGGTTGTTCCTTTTCTTTCCACTGAGATTTAATAGCAGATCTGGTCACTTGTTTTACTTTCTCCCTTTCATTGGCTTGTGACAGTTTTTCGGGCAATTTTCTGTACTGTTTTGATCCAGCTGAGTGATATTTTCTTTCCTGGTATTTATTTCCTACAAAAGAGCTACGACAATTCCTTGCAATATGACCGAAGTTATGGCAGTTATAACATTCTACAGCATAATCTATCAAGGGAGAAAAAATATTTCTACTAGTAAAATTTCTTTGTTCTACATTATATCTACAGCTTGAAATTTTATGACCATATGCATTGCACTTAAAACAATAACCAGAAAAGGAACGAGTGTACCTGGGAAGTGGTTGTTGCCAGGTGGAGGTAGGAGCCCTGGGTCTTCTTCTTCTTTGATGAGTGACTTTGATGAATCTATCATTTGCAGCACTCCTTTCAAGCTTGGACTTGTTGTTTTCTTTTGCATGATACGGCTTATCTTGGTCAACTTTAATCTTGTCTTTAATCTTTATTGGTTCTACAATTCATGACCGTTGAGTTCTCTGAGGTTTCTCCTTCATCAAAGCCCAAACGAAACTTGATACCTGTGGGCCTTTGATTATTCAATATTTTATTCAGTTTCTCAGAACTGTCTTCAAATTTTTGATGACAACTCAGTTTCTGATTCATCCCTTCTAGCTGCAACCTTAATCCAACTATATCTTCTTCTAGCTTGTTGCACTCATTTATTTTCACGATTAGTTGTGCTTCAAAATCTTCAGACTTTTTCTTATGCTCTTCAGTTTGTACTTTCAAACTGATTATTAAATTGCTGGCCTCCTCAAATTTTCTTGTAATCTTTTTATTTCTTTTCCTTTCTGCACTTAACTCTTTAAGAGCAGCCACCAACTCACCTTCCAGATCTACCTCGGCCTCATCATCTAATTTTTCTTCACACTCCTGGGTTTCTTCAGTTCTTTGTTCTTCGAAGGCCATGAACAAGGCTTCACCAGTTTCTTCTTCAGAGTCCTCACTGGAACTGTCTTCAGAAGAATCAATGTTCTGAGAAATGAAACTTTTCTTCTTGAAGTTCCTTTTTCTAAAATGTGGTTTCTTTTTCCAGACATTTCTTTCTGGATGTGTTCCTTCATCATTTTTATTTTTCTCCTTCATTGGGCATTTTGCTGCAAAGTGCCCGATGCCTCCACAGTTAAAACATTTGAACGGCAACTTACCTCTGTACTTTCCTTTTCCCTTTACTAACTTCCTAACAAAGTTTGCTTCAGTCTCATCTGCAGATTCTTCTTCCTCAGATTCCTGTTTAGATTTTATAATTTTTTGTGCTTGGAAAGCTGCTTCTCTATCTGAGGGCTTAGTTTGACCAATCCTCATTTCATATGCTGTTAGAGAACCATGCATTTCATCCATACTAAAAAAATTTAAATCTTTTGCTTCTTCTATGGCAGAAACCTTTGCATCAAACCTTTTATTGAGGGTTCTTAGTACCTTCTTTACAACAACAGCATCTTCCATTTCTTCCCCGAGTCCTCTTATTGCATTGATGATTCCATTTACTCTCAGCAGATAGGCTTCAATGTTCTCATCATCGGTCATCTTTAATGCTTCGAACTGGGCACGATGTGTTTGCAGCTTAGCTTCCTTGATTTTGTTATCTCCTTCATGAATGCTTTGCAGTTTGTCCCATATGTCTTTAGCAGATTTGCAGTTCATGATTCGTATCAACTCACTGTCGACCAATCCACACATAATAGCATTTTTGGCTTTCGAGTTGTTCTCAAACTTTTTCTTCTCAACCGCATCTGTTGGAGGAACAAGTGGGAGTGGTGTATCCATTTTCAACAGATTCCCAAATGTCATAACCCAATGCACATAGATAGGTCTGCATCCCGAGCCTCCAGAAAGAATAGTTTGTTCCATCGAAAAGAGGAGCTTTGTTAGAAGAAAAACCTTCACCATCGACCATTGTATATCTCCCAAGAACACCTTAGCTGATTAAGCTTGTGCAGGTGCCTGGCTCTGATACCAATTGATATTCTTACAATGACACTGAGAGGGGGGGGTGAATCAGTGTAACTATTTAAAAACTTAAATCTGCAACTTTTAAAACTAATAGTGCAAGCTTAAAAATAGATAATGCAAGTATCACACAAGAGCATCACACAACACAGGATTTTACGAGGTTCACCGATGTGGCTACTCCTCAAATAATGACTGTTTGGACTTCAATCCAAATCCAGTCTTTGCAAGGATTCTCTCTTTACAAATAATTCTCCAGCACCCACTGGAAGGAGCACCAACCCCTGATTTTTCTGCTGCAACAGAAAGGAGCACCAACCCCTTTTACCAGGCACCCACTTGGATTTCAAATTTTTTAACAAAATAATGACATAAAAATGCCTTCTCTTTTACAAGACCCTCACTGGTCTACGGCTCAAACAATCTATCTTACAGAAGCATAGAGAGACTTGTTAGAGACTCAATATCTTCTATTTCTATCTAAAACCTCTCTCTTGAATATTCAACAAAATTGCAGGTTTTTGTTCTAAGGCTGTTTTCATACAACTCTCATACACAACTGAGACTTTTGATATGCACAATAAAACACAGTCACAGTAACCGTCTCACTATGCCAGTTCGATCCTTATATCCTTGATTTTCTCGAATGGCTCAATTTTCAAAACGGTTCAAGTTTCCCTCCAATCTTTCATGTACTTTCGGCTATGATCAATGCATTAATCCTTCTCTGACCTGATCCGTCTTTTAGCCGCTTTCTTACTGACATTCTGACCATCTTTTTCTCTGCATATTCTGCATATACTGACAGTCCTTCTTCTCTGCACATTCTGCACATATTGACAGTATTTTTCTCTGCATATACTGACAACCCTTCTGCGCGTTTCGATGCTCTATTATCTTGTTCTTCCAAAAAACTACGTAACTGCTCTTTCTAATTCTTTTGCACTCTTTTCTAAACGGTGTCGATCCTTCTATTCTACCCGTTACTTTCTTGTGAGTCAAGCACAACCATCGAGAGAATTTCTTGTTTGCAGTGATTATCTGAAAAACTGCTCTTTACGCTAGCTTGCAGCATCACGGCCCTGCAACAGCCGTTCTCTTCTTAAATTCGCTGTCTAGTCACTTTCACTTGTAACTACAGTTAACTGCAGCATGAATTTCTCCTATGCATTCTCACCACCTGTCACTTGGAACTGCAGATCTGACTCCAGTTAGGTTTATCGTAACTGGCGCTATTTGCCACTTGTCATAATGCATGTATCTTTGACTTTTTCCCGCCAAAACATTACCAGTTGCGATATCGCGACGTTTTCTTTCTCCTAGACTTCCTTTCTGTAAGCAACCCCGAAAACCTTACATGTCGCGATATTGCGACGTTTTCCGCTTTGCTGACGTCATCCTCAACTTTGTCGCGATATCGCGACACTTTCGGCTTCCTGAGGCTTCTCTGGCAACTTGTCGCGATATCGCGACATTTTTAGACTTGCTGACGTCATCCTCAAAGATGTCGCGAAATCGCGACGTTTCCGGCTTGCAATGGCTTTTCGTTCACCCTGTCATTGGTTTTGCTGACGTCATCTTCTAAGATGTCGTGAAATCGCGATGTTTTTGGTCTTGCTGACGTCATCCTCATTGCCGTCGCGAAATCGCGACGCTTCTGGCCTCCGTACAATTTTTACTCCATGCAGCCGTGAAAACCTTACATGTAGCGAAATCGCTACACCATTGTTGCCTTAGCATTTTTCTTTGCTGCTAGCTAGTGAAACTCCGACGTGTAGCGATGTCGCTACACCTTTCCACTTTGCACTTTGAACTCGTAGCAAGATCGTTGCACCTTCCCAACATGTGTTTCAAACCTGTAGCGAAATCGCTACACCTCCGCACTATGCACTTTCAACCTGTAGCGATATCGCTACACCTCCGCACTATGCACTTTCAACCTGTAGCGATATCGCTACACCTTTTTACCTTGCCTTTCGAAACAGTTAGGAAATCGCTGCACTTTTGTTCTTAGTGTTTCAAGCTTGTAGCGAAATCGCTACATCTTTCATCCTTTGCATTTAGAGCCTGTAGCAAAATCGCTACACTTTCCTTACTTAGTGCCTTTTCTTCGCTTTCACCAGCGAAATTGCAACATGTAGCGAAATCGCTACGCTTTCTTCACTTTGCTGCTTTGCCTCCAACATGTCGCGAAATCGCGACAGTTTTTATGAACTTTCTCTCTCCTCCTTTTTGTTGCGATGTCGCGACACTTTGCGCCCTTAGTGCTTTTCTTCCGAAACTGTCGCGATATCGCGACACTTTCTCATGCACTTTCTCTCTCATCCTTTTTGTCGTGAAATCGTGACAATTTTGCTTGCGCCTTCTCTCTCCTCAGCCATGTCGCGAAATCGCGACAGAAAACATGTCGCGATATCGCGACGCTTTTCTTCCTTGTATTTTTCTGCAAATTTCTGGATCTGGGTCCCCTCTCGTTTTCCTTGAAACTTTCTGCACTTGATCTGACTGACCTTTGAACTGCATCAACTGCATCAATCTGTCTGTGTTGACAACAATTACAATACTTTTGCACTGCTTTCTCTGCACCTTGCTCAACAGTAGTATTAAGAAGTACTGTGAAAATAATCTAAACTAGAGTAAATAATCTATTGTAAACTACTGTAAAGTGGAATAACTGTATGGCATAAAATTACAGCCTTGAGGGCTACCCAGAATAGATAATCCCTAACATGATAAAGGTTAAGATTAAGAGAGAGCTAGAGGTTGAGTTACAATGAAGATAAAAAGCTCCAGTGGATCCAAGCACCAACGTTAATCTATAGTGGGATGTAATGTAGAAGCACATGCGTCCTCATCACCAACTATCCTAAAAGGGCCAACACAAGATCTAATGATACTCCCAAGAGAATGGCCAAGACTATGAGGGCCTAGTTGGATAATCCTAGGAGGACATGGAGTTCGACCCCTCAAGACTCTTCTAACATCCATGGTTGTGGAACTGGTAGAAGAGGACAAGAAACTGGTAAGTTGCTCTTGTCTACAACTCCTTGGTATGAAGGGTGGTCAAAACCCGAGATTAAAGAACTGCAATCGTGTCTTGTCACAAGCAAGAAGAAAGAACTAAAGCCCTAGTAGCCACTCTTGTATGCAGACAAGGGTGCACAGATCTATCATTAACATTTTGGATAGTTGTAGCTTCAAATGAGTGCTTATTACTCTCGATTGCAGAGATAGAGTGAAAGAATGAGGTGATTAGTTGAGTAGTAGTTTGTCTCCCTTGTAATAACCGACGCCAAAGAGTCATAGCTTCCCTAAGTTAAAGAGCCAAGCATATTTGGTTAGGATAGCTGAAAAAGGTGGCAAGCAATCCACTTGAGTCTCTATACATGCAATAGTACCTCCCTCAAATCTCTCTGAAGATAATATGTTTTTTAGTCTCCACCTTCGAATAGAGCAAAGATGACATACCCTATCTTCTCAAGGAATATGGTGGTATGTCTCCATCCGTAGCTGATGTAAGCATGCTCTGAGCTGACCAAGAGAAATTCTAAGGTTGCATGTTCAATGTCGCTTGACATAATTAGGACGAGTAATAATGCCATTCTCAATCGTCATGAAATGTTTAGTGTAGAAGGCCAACTTAGGACTAAAAGATGAGAAAGAAGTCCATGTAATGTTCTTAACATTCTTTGGTAGGACTTGTAATATTTGGTAGCTTTCTTGGTACTTTCACAAAACCTGTAGTGGAAGTTATTGGATATTTAATTAAATATAATATCTCCTTCTCAAGAGGGCTAGGAGGGCAACAATAGTCAATGTGATTGAGAGCATAAAGGGCTTACAGATTCAAAGTAAAATGTTTAATGCAGATTATAACCCCTATTCTTAAGAGAGAAATTGAACCATTCCTGTATTTTTGTATTTGGATCATAATTGGAAAACTTGCAACTCGGCACTCCAATTTTGGAGAGTTTCTTGGCAACTCAACTCGTCAAAAAAAGCATTGAACCCAAATATTTTCAGAAAAAGAAGAAAACATTTAAAACAGAAATGAGAGCAAAAAGGTTGTTTTTTCTATTGATTTTTCATAAAAATAAGTTCAATTACAATTCGTGATAATGAATGCTTATAAAGAACCAACGAAATAGTAAAATACAACTTAAGTTAGGTTGTGATCCCATAAGCACCATACCATGGCTCAAAAATGAATGATAGCATAGAGGTTGGGCTGCCCATAAAAAGACACGCTCCAACCTTGTGAACCAATAATATAATACATACATACTAAATCCAAAGAACTTTAAGTTCAAATTATTTAATATCCTTTATCGTTTTTGTCTTGAATTATTCCAAAGTTAGGTAAGTGTACTTAGTAATATGTATATGGTTAGTTTTCAAGTTTCCTTAGGAGGGCAACAATAGTCAATGTGATTGAGACCATAAAAACATAAGTCAAGGGCTTACAGATTCAAAGTAAAATGTTTAATGCGGATTATAACCCCTATTTTTAAGAGAGAAATTGAACCATTCCTGTATTTTTGTATTTGGATCATAATTGGAAAACTTGCAACTCGGCACTCCAATTTTGGAGAGGTTTCCATTGCCACATTTTGCACAGGGGTGCCATGTTTTTGGTTTCTGCAAAAGATCTGCTCTTTTCCTTCCCTCCTCATTTTCCCCTTCTCCTTCTCTCCCTTTCTTCCTCTCCCTCACAGCTTCATTCCCTCTTCTTCTTTCCCCCTTTCTTCCCCCAGTAAAACTTCAGCAGGTGCACCTTGAAAAGTTTCTAAGTGTAGGGCGCAACCCGACTTCGCAGCGAAGTCGGAGTGCGCCCCTCAGCTGGAGCGCAGTAGGGAACCCGAAGTGCGCGAAATCTGACTAAGTGTCAGGGGCGCAACCCGACTTCGCAGCGAAGTCGGGGTGCGCCCTTCTTCCTGGGCGCACTAGGGGAATCATTCATCAGAAAAACGGCTAAGTGCTGGGGCGACACCCGACTTCGCAGCGAAGTCGGAGTGCGCCCCTTTTCCAGTGCGCAGTTTGAACAGAGGATGAAGACAGCCAAGCACCGGTGCGCAACCCGACTTCGCAGCGAAGTCGGAGTGCGCCCTTTGACCGGTGCGCAGTTGGGTAAAGTCAACTCAGAAATTTGCTAAGGCAAGAAGGCCTCCCAACTGCGTTGTTTTCCTCCTGCGCAACCCGATAGCGCCCGGATTCCTGGCGAAGTTGGATAAGCTGCCTTTCAAGGCAGACACGTGTCAAACCTCAACATCCGACAAGTGTCCATCTTCGGGATTCGAGCCAAGACTTGACCGCGCAAGGACAAAGCATGGGCTACACTACCGGCACCATCTGTCATCATTTAAGCCGATGTGAAGTGCCATCTGCCGCACCTACCCGCATTCCCGTTGGACCGAAGACTTGACCCGACGCACCGCCACGTAGCTGTACCGCCTTCGGGGACACCATGCCGCAAGGACAGCCCGGCCCGACGTAAGTCAGCATCGCAGCCTCTTCACCCGCTCGTGTCGCCAGCTGTCTTGTCTGGGACTTTGTGCCCATGAATGTAATGGGGGGAAATTGGGCTATAAATACCCACCACATTTTGATTGTAAGGTGGTGGAAGGGGAATATATTGCTAGGGAACAATTGTAGCTATGCGTTTGCCTCAAATACAGACATATACTTGGCTTTGCTTACTGTCTTTTATCTTGCATGCTGCCTCTCCTTGTCATTTCTGCCTCATGTTTCTTGTGTCATTGCTTGTTGTTGTACTGAACTTTGGACTCCAGCATTTGATGGCTAGGTATTCCTGGAATGCATAGATAGAGGATACATGAGATCGCCGATAGCTGTAGTTTCAATGTATGTTTGTAGATGAATGTCGTTAGTAGTGGTGATTGATTCGTTGCCGTGCTGCTTATTCCCCCCACCCAACTCCAATCACATTTGGAATCCCTTTCTGCACTTTTATCTCTTTCCGCATTTTTATCTCTTTCCCTGCACTCTTATCTTAACAAACCCCCCATAGGAGCCGGCCTTCTCCGGAGATTGGCACGGAAGGCATTCCTTCCTTCCGGCCTTTCAATCTGGTGGGCGAATCTGGGCGCATTAACAACAAATCCTTTCCTCATGGCAGATTCGTAACCAACAGTTTCTCTGGCACGCCCGGTGGGACCAAGGTCCCATATTTTAGAAGAAAATTTCCAACCCATTTCCACCTGGCACCAGCAGTTGCTTGGCCTTAACCGGTGGGACATGGTAGTTTCCCACCCCCAAACAGAATCGAAGTACTAGTGCTCGCTTCATTGCTGTTCAAAATCAGAGCACTTGGCGACTCTGCAAATCTGAATATTCTGAGTCCGAAAGACCGGTCCTAACGCCTTCATGCAAACAAGAAGGTGGCGAGCAAGGAATCCGGGAGATCAGTCTGACCTTTACGAAATTGACATCGCCGCTCCAGGAGAGCGCGTCAGACTGGCTGATTATCAAGCTCGCGAAGAAGAAATCCGAGAAGAAGCCGAGGCTGAAATCCAAGAAGCCGAGGCTGAAATTGAAGAAGAAGAGGCCGAAGAAGAATCCACATCTTCGGACAGTTCCGATACTGAGTACACTACCGGGTCAGAAGCAGACATGGCTGCTCAGCAAGATGATGATGATCTTTTCCCAGCAGTGGACTCTACGGGGCCCTTGGCCCTGGCCGGACAGCAAGCTGTGCCTCCTGCTGCCTTGAAGTCTATCCCTACGTACGACGGCTACGGCAAGACGGCGTATGAACACATCCAGGACATTCTCGCCCTGGCTGCGCTACACTCCATTACTGACGAAAGTGTGAAGACCCGTCTGCTAGCCCTTTCCCTTAGGGGAAAGCTTCTCTACTGGTGGAGATCACTGCCAGAGGGATCCATCACAGGGTGGCGACAGTTAGCCGGCAGACTCGTGAAAGGATGCAACGAGTCTGCTGACCCCTCTTCTCTGTTGCATCAGTTCCAAAGTATTCAGAGACACCCCCAAGAGGAGGTGTCAGACTTCAACATCAGGTTTGCGAGGTCTTGGAAACGAGTACCTCGCGAACTCCGACCGTCAGCAGGACAGGCCGCCTACTACTACCTGAGATCTTTCAACTCAGACATTTGCCTGCTGCTGAAGGTCGCCAGAATCAACACATTCCCTGCTCTGTACGAGGCTGCCCAGCAAGCTGAAATGGATATCATTTCCATCGGCAGGCTTCCACACAGAGTACAACCGCCCATCTACCCTGATTTTCCCCGATCACAATATCCGTCAGCTTCTGGTTCGGAGCCGTCCACTTCAGGACAGCAACCCCAGCAGCAATGGAACCCGGCGCCGGTCGTGAACCCTTACGGCCCGCCGCAGATTCATTATCCGCCTCCTCGTCCTCCACGTTTTCCAGCACTTCCTGCTCCTCCACAGCATGCACAATATTCAACTCCTCCTCCATTGGCTGCATTGCCTCCCCCAGCTCAGTTACCGCCGCCTCCCGATCATGATATTCAGAATCAAATTCTTCAGGAGGTACGGGCCCTGGCCTCTGGCTATCATACCATGTCTAACGACATGACTGTTCTGAAAAAGAAACAGGCCCAGATGGACCTGGCCCCAAGAAGGCCATATCCGCCTCCGGCGTTGACAAAGGATCGGCCCCCTGAGCAACATTTGCAACGGCGGCCCCCTCCGAGGAATGCTGCCATTGAAGAGGAACCTGGTACTTCAGACCAGGTCAACTGGTGCACCACGTGCAACGACCCGCATGACGAGGATGACTGTACACTGCACCAACACTACCTCCAGACCTTGGCCGGCAGCGCCATTGAGGACGAAGAGCTCTACATGATCCTAGGCGACGAAAGCAATTTCGCCGTCTCAGACGAAGTTCCGATGCCGCCTCCTGCCAAGGAAAACAAGAAGTCCGCCGAACCCGCAGCCAAACCTTTAAAGGTGTACGCCAGAAGAGATAAGGCGCAACCTGAGGAGCCACCGCCCTACAAGAGACTGTGGCCTTACACAGCCAAAGACAAGGCTCCTCCGGCGAAGACTCCCGCAGTCAAGCCTCCTGTAGCCAGACCTCTTCCGGCTAAAGCTCCCGCTACTCAGCCTCCAGCTGAAACAAAAGAACAAGCTCAGGAAAGGCTGAGATATCCGTCTCTGACCAAGAGACAGAGAGTTGAGGCCACTCAACAGTACCGGACGAAGTATGAGCCGGCGAAAGAAGCACAAGGAGCAAGCACTTCGGGCTACAGCATAGTAGACGAGCTGAAGAGAACTCCCGCAAGAATCAGCATGTATGATGCTCTTCAGCTCCTAGGTCAGGTTGATCTGTTGCAAGAATCTCTGAAGATTATGAAGAACGGCAAGCAGATACAGCCCGCTGTCCTGGTGCAACCCCTAACAGTCTCAGCCACTGGGAAGAACAGACCACCTCCCTTCTATCTGTCATTACGGATGCAAGGGTACATAGTACACAACTGCATGGTGGATTCTGGTGCTTCCACGACCGTAATGCCGAGAGCCGTCTGCGATGAAATCGGGATGGAGTACACAAGGAGCAGCCAAGGCGTGTCGCAACTAGACGGCACCCCTGTCAAGACAGTCGGTGTCATAAAAGACATCCCCATTCGGCTGCACAAAGCTCTCGACATCGTGGTCATCCAGGAGGTTGTGGTCGTTGACTTGGAACCCTACTTCGGCATGTGCCTCTCCAGGGAGTTCACGGCGAAGTTGGGAGGGTATTTATCTCTGGACTACACGCACATGGAAGTGCCCTTCAAGGGAAGGAGACTGAAGATTTTCAACGAGAAGCCTTCCACTTACTTAGTAGAGAAGATACCCGGAGAAGAGCCTGAGGATTGCATGATTCAGCTGTCGGAGGAAGAACTGGTAACGGTGGACGTGACAGAGCAAGCTCTCGAGCAGCTGCAAGTAGAAGATGAATTCTCCTTGCGGGACTTCAACGCTGTAATTGAAACTGAGCAAGGCTGCTACACCATTGTTCAGCCTGAAAGGCTCGACAAGTCAGCCAGGAGAGAAGTAGGACCAGCACCTGAAAAGCTGTGGAAGCTTTTCTTTGACGGCGCACGATGCAAAAATGGCGCCGGTGCGGGAGTGCTTTTGGTTTCCCCAACCGGGATCCAGAAGGATTACACCTACAGGCTGGCCTGGAGCTGTACAAACAATGCGGCGGAGTACGAAGCCCTGTGCTTGGGTTTGCGAAAGGCGGAGAGACTAGGGATCAAACATCTGCAGATCTACGGAGATTCAGAACTGGTGTGCCACCAGGTCACGAACAAGTGCGCCTCCAAAAAGCACTATCTCAAGGCGTACCGGAATCGGGTCTGGGATCTGATGGAGTCTTTTGACTCGTTGAATGTCAAGGCTATTTCACGAGAGAAAAACAAGCATGCTGACATTCTGGCGTCTGTTGGAGCCAGGTACGTTCCGGCTGATGACACTGTCCAGAAGCCGAAGCCGGTTCGTACTATTTACAGGCCTTCTGTGCCTGATAAGGACACCCACTGGCAGGTGTTTAGCTGTGACGAGGAGATCGTCACATTTTTGGTAAATGAAGCCTGTTCAATCGAAGGTAGAGACCCTGATGACGAGCAATACGAGGGGTTAATACAGTTAAAGAATAATCATGTCCCAAAAGGACTGATTACTCTCGAGAGTCTATTTGATCAGAACGACAGAGCCATATCTCACCGGATCAAAGTAGACCCGAAGCAGTATGCCGACCTGGAGCTGGAACCTGGTAAATCGATCAAGGTCGGGACAGACTGCACCACAGAGGAACTCGAGCAGATCAGAGCATTGTGTCGAGAGTTCCCGGACATAGTAGCCTGGAGCTACCAGGACTTGAAGGGGTATGATAGAGAAATAATCCAGCATACCATTGAGCTAGAAGATGGCGCCAAGCCATTCCGGCAAAAACAGAGGGCCGTCAATCCAAAAATCGAGGCCATGATGAAGGCCGAGCTCTTGAAGATGCTGGGAGGCCAAGATCATCTACCCCATCAAGCATTCATCCCGGGTTGCGAACTTGGTTCCCGTGAGGAAGAAGAACGGAGACATTCGTCTCTCTGTGGACTTTAGAAATCTGAATCGGGCCTCCCTCAAGGACCATTATCCGCTGCCCCAAATTGATCAGATCCTCCATATAGTTGCTGGAGCCCAAAGATTTTCCCTCTTAGACGGTTTTTCCGGCTACAACCAGATATGGGTCAAGGATGAGGACCAGCATAAGACAGCGTTCACCACCAAATGGGGAACGTTCGCCTATCAGCGCATGCCTTTCGGCTTATCCAATGCTGGCGCCACATTCCAAAGAGCCATGGACCTGGCCTTCCGAGAGCCGCTTAACAAAGTAATTGTCATCTACTTGGATGACATGACTGTTTTCTCTCACAAGCGAGAAGATCATGTTCCCCACCTGCGGCAAATATTCGAAAGGTGTCGTGAATTCGGCATCTCCATAAACCCGAAGAAGTCTGTCTTCGCGGTGAAAGAAGGAAAGTTGTTGGGGCATGTCATCTCAGAAAAAGGCCTAGCCATAGACCCTGACAGAGCAGAGGCCCTCCTCCGCTTGTCCCCCCCAATTGACAAAAAAGGGCTGCAGTCCTTCTTCGGCCAAATCAACTTCGTGCGGAAGTTCATCCCGGACTTCGCACAGGTAATCAAGCCCATGGCCGAGTTGCTGAAAAAGAATACTGAGTTCTTATGGACTGAAGAAAGGGGGCAAGCCTTCGAGGAGATCAAAGCTCGAATTGCACAAGCGCCGGTGTTGATAAACCCGGACTACTCCAAGGATTTCATCCTGTACGCGGTGGGAGAACCAGAGAGTTACGCCGCAGTTCTGACCCAAAAGGGAGATGATGGCGAGGAGCGCCCCATTGCGTTCCTGAGCCAAGTAATCCAGCCGCACGAAGAGAAGTACAACTTTATAGAGCGGCAGGTTCACGCCGTCATGAAATCTCTCCGTAAGTTCAGACACTTTGTCTCCCAGAGCAAGATCACTGTCTTTGTGATCCACCCGGACGTTCGAAGCTTCATCATTCAAGGAGAGCCGGGTCACAAGAGAGCGGGATGGATTGCCAAAATCCAGGAGTTCGACATCGAAGTGCGGCCAACCAAGCTAGTTAGAGGCCGAGCCTTGTGCCAGGAGCTAGCCCGAAGCGCAGCAGCCGAGATAGCCGCCTGCGAGTGGGAGGATCCAGCAACACGCATCAACCTAGCCAACTCCTTACCCGAGGAGTGCGACTGGACAGATGAACTGGTGAGATACTTCTGCACCGGAAGATGTCCGGACCACATGAACGCCTCACAAAGAAGGAGGTTTCGGTTAGGTGCTTTGAAGTACACTCTTCGCCCGAGGGGCTTTACTTTAAAAACATCGACGGCATCCTCGTTGCGGTGCGTCGGAAAAGCAGCACTCACCCAGGGTCCTTGGAGAATTTCACTCCGGGATGCCCGGGGGTCATCATTCCGCAAGGCCCACGGCCTTGAAAATAATCAGAGCCGGGTACTACTGGCCCACTCTGTTCACAGACGCTCATGCGGTCTGTTCCAAGTGTGATCAATGCCAAAGATTTGCTGGCAGAAACAGAAAAGCACCCCTGCCCCTTCAACCGATCCAAGCCGAGGCTCCGTTTCAGCAATGGGGTCTGGATTTCATCGGGGTGATTTCGCCGAACTCTGCAGCGGGCCACAAGTTTATCTTAACCGCCACCGATTACTTCACACGGTGGGCAGAAGCGATCCCCACAAAGAACGCCGACCAAGAGACGGTCATCAGATTCCTTGAGAGTCTGATTACCCGTTTCGGGGTCCCTGAGTCGATAGTGACGGACAATGGTCCGGGGTTCGCGAGCGCAGTACTCACGGAGTACACCAACAAATTCGGCATCTATCACAAGATGTCTTCCAACTACTACCCGCAGGGGAATGGTCTCGCCGAGTCCACCAATAAGAATCTACTGAAAATCATTCGAAGGACAGTAGAGAATAACAAGAGGACTTGGCACCTACTCCTGAATCGGGCGCTATGGGCGGACCGAATCTCATTCAAGAAGTCCATCAAAACGTCCCCCTACGCGCTCGTGTACGGCAAAGAAGCTGTCTTGCCGACTCACCTTGAGATACCCGCTCTCTGGATGCTCGATGAGGAGAAAGGTAGCGGAGACCCGGTGGAAGACAGACTTTGCCAACTGCTGCAGTTGGAGGAAGACAGAGAGAAAGCGTACCAGGCCTTCACGAAACACGCTGAAGCAACCCAAGGCTGGTTCGCGAAAGGCGCCACTGCCCGAGTTTTCAAAATCGGGGACCTGGTGCTGAAGTGGGACTCGTTCAAGGCCAAACCCGGCAACCATGGAAAGTTTGATGCCCTCTGGGAGGGCCCCTATCAGATTGCCCGGGTGAATCAGTTCAATGCATACATGCTTCGGGACATGGAGGGACATCCTCTCCCCATTCCCGTCAACGGGTTCCACCTAAAATTGTACCACCACTGAAGGCGCCCGAAGGGGCCCTTCCTTGTACAGATTTCCCTTTTTGTATTTCAAGTTTTAGCATGTAAATATTTCAGTTTTCAGTTTTTAATTTCCAAGTAGCCCAAGTTTGAGGCAATTCCCCGACTTCGCAGCGAAGTCGGGCAGCGCTCACCAAATGGGGCGAAGTAGGGAAGAAGGCAGTCGAAGAAAAGGCTAAAGTGTCCAAGACTAGCTGCCCAACCCGACTTCGCAGCGAAGTCGGGTTGCGCCCCCTCCAAAGGGCGCAGTCGGGCGGCAGACTACAAAGAAACGCCAAGAGTCGGAGTGCGCCCGTTTTCGACGCGAAGTCGGACTGCGCCCATTTTTTGGGCGAAGTCCGAGTGCGCCCCCACTCTCGGGCGCACCCTGGGTGATCCGACAAAAGGAGCTGAAAGCGCCTAAGTGTAAAATCCAAAGTTCGCCGAATTTCGAGCGAAGTCCGACTGCGCCTATTTTTTGGGCGAAGTTCGACTTGCGCCCGTTTTCGATGCGAAGTCCGACTGCGCCCCGAATTTTGGGCGAAGTCCGAACAGCTCACCACGCAGAACGAAAAATCACAAGTGTGGGCCCAGGGCGAAATTCGGCACGAGGCTAAATTGGGTTATGTTCTTTGAAAAGTGTGCCCAATGGTGGCGGTGACGTCAGCGGCGGCACGGCAATCAAAAGGCTTTAAATGATTGCGCGACTACCAATGGCAATGCATTTAAAGGGTAAGGCGCCTTTTTGGGGGTTAACGGCTAATAAATCACGTTTTTCGAAAAAAGGCCCATGCACAGCCGCCAAGATCATAACGCCTCCACCAACCCAAAGCAAACTGCCCTAACTCCCTCCTTCGCGCCATTAATGAGCAATCACTGTCTACAAAAGGACCCTGGCACGGCCAAAAAATTCATAAGTTCGAAGCTGACTCCCGGATTGCAGAGAATAAGCCTGACAAGCTCTGAAGTATTTGTCCCGGTCTCTGATTGTTCCAACCAGGATGGACAAGGGAAAAGCGCCCGTACGGGCGCAATCAAGTGAAGAAACGCGCGAAGCTGGCAAGTCTCCCGAGTCCAGCGACCATGAGAGCGCAGCGCCTCAGAAGGGCAAGAAAGCAAAATCCAAAACAAAGAGGCGCGTAGCTGGCCAGACTCCGCCGCCACCAATCAATCGTCTGTCCGGGTACAAAGATGGTTCATTTTCCATCAGTATCACGAAGCTGCGTCTAACTATCGCAAAGTGGGTGGGTAAGGTTCCGCCTTCTCACCACCTCGGAGCTGCATATAATTCGAATCTTCACTGGTTCCTGTGCCCTCCGACTCACTGGTGTCCGGAGCTGGTTGAGGTGATTGCCGAATACTATAAACCAGCTGCGCGGCAGGTCTGCGATAACAGAGGAAGAGTGTTGTTCACTCTCTTCCGAGAGAGCGTCCAGCCGGCGTTCGCCCCAGGGCTTCAGTACAGCCCAGACGTAATTGTCCGAAGGGTGAACATCGAAGAGCAGACCGGCAGATTTTCGCAGACGAAGCGGATGAGAGAGTTCCTTAACTCAGAGCTGAAGACTCCGCTGAACCCTGGACAGTGGCCGACTGGCCCCATACCGCTGGACCGATTCGAGAACAGATACATCTATATCATCCTAGCGTGGGTCCTCGGCTGCGACTCAGACAGAGTGGTACGGCCGTTTCAGCTGGCGATGGCCGAGTGCATCCTGCACGGGGAGTTCTACGACTCCACGGCGCAGAAAAGCGGGAAGCGCCCAATCTTCTACGACTGGGCGGACTGGTTGGCCTACGCAATTCATGCGAGCCTGGTGAGACTGCAGCAGAAGCAGTCAACGGACTTCCGGTTTTGCTCATTCCTCACATGGCTATGCCTGTACCATATGCATTACCGGATGAACGTCCCCGATCTGAGGAAGGCAAACGAAAGAGGAGAGCCCCTCCCCGTGTACGAATGGACTGAGGCCCTGTACCGGAAGGGCTCGTTCTACGAGTTTAATGTTGGTTTTCTGGGCCAGGCAATGGGACTGTTCAACCGTGGCGCAACTCGACCACCAGCGGCTATGACAAAACATCTGACAGACAACGAGCTTGGTGATACCTTCAGGCTGACCCAGGGTATTGTTGTCCGAATCTACGGATTCAAGGGAAAGCCGTGTTTGCTGCCCTACTTCTGCACAGACCATCAGTTCGGGATGGAGGTGGCGCGGCAAATGGACTACGTCGAAGAGGAATTTGGCCAGGGAAAGAAAAGGGGTCACATATTTAAATATCCTATGACCTGGGCCAATATTCAAGTCTTCGAAATTGGGCAGCACGTTTATCTTGAACAGGAGCTGCTGGAGATGGGCCTGGTAATGCTGCCCCAACGCTGGAAGTACGACCCAATCGGAGTCCGGGGAAAGTTCACGCACATCTGTCCGAGACCTGAGATCATGCAAGAAAGAAGGAACTTGACAGGTGCGGACCTCTATTGGCGCATTCATTTGATGCAGTCATGGCCACCATGGCATGAATTTTACTGCGAAGAGGTCACTTACGATCCTGAACGGAATCCGGACCACCGAATGGAGTCAGCAGGATTCAAGAAATTCCTCGCTAAGGTGGCGCCGCTTAACTGGCATAAGGACAAAATCCTCGAATGCTGGAAAATGAGGTGTCGCACGCAACACGACAAATCAAGCAGGAGGAATCTTGCCGTTGATGATGAATTTTCGGCACTATATGATCAACACGTCGACACGTGGCAGCCCTTCGAGTTCGCGTTCCCCGAGGCGCGAACATAAGGTATAAAAGAAGGGCTACCCCTCAGTCATCGTCAACCCCGGCGACTTCCAGCGCGACTCCTTCCAGCAGTCAAGTGGGCCCGATGCAGCCTGTTACTTCTGTAGCAGCGCCCGAAGCGGCGCAAGGTTCAGCGCGGTCAACTCCTGAGCGGGCCCCTCCATCAACAGAAAAGACATCCACGCCGCCAGCTAGTGGACCAAGTGCGGCAGGTATCCTCCCAGCGCGACCCAGGTACAAATTTACCGTGGGGACATCAGCGCCTGCCCCTTTATTGCCGCTTCCTTCAGGACCAACCGCAGCGTCGGGAGAAAAGAAAAGGAAAAGGGTCGAGAGGACCAAACGTCCCAAGGAGCCAGTGCAGCAGACACCTGCAGAGCAGACACAAGCAGCAGCGCCGGAGGTTGTCTCTTTAGACAGCCCCGAACCAGTAGCGGACATCCAGGCCGCAACCATCCCTCCAGCATCGGCTCAGGCGGAGCCCGCAGGTACGTCCTCTGCGCCATTTGCCCAAGTCCACGTCAGCCCTGCAAAAACCCCGACTCCCACTTCCTCAGGGCAAGCCATAGCCGCACCCTCCGCATCTCAGGCCACCCCGCCGTCCAGCGACTTTCACTCATTTGACCAGTTTGCTCAGGACCCCAATGCTTTTCAATCCCTGGGTCAAACCCTAGAGCCATCACCCGCGGTTAGTGCTGAAGCCGCTCCCTCATCTCCACATCCTTCGCCCCAACCAACTGAAACCCTACCAGCGCCGTCTAGCCAAACCCCTGTCACTCCTAGGACCCGGTCGCCCTCGAAGGCTACTACCCCCTCTGGTATCCCACCTACTTCATTGTTCGCGGGAAAAATGCCGCAGCAGGCCCAGGAGCTGGAAGATCTTGATTTCATGAGCATCACTGAGGACCAGCCTCTGGCAATAAGAGCCGCGGGGGGATCTGCCTCCTTTCTTCAAGGAGTTAAGCGCAGAAGGGCCGAAGGGATAGCCGCCCCGGTCAAACGCACAAAGTTTGACCTAAATCGGAGAGTGCTTACGACAGAAAAGCTGATTCCTAAGGTGAAGAAGCCTCTCCGCGACATGACCGAGGCAGACTACGAGCTTCAGACCAAGGAGAAGAACTTCGATGATATCAACGAAGAGTATGAGATCCGCGGTATTCGCCGCAGAACAGACAACCTCCTTGTCAAGCATCTCGAGACCCAGGAGGCGCTTTTCCAGCTGCAGAATACCACAAGGCAGCTCGAAGAAGACTTGGCGAGGGCTACCGCGCAGTTGGGGTCAGCGCAGCAAGAAGTTGAAGATCTTAAGGCTCAGCTGGCCGCCGCTCAGCAGACAAGCCGAGCAAGAGAGAGAAGCAGCGCTGGAGCAGATTTCACAACTGCAGGGTTCGCTGAAACAGGCACAGTCGCAGCTCGCAGAGAAAGCATCACAAGCGACGGCCTTTTCAAAGAGCAAGGCGAAGGAGATGCGCGCAAGTCTGCTACGAGGTTGCAAGCCCAACCTTGTCAAATCCTTGACAGTTCTGGATTTCTTATCCCGAATTGAAGAAATATCTGCCCAGGGCAAGCCTGTGGTAGAGGAAGCCGAACACCAGGCGAGGCAATTGCTAGACCTGGCTATGGAACTTGAGAAGTTAGAGCGCGATGGCTTCCGAATCTCCCCTATGTCCCATCTTGCCTCAGAGTGGGCAAATGCAAGGGTAACCTTGCACACTTACTTCGCCCGGACGGAAAGGATCAGAACAGCCAGGCAGGCGCTGGACGCCTTAGAGCAGGAAAGACAAATTCTCCTGGCTCCTTTCCGTATTCTATCCGAGCACGGGTGTCCGAGCTATGTCAGAGATGACGAACTCCTCACCCTTGAGCAGGTTAAGAAGAACTGGCTGTCCTTCGAGGCAGATACAGCTGAAATCGATGGCTGGACAGAACCAGTTCAAGAAGCGCAGGTCACTCAAATGGTGGCTAAGTACTGCAAAATCAACTCTTCTCTTGAGGAGTTGGGCAAAAGATTTCACACCATTGACCTGCACGCGGTCGCTGCATTCCATGCAGTACTCAGAGAAATCAGCGACCCCTCTCCTTTCCAAGCCGCAGTCTGGGATCAAGCTAAGACTGTGGTCGAACGCATCAGCAAGCTAGAGGCCGGAAGCGGAGAGCCTTCTGATTCAGAAGGCGAGACTGAGGAGGCAACTGGTGAAAGTGAAAATGAAGAAGAACAGTTGCCCCGAGGTAAGCAACCAGAGCAGCAGAAGACAGGGGAAGGAAGTTCCTCTGCACCCAAAGGATAAAGGCATGGTTCTTTGCGTCGAGGCGAGCTCGACACCCCGCGAGCCGCCAGGAATGTTGCCACATTTTGCACAGGGGTGCCATGTTTTTGGTTTCTGCAAAAGAGCTGCTCTTTTCCTTCCCTCCTCCTCATTTTCCCCTTCTCCTTCTCTCCCTTTCTTCCTCTCCATCACAGCTTCATTCCCTCTTCTTCTTTCCCCCTTTCTTCCCCCAAAAAACTTCAGCAGGTGCACCTTGAAAAGTTTCTAAGTGTCAGGGCGCAACCCGACTTCGCAGCGAAGTCGGAGTGCGCCCCTCAGCTGGAGCGCAGTAGGGAACCCAAAGTGCGCGAAATCCGACTAAGTGTCAGGGGCGCAACCCGACTTCGCAGCGAAGTCGGGTGCGCCCTTCTTCCTGGGCGCACTAGGGGAATCATTCATCAGAAAAACGGCTAAGTGTTGGGGCGACACCCGACTTCGCAGCGAAGTCGGAGTGCGCCCCTTTTCCAGTGCGCAGTTTGAACAGAGGATGAAGACAGCCAAGCACCGGTGCGCAACCCGACTTCGCAGCGAAGTCGGAGTGCGCCCTTTGACCGGTGCGCAGTTGGGTAAAGTCAACTCAGAAATTTGCTAAGGCAAGAAGGCCTCCCAACTGCGCTGTTTTCCTCCTGCGCAACCCGATAGCGCCCGGATTCCTGGCGAAGTTGGATAAGCTGCCTTTCAAGGCAGACACGTGTCACACCTCGACATCCGACAAGTGTCCATCTTCGGGATCCGAGCCAGGACTTGACCGCGCAAGGACAAAGCATGGGCAACACTACCGGCGCCATCTGTCATCATTTAAAGCCGATGTGAAGTGCCATCTGCCGCACCTACCCGCATTCCTGTTGACTGAAGACTTGACCCGACGCGCTGCCACGTAGCTGTACCGCCTTCAGGGACACCATGCTGCAAGGACAGTCCGGCCCGACAGAAGTCAGCATCAGCAGCTCTTCAGCCGCTCGTGTCGACCGTTGTCTTGTCTGGGACTTTGTGCCCATGAATGTAATGGGGGGAAATTGGGCTATAAATACCCACCACATTTTGATTGTAAGGGGTGGAAGGGGAATATATTGCTAGGGAACAATTGTAGCTGTGCGTTTGCCTCAAATACAGACATATACTTGGCTCTGCTTACTGTCTTTTATCTTGCATGCTGCCTCTCCTTGTCATTTCTGCCTCATGTTTCTTGTGTCATTGCTTGTTGTTGTACTGAACTCTGGACTCCAGCATTTGATGGCCAGGTATTCCTGGAATGCATAGATAGAGGATACATGAGATCGCTGATAGCTGTAGTTTCAATGTATGTTTGTAGATGAATGTTGTTAGTAGTGGTGATTGATTCGTTGCCGTGCTGCTTATTCCCCCCACCCAACTCCAATCACATTTGGAATCCCTTTCTGCACTTTTATCTCTTTCCGCATTTTTATCTCTTTCCCTGCACTCTTATCTTAACAAACCCCCCATAGGAGCCGGCCTTCTCCGGAGATTGGCACGGAAGGCATTCCTTCCTTCCGGCCTTTCAATCTGGTGGGCGAATCTGGGCGCATTAACAACAAATCCTTTCCTCATGGCAGATTCGTAACCAACAGTTTCTTGGCAACTCAACTCGTCAAAAAAAGCATTGAACACAAATATTTTTAGAAAAAGAAGAAAACATTTAAAACAGAAATGAGAGAGTAAAAAGGTTGTTTTTTCGATTGAATTTTCATAAAAATGAGTTCAATTACAATTCATGATAATGAATGCTTATAAAGAACAAACGAAATAGTAAAATACAACTTAAGTTAGGTTGTGAGCCCATAAGCACCATACCATGGCTCAAAAATGAATGATAGCATAGAGGTTGGGCTGCCCATAAAAAGACGCTCCAACCTTGTGAACCAATAATATAATACATACATACTAAATCCAAAGAACTTTAAGTCCAAATTATTTAATATCCTTTATCATTTTTGTCTCGAATTATTCCAAAGTTTTTTTTACTAATTAGGTAAGTGTACTTCGTAATATGTATATGGTTAGTTTTCAAGTTTCCTTAATTAAAAGGATTTAGAATATCATTTTTCATCTGTTAGGTGAACTTCTTGTGGATTTATTATGTCCTGTTAAGTACTGTCTTGGCCACAACAAAAATCATAGAAGACTTTGACTAAATTTAAGAATAGTAACTGACCTGCTTTTAAAAAATAAATATTGCAATCCAATTCAAATAATATTACTACAATTGTACTGCAGGCGAGGCAGCAATATTACTTAAACTAATTTTATTAATTCCATAAAACAATGGAAAATGAGTAACATATTCCGTACACCCTTTTCACTCTAGGATGAATTTACCAGGACATGAATTAACCTGGCTTTTGGAGAGTGAGCCTGGCATGCTTAACATGTTCATGATCAATTTTGTGCATCATAATTGTTAAAATTCTACATATGACTCTCTATGGTTTGTTGTTGAATATCCTCAAATTGAAGTTGGGATGTCAATTAAATATAAATACAGAGGAGAGCAGCAGAAGTTCAGTATGAGAAAGGCCTATAGAGTATAGTCGCTAGTATGTCGAATATACAAATCTATTATTGTATCCTATGAATGGTTATTGAAATTTTATTGTTTCAATATTTTCAATCTTATCTAAGATTAAACTTTTACATGCATAATTATAAAGGTAGAATCTTATACAGTTCTTATTGTACATCAAAAGCTTCTCCCATCATGATAATGCTGCATGAGAAAGGCCTATAGTGTAGAGTTACCAGTACACAAATACAGACCTATGCACTTTTCAATTTGTTTTGGTCTTAACTGAGATTAACTTTTTATATGGATAGTTGTAAATGTAGAATACTATGCAGCATTTGTTGTACAACACTTGCATCTTTGATGATATTAAACCCAAGATATTTGTTTGGGCAGAAGGGAGGCTTGGTTATCGATGCCTTAGGGTTTTTGAAAACCCTAGTTGCAGGCATGTTTGGCAGGATACCGTTGGAAACTGATGTTCCAGGAGGCATGAAAGGGATGGAAGACATTCCATCTGACCTAGTGGATACTGTTAAATACCTTAAAAAGGCAAAGACACAACTAGAACACCTACAGTCTCAGAATGAAGAGCTCAAAGCAACAAATGTGCTTGCTAAGTCAAAGTTGGAAAAGGAATTTGCTGTTGTACAATTGTCAGCCACTCATCAGAAAGAACTGGAGGCTTTTGCTGATGATCAGCGTCCCCTAATGGAAATGATTTACAAAGCTTGCCTGTATAAGCAAGTTCAAAAAGTTAAATAGGAATGCATGTCAAGGAAGATGGTAAAGTTTTTATATCATAAAACAGCAAAAATATGGACATACAATGAGAAAAACATCAAATTTGTAAATTTTGTATAGGTGATGTATAAACTGTAATCAATAACTCTAATCTTATTATACCTATTCTGCTTTGACACAGTGGCAAGTGGAAAAGTGCCACTGAGATATTTCCAACTATATTTTATTCTAATAAATTGCAGTGTGAGTTTAAATGATAGTTAAAAGATTGTAAGCTTCTACATTGTTTTTTTTTTTGGATAATGATCTAAATTTTTTTTATTTTTCAATGGGATAGTTCAGTTGTTATCATAGCTGAGTGTTGTGTTTAATTTAATTTTTAATACAACATGATGTTTGTCAATTGATTATGTGAAATTGAAATGGGTCCCACCTGTAGTACATCATAAACATATAATTATGCCTATATCTCTTAGCAATATTTGAACTTGGGTATCCTCTTTGAAAGTTGAGAGATGGTGACTTTTTTGATTTTGGCATTGCTATAAAACAAACTTAATCTTCCAATAATTTGGTTGATATAAAAATGGAATAGAAGCCATTATATATTTATTTGTTATTCATGTTTATATTATTAATTGGATAGCAAAAATACCATTAAAATGGTTGTATAGTGCCCATATATCCATAAAGTACATGTGATCAAGTTTGAATCAATAGTATCGGTAGCTCTCAAAACAAAGAGAATATTGTAGTGTGACAATTTGACATATGAATGAATGAATGCATAGTCATAAGAGCATGTCTGAATGAATGAATGCATAGTCATAAGAGCATGTCTGAATGAATGAATGCATAGTGTATAAGTATGTGTACATGGATGGATATGCCATGCTTCGGTGGTATGTCTTAATAGAGTTGTCATATATATGTTAGGACCCGTTTCATCCTAACTTTATTATCATCATTTTTATAGTTAGTTAATTAGCTTGGGTGTCTATTTTGTATGTGGGGCTAAACCTTGAGCACCATTATTAGGGTTAGATAGTTAGAATGACTATTTTGAGATTTTTGGCCAATCTTAGGTCTGATTTATTATCTATTGCATTGTATGAAAGAGTATCATCATGAATAATTATTTTGTATTAGCATTGCTTTAAAGGAGGTTGCCCCCTCGAAGCACCTTGTGATACACTATAATCTCATTCAAAAAATATCAACAAAGCTTTAATTCTTTTGTTAAATTCATAGTTGTTTCTTGCCTATTGTGTTTCTTTTCTTTTGACTAATTTGTTGCAGGTAGAACCCTATCATGAGCACTTTCCAAGGATGGTTCTATTGCAACAACTGTTTTTTTTTTTTTAAATGCCCCTCTTGAGTGATATACACAACTCAAAATTTTCTATTTGAAATAGATGAATTGAATAGTTTAGCAAACCTTGGAAGAAGATCATTTCATTAAGGATTGAATCAACATGTTTGCAACCCCTTTAGACAGTGTTTTTTTTTTAAATGCCCCTCTTGAGTGATATACACAACTCAAAATTTTCTTTTCAAATAGATGAATTGAAAAGTTTAGCAAAGCTTAGAAGAAGATCATTTCATTAAGGATTGAATCAACATGTTTGCAACCCCTTTAATAATAACATTTTAGGAAGTGTCAATGTTACCCCATTATTTACAAAAATCATGAGTTAAAGCATTGAAAGATTCAAATCTATGCAACTTAAAGTTCCACATTTATTTATATGAAATTATAGTTGCAATTTGGAAGGGTTCATTGACCTAGGCAAGGTAGGGGTTGCGTTCTCGAACCAATGGGTAACACAAGAGCAAACAGAAAAGCATATGAGAAACTGGTAAGGGCAAAAAAAGAAGAATACACTAGAACAAGGAGGAAAAAAATGATTTACTATCAGCTAAACTGAAAATAACATAATAGCTAATTAGTGGTTGGAGTATTCAAAACAATTGTATCAGCGTAGTAACCAGCAGGAGACACCCCCTACTATCATTGTCAAGAAAGAACATTTCACAAATGAAGACATTATTCAAATGATAAAAAAGTTAGCAACTGGTAAAGCCTGTGACAGACAATCTTCAGACAGAGCATATAAAGTGGGGGGCAGATATTCTGGCATCGCAGATCAAAGAAATTTTCAACGAGGTCATACGAAATGGCTTCCCAACTGAGTGGACAACTAGCTTGACCATTCCTTTATTTAAAAGTGGAGATGTAAATAATCCCTCAAACTATCGAACTATCATGATCAACCCTCTCTTTGCAAAGTTGTTTGGGATTATGATAGAACGTAAGATCAACATATGGGCAGAAGAAAAAGGGAAGAGCAAAGGGGCAAGCAGGTTTTAGGCCCGAGCACTCAACTATTGATCATTGTATCACACTCAGACACAGTGGAAAAAATATTGGATAAAAAAGAGGAGGGTTTTTGTTGTTTTGTAGACTTCAAAAAGGCATTTGACACAGTGCCAAGGAAAAAATTATGGAGCAGAATGGAAGAGCTAGAGGTTCCAATTCATTATAGGGCAGCAATTCACAGACTATATGAGCATGTAAAGGCTAGAATCAGAACACAAGAAGGGTTATCTGAATGTTTTGGTAGTGACATAGGTGTCAAACAAGGTTGCCCTCTATCTTCGACCTTATTTGGGCTATACATTGACAAGTTAGAAGAATGGATAAACAAATTTGGGGGAGTGGGTGTGCACTTAGCCAAATATGTGGTAAAACTCCTCATATATGCAGACGATGTAATTCTTGTGGCCAAAGCAACCAAAGATTTTGAAGAACCTTTGAGCTCTAGAACTCTTTTGTAAGGAATTTGGGATGCAGGTGAACACGAGCAAAACAAAAATTATGATTTTTTCAACGAAAAAGAAGAAGCAACAACTTGAATTTCAGTTTGCAGGAGAACCGCTTGAGGTAGTAGTAGAATACAAATACTTGGGCATAGACTTTCATGACAAACTTAATTGGAATACATGTAGGATGAAAAGAATTCAAAGTGGTTGGAGAGCACTATATGCACTTCAAAACAGGTGTAGGAATGCCGAGTTGTGGGACTGGAAGACCACCAAGGTCTTATTTGGCCTATTTGTTACACTGGTTTTGTTGTATGGTTGCGAGGTGTAGGCTAGTGGCACAACAAATGCAAAATGGAGGCAAATAGAAAGGATTCAAAAATATTTAATCACAATTTTTTTCAAAATTAAGGCCACAACCCCTTATGAAATTATTCTAGCTGAAACTGAAATGTTCCCTTTAGAAGCAATTGCTATGACCAAACTGTTATGTTACTTGAAAAAAACAGAAAATATGAAAAATGACAGATTGCCTAGGGCAGCTAGGGACAAAGAGTTGCATAGGCGGAAGAATACATGGATGAAACAAAATCAGAAATGAATGAAACTTTGGGAGATCAATATAATTGAATGCCCAAATGTCAACAAAGACATAAAAAATTATGTGAATGAAAAGTTTAGAAGTGGAATGTGGAAACATGCAAGTAGGAAAAGACAATATAAGTTTAATCCAACGTATGACCACAAAGAAAAAACGTATATAGGCGCTGAAATCAAGTGGAAGGAAAAAATCCTCATTGCTCAAATAAGGACTAGCTCTCATAGGTTTAGATGTGAAACAGGGAGATAGACAACGCCCAAAGAACAATGGGAAGAAAGGATATATACTCTATGCAGCACAGGGGCAGTAGAGACAGAAGAACGCTTCATCTATAAATACCCGAGTTTTTGAGTTTTTCAGATATTCGTAACAAATACAAAGAAACACTTAGAAACGGATCTATATGGCAGAGTTATTTGAAGACAGTAAAATAAAAAAAGTTGGAGAATTGCTAACCCAAATCAGCAGAGGAACAACCTTCTCAAAAATATTAAAAAACATATGATATGATTTGAGTAGTTGTACTTGCATATTTGAAGTCCCATAAACCATATTTGGGTCTCCCAAACATAATTAAAATCTTTCATTTCATTGGCGGAAACACTAGAACTTTGTCGATCCATAGGTGTTGGCACCCATATTGACTTCATAACCTATAGATTAATGCCCGGACCACCCATGGTACCACGTTTGTTCATGGCACCTCCTCTTTGCATCATTAGTGTTGCTTGTACACTCCATTACTGGCAATAACATTTGATGCCAATGCCTCAATCAACATTAGTGCCAAGTACCAGGAGATTGGACACCACTTCCAGACCTAGTGCCAACGTCAGTTGCCTTGATGCCAACTTGTAGACTTAGTGCTAGCTTCAGTAGTGTTGGATCCATTTTATAGACTTGGTGATGATCTTAGTAGCCTTGACACCAATCATAGCCTTGGTGATGACCTCAATTGCCTGGGAGCCAGTGTGTAGGCCTGGGAATGACCTCAATTGCCTGGGAGCCAGTGTGTAGGCCTGGGGATGACCCGGTCGACGATTGCAACCAGATTTCACCGCTTTCCAAGTAATCATTGTCTACCGCGTTCGAGGGTTCGAGGTTTTTCCACCGTGCATAACTCTCGAGAATTGCTTTCGGACCCTGCTGTTTGTCACAGCCCCATGTTAACCTCCTGTTCGTGAGGGTTTTCAGCCTCCTCCGCATGAGAGTTTACGTTCCAGCTATCCACCGAAAGTGCACTACGATTTCAACCTGTCCATTTCAGCTACCCGTGTCAAGAACATCTTCGACCGCTGAGATCAGGTTCCTGGGACCCTGCAACTCGGGGCAAGTAGTCGCCTGCTTCTGTATAGCCCATCAAACTTATGGTCAGTTCTTCTTCCCAGGTTTCTAGTGGACTCCTGCGGTATAGGTCTGCACCCAGTTCGTTTCTTGCTGGTTTGGTAAAGGCTTTATTAGGTGTAGGCGGATTTTCTAACGGGGATCAGTGGCAGACGTGGCGGGGTCCCGCACGCATGTGATGAAGTTGGAGTGCGCCTGATGCAATAATGTGGCACATTGGAAGCGTTCGAGCAGATAACTGAATGTTAGACGTCCGCCGCCGCCGCATACCTTAAAATTAAATTTCAAAAGGCCATCTTGGTTCTACCCATAGGCTTGGCAATGACCTTAGTGGCCTTAGCGTCAGTCTATAAGCTTGGTAATAACCTCAACACCCTTAGTCCCAGCCTTTGGGTGCCAATGTACTCTGGCATTCCAGAACTTGCCTAACTGTATAGCTAGGGAAGGTAATGCTTTGATGTCCGAGATTTTAAATTGGCAAGGATTCCCTAGATGGATCACGCATCAAGTAGGTGCTTAGAATAAACCCGATATATACTTCTAACTTATATAAGTGGATTTCAACCGTATGCCATTTTAGTAGAAGTTAAAATATCCATGTTGCACCATATTACAAATTTAAGATAAGATGTTAGTTTTTCAATTTATAAATATTTTTATTCAAATAAAATTAAATCCATCTGTCTTTACATAGACAACTAGAAATAGAAGCAATTGTTCTTTTTTCTCTAATTTTTTAAGGTTAGAAAGGAGTCTTAAAAATCATAGAAAACTATCATATTTGGCTAAGCTAGATTACAATAAAGCATTTAGTGAAGTGAGAAATGATCATAATACTTAGGCCTCAAACAAAATCCGTACATAACTTTGAGTTTCCATGTTTCTTCAGGTATATTGAGATCCTAGGTTTAGGAGAATTTTTTATCCATTATGTAGCCATTGAATGCCTATAATTTATAGGATATAGCTAAGCGATTAGCCTTGGGAAGCAACTCGTACAGGAGACATGATAGTGCAACTAGGGGGATAATGGAATTCTTTGCAGTCGGAGCCTTGAAATATTGTATTGACCACTATTTATGAATGTCATTAGTATAATTGTGTGCCCACATAGTAATTTTGTAACAACTCTAGCAAGGACTAATATGGGCATATTGAGAGACCCATTTATCTGTAGAGTTTTGATTTAATCCAAAGCATAGATTAGTCCAAATCCAACACCTTAGGGTAGAACAAAGCATAATTAAGAAAGACATGACTGGATTGCAGAGTACTAGATAGCATTATGAGAATATGACAAATATTTAAAATCCTAAATTACATATTGTGTTTGTAGATAGTAATAAGGTTTAAGTTGTGCAGAGGATCAAGAACAATTTTTTTTAGGGTGAATAACTCACAAATCATGTATAATCTAACAATTCTGACAACTCGAAATTCCTTAAGCTAACAGAAAAAGCATCCCCACTAATAAAAATTTTGGGGTGTCAAAAATTATCATTTTGAGACGTTGCAATTCTCTTGCTGCATATATTGTTTTGATATATAGCAATATACACTTTTTGGTGTGCCAAAAAGATGTTATTTTTAGACCTAGTCCATTGCAATCCCCTTGTTGCATTGATTGTTCTCATTTTTAACATTAATAACACTTTGGGTAGACCCAAGAGACTATAAAACAATGTTGACATATATTGACCTATCCTTGGAGAAGGTAAATGAGGAATTAAATAAAACACAAGACCTATTTTTAGGGTTATGCACACTGGCAAATATTTACAAATTGAGCGAATATTAGGATTTTCAAAATTGGAAATTGGCGAATATGAGGACCCTCAATGTCGGCCCATTCACCTGAAATGTTCGGGACCAATTTTTTTTAGGGTCAACTCGCCACAAATATATCCAAACATAGACATATTTGTACTCGTTTTTTGATCTTGATCTAATGGTGGTATTTTTATGAAGTTATAAGGTGATTTAATAAGTCAAAATTTGCCCCAAAGATGACCTTACTTTTTAGGGCTTCAATGTCCCAAATTTTGGTGAAGATGATTGATTTGATTTTCTTAGGATTTGCCTTGATTCACCTTGATTTCAATTAGGATTCACCATTTTTTTACAAGTATATTTCGAGTCCAACCCCTTATGCATAACCTTGCATATTTTTATAGGCTGACTTTAAAGCCTTGACTAAATTAGAAAAAATCAACAAAATTGATGACCTTGAAACCAACATAATCAAGCTCTATACCCAAAATAATATCACTAATAGTCCAAGAAACAAGACAATATAGAGGAAAACCCCATTCAACTCAACAAAACAAGGTCTAGCTTAGGACAACAAACTATGAGAGGCCAATACACTCTAGTAAACTAACAATATACATCAAAACTAGATTTTCCAATTGGATATATAAAGCAAAATGATACTATGACCTACATCAAACCCTCATTGATTAGAAGATACCCTTAGATTCATTCAACCTTGAGCAACAACCATTCAATGGTATGACTCATTGAATAGAAGATGCCCTTAGATTCATTTAACCTTGAGCAATAACCATTCAATGGTATGAGTGGATCCAAAAAGCATCTAGTAGTACCCATAATTGGTATGATTTTTGCACGAACCTACTCATTTGATTTGGGCCTAATGCATATAAATATTTCATAGGATCTTTAACTAGACTAAGGCAAACTCATTTGTCTATGAGTACCAAAAAGAGTTTGAGAAATTGCCAAATAAGATTAAAGGATTGAATGATGCCTTTTATCAAAGTTGTTTCTTAAACTTAACGGATGGAATTATGGCTAAAGTACAATTATTTAATCCCCAAAATATAATGGAAGCCATTGGGTTAGGCAGGTTAGCTGAAGTCAAATTTATAGCCTAACATCGAATATATAAACCATCACAATTAAAAAATTCATTGTTTTCCCAAGTACCAACAAATTTGGGTAACTGGTCTACTATTGATAAAGCACTTTTAATGAGGTAAAAATGAAAGCTCATGTAGAGGAGGGGTTAATGCTACAATTGCAATAAAGAGTATAGTTTATTTCATAAAAGCGTAAAACAAAAACTATACCTAGTAGATCTAGAGTTGCCCTTTGTTCATAATTAAATGGATACCTCAAATGATAGTTCAGAAGAGGTAAATTAGGAAGAGACCAATATAATTGATGAACCTACCCTTGAAATATCTCTACATGCCTCAATAAGGGTTACCACACCTCATACAATGAGAGTGTGAATATACGTCACAAAGTGTCCACTAGCCATTCTCATTTATTTCTTAGACCCTAAGGTAGCTAAATAGGGATATTGTGATATGTATCCGTGCAACAATTTTAAGGCAATGATATCTAATGGTGATATACTAGCCTACAAGAACAAATGTTGGAACATTAAGGTCTTAGTAGGGGATTGCATTTTGAAATCTAACATGTATGTACTTCCCTTGGGTGGTTGTAATATAGTATTAGGAGCTCATTAGTTACACATTTTGGGACTCATCTTGTGCGTTTCTCTAAAAAGTGAATGAAATTTTCTATGAATGATAAAAAATACACTCTTAAAGGGTTGATGTCCAAACCAACAAGACTCATTAGTTCCCATTGCATGGAGAAATGGTTAAAATAGGGTTCTTATAATGTTGTTGCTCAATTGTTTGTGGTGCAACTCATAGAATCAAAAGATGCAAATAAACACCTAGATTTGCAAGAAATCCTTGCCATGTACGCTCAGTTGTTTAAAAATCCTTGTGGGATGGCCCCTTAGTACTCACATGACCATGCAATACAATGGATTCTAGGAAGTGAACCACCAAACATTTGTCCATATAGATACCCTTATATGCAAAAGATAAAGATTAAAAAATTGTGCAATAATTACTCAAAGTAGGAGTTATTATGCTAAGTGTTAGTCCTATCTCCTCACTAGTAGTTCTAGTACAAAAGGATGACTCGTGGTAATTGTGTGTTGAAAGTTTAATCTGACTTACGGTTAAGGTCAACATTGTATGATGCAATCTTGTATAGGCCTATGGACAATCATTGTACAAATGTATTTAATTTATTGTATTATTTTATTATGTAAACCCTATGGGTTGTGATTAACCTTGTTATGGTTAAACCCACTTTATAATTTATAATTAACCTTTAAGATCTCTTGTGATGTTGGTTTAGGTTAAGCTCAATTATTTAATTGAAATGTTACAGATTCCCCCATCACAACATCGATTGTATTAGTGTTGTGATTATTATCTATGGATAAAATAGTGATTATTTATGGTGCCTATAAGTGCCCACTATATATTTTTCTCTTTCTTCCCTTTTTTATGCTTTATATATAATATTTAAGTGGATGGATTTCTTTTGTTCATTTCTATAAATAGGTGTGAATTTCAATGTGGTATCAGAGTTGATATTGAGCCACATTGCTTGGTCACGTAGAAATATTATTTGGAGCCTCCAATCCTTCCTATAAATTTTAATACGGGTTACTTCTCAAAGCTTCATAGTGTCTATGATATAAGAGGTAGGAAGGGGATCTTAGACATGTTTTATTCATATTCTCTTCCACTTTGGAGACTTTCTATCATCTCCATAAAATTCACTACCATTGATGTATGCATGATTGTTTTGTCACTTGGAATTCTCTTTTTTTTTAGTAGAGTTGCTATAGCACCTTAGAAGAAGGGCACTAAAATTCAAATTGAAATAGGGTGGAATATTTTTCTTTTCATTCCATGTTCTTCTTGAGTTCACATCTTTGGTGCACACGACATGCCACCTCTCTTCACGGAGGGAGTGCATGTTCATTCATGTTTGTAAAAAATGAGTGTTGCTTAAGTTTTTTTGTTATCAGTCATGAGTTCGAATCCACATCAAGACTTTTTGCTTGGCATGACACTTTGGAAGCAATAAAGAGTTTTTCTCTTATTACTATCACACCCTAGGTGTTTGCCAGTTTGTCCAGTGGAAAGGGTGTAGGCACTTTGGTTGAGGGAGGTCTTAGCTTTGAGATGTCCTTTTATTTTGTATTGGCATGCATATTAGCTCTACTAGGGTGATCACACATTATCTGAGGAGGCACTTAAGGTTCAGGTAGCAAGGAACAATTGACCAAGCTGGTTATGATACCTAAACAAAGATATTTTTTAGTATGGCGTCTCAAGTTCAAATCACTAGGTGCAAATAGTTTTGTCCTTTTGGTTGGGAACTACAATGGGTGAAATGGTATTCTATGAAATTATGTGATTCAAGCTCATCCAAAGCAGTGGCAATATGGTTAGTGCAAAGTTCTTTGTGTGTTGGGGACCTTAGTTTGAATCCCTATAGATCCATGGGCACCAAGTGGAGGATGTGTTGGAACTTTTGGATGATGTGGTATTCCATGTGGTACCTTTGAGTGCCACCTACTTTTTTGTTATTAATTAAATTATCTTTGACCAATTAGAAAGCAACAAATGATAAAATTCCCAACAAGTTAGTGGCAAGCAGGTGGCATGGAGTCACCTTTAAATGAAAAGGCATCAAGTGGCAAGTTGGGATTGGTTCTTGCTTCTCCAAGTTTTTTGAGGTTTTTTTTTGCATTTTTTAGGGCTATGAGGTCAAACTTCTAGAGGCCATAACTCCTGCATATGGAAGTATTTTGACTATTTTTTTTTTAAATCACGTGATTTTTCGAGCTCTATGCATTGGTGGCATTAGTTTACAAATATGCTATAGTGTTAGGGGATAAATTCTACATAATAATCCTTAAGCCCTATTTTCCTATTTTGAAAGGGAAAATTTACCATATTTTATGCAAAAAAAATTTGCTCTATCTTCTTGGAAGATGCAATTAGATTTTTGATAGTAGCAACAAGTTGAGTCTTTTGGAGGCATACAATAAAATGATTTAGAATGTGCTTCAATCAATCCCTCTTCCTATGGGTTATTTATTTAGCTTATTTATGAAGGTCTAATCTTTCACGATCTCTTCCTTATTTTATTTTTTGTCCAAGTACTCTTGAAAGTTTGTAATAAATCTTTTTCTAAGTAGGTCCATGTAAAGCCTCTTTTTATGACAAAAATCAAGTGACCTAAGGGCAAGTTAAAGTTTCCAATAAGGTGATGTATGTTGTAAAAGAGAAATTTATGCCTCTAAGCTCTACTTTATGTGGTTATAAAATATTGAAGTAGTCTCTCTTTAGATGTTGTACTCTTGATTTATCTTCCTCATTTGGATTATTAGCAGAAGTGGTCTTTAGATATGTATGGGAGTATTTGAAAGTGACAATGTACAATCTAGTCTAAGGAGATTCTTATGTAGGGGAATTTTTATAGTAGCATATTTTAGATGATGAAGACACTCCATATGAGTCTTTCTCAAGTGTAGAGGTCCACTAGAGCATCAATTATGGTTGGGGGGAGATATTATTGTCACTAATGTCTTCTCTATTTGGCCCCTCAAATTCATATTACGAGGGGTGTTGAAAGTGTATTTTAATTTATGGTCAAGGTCAACATTGTATGATGCAATAGTGTATAAGCCTATGGGCAATAATTGTTAAAATGTATTTAGTTATTATATTATTTTATTATGTAATCCCTATAGACCATAGTTAACCTTGCTATATTTTTTTTTTTGAATTTTTTTTGAAAAACTTATATTAAAACAAAGATCATTTACATGTTTGATCAGGCCAAGAAATGCCTCATTTTTGCACTATGGTTAACATATAAAAACTACCATATTATTAAATATACAAAGTTAAATTGCCAAATAGTTGATTAGAATATATTAATTGTTAATTTTTTACATGATTTTATGTTAGAAACATTATACCCTTGTTTTGACTATTTTAAGCATTTTACTTGTAAAAGGTCAAAAATGAGTATCATGTTAATTTTGATGTCATAATGTAGTAAAATTACATTATGATGGCATGGATATATTCCTCTCATCGAGAACTACAACTTTTATTTTTGAAGCAAGTCAATCCTGTTGAGCAAGGTGCAGCGACAATATTGTCATTGTTGTCAACACAGTCAGATAGATCGGTTGATGCAGTGGACAGGATTTCAGAGGTTATTCAGAGTATGTACAGTGATGTTAAATGCTTATGAGGATTTTTTGATGTTTGGGTGAAGTTGTTACAGGTTTTTTGTGCAAAGTTGAAAAAATCGTCATGTTGTGGCTGCTCCACAACGTACCCCAAAATTGGGGACCCACCTTTTTGCATATTTTCCAAGAAGACCGAAGTGGCCCATATGCTAAAGATCAAAGAAAAAGTAAAACACCGCAAAGAAAAAAAGTGTCGCGATATCGTGACATGTTGCATTTTTGTGGTCCAAAGCAAAGAGAAAAAGCAAGGAGAAAAAAGTGTCGCGATATCGTGACATGTTGCATTTTCGCGGCCAAAAGAGAAGAGAAAAATCAAGGAGAAAAAAGTGTCGCGATATCACGACATGTTGCATTTTCGCGGCCAAAAGAGAAGAGAAAAAGCAAGGAGAAAAAAGTGTCGCGATATCGCGACATGTTGCATTTTCGCGGCCAAAAGAGAAGAGAAAAAGCAAGGAGAAAAAAAAGTGTCGCGATATCGCGACATGTTGCATTTTCGTGGCCAAAAGAGAAGAGAAAAAGCAAGGAGAAAAAGTGTCGCGATATCGCAACATGTTGCATTTTCGTGGCCAAAAGAGAAGAGAAAAAGCAAGGAGAAAAAGTGTCGCGATATCGCAACATGTTGCATTTTCGTGGTCTAAAGCAAAGAGAAAGAGCAAGGAGAAAAAAGTGTCGTGATATCGCGACATGTTGCATTTTCACGGTCCAAAGCAAAGAGAAAGAGCAAGAAGGAAAAAGTGTCGTGATATCGCGACATGTAGCATTTTTGTGACTCAAAAAGGGCAGGTAGGCAGAGAAACAAAAGTGTCGCGATATCGCGACATGTTGTATTTTTGCGACTCAAAAAGGGCAGGAAGGCAGAGAAACAAAAGTGTCGCGATATCGCGACAATGTTGCATTTTTGCCAAAGGAACAGAGTAGTTGACAGTGCGTCTGATATTAGTGATGAACACTAGGATAGTGAAACTGAAGACTCCATAGTGACGTGGACCTATAAGGAATAAATCGAAGATTGAATAAGGTAATTTGTCACATAAGGACAAAATTCAATGAATAAGACAAAACGTTACATAAGTAATCTTTAATGATTTGAAATCATCTAAGATGGTCGTTACACATGGAAAGAAGCGGACGCATGCCCATGTGGAGAAAAGGAAATGAAGGGTCACAAAATAGAAAACGAATAGTCATGGAAGGAGAAACAAAATTTTTTCAGAGGTTTTAAATACACCATTCAAAGAGGCCATAGGAAGTTGGTGCTCCTTTCTGTTGGTGTAGAGAAATTAGGGGTTGGTGCTCCTTTCTGTTGGTGCAGATAAATCAGGGGTTGGTGCTCCTTCCAGTGGGTGCTGGTAAATTGATTGTAAAGTTGGTGCTTTGCAAAGGCTGGATTTGGATGGGAGTCCAAACAGTCATTTTGAGGATGTAGCCAAATCGGTGAACCTCGGTACATCTTATGTTGTGTGATGTTCTCTTGTTATACTTGCTTTATTTGGTTTCAAGTTTTCATTGTTTCGACTTTAAGAGTTGAAGATTTAAGTTTTAAAAGAGCTACACTGATTCACCCTCCCTCTCAGTGTCATTGTGAGACTAAAAAATTCGAGCTATAGATAAAAATTTATGAAGGTTACATCATTCTGGAGCTCATGCCTTGGTTTTTTTCTGGAGCTGTTAACAGGTGCAAATCTGCGTTAAGGGGCATATTGACGGATCTACTTGGAATTATCCAAAGCAATTTAAGGAACCAAATTCATAACAATTATATTTCATAGTGGAGAGAACACATGACCCAAATTTGAAGGCATATGGACAAATAATCGGGAAGATATGGGGCCCACAAAATGGCAGTTTCACACTTTTTGACTGCTGGAAATTTTGGTAAAAATCTATGTTAGAGGCCAACTTGACAACAATGTTGGGCATAATTCCTGAGGATTAAAGAGATTAAAACTGAACCAGATGTAATTCATACATCCAAGAACATGCAGGTAAAATTTGGTGTACATTGGAGTTACAAGGTAAAATTTATAAGCACTCCAAAAGGGCAGCTGGGCATGTTTTGACTGCTGTAAAAAATAGGTGACAGTCCATACAAATTCCAACCACCTGTCACTATGAAGGAAGGCATGGAATTTTTCAATTAAATATGCGGGAAACACTTGGAAACAGTTGAGGGAGACTAGGAGTGACTCTTTATCCACTTTCCAACACTTCCACATGATCCAAATAGGAGCAACCAGTCAAAAATATTAAATTGCAGGAAATCTGAAAACAGTCATACAAATTCCATCCAACTATCAATAAATAGCATGGCTTAGAATTTGTCAATTCCATCATGTAAAATCTATAGAATTGGTCTTCTAAGGACTTAGGAAGATTACCTAGCTAGTCAAACTCGCTTTTCTATGCATCTGTGGTCAAAATGGTTAAACTGCCAGATATTTCGGAGCAGCTCCGAAATGAGCAAAACATGACCATTTTTGGTCAAAACTATAAACAAAATGGTCTGAAAGGTGGAAAATGGCGATATCTATATGTATCTAGATGTATGAGGATTTTTCTCACCCCTTCCAACGCATTTCTCCCAATGGATGACACACAACAAGGAAAATGGATATGCTACATCATAACAATTTGCTGCATTTTAAGAAGACTTCTTCAGAACAGTTGCTAAATCCCTAAAAGGTAGCAATAGAATGGATTGACATATGTAATATAATGTTATAAATAATAGGCTCCCATGTTGGTTGATCCAGGTAGAGAGGTAGAGAATTAGAGAAGTAGAGAATAAGGATAGGACTTGTGGTAAGAAAGTAGATCTGTGGCAAATTGCAGTTTTTAGCAGGTTTTCTTGCAAATATTGTAATGTTGCTTAAGACTAAATAAAGTGCAAGATTTCTCATTCATCTTTTGTCCCATTAAATGTTTGAGTGTTTAAGTATTTAAGAGAGAGTTTTTCTACCTTCTTTTGGAATAGGGGAGCAAGGGCCACTTCCAGGTTTAGAAGAAGGCTTATTGGTGACAGGTTTTTCTGCAACTTTTGTTGTAGCAGATTAAGTAGAGACTTGTCATATTTTATTTTTTGTTCATTAGCTGATAGTACATAGATATTTGTGATTTAAACTTAGGTTAATGAGTGTGAGTGTTAATTGGTTCATCAACCTGCAACATTATTGAATTTCCCTTGTTTCCAACAAATTATTTCCCGCTTTAATCCATTCTATTGATCAGTTGGTAGCCTATGTGTTTCATTTTTTCTATTTCATCTCCTTGTTATTATTTTCATTTTGCAAGAGTAAAATAGGTGACATTTATGCAAATTTAGTTAGATTTCAGTTTCCTGCAACTACCTTTTCTTGTCATTTATATTATGCAACAGTAAATAGGTTTCATTCTGCAAAAGTAATCAGGTTTTATTTTTTTGCAATCTTTCTATTCTTGTAATTTTTATTCTGCAAGAGTAATTAGAATTCAATTTTAGTTTATAGGATTAAAGTGACACCAAAACCCCCAAGGTTAACTTGTCCCACCAATAAAGCCTATTTTTTGAATGAGCTGATTTTCAAGCTACCTATATCTCCTTTCATATATAGCCTTGGACACCACCTTGGATTGACAATTATAATGATTAAATGGTGTGATTGATGACACTCATCAATGTTGGTATGAGACTCCTCCCAGCCTCAGCCAAAGAGAACACATGTTTACAAGAGTAAAATAAGATTTGCATGAGAGCCAAATATCCTAAACCATATTTCTACAATGGTTGTCCAAATTAGCTAAACATTGGATTTTCTCACCAACCTGTCTAATCATCTCATCCTCAATAGCCATGTCACTGTGCCAATAAACCCCTACCTCCTTCTCAATACCCATATTAGCTAGGAAGTTTTCCACTTTATTTAGATATCTTCTCACATAAATTGGAATCACATCATCTAATTCCCTCTATAATTCCTTAATTTGAGTGATAAGAATCCTCAACCTCCATATCTTCAAAGTAAAGTTTCTCATACAATCCAAAGCTCCTACCAATATTTATGAATCTGATTCTAGGATTATCCTCCTATAACATTGTTTTACTGCCCAAATAGAAGCATATTTGATAGCTAAGGCTTTTGCTTAATTTTTTGTGGCTCTTCCAGGCCTTGCAGTTCCCAATAGAGCATTGTCCCAACGTAATTCTTGCAAACCACTCTAATTCTAGATCTACCTAGATTACCTTTTGTAGCTCCATGAATATTAAAATTAATTCAACCTTGTGGGAGTGATTTCCAACTAGATTTATCCTACCCCTCTTGCACTTCAACATTATTCTCCATTGTTCCTATAACAACCTGAATTTCTTCTTTAGCATACACTACCACAGTTTCTGTGACTTTGCTTCAAATGACCCGCAAAACGTCATCTAAAGATGAAAAATTTTCTCTAAATTGTTTTCCATTTCTCTCCAACCACACTTGCCACCAAATGAAGTTTAATCCAAGATTTCAATCGATACAAAGAGCTTTAGATTTAAATCTACCCTTCTTCCATATTTACCAAATATTAATCTGATTAAATCACTATTGAATCAAATTTTATAAGATAAAAACCATCACTCCTAGATTTGGTGCATGAATGAGAACTCAAACATTAAGTGTTTAGATTTTTCCTCACTCTTGTAGCATAAAACACATTGATATGGACTAATCATTCCCCTATGATTGAGATTATCAAAAGTAAGAATTCCATTGTGCATGAACTGCTAGGCAAAGAAGTTTAATTTCGTACAACCCTTGGACTGCCAAATATTTCTCCAATCCTCAACCTAATATGCATGAGGAAGATGTTTGGAAAGGATTTTATCATATTCATCCTTCACTATGTAGACTCCAAGGCTACCATATCCCAAAGCTAACTCATCCTCATCATATCTACCTATGAGAAATATTTCTACCAAGATTTTAGTCATGATGGGTGTCAATTCTGGAGGGATTGGAATTGGCCACTCATCCAACTTCTTAAACTACTTAAAATTATAATCCACCAGCTGACTAGTGTTGAAATAATTTTCAATTTGGATCTAACCCCTGCTTTCCATGGCTATTTTTATTGGTTGCAATTCTAGGAATTTAACAATGATAGGTGGGTATTGATCCCATAAATCTGTCCAAAATCGTGCCTTATCTCCTCTATTCACTTTCAAAAATAATCCATCTTTCACTACGTGAGATCCTAACTTTAGAGTCTTCCACACTAAGGAACCATTCCCATCCAAAGGGAAATGACCCACCTCATTTGGGTTTACCTGTCCCAAATATTTACTAGTTAAAAATCTACTGAATAAAGAAGTTGGTTGGGAAATCCACCTCCAATAAAGCTTTCCAACCAAAGCTTTATTATTTAACTTTGATCTCCTTAGTCTCAAATCTCCCTTTACCTTGGGTTGGTTTACTTTCTCCCAACCTACTAAGGCCCATTTCCTATCTCATTTTACTCCTCCCCATAAAAATTTTCTAGCCATCTTGTCCAACTCTTTCCATATGGTATGTGGGGTAGCAAGGATATAAAATTTATAAATTGGCATGGCTTGAATTATTGACTACAAAAATGTTAATCTACCCCCATAACCATTTGTGAGACCAATTATTAATTATTTCCTTGATACAATCCAAAATATTCCTCCAGATATCTATATTCAGTTTTTTAAAATGCAAAAGGACCCCCAAGTATACTTGAAGAACACAAGCTTATACTGAGAGGGGGGTGAACAATATAAGACCACTTTTTACTTTTCTTTCCCAAACAATATTATGCAATGTATAAATAGCAATATAAACAACAATAATCAAGCAATTCATAAAACACCTTACATAATAGAGAGACCACAGTTTACGTGGTTCACCTAATGTGGGCTACTCCACGGAGAAAATATTTCACTAAAATTTTCTCAATCAATATCTTTGGAATCCTTCCCTATTACAATATTTATGGACCTCTATCCAAAGGATATACCAATCCCCTAAATCAATTTCGTGGATCTTTATCTACAAGAGAAATCCTTCTCTTTTGCTCTGGTTGGTGATCCTCTAGAATACTACTACCTCCACTACACTGGCTTGTGGATCTTTATCAACTAAAGGCTCTTGTACCAACTCAGAAGACCTATCCTTACTACCTTGACTGATGGATCTCTATCCATTGGAGACTACTGTCCTCTCTACTCTGTCACCTCTAAAGCTTTGTCTCAAATTTGCACTAAACACAATCCTTCGGTCTAGCACAAATCTACTCAATCTCTGTCTCTGGTCTAGCACAAAATTATCCTCAAATCTACATCAAACTCTTCTCCACAAGTCCACTCAGAACTTGCTCAATTTTGCTCAACAAGTCCACTCACAACTTGCTCAAATCTGCTCAAAAAGTCCACTCAAAACTTGCTCAATCTGCTCAACAAGTCCACTCAGAACTTGCTCAAATATGCTCAATAGGTCCACTCAGAATCTGCTCAAATTTTCTCAATAGGTCCACTCAAAAACTAATCAAATCTACTCAAAAATTCCACTCAGAACTTGTCCAAATCTACTCAACAAGTTCACTCAGAACTATTCCAAATATACTCAATAATTTCACATAGAACTTAACAAAATCTGCTCAATAAGTTCACTCAGAACTTGTCCAAATCTGCTCAATAAGTTCACACAGAACTTGCTCAAATATGCTCAACAAGCTCACTCAGAACTTGTCCAAATATGCTCAATAAGCTCACACAAAAATTAACCAATCTCATAGAAACATAAAGAGAATTGTTAGAGACCCAATATGTTTCAACTCAATGCTCAAACACTTTACCAACTCAAATCAGAATATAGAATAGTTTGTCTTATGGTACTTGAACAATCACTTCACACACCCACTTGACTAGGCTCAACCAACTCTACTCAACCAATCACTCAAGAAACAACCCTTGCTCACAAACCCTAGTTGTAACATGTAAACATCAGCTCAAAATATTTCCAAAAATGCTCAACAAAAAAACTCACATAACAATGATACTCATGTTCTTTTCAAACTCTAGTTCAAGTTATTTGTACAACAACTCACTTCAACAACAATGCTTATAAAAAAATCTTCGCATAACTATGATACTCATGATCTTTTACACAACCCTAACTCAAGTTCTTCACACTACCAATGGATTCAACAACAATGCTTATAAAACAAGGTTTTAATAACAACTCTTTATTCCAGAAAACCTTGAAGCATTAACTCAAACACTCTAAAAAAGGAAACCCTAATCAAGTCATTTTTACTCCAAAATTATTTTCCAAAAACCAATCAATCAACTCAACTATGGAAGAATGTGCTCATACCTTTTTCTTGATGATGAAGTGATCTCATAAATCTGCCACAACCACAAACACTTCTATGCCAAACTTAAAGAGGTTAGAAAGTAAATCTTTTCTCACAATATAATGTAAAATACTCAATTACACCTTATCACTCCACCTTTCAAAAACAACCATCAACATACATAAAGTATTTATCCAATCACACCTTATAAACTCCCAACTAATAATAAATTCAACATCCACCACAATAACTCAAAACCTCTTTAATAAATTTCAATGGCAAGAAGAACTTTGGAAAAAATCAAATCCTCTTTCTTTAAAACATAATAACATAAATCCCTTCTCAACAAAACAATCTTTCAAAAACCTTTTAACTCCAAATGCAATTTAATTAAAAATAAATCTTCACAAACCCTTATAACTCCAAATGACCTTTTAATAAAACCTTAGAAAATATAAATTTTAATAAAAAATTACCTTTGCCACTAGTGGGATTCGACCCCATGATATTTGCCTCCGTGAGTGCTCTAGCCGTGGGCTTGACCACCACGTGTGCTAGATGCACGTTTGAAAATCAACGAGCACTTTGTTCTCCTTCTTCACCACCTGGTGCTCAAATCGAACGCAAAACAAAAAGTCTTCCTTTGGCACGTCCACGAGAATCGAACGTGGAATCCTCATTTCTCGATGCATTTGCAAAGAATACGCTACCAATGGACCATCGTGTCATATGTGGCTCAAAACATACACTATCCTCTTTTTATCTTCTTCCTTGGCACTAATAAGATAAAGATCTCTGTCTTCTTCCTCAATATTCATGATGCACGAAATATCTTCAACTTTTTCGCATGGGAATTAATTCGTTGAGGGGTAAGTTTTGAATACCCCTTTGGGCATTAATTTATACACAAAACCACCATTTGAATTTAGATGTCGGCGCTCCTTAATTTTGATTATGTCGACACTAGCTAAACCTTTATATAATTTATAAATTATTTAAATTCCAATAGAATTTAAATTTTATAAATTATATTTTAAAACCTTTGACTTTAATAAAATTAAAGTCTTCTATGGGGTAAATTTAAACTTGCAACTTGTACTCCACTGATCTGATTCAAAATATTCTGCCACCATGGGTTTAATTAAACCCTCATAAAATATTATTTTTCCAATTTATTCTTCAACTCTTCGCTTTGTTCCTGGTGTTAATAATGGTGTGCTCCATGGTGTTGATGATGGCTCCATTTGTTCACTTTGGCATCAATGATGAATTTTTCACCTTGACATCAATGACAACTAACTGAGCTCAAAATGTCCAACAATACCAATGGGAGAGAAGTCCTCATGAATCCCAAGATCTCTAAGATTCTTTACTGAAGCCTTTGATCAAGATTGAAAAATACCACTTTGGATTTTTTTATCATTGATGACTTGGTTTGTGGTCCTAAGGTAGACATTAAGTGGATCTCTAATCATTCTTTCTTCCCTGAAGTTGGCCACACCCACCAATATTGTGTCATCCACAAATTGTAGGTGAGTCAAAACTTCCTCACCCACCTTAATACTTGTTAGCAAACCTCGTTGTCTTCTCCTCAATATGAGTCTACCCAAGCCTTCAACCAATATGAGAAAAAATAGGGGAACAAGGATCTCCTTGAAAAAGGCCTCGATTAGATCCAAACGGTTGCGAGGGAAGACCCTTAATTAACACTGAGTATGTCTAAGTAGAAACACAACTCATGAGCCACTCTATCCAATCCTAAGAGAAACCAAAGGTTGTCATCATCCTTGATAAAAAGCTGCACTCCACCCTATCATAAGCATTTGACAAATCCAATTTTACAAAAATTTTGCTATTACCAGATTTTTGCATTGAATGGATTGCCTCCTGAGCTAGAATCACACCATCCAAGATTTGTCTGCCTTCCAAAAAACCACTTGTCTGAGGAGATAATGCTATGTAGAAGAGGTTTTATCCGCTCAACCATTACCTTTGTGATTATTTTATATATGACATTGCATAAGGCAATATGTCTATAATTTGAAATATGCACCCCCTCCTCCCCTTTCAAAATTAAGGCAATGAATGTATGATTTAATACTTTAATAATTTTTTACTACCTATGGACTCCTCTATAATAGCCATTACATCTTACTCCAAGTTGTCCTAGAAGGCATGCAAAAACTCAAGCGAAAATCCATCCAGACCTGGTATTTTTTGATACTCATTTCAAAGACTACTTTCTTGAGTTCCTCTCTATCATTGGGTTTAAGTAGGACCTGATTTTATTATTCAAATATAATAGAGGATATGATAGCAAGAACTTATTTTTAAGCCTCTTCATCTTGCATCATACTTTCCTTAAACAATTTAGAAAAATAATCCATTGAATGGAAATGCATACCTAATATTGTATTAAAGGAGTGCCCGTTCACATCATGAAGAGCTTCCAAATTGTTCATCTATCTCCTAGCACAAGCAACCCAATGAAAAAATCTAGTATCTTTATCACCTTATAATAACCAAGTGGTTATTTCTCTTTGTTTCTAGTAGATCTCCTCTTGGTTGCCAATGTCCTCAAATACTTATGCAATGCATCATCCTTTTCTTTGAGCTACTTTGTAATTGTCCCTTCCTTGAAGTGTTTTTAAACCTCATCCCATCTGGCCACCAATGGAGGTATTTGGACTTGGAAGTTTTTCTTGTTAGCTCGCCTCCATTATTTTAGTTGATCCTTGACATAATGAAGCTTCTTGTGGAATCTAAACATTATTGTCCCATATGTTGGGTATCCCTCTTCTCACCACTATAGAATTTTCTTTCGAAGTTCCTTTTTTGTAACCAAAAGTTTTCAAATTTGAATGGTTTGTGATGCTGCACTTTCTTGATCCCCCCTTACAAAAAAATAGGAAAGTGATCCAAAAATGGACCCTCCAAAATATAAAATTTTATATTCCATTTCACAAATGCCTCCTCTAAAATAAAAAAATGTTCTAACTTCACCTTCCTTCTATGTGGCTCTCTCCTCTTATTAGTCAAAGTATAGTTGGTTCTAGGACATTTAATATCCACAAGTGTAATGCATGGACTTGGGCAATCATAAGTCGATCTCTTGGATCCAAAATTGGGGTTCCCCCTTCCTTATATCTAGAGGATAATTTAGCATTAAAATCCCTAGGAACAATCTAGTCTAACTCCTCCCTTGAGACTCTCATGTTATGCACCACTTTTCATTGATGCATCTGATCATCTAGGTTTTAAGCCCCATAAAAAATTATGATTAAAACTTGCTCAGTTGTCACATTGTTCCTAAAATGTGATGTGAGGACACCCCTCCAAGCTATATGTTCTATTTCCTTCCATTCAAGAGAGTTCCAAAAAGTAACTATCCTCCATAATATCCCTTGGGTAGACACTTCCATATGACTAGCACCCCTCCAAAGACTATTTACTATTTTACACATAAAATCCAACATTTATCTCCTGGATAAGCAAAAAATCTATTTTACATTTTTCTAAGAGTCTTCAAACAACAGATTGATAGGTTCTACTTTTTAAACCCCTAACATTCCATGATTTTATAATCATTATTTACCTTGAGATCAATAAGAGTTTATTGGTCTCACCGATCCTCTAGTGATCAGTTTGTCTCCTTGAACTGCTATTAATATCTTATTTGATTTTCTACCCACTTCTTGAGAGCTAATATTTTTTATCTCTTTTCCACCTGAGTTATTCCTAGAGTTGGTCTTTCTCTGTTCTTTTCTGCTACCCATGATGACATCCTTAATTATCAATTGATCTTGCTTATGCACTATCAATGCCCCTACAATATCTAATTGTGGTAACTCATTGTACTGAATTACCTACTCTAGGATGGGAGGAGGTGAAAGAGGGACTTGAACATGGTTGTTATTATTTTCATTATTCCCATCCACTCCTTCCATGAATTTTTATTCTTCTTGGTCCACCACTATCTTGAATATCTCATACCTATTTGAGGGCTTGAGTTGGGTTTGCTCTTTACCATATTTTTTATTTTACCTTCTTCTTTTGGGCTGTTCAAAACCATCTCCCTATGTTTTTTTACCCTGAGAAATGTTGGTCATTTCTTTGTTGATTGTTGACTTACCCTCCTTAGGAAGATTCAATATTTCTAGATGAACCTCCATTTTTATGTTCATATTTTTTGGCAGGATCAATCCAAATGCCCATGTTTATGGTAAACTCTACACTTGAATGGCAATGCCTCATAATCCAGTTTCTAAATCCAAGATAGTCTTGCAAGTTCAAGTTCAACCTCTACCAACAAAGACTAGATGAGATCCATTTTCATGCATAATATAGCATAAATGACTGTGTTTCCTTCCATTGTATCTCTGGAAACACCCAAATATATTCCAAGGGAATTGCCTATGATTTCAAATACCTGCTCACTCCAAAACTCCATTACTAGTGCATACAAACGAATCCAAACTAGGACAACAATGGGTTCAATTCAAGGATCATATACCACTCTCCAAGGCTGAACAAATAATCCTTCTAGACCATGATTCCTCTTTTTTTATTTGAAATCCCTATTTCTATCAGTAAGTGAAGAAAAACTAACAATAAATATTCATTACTAATAAACCACAAAGAATACTCACCAAGAGGCTCCCAGTTTTGCCAAACCCAAGAGTGCAAAAAATTTAGGGTAGGGTAAATACCCATGAATTTACAGATCAAATCATGATTGGATCTATATAAGACTATTTCTCCCACCATCTTGTGCTCAATGATAATATTTGGCCTTGATTTTTACTGTGGCAAGCATCCATTGAATCGTTGAGATGTTGATCTTTTTCTAGCAGTTGTAAAGAGCATTTTTAATGTATTTTTTGTGCTTCTTCAATCTCTACTGGAGATTTATCCTTTAAAAAATTTGCAAAAGAACTTTGTCTCTCTAAAAGAGGATCCGAAGGTGTCCCCATTGGGTCCTCCTGGGGCAACAATATTGTCTTCAACTCCACAACAAATAGAAATCCCTTCGTCTACCCAACATATGCCCTAGTTTTATCTTCCAAAGCTTCGTTATTCTAACCTTGTTATGGTTAAATCCACCTTATAACTTATAATTAAGCTTTATTTCCTCTTGTTACATTGGTTTAGGTTAAACTCATTTTATGTAATTAAGGTTTTGGTAGCGGTATATATACCCTGCCACTCCATCCATTGCATCAAAGTGTTGTGAATATTATCTATAGATAATATAATGATTATTATGGTGCCTTAGAATACCCACTATATTTTTTTCTCTTTTGTCATTTTTTACTCTTTCTATATAATATTTGATTGGATGGATTGCTTCTATTCATTTTTTTAAAATAGGTGTGAATTCCAATAGTGTGTATATTCATGAACTTAACAAAATTATGATTAAGCTTTTATTATAGTGATTGATGATCTCTTAGATGAATTGCATGGTCCTCATTTATCAAATATGGATTTGAGGTTAGGTTCACTAGATTGGTTTACGAGAAGAAGATATTCCCAATACTACCTTTTGAACAAATGGACACTATAAACTTTTGGTCATGCTTTTTGGTCTCACAAATGTCCTATCTACATTACAAAGTTTGGTGAATTAGACTTTTTGGTCCCTTAAAAATTTATCTTGGTATTATCTGATGCTATCCTAGTATACAAATAGATATGGAAAGAATTTCTTGTCCTCTTGGAGCAAACTCTACAACTTCTTTCAAAAAGTTAATTATTTGTAAAGCTTTCCAAGTGTTCTTTTGGACGAATAGAGGTAGAATATCTCATACATTTGTCTCAAAAGTAGGTGTTAAGATCAATCATAAGAATATTAAAGATAATGAATTCACCTAAACCAAAATCCCTCAAAAGCCTAAAAGGATTCTTGGGTCTCATAGGCTATTCCCACAAGTTTATTAAAAACTATGTTAATAAAAATGCAATTATGTGGTTGAGAGTGGTAGAAAGGGATTTTGAACTATTTAAATAGTCCATGTCCATCATGCTAGTACTAGCTATGCTATATTTTTTCAAACCATTTACAATTTGGTCATGCTTTTTGGTCTCACAAATGTCCTATCTACATTACAAATTTTGGTGAATTAGACTTTTTGGTCCTTTAAAAATTTATCTTGGTATTCTCTGATGCTATCCTAGTATACAAAAAGATATGGAAATAATTTCTTGTCCACTTGGAGCAAACTCTACAACTTATTTCAAAAAGTTAGTTATTTGTAAAGCTTTCCAAGTGTTCTTTTGGATGAATAGAGGTAGAATATCTCATACATTTATCTCAAAAGTAGGTTTTAAGATCAATCATAAGAATATTAAAGATAATGAATTCACCTAAACCAAAATCCCTCAAAAGCCTAAAAGTATTCTTGGGTCTCATAGGCTATTCCCACAAGTTTATTAAAAACTATGTTAATAAAAATGCAATTATGCGGTTGAGTGGTAGAAAGGGATTTTGAACTATTTAAATAGTCCATGTCCATCATGCTAGAACTAGCTATGCTATATTTTTTCAAACCATTTACAATTGAAAGTGATTCATGAGGAAGTGGAATTAGAATAATATTTATGCAAGAAGGATGACCTTTAACATTTACTACTACGGTGTTTGTAGTTAAAAATTCAATAAAATCAACCTATGAGAAATAGATGTTAGTCATTCTTCATGTTGTCATTGGCAACTATATCTTGCGAGGAGACACTTTTACATCAAGAAAGATCACCAAAACCTTAGATACTTCTTAGGAAAAATTATTGTCATCAAAATAGTAGAAGTGGGTTACTAAGTTGTTGAGTTATGATTATGAAATTATTTACAAAATATAAAAGGACAATGTTGTGGTTGATGCTTTGTCTCACCAATCAAATATTAGATGATACTTTATGTTTTATCCTTACAAAATCTAGACTGGTTACAAGAGGTCAAACAAGAATGATATCAAGATGCACAAATTCACCTTATTCAATAGCTAATCACAAGTTCCTTCACTAAGTTAGGATATTCATGGAATGAATAATTCTTACATCATAAAGGGTATATTGTACTAGCTATAAATTAAACTAGTCAAGAAAAATAATTACAAGAACTACATGCATCATTGTTTGTAGGGAAGTCTAGATTCTTGAAGATATATGAAAGAACTAAAATGAACTTGTGGGTGGGTTTGAAATATTTATAAAGAAATTTCTTGAAGAGTGTGACACTTGCTAATACCATAAAGAAAAAATAGTTAGAATTATAGGCATGACACAACTATTATCAATTTCAACTATGGTATGGATAAACATTTTTATCAGTTTTATTGAGGGATTGCCTAAGTTGGTAGGCAAAGAAATTATTTTTATAGTAGTGGATTACCTCTCAAAGTATGGTTATTTTTGTCCATTAGCCCACCCTTACAAATTCTCAACCTTACTTGAACATCCATTGATCAAATTTTCATCTTTAAAATTTGCCTACTTTCATTATTTATGAATATGACCTGACATTCACTAATCATTATTGGAAGGAATTATTTAAGCTACATGAAACTGTAGCCGTGGAATTTTGACACATTTCACAAAAAATTCCTACTCCCTAGTAAAAATGTTGTCCCTCATCAACAACATACCATACCTCCTTCAGCCCTTACCTCGATTCTCATACCATTTACAACTGAATCAAATATTTTTATCCCTCTCCACAAAATTTGAATGATTTCGATAAATAAGGAACAATTTGAATTTAGGTAAACCAAATGTGCGTCTAAATTTGGTGCATTGTTTGGATTTCACCTTCAATCTGGGTAATATTGGATTTTTAGAGAATTCAAAATCGTCCGAATTTTCCTAGATTGGAAAATTTCTAAATTTCCCTAAATAGATTCGATCTATCTTCGTCACCATCCCTATTTTATTGACCTACCTTGGATTTTAAATCCCACAAGCTATCCCTAGACAAACCTAATGATTATTTTGCAAGAAAATTTAAATGGAGAAAAAACTTTCTTGTGCTTTTTTGCAGGTTCTAGAGGAGATATTGACATCCGATCATCATTCCAGAGACTACCAGAGATGATAGTGAGTATTATTGATTCAGAATTTATTTGTCCTTAGCATGTATTTATCAAGTTGCAAGTTTTAATGAATTTGGCAATGTCCAAATTTATTGATGAAACCTGAAATTGCTCTCCAAATCCTTAAATTAGACTATGATAGGTTTTTCAATATAACCATTGCAGGTTTTAATGAATTCAAAGCCATCTAAATTTACCGAAGATATCTAAAATTGCATAGACTCATGCTGGGCATAATATCATAGCCTTAGGTTTATCATAATAATTCATGTTTGCATCTTAGTCTCTACATGTTTTTTTCCTTTGCCATATTTACTACTATTACTGCTTTTCTTCCATCAAATTTACATGTTTTGCATTATATATAGAGATCCATTATGTTTCTCACAGTTTAATAAAATAATCGAGGGTATCTGATTATCGCAAATCACAATTTGTTGCGGCCTAAGCAGATCCTCCACCCCTAACTACAATTTTTAGTGTTATGTTGTGAAGTTGCAAGTGTTGAATGAATCCAAAGCCATCTGAATTTGCATGATGAGTCCCAAATATGCTTTGCATTTTTGAATATGCTCTAAAAAAAACTTGAATCCATCTGAGGACAAACATCTAGAACAAGTAAGGGTTTTATTCTAAATTACTTTTAGTTTTCAATGCTTTAACTCTGTATTATTATGTTTTAGCAGTATCTTCATAAAAAGAAAAATGAAAAAGATAAAAATATAGACTTAGTTATATTCTTCTTTGCATCAATTATACTAGTTGAAAAACTCAAAAGAAAATATAAAAAACATAGACTTAGTTATATTCTTTTTTGCATCAATTACACTAGTTGAAAAACTCAAAAGAAAATATCAAAAATATAGACTTAGTTGCATTATATTTTGCATCAATCATACTAGTTGAAAAACACAAAAGAAAAAAAATATACACACATGTTAGCATAGAATCTACCTTTTTACTTTCAGTGCATATAAAGAAATCTTTGCATCTTAGTTAAATTTATAAGCTTTCTAGCTAGAACTGTATACAATTGTTTTCATGGAAATTTGAAGTGCATATAGTTAGGTATAGTTGCATTTGGCCAAACCCTAGGCATGTGCACATCAAAGAATCCAACAAAAACCCACCTTACCTAGGCATGGAAACCACCATTAAAGTATTTCCTGGTGAACGCCACCTAATTCATCGACAAACACCAAGGAGAACACAACTCAAGTGCTTCTCGTATGAGGTGTAGGCACATAATTTCCCCTCCCCCTTTCAGGTGCGAATCCATTAGCCTAAAGGAAAGGAGTGCAAAAAATTTGGGTCTACATTCTTTGGTGAACCCGACATGAAAACACCCTTATTCTAAAATCGTTGCTTTTTATTTTGTTTTTGAAAATAAAAATAAAAAAGGTCATTTAAGCATGTGTTTCTTAGATTAAGCCATATAAATTAGATATTTTTCAAATGAATCAAATCACATATTTTTCATTTTTACATAATTTTTGCTAAAAAGAACCACATACAATAAATTCTTCCGCGTATTTAGCTGGTTTGGACACAATGGGACATACAATGAAGGCTTATAGACCTTTAGAAAGGGATTATCCTTTCACCTGTACTCGAAAAACTTAAAACCTTTAATCAAGAAATTAAAATTAGGCTAGTCCAACAACTATCATAGCCATGGAAAATAGCACACATCTCTTTGAGGTGTATCACTACCGATGGTGAACTGGATCAAAACTAGTAGAACTTTACCTTCCTCACTGCTTGGACTTCATCACCAAGCATTTGTATGAGGGCATCCATGTGAAAATCCTAATTGAAAAATGAGACAACTTGGCCTACAACTTGCAAAACAGTTCAAAAAATAAAACTTTAGTTAGAAAAAGAACTTTTGTTTTAAGATATCTTTTGCCTTTTTCATTTTTACATTACTTTTTTTTCTAAAAACAAAACAAAAAAAATAAAAAATCTAGAAATTTTTTAAATGGTAGACAATAGTACTAAAGAATTTTCCCTTATCGACCTTAGGAAGGAACTTATAGAAAAAGAAGTTGACATCCTCTTTAGAAGTAACAGGGAAAATTGGGGAGACTTGTGGCAAAACTTTGATCTCATTAAGAGAAGGGCTGAGAAATTGAAACAAATTAAAAGGATAGACATAACGAAAGCCTTAGGTGCAGATTACTACTCCCCCTATTTCAAAATTAAAAGGAGTTGTGAACATTGGCTAGAGAACAAAAGGGCTAGCATCCATTCCATAATTTACCCATGGGAAAGTTATTTTGAAGAATCAGTAACCGTTCACCAATTCCTAGCAAACCTAGAGGAAAAAGAGGTAGCTTTTGAACAAAAAAGATGCTATCACAAAGCACCTAGAGCAGTCCTCTTTAGATACTTTTACCACAAGCTTCAATTCCAACCCCCTACTTTTGGGACTAAGAATATTACTCTTGTTCACTTCATTCACCTTTTGAAAAAGGACTTTGTGTTCGAAGAAGAACATTTTATGAGCCCAAAATATTTAGAGCCTATCAACGACATCTATAAGCTCTTTCAAGAAGAGTAAATCACCTAGTTCTATTATTTAATTTTTTTATAAATACTTAGTAAAAAAAGTATTTTTATTTTAATAAAAAAACAACAAAAAAATATGCCTAAAACCTTAAGGAATGGTAAACAGGTGGTGACCGACTTTGAATGGGAGTCGGATAATGAAAACCCTAATACTGAAATAGAGATAGAAGAAATACAAGAAGAACAAGTTGCACAAATTGAACAAAATGATAACAACCCATTACAGATTTGTTAGTTCTAGAGGAACCATTTCCAAGAATGATAACAACCCATCCTTCTTCACAACTTATTTCCATAGAACAAACATCAACTACTAGATCACAATCTATTCAAAATGATTTTTCTATTCCACATCAATCAAGCAACATTGTGGCTATAGTTGGAGCCATTACTAGACAACAAGATCAATATTAAAATTTTCAATTACCTACAACTCAACCAAATGATGGGGATCAACCACATTTTGTTCTAAAACCACCTCATAAGAGGAATAATGTAATTCAACCTCAACAAAATACTCCTTTTGATATTAATGAACAACTAGCTAATACAACAGCTAGGATTTCTCTTCTTGACATTCTTAGAACTTCATCTATTCATAGGGAAGAATTAATGAATACCCTAAGTCAAATGATGGTGCCTCAAGACATAGAGCCAACTACCGTAGTTAATGCCATAGCCTCTCAAGGAGTTGACTACATTGATTTTTATGATAAGATATACCTCCTCAAAGTATACATAGGGATACTGCTTTATACATAACAACATTAATTGGAGAGGTGTGTGTTAAGAGGGTTTTGATTGACAATGGTTCATATTTGAATATTTGTACCTATGAATTTTTCAAAAGGTTTGGATTTAGAAACAAAGATTTAAGAAGAATTGAAATGATCATTAAGGCTTTTAATGACGAAACCCAGGAAGCTTGTGGTGTGATATCCATCCCATTACAAGTTGGGCTAGATTTTTGGATACATCCATTTTTGTTGTATCTTGTCTAGCATCATATAACATCCTTCTAGGATGCCCTTAGATCAATGCAATGAGAGCAGTCCCCTCTAATTTGCATCAGTGTGTAAAATTTGAGTTTAAAAATCAATTTGTCACCATTCATGGAGACCCTAGACCATTTGAAATGTGTGCAATGGTAGATCCCATTAATGTTCCATTTTGTCTAGCCCTATTGTCATTGTCCCCTATTTCTCCTAAGTCTTCTTCCCCAAAGACTGAACCTTTACCTTCTTCTGAAATACCCATACCTTCTAAAACTAATAATACTTCTACATCATACCCTCTTACAAATGAGGCTTTACCAAATTTATCCACCATATTAGCACCCATAGAGCATGCTAGTTTTGCTGTACAAGACTACATTATCTTGTATCAATTACCGCCATCCCTGTGAATGATAGGTTTACCTCACAAATGGGGAAATATATATCATGTTGGGAGTTGTACTTTTATTTTTGTAGGATGTTCCCCTAATAAAATCAACATTAAATAAATGAGCTTTACATTTGATGAGAACATTTTTTCTCAATGTTATTTCTCCAACAGATATATAAAATATAAGCAAATTATATGTGGTATGTGTTATAAGGGTAAAGATTTGGGTCATTTTGAAAATGGTATATGTGAACCCTTTGAGGTTGAGGAATTGCATGTTCGATGTGGTATCGACTATATTCCTAGAAAATCTCAGCCTTTTCCCGTCGATGAAGATGATCACCTAATCACATATGGTGAATATTTAGAAAATCAAACATATTTAATGAATATTTTTTTGGTAAGTTATATTAAAAGTGGACTTTTATCAAGGATTCCAAAACCTGATTACAAAGGATCAAATTACAACATAATACATCAGATTGTAACAAAAGGTAACACTAGAGGAACACAAACAAGAAAAGGGATGCACCATCCTAAATGCCAGAGGAAGGCGTAATCCTTTGTGCTAGAGGAAGACGACTTCCTATGCACCAAAGGAAAAATGGGCAGGAAGGGAAAGCTCGCCAGAGAACCAAATTTGAATCAAAGGGCGCCAAACAAGTATTTGAAGCAAACAAAGGGCGGGAGAAAGTGCCAAACCGCCCCATCCACTAAAAACCATTTTGAAACTTTTCCAAGGGCGGGAAAAGGAAACAAAGCCAAGATTTTAAAATTTGAAACAACCCAAGGGCAAGAAAACTAGAAACCACCCTTGGGAAACAGGCCTGAGAGAAAACAACTTCCCATGTAGGGGAAAACCAAAAAGAAATAGAAAATCCACCTTGAACCAAAGGGTGGATCAGTGTAGCAGAATGAATCATACAGGGATAGTGCAAGATTATGAAAACTAAAGAGACCACTCCCTAAAAGCCTAAAAAATGAATCAACATAAAGAGGAAAATCGTAGGCTATGAAATCCTCATGCAGTGGAACAACAACCTGGAGGATGGTGCATCAGTGGAACAGGAACAAGAGGAACTTCCCAGGCAATGAAGTCCTCAAGAAGGAAAAAGGAAGTCTTCGAGAAACAATGACCCAACATAGGAAACAACAACAGTGGAACAACACGTTAGAAGGAAAGGCAGGAAAGTGCAATAGGAATCCAAGAAGAAGGAGTCACGAGGAGACACAACTACAGAAAAAAATCCCAAAATAAAAGGAAGCAGCTAGGCATCCCAAAAAAATTTCAACACCAAAGCTTCAAGGATGCAGAGAAGAAAAACCTGCAAGTACTCAGTAGCAAGAAAACCAGAGGCCCATCCCTGAAGCCACAAAAATAACTGAAAACCTATAGGAACCAACACCACAAACCCAAAGAGCAGAGTCACAGTAGAAAGCACATGGTAACCCCTGAAACCGAAAGGATGCTGTGCAAAACTACTCATGAAGCCAAAATTCCTCAGACCCACCAACAAACAACTTCAAGGAAATGAAAGAGGAAGTCCTGAAAGGATTCAACAACAAGAAGAACAGAGGCCCGCCTGAAGCCATGAAAGAAGCTAAAATCCCCCAAGAGCCACCACTTCAGACCCAAAGAGCAGAGCCACAGTATAAAGTGCATGGTCCCTCCAACCAAAAGGATGCTATGCAAAACTGCTCATGAAGCCATAAATCCTAAGACCCAACAAACCACAACTGAAGCAACCCAAAGGAAAATCGAGAGGAAGAATTCCAAAATCTACCTAAGAAAAACCCTAGGAAAAGTCCCAAAGAAAAACCTGAACACAACCCAGAACCCAAGCACCAAAGGATGGAACAGTGGAACAAAAAATGGGACAAGTTTTCCCACCTTAGGGCAAGGAAAGGGGCAGAACAATGGATCAAGGATCTCCCCCCCAAAGGATATCATCTACAACACATTCCTTTCGTAAAGGATGGGATAGGTGTTAAGGAAACTACGAAAGGAACAGGGTCCTAGGACAGGGACAAGGAAAGTATGCAGGTAAGAGGAATAGGACTTCCACGGGAAGTCACCCTGCAGAGCCTCCCTCCCAAGTAGTTTTTGGTCTTACATATTTAATGAATATTAATAAGAGAAATAAAACTCATTTATTTTATTGCAATATAATTTTAGTGGTCCATATGAAAATGATTGCCACTCCAGATGAGTGTGTAGAAGATGTCTTTTTTGACATCCCTCTCGAAGAATTCATAAGGAATAGTTTTTTATTTAATGGATCTATCCCATGTATAGCTCATGTTTAAACAATAACTACACATGAAGAGTTAGCCAAACTATCCCTAGAAGAACTCCAAGAAATGGATGTTTCACTTGCCCCTCCTAAATTCAAAAGGGACTTGAGTATTTTGGTATAAGATATTTTAAAAATTAATATTGGAACATAAACCAATCCTCACATGGTTAAAATCAGAGTTGCCTTGAATAAAGAAGAACAAAGTAAATACATATAACTTCTTTTAGAATACCCTGACATCTTCACATAGACATATGCAAATATGCCTAGCTTAGATCCTTATGTAGTCATGCACCACTTAGTGGTTCGTCTTGATTCTAAACCTGTAAAATAAAAACTTAGAAAAATGCATCCTAAAGTAGCCTTGCTGGTTAAATATGAATTACAAAAACTTTTAGATGTTGATTTCATTCAAGCCATAGACTATTATGATTGGATATCTAATGTTGTACCAGTAACCAAAAAAGAGGCTACTAAAATTAGAGTATGTACTGAATTTAGGGATATCAATGTTACATGTCCCAAAGATGACTTTCTCCTTCCTAATATGGATCAAATTATTGATTTCATGGTAGAAAGCTGGATGTTATCCCTTATGGATGTATTTTCAGGATATAATAAAATTCGTATAGCACTAGAGGATCAACTTAAAACTGCCTTCATTACACCATGGGGATATTTTTGTTGGAAAGTAATGCCCTTTGGTTTAAAGAATGCAAGGGCAACTTATCAACGAGCTATGACATATGTATTTCATGATATGATGTATGAAATTCTACATGATTATGTGGATGACATCATAGCTTGATATATTAAGGAGAAAAATCACATTCCCAACTTACGATGAGTATTTAATAGACTCCGTGAGTATAAAGTCCGTTTAAACCCAGACAAATGTGTGTTTGGAGTGAAATCTGATAAATTATTAGGATTTAGTGTTTCTATGCAAGGAATAGAGGTATATGCTATCAAATTTAAAGCTATTATTGATATGCCACCATTGAAAAATTCAACAAAGCTTAGGAGTCTACAAGGTGAGCTCCAATTCATTCATCGTTTCATTGATAAATTGGTAGATAAATGTCAACCTCTTCATAATCTAATTAAGAAATATACCCCTTTAAATGGGATTATGATTGTTAAGAAGCCTTTGAAGCTCTTAAAAATATCTACTTACATCGCCAATACTCGCTCCACCTAGGTCTGAGCATCCTTTTATTTTATATATTTCCGCCTCAGAACTTGTGTTAGGAGCCATGCTTGTGCAACATGATGAGGATAAGAAAGAAAGATATATTTATTACATAAGAAGAACCTTGGTAAGTTATGAAACTTGTTATACTCCTCTAGAAAAGCTTTGTCTAGCTGTTGTGTTCTCTATGCAAAAACTATGCCATTATATGCTTAGCCAAAAAATATTTGTCATCACAAAATTTGATACTTTGAGATACTTGATGAGTAGACCTTATTTATCAAGATGAGAAGCAAAATGGGTTCTCACTTTGAGTGAGTTCAACCTACCCTTTATTGGTCAAAAGTCCATTAAAGGGTAAGTCATAGCCGATCAACTCGCCATTGCTCCTCTTGAAGCTACTCATCCCTTAACAATAGAATTTCCATATGAATACCTTAGTTTAGAAGGTGAGCATCCAGACTCTTTGTCTCTATTTTTTAATGGAGCCCATTGTATGAGCAGTGCAGGTGCAGGCATCATATTTTTGTATCCACAAAAATAACTTATTCCATTATCTTTCAAACTCTATTTTTAATATACAAATAACACAATAGAATATGAAGCCTTGATTCTTAGGTTATAAGTAACTTTAGCCTTTAATATTAAAATATTTTTAGTTTTTGGAGACTCGCAACTCGTGGTAAATAAAATTAATAATATTTATAAAAAATGAGATGAGAAACTCCATCCTTATAAATAATATGTTTTAAAACTTATGTCTTTATTCAATAAAGTTACTATCAAATCTATCCCTCGTACTAGTAACCGTTCTATGGATGCTATGACAATAACTACTTTTTATTCCTTTAAAGTTGGATGATGATCATGCTACTATCATCATTCGTCAAATTAGGGAACCCACTTTATTAAAGTCTTGCCTAGTACCCATGGACATCTTTACGATTGAAGAAACATCCTCAAAACCATGGTATGGAGATATCTTTTACTTTCTCCAAAATGGATCATTCCCAGATGGCCTAGATAGAAATCAACATAGATTATTATGTAAATGAGTTGTTTGATTTGTAATCATCGAAAGTACCTTATACAAAAGGTCTTTTGAAGGTATCCTTTTACAATGCCTCAACCTTGATGAATCCAAAAATGCACTAAGCAAAGTGCATGATGGACCTTGCGAAGGTCATTTAGTGGCGGTGCCATAGCCCAAAAATCCTATGAATGGGATATTTTTGGTCCTTCATGGAAAAATATGCCAATGATTATGTGTGTCAATGTGACAAATCTCAGTGATATGCAAATATTGTCCATGCTCCTACCCAAGAGCTTCAAGCCATTTCTTTCCCTTGGTCCTTTTCAAAATGGGTCCTAGACATTATTGGGAAGATTAATCTAGTTTCATTAGATGGTCAAAAATTCATTATAACAACAACTGAGTACTTTACAAAGTGGGTAGAAGCCATGCCATTGACTTCTTGCACAGGAACCCAAGCCTCTAAATTTATTTTTAATCAAATCATCTGTAGATTTGGGATCCTATATACACTTGTTTATGATAATGGAATGTGCTTCAAAAACAAAGACATATAAAAGCTTTGTGCAAAATATAAAATCCAGCATAGATGGTCCAATCCTTACAATTTATAACGAAATGGCCAAGCTGAAGCATCTAACAAAACTTTAATTAAAATCCTAAAAATTTTGGTTAATAAATTTAGGTGAGATTAACATACTCAATTATATCCTACCTTATGGGATTATTAGACCAAGTTCGAACCCCTTCATGCACTTCTCCCTTTGTATTGGTATATGGTGTCGAAGATGTATTTCCTTTTGAACTGGAAGTTCCTTCTTTAGGTATTTTACTCCAAGACACCAAAGTAGGAGATGAATATCGTGTTGTATGAATAAGCCAACTGGAATTATTAGATGAGTGTATATTGGTAAATATGTTTGTTCTTCCTCTTAAAGTCTAATTTAATGTCAAGTGTGTGCAAAGGAGATTTATTAGAATCTCTGATTCCCCACTTGAGGATCTATTTATGAAGGAGACCCAAGGACATGAAGATCCTCAACACAACTAGACTCTTAATTGTTGAGCAAGGTGCAACAACAGTATTGTCATTATTGTCAACACAGTAAGATAGATCTGTTGATGCAGTGGACATGAATTTTAGAAGCTATTCAGATGCAGAAGATAGGAGTTCAAAGGTTATTTAGAGTATGTATAGTGATTTTCCAAGAAGACCGAAGTGCCCCATTTGCAAAATATCAAAGAAAAAGACAAGTAAGAAAAGTGTCATGATATCGCGACATATACAGAAGGCAAAAACTGTCACGATTTCGCGACATGTTGGAAGAGAAAGAGAAAGCAGGAAAAAATGTCATGATTTCACGACATGTTGGAAGGAAAAAAGACAAGTGGAAAAACTGTCGCGATTTCGCGACACGTTGGAAGAAAAAGAGAAAGCAAGAAAAACTGTCGTGATTTCGTGACATGTTGGAAGAGAAAAAGGCAAGTGGAAAAACTGTCGCGATTTCGTGACATGTTGGTAGAAAAAGAGAAAGTAGGAAGAAGTGTTGCGATTTCGCGACAAGTTCAAAGAAAGAGAACAAGTAAGAAAAGTGTCACGATTTCGTGACATGTCGCATTTTCACGACTCAAAAAGGGTAGGAAGGAAGAGAATGAAAAAGTGTCGTGATTTCACGACATGTCACATTTTTGCGACTCGAAAAGGGTAGGAAGGAAGAAAAATAAAAAGTGTTGCGATTTCATGACATGTCGCATTTTTGCGACTTAAGAAAGAGAGGAAGTGTATGGAAGAAGTGTCGTGATTTCACGACAAAAGCAGAGAAGAAGACTTCGAAAGCAGAAGAGTCGCGATATCGCGACATGTCGCATTTTTGTGACTCAAGAAGGGCAGGCAGGCAGAGTAACAGAAGTGTCACTATTTTGCGACAAAAGAGTAGAGAAAGTGTACGAAGGTGAAAGTGTCGCGATACCGCGACATGTTGCATTTTCGTGGGCCTAAGAAAAGAAAAATAGGAGAGAGAAAAAGTTGTTGCGATATCGCGACATGTTGCATTTTCATGGGCCTAAGCAAAGAAAAGGAGAAGAGAGAAAAAGATGTCACGATATCATGACATGTTGCATTTTCGTGGGCCTAAGCAAAGAAAATAAGGAGAGAGAAAAAGATGTCGTGATATCATGACATGTTGCATTTTTGCGGGCCTAAGCAAAGAAAAGGAGGAGAGAAAAAGTGTCGCGATATCGCGACATGTTGTATTTTTGCGGGCCAAAGCTAAGAGAAAGAGCAAGGAGAAAAAGTGTCGCGATATCGTGACATGTTGTATTTTCACGGTTAATTTGAAGCCGACGAAGACCGATGAACAGTCGACGAAAATTAGGGTTTACAGTTGTCATGCAAGCCGACTAAGATTAGGATTTATAGCCGACTAAGATTAGGGTTTTTCATCTTAAACATTCTTTTATAAAAGGAGGGTTGTTTGGAGATTTGAATAGTGTTGAATGTGTGCAAATTTCAGTGGTAGTGCGCAGAGAGCAAGTCGTGTCGAATCAAGCTAAGTGCAAATTTTGTAGAAGAGTAGAGTGCGTGAAAGGCAAAAGAATATTGTGAAGGTCGACTGTAGCGAAGCAGAGAGTGCGAAGTGATTGCGCAGAGGAATCAAAGTGTGCAAAGTGATTGCACAAAGAAAGTAGAGTGCACAGAGAACGCAGAGGTGAAGAAGACCAGTCAGGTTCCTACAAAAGCAAAGGTATCTTACTATCAATTTCAAAATTGAAGTCCAAGTTGGTGTTTGGCATCAGGGGTTGTGCTCCTTCCAGTTGGTGCTGGTAAATTAGGGTTTGGTGTAGATAAATCAGGGGTTGGTGCTCCTTCCAGTGGGTGCTGGTAAATTGTGTGTAAAGTTGTTGCTTTACAAAGGCTAGATTTGGATGGTAGTCCAAGCAGTCATTTTTGAGGAGTAGACATATTGGTGAACTTCATTAAATATTGTGTTGTGTGATGTTCTCTTGTGGTACTTGCTTTATATGGTTTTAAGGTTTCATTATTTTAGTTTTAAGAGCTATGAATTTAAGTTTAAATAAATACACTGATTCACCCCCCCTCTCAGTGCCATTGTAAGACTAACAATTGGTATCAGAGCCAAGTTTCTGTACAAGCTTAATCAGCTAGGGTGATCTTGGAAGTAGCACAAGGGCATGTGGTGAAGGCTTCTCATAAAAAAAACACCATTGTTTGACGGATCCAATTATGCATTCTGGAGAATCAGAATGCAGACATATCTCTGTGCTTTGGGTTATGACATTTAGGATTCAGTAGTTAGTGGATACACAATACCCATCACTCCTCCTAAAGAGGCTGACAAAAAGAAACTATTTGAAAACAACTCAAAAGCAACAAATGCTCTCATGTGTGGATTGGCAGACAGTGAACTAGTAAAGATCATGAGCTGTAATACGAAAAAAGAGATATGGGACAAACTAAGGAGTATTCATGAAGGAGATGATAACATCAAGGAGGTCAAGTTACAGACACATCGAGCTCAGTTCGAAGCATTGAAAATGAACGACGATGAAAACATTGAGGCATATATGCTGAGAGTTAATGGAATCATTAATGCGATCAGAGGACTCGACGAGGATATTGGAGACTCTACCGTCATGAAAAAGGTACTAAGATCTCTTCCTCAAATATTTGATTCCAAAGTCTCAACGATAGAAGAATCTAAAAATCTAAATTATTTCAGTATAGATGAGATGTATGGTTCTTTGACTGCATATGAGATGAGGATAGGAAGATCTAAACCCACAGACGGAGAAGCAGATTTTAAAGCCCTTAAAAATAAAAAACACAAAACAAGAGTCTGAGGAAGAAGAGACATAAGATGAAATGGAAGTAAACTTTGTTAAAAAACTAAAAAAGGGAAAAGGAAAATACAGAGGGAAGCTACCATTTAAATGTTTCAACTGTGGAGGCGTTGGGCATTTTGTGACTAAATGTCCACTTAAAGAGAAAAACAAAAATGATGAAGGATCGCACCATGAAAGAAGTGACTGGAATAAGAAAACGAATTTCAGAAAAGGCAACTTCAAGAAGAAAAGTTTCATCTCCAAGAATGTCAACTCATCAAAAGACAATTTCGGTGAAGAGTCTGAAGAAGAAAAGGGTGAAGCTCTTTTCATGGCATTTGAAGAAGTAAAATCATAAAAGGATGAAGGAGTGAACTCTGAAGTATGTGGTGAAAACCTTGAGGCTGAAGTAGATCTAGAAGGTGAGTTGATCTCTGCACTTGAAGAGTGGGAGATAGAAAATAAAAAGAATAAGAAACTTTCAAGAAATCTTGAGGATGCAAATGAAATCATAACCAGTTTGAAAATTCAGATAGAAGAATCCAAGAAAATCTTTGAAGATCTTGAAGTACAAATAACCATGAAAATAGATGATTGCAGCAAGCTAGAAGAAGAGATTGTTGGTTTAAGAATGCAGCTAGAAGAGATGGATAGGAAAATTAGTTTTTATCACAAATGTGAAGAAAGTTCTACGAAGCTGGATAAGATCATAAATGACCAAAGGACTACAGGCATCAAATTTGGTCTAGGTTTCATTGAAGGAGAATCATCAAGTGGATCAAAGGCCAGAAATGTAGAATCCATAAAGAAGGAAGATAAGAAACAGGTTGATCAAGGAAAAAAATCTCATGCAAAAGAAAGCAATAATACCAGGCACGAAAGTAGAATTGAAAATGATGGATTCACCAATGTCACTCATCAAAGAAGAAGAAGACCTATGGCTCCTACGACAACATGGCAGAGACCATCACCCAGGTTCAATTATCCATTTTTTGGTGTCTGTTTTAAATGCAATGGCTATGGACATAAAATCTTAGACTGCAAATATAATGTAAGACCAAGGAATTTCACTAGTAGAAATGTTTTTTCTCCTCTGATGAATTATACAGTAGAATGTTATAACTATCATAATTTTGGGCACATTGCAAGAAACTGTAGGAGTACATTTTCATCAAATTAGTTTCAGGGAAGAAAATTTCAACCAAATGGGATGAGACAAAATTTAAAGCTTCCCGGAAGACATGTACAAACTACTGATAAGGGAAAGGCAAAACAAGAGCCCAAAACTACTATCAAAACAGAGTGGAAAAGAAAAGAGCGACTTAAGGAAGAGAAGGAATCCTTAATCGTACAAACAACATTCAAAGCACAGAATAAATATGTACCATGGATACTTGATAGTGGATGCTCCAGTCATATGACAGGTGACAAACAAAAATTTGAGAAGTTACAGAAATATGAAGATGGTTCAGTAAAGTTTGGAAGATCCTCAACACAACTAGACTCTTAATTGTTGAGCAATGTGCAGCAACAGTACTGTCATTGTTGTCAACATAGTCAGATAGATTTGTTGATGCAGTGGACAGGAAGTTCAAAATCTATTCAGATACAGAAGACATGAGTTCAAAGGTTATTAAGAGTATGTACAATGATTTTTCAAGAAGACCGAAGTGCCCCATTTGCAAAAGATCAAAGAAAAAGACAAGTAAGAAAAGTGTTGCGATATCGCGACATATACAACAGGCAAGAAAAATTGTCGCGATTTCGCGACATGTTGGAAGAGAGAGAAAAAGTAGGAAAAAATGTCGTGATTTCACGACATGTTGGAAGAGAGAGAAAAAGCAAGAAAATTTGTCGCGATTTCGCAACATGTTGGAAGAGAGAAAAAGCAGGAAAAATTGTCGCAATTTTGCGACATGTTGGAAGAGAAAAAGGCAAGTGGAAAAACTGTCATGATTTCGTGACATGTTGGTAGAAAAAGAGAAAGCAGGAAGAAGTGTCACAATTTCATGACAAGTTCGAAGAAAGAGAACAAGTAAGAAAAGTTTCACGATTTCGTGACATGTCGCATTTTAGCGACTCAGAAAGGGCAGGAAGGAAGAGAATGAAAAAGTGTCACGATTTCGTGACATGTCGCATTTTTGTGACTCGAAAAGGGCAGGAAGGAAGAAAAAGAAAAAGTGTCACGATTTCGCGACATGTCACATTTTCATGACTTAAGAAAGAGAGGAAGTGTACGGAAGCAGAAGTGTCACAATTTCACGACAAAAGTAGAGAAGAAGACTTCGAAGCAGAAGTGTCGTGATATCACAACATGTCACATTTTCATGACTCAAGAAGGGCAGGCAGGTAGAGTAACAGAAGTGTCATGATTTCACGACAAAAGAGTAGAGAAAGCATACAGAGGCAAGTGTCGCGATATTGCGACATGTTGCATTTTTGTGGGCCTAAGCAAAGAAAAATAGGAGAGAGAAAAATATGTCATGATATCGCGACATGTTGCATTTTTGCGGGCCTAAGCAAAGAAAAGGAGGAGAGAGAAAAAGATGTCACGATATCACGACATGTTGCATTTTTGCAAGCCTAAGCAAAGAAAAGGAGGAGAGAGAAAAAGATGTCACGATATCATGACATGTTGCATTTTCGTGGGCCTAAGCAAAGAAAATGAGGAGAGAGAAAAAGTGTTGCAATATCGCGACATGTATTTTCATGGGCCAAAGCTAAGAGAAAGAGCAAGGAGAAAAAGTGTCGCGATATCGCGACATGTTGCATTTTCATGGTTAAGTTGAAGTCGACGAAGACCGATGAACAACCGATGAAAATTAGGGTTTATAGTTGTCATGCAAGCCGACTAAGATTAGGATTTACAGCCGACTAAGATTAGGGTTTTTCATCTTAAACATTCTGTTATAAAAGGAGGGCTGTTTGGAGATTTGAATAGTGTTGAATGTGTGCGAAGTTCGGTGGTAGTGCATAGAGAGCAAGTCGTGTCGAATCGAGCTAAGTGCAAATTTCACAAAGAGATCAGAGTGCACGAAAGGTAGAAGAAGATTGTGAAGGGACTATAGCGAAGCAGAGAGTGCGAAGTGATTGCGCAGAAGAAGCAGAGTGTGTGAAGTGATTGCACAGAGAAAGCAGAGTGCACAGAGAATGCAGAGGTGAAGAAGACCAGTCAGGTTCCTGCAAAATCAAAGGTATCTTACTATCAATTTTAGAATTGAAGTCCAAGTTGGTGCTTGGCATCATGGGTTGTGCTCCTTCTAGTTGGTGCTGGTAAATCAGGGGTTGGTGCTCCTTTCTGTTGGTGCAGATAAATCAGGGGTTGGTGCTCCTTCCAGTGGGTGCTAGTAAATTGTGTGTAAATTTGTTGCTTTGCAAAGGCTGGATTTGGATGGTAGTCCAAGTAGTCATTTTTGAGGAGTAGCCATATTGGTGAACCTCGTTAAATCTTGTGTTGTGTGATTTTCTCTTGTGGTACTTGCTTTATCTGGTTTTAAGGTTTCATTATTTCAGTTTTAAGAGCTATGAATTTAAGTTTAAATTACTACACTAATTCACCCCCCCTCTCAGTGTCATTGTAATACTAACATTAATAAATGATTTTTCCTATGGTTGTGTGTAAGTTGATGTAATGCTTGTGTTATCGGTGTTTATGAGTTCAATTAAGACAAACACCTAATAGTTTTTGGATCTCTATTTATCTGACTCTTTATCGAGCCTTCACAGTTATTTAAACATAAATCATTAAGGATCATCTAAAACTTGGTGAGAAGGATCCTAATATGATCTAGAATGTATGTGGATAGAAAAATTAGAGGATTGATCATCTAAAAGTTGATTTTGTCAAATTCACCACAAGGGTGGTGAATTTGGTTCTAGGCAAGGATTTTAAGGTTTCAAGGTTGATTTCGATAGGTTATGGTGATAAAACTAAAAAAATAAGGCACACTTTATTTACAAGTTATCTTACAATATATAAGCATCAAGCTTAGGAGGGAGATATGACAAGTGTCATAAGCTCCACTCCAAGTGTCTTTCAGAAGACACCACTCCAACTCAAACTGAAGACAGGGACAAGTGGCAGAAGACAAATGTCAATCTGTCAATTATAGGCATAGTGCACATTATAACAATAATAATATTCTAACATTCCTCCTTAATATGCACTATCCTAAAAGGATAAGTCAACATTAGATAACATTTCTCCTTAATGTTGACTTCTTTTACATAGATATAGCAAATTGCTAAACTAAGGAAACTTGTCTTTCCCAAGTGACTTGGTAAAGATGTCTGCTACTTGATATTGAGTTGGTACATACTCCATGTGTATAATGTCTTCTTGGACCATTTATCTAATAAAGTGATGATGGATTTCAATGTGCTTTGTTCTAGCATGGAAAACTGGATTCTTGGTCATCTTGATGGTACTTTGATTGTCACAATATATATATGTTGGACCATGTATGAATAGCCCAATATCCTGAATTAATTGCCTCAACCATATTGCCTCCTTAGTTGCCTCAACTACTGCTCTATATTCTGCTTCTGCTGAACATAGTGAAATTGTATTCTACTTATTTGTGCTCCATGAAATAGAGGCTTGGCCTAATTAAAAGCAATAACCAGATGTAGATATTCTAGTTTCAAGACAACTGGCCCAATTTGAATCTGTGTATCCAATCAAAGAAAAATTATCACTTGATTTGTACATAAGGCCATGATGAGGTGTGGCCTTTAGGAATCTTACAATCCTCTTCGCTACTATCCAATGGTTGTTCTTAGGATCCTGCATGAATCTGGAAATAATGCCAACTGAATAGCAAATATCTGGTCTAGTTGAAGTTAAGTAGATCAAACTTCCAACTAGTTGCCTGTAAAGTGTACCATCAACCCTTTCTTATTCATCATTATTTACCAATTTCAATATAGTTTCCATGGGAGTTAGAGAGGGCTTACACTCCTCCATGCTAAACCTCTCCAAAATAGACTGAATGTACTTAGCCTGTGAGATAAAAATCCTACCAGGCTGTTTCCATACCTCTATTCTGATATTCTCACAATGACACTAAGAGGGGGGGTGAATTAGTGTAGCAATTTAAATATATATCTACAGCTCTTTAAAACTTAAACAGAGAGAACTTAAAACCAGATAAAGCAAATAAACAAGAAAGCATTCCATAACACACGATTTAACGAGGTTCACCAGATTTGGCTACTACTCAAAAATTAGACTGCTTGGACTCCCATCCAAATCCAGCCTTTGCAAAGCACCAATTTCACAAAGAATTTATTTGCACCAACAGAAAGGAGCACCAACCCCCTAATGCCAAGCACCAACTTGGACTTCAGTTCTGAACAGATTTTATGACATAAAAATGCCTTCTCTTCTACTAGACCCTCACTGGTATAATTCCTTTTTAACAAGAACTGCATATACTTACAACTCTGCTATTCTCTCTTACAACACTCTCTTCTGTATATTTTTTAGCATAATACACACACTGAGTTTTTCACTGCTTCTTTTTCCTTTTATTCGACAATACACAACACTTATGCCACGTGCAGAGCTCAACCCTAACCCTAAATTCCTGCACACAAAAAACATTCTTTTTAGCTCTGCTTACAGTGTTGTTAATAGCCTTAAAAGCTTACTTACATCTCTGACAGACTTATCTGCCCACTCTACGACTCTGACAGCCTTTTCGATGCTTTGTCAGTATATCTGCTGTTCTGACAGATTTATCTTCTTATTTACGACTCTGACCATCTTACCTACTTATTTAAGGCTCTAACAACCGAACCTGCTTATTTACAGCTCTGATAGCCGAAATTCCGCTCTGACAGCAGAACTATCGCTCCGACAGCTTTTTGTCTTCTTCTCGGCCTGCATGCGCGAAAACACATGTCATGAAATTACGACACTTTTTGCCTTCGTACACTCTACTTGGCATGCACCCGTGAAAATGTGACATGTTGTGAAATCATGACACTTTTCGCTTCCTTGCACTTCTCTTTGCATGCACCAACAAAAACGAAACATGTCACGAAATCGTGACACTTTTCGCTTCCTTGCACTTCTCTTCGCATGCACCAGTGAAAACGGAACATGTCACGAAATCACAACACTTTTCACTTCCTTGCACTTCTCTTCGCATGCACCAGTGAAAACGGAACATGTCGTGAAATCATGACACTTTTTGCTTCCTTGCACTTCTCTTTGCATGCACTAGCAAAAACCTGACATGTGAAATAGAGACACTTTTCGCTTCCTTATGCCTTTCTCTGCCTTTCGCCCGTGAAAACGGAACATGTCGCGAAATCGTGACACTTTCACTGCCTTGCTTCATTTTTCGGCTTGCACTAGCAAAAATGATACATGTCGTGAAATCATGACACTTTTTACTGTCGTACACTCTTTTCTGCATGCACCAGCAAAAATGAAACATGTCGTGAAATCATGACGCTTTTGCTTTAGAGCTCTTCCTCCTGAACTTTGTCACAAAATCATGACGCTTCTGCTTCCTTGCTCTTTCGTTTTGCTTCTATCATGAAATCACGACACTTCATCCTTCAGAGTCTTCCTCTCTGCTGTTGTCGTGAAAATGCGACATGTCACGAAATCACGACATCTTTTCTCCTTAGCGCTTTCTCTTGTCATTGGATCGTGAAAACCCGATATGTCATGATATCGTGACACTTTTTCTCCTTAGCGCTTCTTCTTGCAAATTGTCGCGAAATCACAACACTTTTCCTTGCAAGCTCTTTCTCTCAAACCTGTCGTGAAATCGTGACACTTTTTCGTCCGTACCATCCTTCTTGCAAATTGTCGTGAAATCGTGACACTTTTCCTTGCAAGCTCTTTTCTCTCAAACATGTCGTGAAATCGCGACAGTTTTCTTTGCTTGCGCCTTCTTTCCAAATATGTCACAAAATCATGACAGTTTTATTTGCCTGCGCCTTCTCTCCAAACATGTCACGAAATCACGACAGTTTTCTTTTCCTGCACCTTCTCTCCAAACATGTCGCGAAATCGCGATAGTTTTCTTTGCCTGCGCCTTCTCTCCAAACATGTCACGAAATCACGACAATTTTCTTTGCCTGTGCCTTCTCTCCAAACATGTCGTGAAATCACGACAGTTTTTCTTCTTGCCTTCTTTGCTTCCAACATGTCGCGAAATCACGATAGTTTTTCCTCTTGCCTTCTTTGCTTCCAACATGTCACGAAATCGTGACAATTTTTCTAGCATTTTCTCTCTCCTCTGATATGTCACGAAATCGCGACAGTTTTGCTATTTGGCTTCTTTTCCTCCTACATGTCGTGAAATCGCGACAGTTTTCTTACTTGCCTTTTTCTTTGATCTTTTGAAACTGGGCAACTTATGTCTTCTTGGAAATTTACTGTACATGCTCTGCCTGACCTCTGAACTCCTGTCCACTGCATCATCAATTGATCTATCTGTCTGTGTTGACAACAATGACAATACTATTTCTGCACCTTGCTCAACATATTCCTAAGCAATAGTGGAGGAGGCCTAAATTTGTCATCTCAAAGTTCTTGCATAAGTCCTCCTTGAGCAATTTTATTCCTTCTATGTCATCACCTGTAATGAGAAGATCATCCATATATAATGTAACCAAAATGATGCAGTTTTTCCAATGTTTCACATAGAGAGTAGATTCTGCTGCAGATCTAGTGAAACCAAGGTTGAGAAAATAGGAGTCAATCTTTGCATACCAAGCTCGGGGTGCTTGCTTCAACCCATATAGAGCTTTATTTAATCTAAGGACTTTGTTGTTTTAACCTTCAACTGTGTACCCTGGTGGTTTTTTCACATACACTTCCTCCTTCAAATGACCATTGTGAAATGCACTTTTGACATCCAATTGATATATTGGCCAATGTTTTTGAGCTGCCATAGCAATAACTGTCCTGATTGTAGTCATCTTAGCCACAGGAGCAAAGGTATCCTCATAATAAATTCCCTCTTGTTGCTTATATCCTTGAGCTACTAGGCGAGCCTTGTAGCGATCTAGTGAGCCATCTGCTTTATATTTTGCTTTGTATACCCATTTTGTGCCAATGGTATTTTTTCCTTTGGGTAAATCAACTAACTCCCAAGTGTGATTCCTTTTAATGGAATCCAATTCTTGATCCATGGCATGAATCCATTTAGGATCACCAAGTGCTTCTTTGATATTAGAAGGTTCAGGTTGGCTAAGGACTTTGGCCATTAGGGCATAATTCACTTGGTGTCTTAGGGTTGAAGGCCTTTTACTTGTATAGGTGGGCAAATGATTTTGGGCTTCATCTATTGTGGCTTGAACCCACTTGGGTAAAGGATTGGATGATGTTACTTGATCATTATGAGGAGGAGATGGAGGATATAGATCATTTGTAGGAAGTTCTTCTTGTGGATGAGTTTCTTGATTTATGAGTGAAGGAGGAGTAGATGATATTGTATGTATGAATGGAGCAACTATTTCATTAGTTATTTCTAAAGTGTGGACCTTAGGAGGATTATATGGAGGATACTCATGAAAGGTAACATCTCTAGATAAAATGATTTTCTTGGAAATAGGTTCATATAATTTATATGCATTGGCACTATCACTATAGCCAACAAAGATGCATTTTTGGCTCTTATCATCAAAATTCTTCCTTTTCTTATGAGGAATATGAGCATAGGCATCACATCAAAATATTCTCAAATGGCCCACATAGGGCATCCTTCCACTCCATGCTTCTTCAGGTGTTCTTTCATGTAAGGCCTTTGTGTATGACCTATTAGTCAAGTATGTAGTAGTAAGAACAACTTATCCCCAAAATGAGTTAGGTAATATAACAACATGTAACATTGATTTTGCCCTATTTGTGATTATTTGATTCATCCTCTCAGCAACTCCATTTTTTTGCGGGGTATAAGGGGTTGTGAATTGCCTCCTTATCCCATGATACTTACAAAAATTAAAGAATTCATTGGAGACATATTATCCACCATTATATGATCTTAAGGTGGAGATTTGATAGCCACTTTCTCTTTCAAAAAGTGCGATGAATTCTTTGAACTTATCAAGGTCTTGCCACTTATATTGAATTAGGTAGATCCATACCTTTTTGCTGTAATCATCAATGAAAGTGATGTAGTATTTAGCCCCAATATAAGATTGAACAGACATTGGCCCACAAATTTTTGAATGAACCAATTGCAAAGGTCTATTGGCTCTCCATGCCTTTCCTGTTTCAAATGGTTGCCTATGGTGTTTGGCTATTACACATGGCTCACAAAAAAATTTTGACTCCTTAATATGTGGAAGGTCCTTAACGAATCCTTTTTTAGCCATCATTTGAAGATTATTAAAATTTAAATGTCCCAATATTTCATGCCACATGTACTCCAAAGAGAAAGTAGTTGTTGTATAGAAAGATGTTTGTGTTACATATTTTGTAAGGAGGTAGTAAACACCATCATTTTTCACTCCCATGGCATTGACATTGCCATTGGGTTCCTTAATGTAGCATTTGTCTTTTTAAAAATAGACATTATAGCCCTTATATGTAAGTTGTCCAATAGAAAGAAGACTCCTTTTAAGACCAGGCACATACAAAACATCTATTGCAGGGACATTATTACCATCATGCAAAGTAAGTGGTGCCTCCCCAACACCTTCAATGGGTAGAGCACTTTCATCACAAAAAATAATGAATTTATTTGATGTAGGCTTAACCTTGGTCAACCAATCTTGCATTCTTGTCATGTGCTTTGCTGCTCTAGAATCAATATACCAACATTCTTTATCTTCAATATTGACTTGGTTTGCTGCATACAATGTGTTCAGATTATTATTTTGTGGTTCTCCCTATTCTCTTTACCTTTTATAGCAATTAGCAACATTATGATTCCATTTTCCACAATATTCACACCCTTTTTTATTGTTGTTTTGACCCCCTTGAGGTCTTGTTTGCCATATTGGCTGCTGCTAGTATTGCTGGTAATGTGGCTACTGATGGTACTACTAATTTGGTTATTGCTGGTACTGTTGCTGATGTGGTTGCTGCTGGTACTATTGATTTGGCTGCTGCTGGTATTGTGTGTATCTCTAATTTTGTCTACCCCTTTGATTCTGATTATGTTGATTTTGACCCTTGTTTTGTTTAGGCTGTAAAGTTGCCTTGGTGGCAAAAGCTGCTAATGTTGCTTCAATTTCTTCATCTTTGATTAGGGCTTGCTCATGTTTCTTAAGTAGGATCTCAATATCCTCAAGTGTGGAATTCATTGTTTTACCACTCAAGTCTAGCACGGTAGCATAGGAGTGAAATTTTTAAGGAAGACCATTCAACATTATTGGAATTAACTCATTATCATCTAGGGTTTTACTAGCAGCTAAGAAATCATTCTTAATGGACTTCACTTCCATAAGATAATCGGTAAGTGAGCTTTTCATACATAGATTGTGCAATTTTTATTTGAGATACAAAATATTATCTTGACTTGGCCTATAAAACAATCTATTGAGAGCATCCCATGCTTGTTTTGGTGTTTTTGCAACCCTTACAGTTTCTCTGCATTGAATTCCTGTAGCTAGCTTGATTAGACTTAAAGCTATATTGGAATTCTTCTCAAATTGTGCTTTTTATTTAGGGTCTATAGGTGCAGTGAGTGGGTCTTCATTAGCTTGCATATCTTTCACAAAGTTCCACATGTCATTCATCCTCAATATTGATTCCATCTCATAATTCCAATTTGCAAAAGTTTGTGCTCCTTCAAGTTTGTTTGTAAGTCCACTTAATAGATTTGTAGTAGCTATGATTTAGAAAAAGATAAAAAGAAAATGGATCTCAACAAAGGATAACGTAAGAACGACAAATGCCAAATTAGAGCCCTCTAAAAAAAATCTAGGGTACACCACTGAAGATCCAGAGGAGGGTTCACTTAGTTTTTCCACTCTGAATCTTCAAGAGATTCCAACAGTGGGAGGGTTAAGTTTAACATAAGTGCCTTTTTCTATCCAAAGAGAGTAAGAATTAGAATTTTGCCAGACCTTTATACCAAACTTCTCAATATACCCGCCCTTACGTGAGGGAGACTATAAGCATTTGAGCAGTTGATACGTAGAACATAGGCGATTCTGAAAGTGAATAACCTGCCAGACCTTTATACCAAACTACTCAATATACCCGCCCTTACGTGAGGGAGACTATAAGTATTTGAGCAGTTGAGACGTGGAACATAGGCAGTTATAAAAAAAATATGATGCTTTCTTTTTGTAGAATTGTTACAATAGATGTGCCAACGTATTATTACTTTATAAGAATTTGCTTGTATGTGTTTGCTTGCTTGTATATGGTTTAGTGACAAGTGTGTATGAAATGGAACTACACTTGATTACACTTATAAATCCTAAAGTCATGCAAGGGTAATAGAAAGCATAAAATGTATATAAAGCCCAAATAGAAGATGCAAGCAACAAACACCTAGTGATGCAGGAGCATCCATCAGCATCTGATGTAGAGGCATCAAGATTCGGTAAAGTCAATGCTGAAGAGTCGAAAGAAGAGAAAGCAAAAGACAGTTTGTAGGAGAGAGAAAATGCAAGAGAAGGGGCCGCAATTTTGTGACATGTTGCGAAATCGTGACAGCGGAATAGCGGAGGGCGAGGAGGCAGAACAGAGTAGCGAAATTGCGACGTCGCGAAATCGCGACGTCACGAAATCGCACGTCAAGGCAAGGAGGAGGCAGTGGCAGGAAGTTGCAGCAAAATCGTGACATCGCGAAGTCGCGACGAAATTACAAGCAGAGGAGCGAGCGGCAAAATGGTGGCGATATCGCGACGTCGTGAAATCGCGACAAAAATTTGAAAAGCAGGTACGGAGGCAAAATGGTCGCGATATCACGACATGTCGCGATATCGCGACCAAAATGAGAAGCAAGCGCAGGGATGAGGAAACGTCGCGATATCGCGACATGTCACGATATCGTGACGGAGAGAGAAAGATGCGACGAAGAAGGAGAAAGAGGTGGCGGGAAAACCGCAACAGGCGGTATTTTCAAAATTTGATCCAGAATGACACGTGGCACCCAGGGTGCAGTAAATGGTGGACAAATACCAAGAAGCATGAAAGACAAAAAGGATGGACGCGCAGGGTATTCTGACCGAGTCAGCAGTGGCAGGGACCGTGCGGAGTGCGAGAATTTAATCGGGTTGGTGTCCCGATTTTTGTGTAAATGTTTTTAATCGGGTTGGTGAACCCATTTGCACGGGAGTTGATGCGTGAGAGGGTCGGGGCCTCTATAAAAACCCAGTTTGTTGTTTTAGTCGGACGGTGGATCGGAGAATGCACGTTGAGTGTGAGAAGGGTAAAGCTAAGCCGAGAGCTAGCATTTGTAAGCCTGCGGGAAGTGTTATGTAAAAATTTTTAGAATTAATAGATGAATTTTTTTTTTAGATCCTGGACGTGTTAGCAGATCGTCGAACATGAGGCAGCTACACTGGATCGTTAAAGCTTTGTAAGAGAAGAAAAGAAAAATGCATTCTCGAAGAAGACGGGACAGCAAAGAAGATATGGTGACGGAAGAAGAATATATAGCCTTGCAAAAACAGTTGAAGGCCCTGCAAAAGGAATGGCTCGCAATAAAGTTGCGGGAGCAAGAAGAGCGGCAAAGAAGGCGGGAAGAAAGAAAGAGAAAGAAAGAGGAGAAGTTGAAGAAGGCTGCAGAAGAGTGCAGCAGTACCGGGACCTGCCCGAAAGAAGGCACAATTTTTTTTGTGCAAGGGGAGGAGTTGAGGCAGGCTGTAAAAGAAGTTTGCAGCAATGAGAAAATTTTTCTGGAAGAAGACAGAAGTTGTGTGGAACAGGAGACGGGGTTGGGACAGTCTGTTGAGGCAGAGAAAAGTCTGGAAGTGTTGCAGGAGGCAGCAACCGGACCAAGCAGAAGTGAAGATCACTTCTCCACTTACCTCGGGTGTCTGATGCAGGAGCATCCGACAGCATCAGATGCAGAGGCATCCAGTTGCGGGAAAGCCAGTGCTGAAGAGTCGACCAAGGAAGAAGAAGCAGAAGGCAAGGAGGAAGTTCACAGCAAAAATTGTCATGATTTCGCTACATCGTGAAATCGTGATAGTTTTTAGGGGAGAGAAAATGCCGCAGAAGGGGCCACGATTTCACGACATGTCGCGAAATCGCGACCGTCGCAAAATCGTGACAGCAGCAGTGAGGCAGAGGTAGAGGTCAGGAGAAGTAGCAAAATCATGATGTCACGATTTCACGACGTCGTGAAATCATGACGTCAGAGTAGCAACAGGAGGAAGGCAGAAGAAGTGTCACAATTTTGCGACACGTCATGAAATCGTGACACCGAAGCGAAAGGCAGAGGGAGGCAGAAAGCAGTAGTGAAATTGCGACGTCGCGATTTCGAGACATCGCAAAATCATGGCGTAAAGGCGGAAGCGAAGGAGAAGGCAGAAACTGGTAGCGAAATCGTGACGTCGTGATTTCGTGACGTCGCAAAATCATGACAATGAAGAGGCATTCGAAGGGAGCAGCAATCGCGACAATGAAGAGGCATTCGAAGGGAGCAGCGGGGACGTCGCGATATCGCGACAAGAATCTGAAAGAGGGTAGTCAGCAAGAGTTGGTCGCGATATTGTGACATGTCATGATATCGCGACCAAAATGAAAAAGGGGCGCAGAGAAGTTGGAATGTCGCGATATCGCAACATTTCGCGATATCGCGACATGTCGCGATATCGCAACGGAGAGAGAAAAGGGCGCGGGAGGAGAAAGAAATGGCGAGAATGGCATTTTCGAGGACCGTTCAAAGATGCCACGTGGCACAAGTTGAAGTTAAAGCGGGGGATTACCCAGGAGCACGAGAGACGAAGAGGATGGGCGCGCAAATTTTTTTTGACGGATTCAGAGATGATAGGGACCGTGCGGAGAGGGGTATTTAATCGGGTTGGTGTCCCGATTAATGCGTGGTTTAATGCGTGAGAGGGTCGGGGCCTGTATAAAAACCCAGTTTGTTGTTTGAGTCGGGACGGTGGATCGGAGAATGCACACATGAGTAGAAGTGTAAAACTAAGCTGAGAGCTAGCTATTGTAAAAGCTCGCAGGCTGTTTGATGTAAGATTTTTAGATTTAATACGTAGAAAAGTTGCAGTGGAGGAAACCGAGCCGAGGGCCGATGATTGTAAGCCTGCGGGCTGTATGCATGTAATTTTTAGATTTCTTAATGAAAAGTAGGGTTTGATGAAGTGTGCATTTTTTGGGTCCCCGTCAAGTAGCCCCCTCCTCTTTGAATCCGATAGGCACCCTCCTCACAAACATCCCTTCCACTTCCAGTCCATGTGGTTCCACCATCTTGAATTCAAGGAGCATGTGGGCAGATGGTGGAACCAACCCACCAAGGGACCCCCGCTGGGTAAGTCTATCAGAAACTAAGGTCCCTCAAGGATAACCTTAAGGTCTAGAATAGAGAGGTGTTTGGTAATATCTTCGAGAGTAAGGATATTCTAAAGAAAAAATTGGAAGACCTAGAGCACAGATTCCAGGAAGACTATCAGGATCCAGGGTCCAGGGAGGAGGAACGCAGAGTCCTAGCTGAATACCACAATGTACTAGCAAGGGAGGAGACCTTTTGGAGGCAAAAGTCGAGGGCCCTTTGGCTCAAATATGGTGATGCCAACACCAAATTTTTTCACACTTCCACTCTCAGAAACAGAAGCACCAACAGAATCCCAAAGCTCATTTGTAGCGACGACAGGTCTACGAGGGATGAGGAAGAAATCATATCAGAGGCCACCAGCTTCTACCAGGATCTTCTTGGCACTGCATCCCATCCATCCCCCCAAGCGGCCAAGACTCTCCTCAAGCACATTCCCCCCACCATCTCCCTAGAAACCAATGAGGTGCTCCTCAACCCTCTTACTGATGGGGAAATTAGAGTAGCTTTGTTCTCCATGAAAGCAGATGCTGCCCCAGGCCCGGATGGCTTCCCTCCCTGCTTCTTCCAGGATTTCTGGGATCTGGTGGGCCAAGAAGTGTGTGCTACTATCAGAGACCTCCAGTTTTCTGACTCTATTCCCAGAGGTATCAATACCACATTCATCGCCCTGATCCCCAAAACCTAGGCGACCAAATCCCTATCCGACTTCCGCCCCATCAGCCTATGCAATGTCCTTTACAAAATTCTCACCAAGGCCCTTGTGACTAGACTCAAGGACATCCTCCCCCTAATCATTGACCCCTACCAGGGGAGCTCTGTCAAAGGGAGAGTCATCACAGACAGGATCATCATCATCCATGAGGTCTTGCACTCTGCATCCCTTGCCAAGAAACCAGTGTTCCTTCTCAAGCTGGACATGAACAAAGCCTTCGATAGGGTCAGCTGGGAGTTCCTTGCCAACGTCCTCCTCAAATTTGGTTTCCACCCCTCCTGGGTCGATCTCATCAAGCGATATGTGTTGTCCCCATGGTTCTCTATCCTGGTCAATGGTTCCCCGATTGGTTTCTTCCCCAGTGCCAGAGGACTACGATAGGGTGACCCTCTATCCCCGATCTTGTTCATCATCCTGGCCGAAGCCTTGGGGTGCACCATTTCAAGTGCAACCAAAAATGGGCTCATCTCAGGGATTAGACCGACTTTAGGCTTGGGCTCGGTGTCCCATCAGCAGTTTGTGGATGACACTATCTTAGCCACCACCGCCTCGGTGGCTCAAGCCAAAGTCATCAAGCAGATTCTCAACCTGTATGAGAATGCGGCTAGGCAGAAGATAAACCTCCTGAAAAGCAAAATTTACTTCATCCACACTCCCCTGGTGAGGCAGGCTAAGATAGCCCGGATTCTGGGCTGCACCCCGGACACCCTCCCCACCACCTATCTTGGGCTTCCCTTCCAAGGCCCTATGGAGCAACCTGGTTGAGTGAATTAAGAAGAAGTTAGCCTCTTGGAAAGGGCACCTCCTCTCCCAAGCGGGCAAGGCCACCCTCACGTCCGCTTGCCTCCAAAGCATCCCGATGTATTTCATGTTTGTTTTCATAATCTTAGCTTCGATCAACGCCCGCATCAAGCAAATCTAGAAGCATTTTTTGTGGTCTGGGAGTGAAGAGAAGAAAAGGATCCCCCTGGTCTCGTGGCCCCTTGTCTGTCGGTCCAATAATGAAGGCGGGATCGACCTTCGGAGGGTATCCCTGATGAACATGGCCCTCCTGGCCAAGCATGCCTGGAAAGTGTTCACCAACTTCCCGGCTGAGTGGGTCAGCATTGTAAGAAGAAAATACCTCCAACAACACCCCTTCCTCAGCGACCATCAGTCCCGTGATGGGTCTACCTTTTGGAAGTCCTTGACCCAAATGAAAGACCTCATCCAAAAGGGGCCAGGTGGATCCTAGGCAACGGGACCAAGATTGATTTCTGGGATGACAAGTGGATCCAGGATGAGGCCCTGAGAGAAGACAGAGACCTCCTGGCCCTCAAACCCCAGTTGGAGGCCTCCAAAGGATCCAAGGTGGTCGACTATATGATCAGGGCCCAGGGTAGGCTAGGCTGGGACCCCATTAAAGATGAATGGTTCCCCCTCTAGGAAGCCAACCTCTCAGCCCTTCTCGGTACAACTATCATCCCTTTAGGAGGGGGAGAGGACAGGTGTGTCTAGCACGACACTAGTAGTGGATCCTTCTCGATCAAATCCACCTATGCCCTCCAAAGGGATCCCCAAGAGGCCCACTTCCTAGTCAAGCAAGTGTGGGCCAAAAATTTAATCCCCAAGATCAGTTTCTTCACTTGGACTGCCATCCAGAACAAGATCCTCACTATTGAAAATTTGGCCAAGAGAGGATTCTCGATCCCAAACCGGTGCTACCTTTGTTGCTCCGACTAGGAAGTGACCAATCACCTCTTCCTAAGCTATCCTTTCTCCTCTGTGGCTCTAGGCCACCTCCTCCACCACTTCTCCATCCAGTGGGCCCCTCCCAGATCCATCCCCGACCTCTTCATCCAGTGGCCCAATCCCTTTTCCCACCCCACCCTTCGCTCCCTCTAGGCCTTTTGCCTGCCTCACTTGCTCTGGAAGCTCTGGCTTGAGCGCAATAGCAGAGCCTTATCTTCCCCACCCAGGGACCCCCTAGTGGTGGCAGTCAAAGCGCTCGCCTACGTGTCAGAGAACTCCCGCATCCTCTCCCCGTCCTTCTCTCCCCTAAAGTTGAGTGAGCTTACCCTCCTCGGCTCCCTTGGAGTCCAGGTGCTTCCCCTAACCCTCACCCTTCCCCCTCCCCTAGAGCCTCAATCAGGTGGATGACCCCCCTCCCAGGTGGGTCAAGCTAAACTTTTACGGAGCTTCCAAAGGCAATCTCGGTCCCTCAGGTGTTGGCGGGGTTATTCATGACCATAGGGGGAATCTGATTCTCACCTACATGGAATTCCTTGGCTTCCAAACTAACAACTTCGCTGAAGCATCGACGCTCCTCCGCGGGCTGACCGTCCTCTAGGAAGACCCCAAAAAGGTGATCATCGAGGGAGACTCCTTAAACATCATCAACTTCATGATAAAGCACGGGGAACTATCGTGGAGAATATCCAACATCATTCAAGAGGCTCGAATCATCCTTTAGGGATTCCCTCAGATAGCCATCCACCACATCTACAGGGAAGGTAACAAGTTGGTAGACTTCATGGCCAACTCAGCGGCCTCATCGATAGGCCTTCGAATCTGGAGGGACGACTTTCCCGATGATCTGTTAGTCGCAGCTTCCCAAGATCAATCCCCTAGTCATGATGCCCACACAAAAGTTTAGAGGTGACACTCTCAAGGCCCTGTTGACCTAATGCCCCAAGCCCCACTCTGAATCCACATGGGTCTTTGACATCAGCTCAAAGCTTCCCAACACTGTTGTTTTCAATAGGCCTATCTACAGCGGCCACCTCAGCGCCTGGTCGGGTTCGAGCAGGTCCCACTTTACCCGCACGGGCCTCGACACTTTTCCCAATTTTTCCCAAATGCCAACTCAATTCACCCATCACGATGTCCTTAACTTATCCCTCTATAATCATGATAAGACAACTATCCTATATTAGTTGTCTACCTGGCCCATGCTTAGAGTGCCACCTCATCATTCACATCTTGAGGGCCTCGCTTTCCACTACTATTTTCCTATTAATTCATGTGCATGTCACCCTTCTCCCCTTCATCGCCACCTTTCGAGCATGTCTTTCGTCTTCCACCCCGTAGAGTCCCGACGCATGCGGTAGTTTTGTGCCCCTTCGGCTTCCCTCAAGCCTATATCTTCTGTTCAGAGTGCGCTCGACTCATTTCCCCACCTCCATCCCCTCCATGACTATCTTTTGAGAGTGTGGCCACCACTCTACACTTGTGCCCCCAGCTGTGTTCAGGCATTGTCCGCCCTTTCCCCCACCATGAATTCTGGTTACGTTGAGCCTACCACCCTGACTCTGAGCGAATCTGCTCAGGTGTTCATGGAGGTCAAATCCCTCACCCCCTTCCTTCACAAATTCGTGGGCCCCGACGACGAAATCACCCAGAGCTTTCTCGACACCTGGAACAATGGTGAGGTGGTGGTCAAGGGCATCCACTTTCATGTCACTAAGGAGCTTATGTTTGAGGTTACAGGGCTTTACCATGAGGACAAAGGGAAGTACATCCGACGTGACAGGCACAATTGGGAGGAGGAACTCACACACTTTCCTGACCAGGGCAAAGCTTACGGTTGGGACAAGGCGGCCCTCTTCAGGTATCAATTGCCCAAACCCTTCAATGAGGCCATAGTTCCAATTATGCAGTTCATAACCTGTGACGACCCGGATAAAAAGCTCTGCAGCTTTCACCTTAGCTTTGTCAATCACCTCCGCGATGCCACCCAGTTGTGCACCCCTAGGTATTTGTTGTACTCGCTCACCTTAGTAGTTGAGAAGGCCCAGAAATCCCACCTCAAGCCCATCCATCAGGACCTCATGGTTGTCCTCTACCGCCATGCGCTGGCCAACCAGCCTCCTATCTAGGACATTCCCCCCACCTCAAAAATCCCCCTCTCAATTCCTTGACCTCCTTCAAAATTGAACCCAAAGAAATGGAGGGCAACCCTAGAGTTCTTGACAAAAAACCTCCCCCAAAGAAGCGCAATCCCACCAGGAAGCGACGGGTGTCGGATAAGTTCCTTGGCGGTCCCAGTCCACCGGGCGGGCCCATTCCTTGTGGTCCCAACGTCCCCAGCGGTACCAGATCTTCAAGGAGGCTCAAGAGACCGAAGTTGGAAAGGAAGGGAACCCTTGAGATCATCTTTGACTCTGAGGGTGAGCTGGAGGCCTTGCCTATCAAGCTCCTCCTGGACATGGTGATTAACTCCATGACCTCCATAGCCAACGTTGCTTCGTCCTCTGTGCACGTGTTCAAGGAGCTCCATCGTAGACTGGGATCTAGGTCTGATGGAGACGGGAAGTAGCAATGCCATCCCTTTTTCTGTGGTGTCCCCCATCCCGGGGTTTTTGTTGTTCTGATTTTGTGGTGGGCTCTGACAGTGTGGGCTCGATGATGGGGTTTGCATCTATTTTTTGTAGATTGTGTGTAGGATTGGGTTTTTGCAGGCGGTTCTCTGTGGCGTTCTGCCCTGTCCCTGGGATAGTTTATTGTAAGGGACTGTCTGGGATCTCGGATCCCTATTTTTGTCTGGGTATTCAGTTCTGGTTTAGTTTTCTAGCATTTCCTAGCATGACAGTGCTATGACATTTAATGTAATAAGGTTTTGGGTCCCTTTAAAAAATCCCTCTTTGTATATAATATGTTACTTATAAAAAAAAAATTTGAATCCAAACTCAAAAATTTACAAGTAAAAATCAATAGAATTGACAAGGATTTTTGTATAAAAAAAATATTTATTATTTTTTATTATAATGAATTGAAAAATGAGTCTTATTGGTTCCAAAAATATAGTGAGAAATGCCTCAAGGAATGAAATAGAAATACCAATTTTTCAAGCTACATCAAAAGCAATTTTTTTCTTTTCATCACTTTAAAAATATTATAACTCCAAATAAACAAAATATTAAGGAAGAAGAAGATATTGGAAATGAAGTAATTAATTATTTCAAAAACATGTTGTCCAATGTTGGGCTAGATAAGGAAGCATGAGGTAAACTTTTGCAAAATATTCTATCAATTGTCACATAGGAACAAAATGAAATCTTGAAGAAAATATATGGAGGAGCTACATGGAGCATTTCTTTTAATCCTAATAGGGTACCTTTTCCTACAATTTTCTTTTAAAAATATTGGGATTTTATTGAAGAGTGATATGTTGGCTAAGATCAAGAAGGCCTAGAAAAGGAAGGCTACAATGATATCAATTTCGCCTTAATTACATTGGTTCCTAAGAAAGGTGGGAAAATATTTTGGTCATTTTCATCTATTAAGCCTTGTAATTTCATTTATAAGATCATTTCAAAAATTATGGCAAACAGGTTGAAAATATTTCTAGGTTGTGTTATCTCAGAGGAACATGGTTGTTTTGTTCATAGTAAACAAATTATTGATGGTGTAATAATTACAAAGGAAACCATACGTTATCTTCATTCCTTGAAAAACCAAGTATGCTTATGAATTTAGATATGAACATAGCATATAGTATGGTTTGTTGAAGCTTTCTCCATGATATTCTCAAAAAGTTTGGTTTTGATTAAGGTTGGTGTGAATTAATTTAATGTTATCACACTTAAAAATATTCTACTTTGATCAATGGTCTCCCTACTAGATACTTTAAGTCATCTTGTGGACTCTACCAAGGCGATCCAACATCTCCTTTTCCATTTATTATTCTTATGAAGAGCTTTCTCAAAGGAAAAAAATAAAGGAAAAATCAATGATATTCATGTTGTAAAAAATGATCCCTTCAAATCCCATCTCCAATTTGTTGATGATACTTTTCTTTTGAGCCATCTCTCAATCAATGAGACCATGGAGTTGAAATCAATGTAATAATGCTATGAGAAGGCTACTTGATACCTAATACTACAAAATCCAAGATTTTTTTACTAACACTACCTTAGATTTACAACGAATTATCATGGATATATTTTTTTGTTCGAATATCATGGATATTTTAGTGTTTAAAATGAAAATTTTCCATCAACCTACTTGGGTTTTCCTTTGTCTCATAAAAAAAATAAAAAATAGCTTTGGGTATCTTGTTTGGATAGAATTAAAGCTTGTTTGGTAGGTTGGAAAGGTAAGTTCTTAACCATAGCATGAAGGCTACAACTCATAAAGACTACATTGCAATATATCCCTATTTATATGATGTAATGTTTTTGATTGCCAATAGGTATAGCATCAAAAATTGATAAAATTCAAAGATATTTTCTTTGGAAAGGATGTGAGGAAAATATGGGTTTCCTCTTTTAAAGTGGGATAGGGTTAATTAGATAGGCAAGCTTGTGGAATTGTAAACTTATGAGTTTGGCCTATGGGAAAATCTTAGATGAAGACTATTCGTAAATCTAGAAAAAATAGTTAGATAAAAATGTTACTTAAAAATATATATAAATTCTCTTGATTGATTGAAATTATTTAGAAAAATAAACCTACCTAAAGGATTGCCAACATAGAACTTCCCATCAGCTAGGTTGCAATTAATCAAGAAACATATTAGATGTCCAGTCAAATAAAGGCATTATGCAAAATCTTTGTTTGATGCTTAGTTGAATACTTATCTTCTCATATCTCATTCAAAGTAGCAACCATTGGCTTGAGTATACCTACCTTGTAAAGTTCTAAAGGTCAAAGATTATATTAATGTGAACAAAAACTCAAAATCATGGATTTTTATTAGTAACTTCATTGAAGTAGAGGAACTCAAATAAATTATAGTTGACCTTCAACAAATGCTTCAAGAGTTTTATTTGACTATTTTTACATGAAAGGATAAGTTGGTTTGGATTCTAACAAATGATGGAAAATACTTAATCAAATTAGAATACGAGGATTTATAGCAATTGAAATTTCCTACTCCCAAAGATTTCCCTTAGAAGAATGTTTGGTCACTAAAGCCTAACATTCATTTGGTTAGAAGTTCAAAGTAATATTCTTATAAGAGGAATTCCACGAATAAGAGGATATCATGGACCTTTAAAATGTACCTTATGTGAGAAGGATTTAGAAACATCAGAATGTTTACTTTCTTATTGTCCCTTTTCTCACACTATTTGAGATTTACTTTTATTTATTTATTGAATAAATACTTCTTATACACATCCACCATGGGGATTGAACTCGGGTCACATCACCGATAATGCAAGTGACATCCTTGCCGGTAGACCACACTCACGCGGATTGGGGTTTACTTTTAAAAAAATGTTAGAATATATTGGATAACTCCATCAATATTGGGGCACAAGTAATTATTTTAAAAGCTAAAACGTTATGTATTCTCTAGATGATTGGTCATACTATTATTTGTTAATCTTGAAAGGAAAAATAGAATTTTTACAAATCAATTTTAAAACCATGCCCAAGTTTAAAAATATATTAGTACCTTTCTTGCAAAATGTACAAATATGCTCATAATAAAGAATCTCAAACACAACCAAAAAAATAAAAGGATGTGTTATAGGATTTGAATATATACATAGAAGAGTCATGTTACAATTAAATTAAAACAAAGGATTTACTTCAAACTATTCCCAAAGTAGAAATGTCTAGAAATTAAGTCTATCACAATTAATTTTCATGATGTCAAGAAAGGTTGAATTAATTATTTCAAAGGTAAAACATTATTTTTCTCTAGAGGATTGGTTGTGCCATTATTTGTTAGAATTTATGACTTGAAAGGAATAATATAATTTTTAAAAATAAATCTCAAAATCATACCCTTTGAAAATGTATTATTATCTTTCAAATAATAATAAAAAAGTATTATTGTCTTTCTTGCAAAATGTTTACAAATATGATGCTTATAATGAAAAAGTCTCAAATACAAAAAAAACAAGTGCTATATGGCTACAATATTTGAATATATACATAGAAGAGTCATGTAATATATATTTTATAAAGAAAAATGAGCTCTGGCGATTTTTGAACTCTGAACTAGGGTTTTTGGATTTTCAAAAAATCTCTGGCTTCTACTGGCTTGCAGAAGTGTCTTTGGGGTACGGAGGATCTGAAGGTTCGATCGGTGCCCCAGGAGGGTCCAATGGGGACTCCTCCGGCTCCTTTTCTAGAAAGTACTAGCTCTTACGCTGATTTGTTTAAAGAATATTCTCCTCCGAAGAATGCCAAAGCCCAAAAGATGGCATATAAAAAGATCTTCACGACTGTTGGGAATAGGTCTTCAGCACGTCGTGTGAATGGTTATTTACCGCAGGCCGAATCCAGGCCAAAAATCGTCATTGAGCCCAACATGGTTGAAGAGTCTGTCCTCTATAGAGCTAACCATGATTTAATCTCCAAGTTCATGGGTATTCGCCCTTCCCCGAGCTTTCGCATTCTTGGATCTGCGCGAACTGGGAGCCCCATGGTGAGTATTCATTGTGGTTTATTAGTAATGGTTATTTTATTGTCAGCTTCTTGGCTCTGGCCGATAGAAATAAGGCTTTTGAGTCAGAGAAGAAAATCCATGGCCCAAAAGGGCTATTTGTTCAACCATGGAGGGTAGGATTCGATCCTCGTGTTGAACCTACTGCTGTCCCAGTGTGGATTCGATTATATGCTCTTCCAATGGAATTATGGGGTGAGCAGGTTTTGGCAGTGATTGGCAATTCGATTGGTAGACATCTGGGTGTTGCCAGAGAAACTATTGAAGGGAGCATGGCGGTGTATGCTCGAATATGTGTGGAGATGGATCTCATCTAGCCTTTGCCGGTAGAGTTGGAAATTGAACTAGCAGGTCTTTCCTGGATTCAATAGTTGGACTATGAGGCCCTACCCTTTAGATGTAGGGTTTGCCACAAGCATGGACATTTGGCCCGTTTCTGTCCTATTAATATGAATGCCAATATGGAGGCCCCCTCAGGAATGTCAAACCTGCCTAAAGAGGATAAGGCTGCACCCAATAAAGATCCTATTAGCACTAGTCAGGGCCAGGAAGCTCAGAGAGAGGGTTTTGAACAGACCCGGAAGAAAAATACGGACAAAGAAAAAGGAGGGAAAGGAGCAATCTCATCTCGGACACTGCCAATAGGTATGAGATTTTTAAGTCATTGGTTGATGAAGAGGATCAATCTATGGAGTGCTTGGAGGGTTTCAAGGAAACTTCGTTGTTCCCGGGCAACTCCCCCTCTCATCTTCTCCCTGTCATTCGAGCAGGTTGTTGATCCCTCCGAGGTATCACAGCCAGTGTGTTCTGGTGCCTTAGTAGTCCATAACCAGGAGCAGATAGTATCTCAATATGTTCACATGGGGATAACAGAGAAGAACAGGGAAAGGCCATCTTTGGGTATAACCCAGGTAAAAAAAAGATCAAAAAATAGCAATTCTCAGGGAGCTGGTAGAAGATCCAATAAGAAGCTGCTAGCAGCCCAGGGAGACAAATTGATCATGGGAGGATTGGTGAGGACAATTGACTCTTATTGCTCCCAGGGTAACCCATGATTATACAATCTTGGAATGTGAGGGGTTTAAACAGCAGAACCCATCAATCTGCTGTTCAAAGATTATTAGAGAATAGCAATACTGATTTTTTGCTTTTACAAGAGACCAAGATGTCTTTGGATCTTATGTCTAAAACAGTCAACAGAATTTGGAGGGGTGTTGGTCATATGGATGTGGCTGCCCAAGGTGCCTCAGGGGGGATTGTTACTCTGTGGAACTCTCTGGAATGGTCTGCAATAGAACACCTTGCCTGAAGGGGTGTTCTCACTTCTCTTTTTAGGAATAATGTCTCTACGAAATTCGTTCTAGTCACTAACTTTTATGGTTCTCAAAACCTAGAGGGTCAGAGGCGGTAGTGGAAGGCTGTGCATGACATGCGAGCATCAAGGGAAGATATAGACTGGATTATAGCGGGGGACTTTAATGCTAAATTATCTTCTAGAGACCAAGAAGGGGGAACACCTCTTTTGGATCCAGGGGACCGTTTCATGATTGCTCAAGTCCAGGCTTTGCACTTAGTGGACATTAAATGTCCTGGCAATAACTTCACTTGGACTAATAAAATGCGGGAGCCACATAGTAGGAAGGTGAAGCTAGATCACTTTTTGCTTTCAGAGGAGGTGTTTGTAAAATGGAATATCAATTTTTAGATTTTGGCAGGCCCTGTTTCTGATCATTGTCCTATTCTGTTGGAAAGCGGGACTAGGATGGGGCACCATCACAAACTTTTCAGATTTAAGAATTTTTGGCTTTAGAAAGAAGAACTTCGAGAGAAAATCCCCCAGTGGTGGGAAGAGGGCCACCCAGCTTATGGGAGAGCAATGTTTAGAATCCACAAACAACTTCAATATGTCAAATCTCAGTTGAAGTATTGGAGGCGTTCTAATAAATCTGACTTCCAGGCCCAAAGAGCTCCATTGGTGGCCCGCTGGGATGAGATCCAAAAATAGTTTAGAGGAGTAATAACTGACCAGCTCAAGGTTTAGGATGATGCCTTGCGTACAGCGGTTGAGGACATTGACAACCAGGAGGAGATCTATTGGAAACAGAGAGCAAGAACCTCCTGGTTATTAGAAGGGGATAGAAATACAAAATTATTTCATCGGACTGCTTGTGCTCGAAGACAGATGAATAAGATGGAGACCCTTCAAGATGAGAACGATCATTCCTTTGATACTCTTCCAGGTATACATTCCCATGCTATGGATTATTTTTCTAAGCTTTTTAAGGAAAGTGTGGTTCAAGATGTAGAGGCCCAAAATGAAGTTATTTCTGTCATACCTACTATTATTTTGGAGGATGAAAATCAGGCCCTCCTCAAACCCATTGATAGGGATGAATTGAAAACTGTGGTCTTTGGAATGAGCACTGGTAAAACTCCTGGTCCAGATGGCTTCCCAATTGAGTTCTTTCAAGATTTTTGGGACTGCTTAGAGGAAGATGTAAGGGTTGTTGTTGAAGAGTCCAGAGAAAATAAGAGAATGCTTAAAGCTATAAACCACACATTCATTACCTTGATTCCAAAAGGGGAGGAGGGGGTTCATATTTCAGATTATAGGCCTATTGCCTTATGTAATGTGGTGTACAAAATAATCACAAAGGTAATGGTCGAGCGCCTAAAAACTCTTCTTCACAACATTATCTCCTCTGAGCAAGGGGGCTTTATTGAGGGACGACAGTTACGGATGGGGTGGTTGTGGCCCAGGAAGCAATCCATTCAATGCACACTTCTGGTAATAAAGGGATGTTCTTTAAATTGGACATGTCAAAGGCTTATGACAGGGTTGAATGGAGTCTCCCAGCTAAAATGATGGCAGCCTTCGGCTTCTCTTAGGGCTGAATTGAGTGGATCATGAGCTGTGTCTCTTCCCCGACTTACTCTGTGCTTATCAAGGGCCTTCCTTTGTAACCTTTTGGAGCTTCTCGAGGTCTGTGCCAGGGGGATCCCTGTTCCCCTTATCTTTTTCTCATTCTGGCTGAAGGTCTTGGCAAAATTTTCTTGAGGAGAAGACAACAAGGCAGATTATTGGGTATTAGGGTGGGGGATGAAGTTGTATCGCACCTGCAGTTTGTGGATGACACTGGTTTGATGGGAGTGGCTAGCATCAGGGAAGCTAGAACGATTAGGGATACTCTTAATGTCTATCTCAGGGCCACTCAACAGGTCATTAATGAAAAGAAATCCAAAGTGGTATTTTTTAATCTGGAGCAAAGGCTTTAGAACATAATTTTAGAAATCTTGGGATTCACTAGGACTTCTCTCCCCGTGGTTTACTTGGGAATCCACTTGCACTTCAAGAAGTTGAAATTAGAAACTTGGAGGAATTTGCTGGAGTGTATCAAGGACATAATTAATCACTGGTCTCACAAGTGGTTAAGTTATGGTGGCAGATTAATGTTCTTACAGTCAGTCATTCAAGCCATGCCAATCTACAAATTTTCTATCCCGGGCTGCCTCGCTTACAATATGGAAAGAGTTGGACAGGGATGGCTAGGAAGTTTTTGTGGGAAGGAGCTAAAGGAAAAAGAAAGTGGGCCTTAGTGGGTTGGGATAAAGTCACCTAGCCCAAGGTAAAAGGTGGACTGGGACTGAGAGGATCCAAGTTAAATAATCAAGCCTTAGCTGGAAAGTTGTACTGGAGGTGGATTTCCCAACCAACTTCCTTATTCAGTAGAATCCTAACAAGTAAATATTTGGGTCAACTTAACCCCAATGAGGTGGGTCGTTTCCCTCTGGATGGTACTGGATCCTTAGTGTGGCGAGCTCTCAAGCTAGGATCTCAGGTTATTAAAGACCAACTATTTTGGAAAGTGGGGAGAGGGGAGAAGGCCCGTTTTTGGACTGATTCTTGGGATCAGTACCCACCCATCATTGTTGAATTCCCCGAGTTACTTCCAATAAAATTTGCCATAGAAACCAAGGGTTGGGTACAAATTGAAAGTTATTTCAACACTTCTCAACTGGGGGAGTATAAGTTTAAGAAGTTTAAGAGGTTGGAGGAGTGGCCAATTCCAATCCCCCCGGAGTTGGCACCCATCTTGACCAAAATCTTGACAGAAAGGTTTCTCACGGGGAGAGACGAGGAGGATGAATTAGCTTGGGGCTATGGGAGCCTTGGTGTTTATACAGGTGAAGGACGGGTATGACAAGATCCTCCCGAGCCTTCCTCCCATTCTTTTCCGGTTGAGGATTGGAGAAAGATTTGGCACTCTAAGGGCTGGCCGAAAGTAAACTTTTTGCTTGGCAGTTTATGCATAATGGTATTCTCACTTTTGAAAATCTCGGATGTAGAGGAATCATCAGCCCTTCTCAATGTGTTTTATGCCACAAGAACGAGGAAACAACTGATCACCTGATGTTTGAGTGTCCTTTCACGCGTCAGATTTGGAAGCGATGGCTCTCTCATTATAAAATCCGGGTTAATGGTGACATGAATCGGACTAATATTTGGGAAATATGGAAGCGGGGTAGATTTAAATCCAAAGCTCTTCAAATTGGGTGGGAGCTTGGTTTATACTTCATTTGGTGGCAAGTGTGGTTGGAGAGAAATGCTAGAATTTTTAGAGAAACCTTTTCCTCGCTAGATGGAGTTTGGCAAGTCATCTGGAGCAAAGTCATAGAAACTGTTGTCGTCTACGCTAAAGAGGAAACTCAAGTTGGTCCTAGGCCAATGGAAGAGGGAGTTGAAAAGCGAGAGGGACAGGACAGAACCAGTTGGAAACCACCCCCAGAAGGCTGGATTAAAATCAATACTGATGGAGCTGCAAAGGGCAATCCGGGTAGCATTGGAATTGGCGTGGTCTGCCGGAATCATGAGGGATCAGTGCTCTATTGGGAACTGCAGGGCTTGGGTAGAGCCACAAATAATGAAGCAGAAGCCATTGCTATCAAATCTGCTTCTATTTGGGCAGTTACTCAAGGCCACAGGAGGATAATTCTTGAATCTGATTCTCAAATTCTGGTTGGAGCTCTAGACTGCATGAAGAACTTTTCGTTGAACACTTGGAGGTTGAGGATTCTGGTCTCTCAAATCAAGGAATTATGGAGGCAATTAGATGATGTGATTCCAATATATGTGATCAGAGATTTAAACAAAGCGGTCGATTTCCTGGCTAAGATGGGTGCTGCGAAAGAGGTAGGAGTGCAGTTGCACAGTGACATGCCTATTGAAGATGAGGTGATTAGGCAGGGCATTGAAATATCCTTGAGCCAATGATCAATGAAAAAGCTAAGGGTGGTTTTTGTCGCGATATCGCGACATGTTGTGCCGTCGCGGCCGCTGGAGGAAAGCTATCGTGATATCGTGACATGTTGTGCCGTCGCGGTCGCTGGAGGAAAGCTGTCGCGATATCGCAACATGTTGCTCCGTCGCGGCCGCTGGAGGAAAGCTGTCGCGATTTCGCAACATGTTGCGTCATCACGGCCGCTGGAGGAAAGCTGTCACAATTTCGTGACATGTTGCATCGTCTTGGCCGCTGGAGAAAAGTTGTTATGATTTCGCGACATGTTGCGCCGTCGCGGCCGCTGTTGGGAAGTTGTTGCGATATCGCGACATGTTGCGCTGTCGCGGCCGTTGGAGGAAAGTTGTCGCGATATCGTGACATGTTGCACCGTCGAGGGAAAGTTGTCGCGATATCGTGACATGTTGCGCCGTCTCGGCCAAAGGAGGAAAGTTGTCGTGATATCGCGACATGTTGCGCCGTCGCGGACGCCAGAGGAAAGTTGTCGCGATATCGCGACATGTTGTGCCGTCACGGCCAAGGGAGGACAGTTGTCGTGATATCACGACATGTTGCACCGTCGCGGCCAAGGGAGGACAGTTGTCGTGATATCGCGACATGTTGCGCCGTCGCGACCGCTGGAGGAAAGATGTCGTGATTTCGTGACGTGTTGCGTCGTTGCGGCCACTGGCGGAAAGTTGTCGCGATATCGTGCCATGTTGCTCCGTCACGGCCAAGGGTGGATTATTGTTGCGATTTCGCGACATGTCGCGATTTCGCGACAGGTTGACTTTTTGCGATCAGAGGAGTCTTATGTCGCGATTTCACGACTTGTAGTTTTTTTGTGGCCAGAGGTGAAGTTGGTGTTTGGTGCGCATTTTCGCGATAAGTTGTTGTAACAGATCTATCAGCTCTCTCAGCTAGCTTGGTTTTGGTTCAAGAGATTTGGATCCATTGCAAATCTTCCTCTTCTCTTGTAATCATGTGCTTTCATTGTTTTCGGTTGGGATGTGTCTTCTCCCAATTGTAACTGATCTTTGTTTTAATACAAGTTTTTTTCAAATTTTTCAAAAAAAATATATAAATATAGAAGAGTCATATATGATAATGGATTAAAAAACAAAAAATCTACTTAGAAAAGTCTAAAAATTAAGTGTATCAAAATTAATTTTGATGATGCTTCTAAATAAAATCCAAGAAAAGCAATTGGACCCAATGTTTTTCAAAATAATTAAGGCAAAATTTTCCTCACTCATAATCATATAGAACTTCAAAACTTCGATTAACGACTATATAGAGGCTAGGGCACTTCTTGTAAGGATTAAAATTGTAATTGAAAAGATATAAACATATTTCAATTTAGAAGAATTCACAAATTATCCTTAATGTTATCAATAAAAATTAATTTGGAGATTGAATAAAAAATAATTATTAGAGGCAATCACTTGAAAATGTGAGAATATGTCCAATGAATGGAAGGTAATCTAACCAATTGTAGTGTTAATCTTCATTTGACAATGGAGTCTCTCATATTTTATCTTTTAATAACGTAAGTGGTGATTTCAAAAACATAGCACTATATATATATATATATATATATATATATATATATATATAGTGCTATGTTTTTGAAATCACCACTTACGTTATATAATTAATTAATTATAAAAATATGGACAAGGTGGATATGATTTAATTAATCTAACAAATATAACATTTAGATATTTTAATAAAGATAAAAAGACAACATAGATTTTACCATCAACATCTCTGTGAGCAACGTAAACAATCCTCATGATTGTTTACTCACTATATAGTTAGCTAATGAAGCATGATGTGCAACCCTTAATCAATATATAGTTATCTAATCAAAATGTGATTACCAAAGCATGGTGTGAAACCCTTAATGAATATATAGCTAACTAGACTGCAATTACCAAAGCATGGTGTGCAATCCCTAATGAATATATAGTTAGACAACCAGACTGTAATTACCAAAGCATAGAGGTTGTTTACTCACTATATAGTTAGCTAACCAAACATGTTGTGCAACCCTTAATCAATATATAGTGATCTAATCAGAATGTGATTACCAAAGCATGGTGTGCAACCCTTAATCAATATATAGCTAGCTAACTAGACTGCAATTACCAAAGCATGGTGTGAAACCCTTAATGAATATATAGTTAGCTAACTAGACTACAATTACCAAAGCATAGTGTGAAACCCTTAATCAATATATAATTAGATAATCAAAATGTGATTACCAAAGCATGGTGTGCAACCCTTAATCAATATATATTTAGCTAACCAAATATGGTGTGCAACCCTTAATCAATATATAGCTAGTTAATCAGAATCTGATTACCAAAGCATGGTGTGCAACCCTTAATCAAAATTCAGTTAGCCAATCATACTACAATTACCAAAGCATGGTATAGAATCCTACCCATGACGATACCAACTTTAAACCTCTTTAAAAATTGAAAATAATCCCACTAAAAACCACATATAACTTATTAAAATAATATATTTTCCATATATTATAAATAAATGTAATAAATTAACAAACATATTCAAATAATTTAAAAACTTTGTAAACTTAATTTTTGAGAGTGCAATGTGAGAGGGAATGTCTTGAAATGTAGTGTATCAATATTTCAAACCCTTACCATGAATGCGATGAATATTGCTTTTAAAAAAAAATTGAAGCAAAGGAGCACTGGGAGAAAAAAGAGACGAGCGAGTGTGAGCTAGGAGGAACTGCAAGTCAAAAGAGAGTGCAAGCCAAAAGAGATATCTTTAGATATGGTAAAAGAGCAGTAGATTTATTCAAAGTGTATCAATGCTTTAAACCCTTACCATGAATGCAACAAATATTGTTTCCAAAAAATTATCAAAGTAAAGTACCGCTAAGGAAAGTCATATTTGAAAGCCCTGATGGGAAGTGAGGATGCCCTATTTGAGAGTATGGATTCCCAAGTTGAACATAATTGGAAGAGCAAATATATGCAATGTTCGATCCAAGTAAAAGATGTTGCACCAAAAGTGACCATCAAGGATAAGATTTGAGCAGATATAATGGTTTTGAAAAGCATGGGGTTAATATGTAAGTTCCATAGAGCTTTTGGAGATTCACAATTGGATAAAGTGGAAGTGGGGATTGAAATCAAATTACTCTATTGAGTTTTCTTCCTAAAGGTTTTTTCCTTGTCATCTTTTCTAATTCAAAAATCAAGAATAAAATATTGAGTGGTGGCCATGGTCTAGAGGGATAGATACCCTTCATTTAAGACCATGGAATGAAAAATTTTCTATTGAGACAAAAACTATTAAGAAGCTTTTATTTTGGATTAGGCCTTTTGGACTTCCCATATAAACTTATCAAAAAAAATATTTTGAAGAATATTGAAAATACCTTGAGAGAATTCATCAAAGACAGACTAACTATAAAGGAGCAAAAGCATGGTATATATACCAAAATATGTGTTGCTATGAATATATTTCAAAACCTTTGCCACAATCCATTAATATTAAATCTAAATCAAGAGAATGGGATCAAAAAATGGATTATGAAGACATCACATTTCATTGCAACAATTGTTATGAGATTAGCTAGCTACTTGACGAGTTTGCAAAGTAAAAACTACAAGGAAAGAGACATAATGTTTTGGTCATAAGAAAAACTTCTAGGAAAAGCAAGGAGATCATACATTAATATAAGGTATATCAAGTCAAATATATTTCACTCCTAAAGAAGAGGTAAGCTACATCTTATAGAAAAGGCCACCATAACTCACTTGGATCATCATTTAGAAGAAAACATTAATATAAGGTATATCAAATCAAAGATATTCCACTCTTAAAGAATGGGTAAGCTACATATTATAGAAAAGGCCACCATAACTCACTTGGATCATCATTTAGAAGAAACAAAAAAAATAATAAGTAATAAGAAAGTACAATATGTAAGTTCATGTTCAAAAGAAATTAAAGGTGCAAAGGTAAATTTGGAGGAAAATTTAAACACAAAAACAATAGATAAGGTCAATATCATCTTATTTTCCTCAAATAGTATAGAATCCTCTATTGGTTATCCCTTGCACTTTAGGGTTTCAAAAGCAACATAATAAATAAATGATCATTTTCCTCAGTATAGAATCCTCTCTTGTTCATGTTCAAAATAAATTAGAGGTACAAAGGTAAATGTGGAGGAAAATTTAAACAAAAAGTCTTCAGATTAGGTCAAAACCATCTTCATTTTTCTCAAGTAGCATAAAATCCTCCCTTGGTTATCCCTTGCAATTTAGGGTTTCAAAAGCAACATAATAAAGAAATAACAATTTTCCTCAAGTAGCATATCCTCTCTTGGTAATACAAGTGAAAGTGGGTATAAAGGTATCCCTTGCACTTTAGGGTTTCAAAAGCAACATAATAAATAAATGATCATTTTTCTCAAGTAGTATAGAATCCTCTCTTGGTAATACAAGTGGTATAAATGTTATCCCTTCACTTTAGTTTTCAAAAGCAACATAATAAATAAATGAAGATGGAGGAATCATGTAACAATTTAGGGTTTTTAAAGCAAAATAAGAGGGTAATTTCTTTAGAAGAGCATCCTTGCACTCTATGGTTTCCAAACAATATAAAGAAGAATTGTGTTTTTGAGGTTAGTCCTTGTTGTACAAATCCTACACAAGACAAACCTATACATGATAAGTATCCAAGTGAAAATTGGTCCTCTTCACACAAGGATTATAAGATAACAAAGTGGTATAAAATTGAGGGCAGACCAAAAATTAAAAAATTAACACATACATATATATAAATATAAATAATATGTGTGGTTGAGGTTATTTCGTGCTTTACAAATTTTGCGCAACAAAACAAACCTATAGAGATAAGTCTGACTTTAAGCAATGTGAAATTGAAGAGATGGATAAAGAGGAACGTAGTGGTGGAAATAAAAAACAAAAAAATGACCCAAAAAGCAAAAACAAAGAGAAAAAGAAACCAAAGAAATATTTTCCAAGGGAAAACAAAAACAAATATCCCAAATGTGAATAAAAACCAAAACAAAAATAAAAAAATAAAAAATAACAATAAAAATAATATCTTTAAATTGTGTGAACAAAAACCCAAACTAAACCTACAAACAAAAATAAAAAATAAAAAATAACAATAAAAATAATATCTTGGAATATTAAGGACACTAATAAGAACCCTAAAAAAGTATTAAGAAATTCTCAAATTGTTATGGATAATATGTTTATATTTATAGATATAGAAATTAGGCAACATATATTATAACCATTCATGGTGTTGAAATTTTATCTTGACAAAAATTATATTTAGGAAGGCATCCAAATAAAATGATTCAAAAAAGTTGATTGCATAAACTTGGCAATGAGGAAGATGGCAAAATGGCAAATCCCTTTGAAAGAAAAAGAAATGAAAAATATTTTTGATAAAAAGGCAGGTTGGAAATAATTTAATTAAATTGATAGAAATATAATAAAAGCAATGTAATGTCTTGTTTTCCATATGAAGTTACACCAAATGAATGCTACACAACTTGTTAAAAAATAAAAAAATAAAAAAAATCCTAATATTAATTTTTTTGAAATTAATAAATATAATACTATTTAATAATTTCTCATCATACCACCATAATAATACTATTTAATGTTTATATAATTATAAAAATAGAAAAAAAAAACATCCAATAAATATTATATACATGTATATCATAGCTTTATTGATTATATTTTAAAATTTCACATAAAAGTAAATAAAACCAATGTCATTAGACTTTAATCAAATTCAATATTGGGGCTATCTTCAAAATTTTGAGATTACTTATATAAAATCAAATTCAATCTCGGGGCTAACTCTAAAATTTTGAAATTACTTATATAAACCTAAACATTTTGTTTTTCTCTAAAATTCACGATCGATAATACGCTTCAGCAATTCTTTCTTTTACAGTCAAATAATTTAATAACATAATGAGCCTGAGGGATAGTAAGACTAAACCAACCTTGCTTTGAAGAAAAGCATACACAATTCAGAGGCTCAAAATTACATTACTCCTTTGTCTGAAATGGGTCTTAACAAAACATTAACCTGTCTGAATTTATATTAGGAAAACAGAAGTTGAAATTTAAACCAAAAAAAATCACCCTTATTTCTATGATTTCCGACTGACTTCACCTTGAAACCTTGTTAGCTAAACACAAAACCCAATATTATTTCTTGGATTGCTGGGGTGTTTTCTCAGCATTCTCTCTTGATTTCTTGGGCAACAAGACCTGGTTGATGTTGGGAAGCACGCCTCCATGAGCTATCGTCACATGGGCCAAAAGCCTTCCCAGTTCATCATCATTTCTCACTGCCAACAGAATGTGACGAGGAATTATTCTTGTTCTCTTGTTATCCCTTGCAGCATTTCCTGCCAACTCAAGGACCTAAACCAGGTAAAAATATGAAGTCAATACCTAATCCAGAAAATTACACACAGCACTGCATTCAATTTATAATTTTTTTAAGTACTCATAACTTAAATTATGAAATGTAGATATTTGTTAGATTTTTATATTTAAAAAAATAAATAAATAAAGTTCCAATGGTATTATGTTGTTAGATTTTTCACTTTAAAAAAAATAATTAAAGTTCCAATGGTATTATCTTATTAGCCTTTAAAAAAAAAAAAACAAAGTTCCAATCTTGCTAAGCAATTGAAATGTAGATGTCAAATGGTATTTAACTCTGTGGAGATATTAAATGGTATTGTCAAAAAAATCAAACTTGTTAAGCTGTTGATTCCTGTATAATTACTTATTAAAAAAATAATATTAACTCAATTATTTTGATTCCACAATTTCAAAATAAAAAACACAAAAATCGAAACTAATTAAATTCCTAGACTTTCTTTTAAATATTATATGCAACCAAGCTACTTATTTAATAAATACAAAGATTTTGAATATTACATACATAACTACCAAACTACTTATTTAATAAAAACAAAACAGCTGAAAACCCTACCACAAAAGAATATACATAGTGTATGTGCTTCCAAAACAAACAAAACAGCTGAAAACCCTACCACAATAGAATATATACAGTGTATGTACTTCCAAAACGAAACTAATAATAGTGTGCATGGGACCAAAAATAAAAAGAGAGAAATGCCAAGCAGTGCAGTTGAACAGAAACCACACGAACAAAACAAGGATATAGAAACACAGAACGAATACAATTCTAACTCTTAACTCAAAACATTGCACGTGAATCAGCACTAAATCTCAAAACCTTAAAGAAAACATATCCCAAATCCTAATTCACATCATTAAGTCTAAATGTACATCCAATTCTCTAAATCTGCATCCAATCCAAAGCAGCCCATTCCAAATCCTAAATCAGATCATGACCTCCACTAAATCTAAAATGACCCAACTCCTCGTCCTTACAGTGACCCAAACGAAAATGCAATTCAATCAAACCAACAACTTCATTATATCAATGACCATAAAATTTTATTAACAGCAAAATATAATCTAAACCAACAAAACTCATACCAGAAATCTCACGTACACAGTGGGTATATTTACCCCATGCAATCTAAGTAAAACCTAACGCCCAATTCCCACACAGACCCCGCTCAAAAAAAACCATCAATGCAATCAACCCACCGATCAGAGACCAAATTGTAAAAGGAGAGATAGACAAGTGACACATACCTCAACTGCAAGATATACACAATTTATATATACCAAAGATATAGAAAATGTATATATATCTTGTAAACGAGGAAAAATATATACACAATATACATATACCTCCGCCGCCAGGTACTCGAGAACTGCTGCGAGAAATATGGGCGCCCCGACACCGATTCTTTTGGCATACCTGCCCCCCTTCAAATATCTAGCAAGTCTTCCGACCGGGAACTGCAATCCGGCCTTGGCGGATTTCGACAGCGATTTTTTATGGGCCGCTCCCTTTCGCCCTCCTGCTCCCCGTGCTGGTTTCGTGCCAGAATCCATGTCTACTTCCTTGCGTTTTTCGTCGCTATCAACTAATGGGTATCAACAATTTATGCTGGTTCGTTCGACCGAAGCACGCTCGGAAAATATCGTTGGAGATCGGATCGTACGGCCCCCATGGGCCCATCGTCGATCCGTGCAGGGCATAATCAGGCAATGGGATTCGCGTTGCTTTATTAGCAACTTTGCGACCCACGATTACTCTTTTACCGAGATAGGAGTTAACAAAGTTCACGTGCTTGTGTGACGTGGCATAGGGGATTTGACAGGAGTGAGATTTACTTGCCAGTTCTCGGCTTATAAGATCTTAAGCATTATTTTTGCATAAGGTCATTTAGATTGAGCGTGGTACTTTTAAAATCTTTTAGTTTTGACGGCGAGGTAGGAACACAATATTTTTTATTATTTTTTTATTTATTATATTATTGTGAGAAACCTTTACTATCAAAGTTTAGGGTTGAGTATCTTCATTTCAACCATGATTTCTTGTAAGGTTGAGAATTGAACTTATGAATAGGGCCAAACACATAGCTATACACATCCACCCCTCACACACTTATATTCATGTCCCAATTTGAACTTTGGACCTCCCGAACCCATTGCCATGTTCCCCTGGAATCCTATAATACCTTTTTCCCTTTCCCCACATGCTGGCATTACTTCCTATTGAATTTGGAGGCCACCGTTATAAACCCTAGCTTGCTAGGTAAAAATAAAAACAAAGTGAACAAAACTGATGGTTCATGGAATGAACTGCTATCAACCTGTCTATGGCTTTGAATTAAAAATTTAGGGTAAAACACTAGTTTTAAAAACCTTCCGTTAAAAAGGAATTTGATAGAGAAGAAAGAAGGACATGGGAATTATGTTAAGAAAATTATTAAAAATAATGCAAACCAAAGTCCGACTTTAAATTTGTATAATTTTTTTTTGGTCCTTTACTTTTAGGAATTGTTCATTCCATTTGCCTTTATCCTATATTATAAAAGTAGCTTTAATATCTTCTAGAGAAGAAATTGTCAATAATATTTTATTGTTCAATTATTTTTTAATGCATTTATATATTTTTTCCTATTTAATTTTGTTTTTTTAAATTTACTGTAGTAGTAAAACTTTTAACCTTTTGAAGATCCAAAACAAAACCTTTATTAAAAACCATGTATAAACTCAATAAAAAAAATTAATAATTTATAAAAAACTTATTAAAAATAAAATTTTGTTTCTGGCAGTCGATTGGTTGGCCAACTTAAGCTGGGCCGCTCGATGAATTTCATTTCCTCAAGGGGCATCACTTTATCCAGTTTTGTCAACCATAATTTGCTCCACCAATCCACGTGGATGGTTGTTGTGGTTCTAAAAAATCCTATGATGCCAAAGTTTTTGGAAAACCAAGTGTCTCTTCCCTATGCTAAAACAAGGACCCAGATTCAGTCAGGACTCATCCAAAATAGCCACCTTGTTATTGAAGAATTCACATTAGATATGATTATCATCCAATTCAATGTGCATTGGCTTTTTAATTTCAAAACCATGGATTGAGGAAGTTGGAAGGAGAACCATTTCTACCAGCTTATTTTTTCCAATAAAATTACCTCAATGCTGATAATCTTCAACTTTGAAGCTCTCTCAATGACCGATTTTCAAGTACCCAGGCTCACTCGAGGTGATTCATTTCAAAGTTCCAAGAAAAGGGTGGTTTTTGAAAGTGATAATATGGTGGAAATGGTGGAGTAATTCTTTTTTTGGGTTTGTTTCTTTCTTTTCTTGTATTTTACTTGGGTTTGTTTTACTTTGGCTGTTTTTATTTGGTTTAGTTTTTTTTTTCCTCGTAGTTTGATGATACACATTATGTTTTCTCTTTTCTTCATTTTGTGAACCTTAAGGTTCACGACTCTTTCAAAACCCTTTCTATTAATTAAAAAAATTGTTTTTTATTAAAATATTTTTAAATTTTAAGGTTCAAATCGTGGGCGAGTTTGATGGGTGTGTGTGCTAGCTTTGTGTTAAATTCCCTGTTGATAAGTATAGCTCTAGAGCTTTAAGAGGAGGTTCATGTTTGAGAGGAGACTGCTCAGCCCTACACCTGTTATAGGGGTTTTTGACAATAACCAAATCAATATATATAAAACAATTTATTAATTTATTAATTATTATTTTTAAAGAACCTAGCTTATTTAGGCATTATATTGATGGTCATTTTTTATTTTTATGTTTATTTCATGTGATATTTATTTTTGGTTTCTCAAATTGATATTCTTTTGAATTTTTTCTTTCTTTTTTCCCTTGCTTTAGGGGTCTTTATTTTTTCATTTCCACCAGTACTCATTGATTTTTTAAAAAATGATTAAAATTTTAATTTTGTTTTTCTTATTAAAATAGATTTAAATTAAAAATTGTAACAATCTATTAATTTTTTAAGGACCCTATCTTTAATATTTTTAAGCATGTCATTTTTTATTTTTATTTTTTTGTTAGTCTTATTCCATGTGATATTTATTTTTTATTTTTCAAATTGATATTATTTTGATTTTTTTTTTCTTTTTTTTTTCCTTGCTTTAGGGGTCTTCTTATTTTTCATTTCCACCAATACTTTTTTCAATGAGTTTACACATGTTTTTATGAGAGGTCCGGATCCCCTCATACTGAGTGGGGTTTGAACCTTACCAATGCACTAAGCTTGCAATTATATTTCCACAAATACTTTTATTTTCATTTTTTTTTTTTTGTTCATAATGAAACTTATCTTCTATGTTAAAATTATAATTTGAATATGACCAAGGTCACCATTGTACAACATAATATTGATATGTCTAAGGGCGTTTCATTATACAATGTATTAAGTTTATTGTTATATATATATAAGGTAAGCTTTATGGGTCACTATTAACCTTATTATGGTTAAACCTACTTTATACTTATAATTGACCTCAATCTCACTTATTATGTTAGCTTAGGTTAAACTCTTTTATGTAATTAGGGTTTTGACATTGTTATAAATACCTCCTACCACTCCTCATATTATCATCGGTGTATAGTGAATCTTATCCATAGATAATATATTTATTATTGATGGTGCTTATGGATGCCTTCAAATATTTGTGTTTATTTTCCTTTCTTTCACCCTTTTACGTTTTTTGTATAATATTTGAGTTGATGGATTGCTTCTATTCATTTTTGAAAAATATTGTGAAGTCCAACATGGTGTCAAAGTAGGTATGAAGCGACATTGTTTGGTTACATAGAAAGTTTTTTTGGAGCATTCAATCCTTCTTTTGAATTTCAAATCAAATTAATTCTCTTCATTTTTCTGGTATTTTTGAAAATTTCTTACTAGATATTCTTCTTACTTTATTGTTATTGAAGTGTTTTGGCTCTCCATCCAAAGATTTAGATCAAATTCTACATTGTTGCCTTTTTTACTTTAAAAGTTGTGGTAAGTTTGCATGCATCATAGTTAACATTGTTTTCTTTTGATAGCTTCTAGTGGGCTCTTCATGAGGGGCTATGCCTTTTTTGATAGCATTGGAGAAGTGGTGGTTTATTTATGTGGAGGTTTGTTAATGCTTTGGAAAGTTGGAAGTTCAATTCCTCATGCAACACACTTTTGATCGTTCTCAAGAGTGAAGTAGGATTTAAAGGCTTCTTCGAATATTTTTTTTAGAAGCCAACAATGTGGTATAGTGGTCATTAAAACAAATACAAAGCAATAGAAATGGGAAGGCTTCAATTGTGAGTCTTCATGACAACATTTTTACTCAAAGGAGATAGTCCATTAGATGATTACTTCTATGTCATCGATGGAGCTCTCATCATAGTTGATCGTGGTCTATTGGCAATGTCCTCTTTGTAGCACATTCAATACCCTATGGTTATAGGGTCAAGTCTCTACATAAACACTTTATTTTTTACTTCGAGCTAGGATATTCATTGATGTCTTAGTCTTCATTCTCCAAAAGGAGTCTTGTTGCCTTGGAAACACCAAGGCTCTTCATAGTAGGAAGGATTAATTTCAAACCTCATGGAAGTCGATCTTGGCTTACTTAGGATAAATTGGATTTGAGGTTGATATACTAGCCAATATGGCCTTCTTTTGTACCACATCATACATTTTTTTAATATTTATACCTATTTGACCAATCAAAAGGAGACAAGTGTTGATAGCACATTGGTTGAGAGTAGCTAAACTGGAAAAAAAAAAGTAAAGTGCATTATCAAATCAAAGACTAACAAGTGGCAGCATGGGATTTTGTTTTTCATTTCTAAGGTTTGAGCATTTAAATTTTTATTTTTAGGGTTTATTAGGGAAAAAATTCTAGAGGTCATAACTTTTGAATATAGAAGAGTTTTGAGACCATTTTTTTCAAATCACACAATTTTTCAAGTTCTATGCATTAGTCGCATTAGTTCAGAAATCTATTCTAATGTTAGGGACCAAATTGTGTGGAATAATCCTCAAATCATATTGCTCTATTTTGAAAGGGTAAATTTATCATATTTTATATAATAAAAATATTTGGTCTGATTTTTTGGGATATATTGATGGATTTGTGACAATTGCAACACATTTTAAGTATTTTGAAGGCTTGTAGGGAAAGGATTGAGGATTTTCTTTAGTGAATTATTCTTCCTCCTTTGGTAAATTGATTCAAATTATTCATGCATATCTAATCTTTCATTATATCTTTATTCTTCTATTTCTTGTCTAGGTACTCTTGAAAGTTTGTTACAACTCTTATTTTAAACGAGTTCATGTAAAGCCTCTTTTGGTGACTAAAATCAGGAGGTCCAAGGGCAAGAGGAAATATTCAAATAGGGTGATGTATGTTGTAATAGGAAAATTTTTGCCTTCAAGGCATACCTTATGTGATTATAGAATATTGAAGAAGCTTATCTTTAAAGGAGGTGGTGATCTTGACTTATCTTCTTCATTTGAAGTCTTAGCAAAAGTGTTTTTTGATGTGTGTAGGAGTGTATAATAGTGGCAATGATAACTACAATCTAGTCTAAGGAGACTCTTATACAGGAACATTTTTATAGTAGTAGGTTTTATATGATGGAGGAGATCTAGATGAGTCTACCTCAAAATGTGAAGGTCCACAAACACATCCATTATGAGGGGAGATATTAATGTTATTAATATCATCTCTTCTTGGATCCTTAATTCAAATTATGGTGGGGTGTTAAAATTATATTATGATTCATGATCTAGGTTGAAATTGTATAATGTACTATTGTTATGCCTAAGGGTATCTCATTAGACAATGCATTGAATTTGTTGTTATATTTTATTATGTAGACCCTATGGATTGTATTTAACCTTGTTATGGTTAAACCCACTTTATAACTTGTAATTAACCTTAAGCCCTCTTGTTATGTCGACTTAGGTTAAACTTTTTTATGTAATTGGGGTTTTGGTATTGGTATAAATACCCTCCCCACTCCTCATTTTATCATTAGAGTGTAGTGAATCTTATCCATGAATAATACAATGATTATTTATGATTTCAATGAGTGCCCCCAATATATATATATATATATATATATATATATATATATATATATATATATATATATATATATATATATATATATATATATTCTTTTATTTTACCCTTTTATAATTTTTGTATAAGATTTGAACAGATGAATTACTTCTGTTCGTTTTTAGAAAATATTGTGAATTCCAACATTCTAAATAGTTATTCTAGCCTAGAGAATTTGAAGTGCAAGGAATAGTATTATAAACACTTTATTTTTTATGTTGCCTCTATGGTGCTCTAAAAACCCTAAATGTTGCATTAGAAAATCTATTCGAATAAAAAAACCTAAAGTGCAAGGGTGATCCTCCATAGTAAATACTTTCTTATATTATTTTTAAAACCTTAAAGTTTTATGGATATCCTCCATATTCATTTCTATATTACACTACTCCTGAGACCCTAAAGTACAAGGGATAAACTCTATACTACTTTTACTTTTATTGCAAGGAGAGGATCATATACTACTTGAGGAAAATGAAGATGATTTAGTTGGATTAAACTTGACCTCATTCATCTTATTTTTTTTAGAATTTACCTCCTCATATTCCTTCATATTTTTGTTGAATTTGAACTTGCATTATGTACTTTCTCATCTCTTCAATCCTTATTTATTTTTTCCAATGTTTGATTTGAGTAAATTGTAATGACTTTCACCATTTTATGATGTCGATTCTTTAGCACATTTTTTTACATAGGAAAATCCTTGATCCAATCCATCTTCTATGATGATAGGATCTTCTTGATTTATGTTGAAGTTTGTTTCATGCCCAATTTTTTTTGTCTCTTTCTATATTTTTTCACTTTGCAATCTTTGACATGTGTTCAGTCCCATTACATTTGTGGAACTAGAATGCAATATTTTCATAATCCACTTCCTATTCTCATAATTAATATTTAATCCTAACAGACTATAACAAAGGTTTTGAGATATCCATGACAACACATATTCAAATATATATTACATGTATTTTCTCCTTAGTAGTTGGTTCCTATTGGATGAACACCCCTAGAGTATTACCAATACTCTTAAAAAACTCCTTATTGATGAGTTAAAATGAAATTTTAAAAATCCTCAACCACATTAGAATCTTTTTAATAGTTTTTGTCTCTATATATAAATTCTCACTCTATCGTCTTAAATATAATGAATCTCTCTCCTAAACTATGGGTCATCATCCATTATTGGATCCCACCTTTTCCAATCCTCTTAGAAGGAAAGTCATGAAGTAATTTTCATTCAATCACCACTTCCACTTGATCAAATTTTTAATCTTCAAAATTCTTGGTCAATATCCATGGAGCTTACATATTGAACCTTTGCTTTAAAGGACCATCATGTCATGCTTGATCATCTCATCCTTGATAATAAATTTTGATGTAACATTAGTTAGGACTTTCAAAAATGACTTTCTTGCTATGCTACCTAGATTTCCCTCATAAGAATCCTTTATATTTTATTTTTTTTAAATATCTAGGACAAGAAAAGGTGATACTCACTCCTTGATCATATTTTCTTTTTACTTACACTCATGATACTTGCTTGCTTTCTAAATGAGAAAATATTGATAAATTATAGGTTAATAAAATAAAAAGCAAAAAATAAATCACATAAAAATATGTTTCTCCAAGCAATTTTATCAATAATAAAGATGTACCAAACAACATAAAAATACATTGAATAAACAATTTAGCTAATTAAAAGTAAAGGAGAGGTCCATGTAAATAATTATTTTTATGGGGTATTTTAAGGCAACATGTTCAAGCATCCATTTAATATGTATTATAGGGTTTATTATTTCTCTTAATAGACCTTGTTATCAATGTGTCTTTATTGGTCGCTTTAATAGCGGTATAATATTATAATGTTCCTATATGTGGCTTTTATAGGTTTCATGTGTGTGCCCTGAGACATGAGACTCAATACCCATACATTTTAGTGGAGTATATAGTGAAAGAAATGAGGGCTTGTAAGCCCAAAAATAAGACATGGAAATATAGTGGTTAAACCATTTTGTAACCATGGCCATATAACCAAGTTGTTCTAAAAAACAATTGTCTTTCCTAGGTAATTTCGTCTCTGTTGAGTGGTATTTTCACACACTTGTGAAAGTACACTCTCCTTTAGGATTTGGACTCCAAATCCCCTCTTGCAAAGAAGTCAAACAAACAACTTCTCCAAGGTCTCCGTTGTATTAGCATTTGCAACTGTGTATTAGTAATCTCAAATAAAGATATTCAATTTAAATGCTTGGAACACCTTAGTGATTGCAAGTAACTGTAAACAAGGGGCAATGTTGGTTTATTTCACCATGAAACTTTAGTGATTGTTCATTGTTTTTTTTTTTTAGATTTTGATAATTTTTAAATGTTCATTTTAAATAAATTAAACCTTCGGGAAAAATAAAATAAAATGAAAAAAAAGAAATGCAAAAAATTAAAAATAGAACACATTCAGTCTGATGCTATCCTATTCCGACAAAACCGAAGATATGAGGTTTTCATGCATGCAACCTAACCTATTGGACCTGCAAAACAAGCACAATCCGGATAAGCTAAGTGCTGGCTCCTAAGGATTTGAATGAGGTTTTCAGATTTAAGCATTCGCATGCAGCAACCAAGAAAAACTTGCATCAACTCCATTTACAAGCCTAAAATCTGAAAAGGGAAAATAGACATTTAATCTTGCATGCAGAAAATGACTCCTTCTTTCTTGCCCATAAGATGCAAATTTTTGAACAATTCTGCATTAAAAATATGTCATTTTACAATAGCAGAATCTCCGGTTTTTCTCAAAACTAGCAAAAGGTGGAAGAAAAACACTCCACAACAGGCCAGAATGGCTAATCACCATCAACTCTGCAACCCCGCTCGCAGCGGTTTTCGACCCCCGTGCCTGTCTGTGCCTCTATGTTTTATACTTGCTGGCAAATTGCTTCTCCTTCCATGATGGTTCGTTTCGTCTTCCCAGATTGCATCGTTTCGCATTCCCTGTCTCATCGTTATCTTTGACTTTCTGTTCGATGTCTTAAACGTTTAATCTTCTTCATGAACTGTAACGCCTCTATCGCCCTTACACTTTTATGCCACGTGTTCCATGCTTCTTTGCATGTTCCGTAACTGCCCCCTGTAAATCGTGACCAAAAATAGCATGTCGCGATATCGCGACATTTTTATGCATGCAACTTTGCTCTTCTACCTGCATCGCAAAAATGAGACATGTCACGAAATCATGACATTTTTTTGCCAACAGCCTTGTCCGCCTTCATGCACAACGAAAATGAGACATGTCACGAAATCGTGACACTTTTCTCTTATGCACCTTCTTCGTCCTCATGCATCGCGAAATGAGACATGTCACGAAATCGTGACATTTTCTCTTTCGCCATGTTCAACTGTCACGAAATCGTCGACGTTTTTCATTTCGCTCTCTGCAACCTGTCATGAAATCACGACGCTTTTCCTTCTTTTTTTTACCGCAACGTGACATGTCGCAAATCGCGACACTTTTCATTCCTCTTCTGCTTCTTGTCGCAAAATCATGACGCTTTTCTCTTTCGTACCATCTCGCTGTTTCCTGTTGCGAAAACGGGACATGTGATTTTGCGACACTTCTGCGTTGACTCTTCTCTTGCTGCCTTGCATTGCGATTTCACAACACGTGATATCGCGACATTTTCTCTTCATAATGTATTCTGATGCTCCTAGCCGTGAAAACATGACATGTCGCGATATCGCGACAACTTTTTATTTTCGGCCGCGACGGAGCAACATGTCGCGATATCGTGACAACTTTTTATTTTCGATCGCGACGGAGCAACATGTCGCGATATCGCGACAACTTTTTATTTTTGGCCGCGACGGAGCGACATGTCGCGATATCGCGACAACTTTTCATTTTTGGCCGCGACGGAGCGACATGTCGCGATATCGCGACACTTTTTCTCTTTTGTGAAATTTTTGCTTTTTCCTTGATTTTTTAGCATCTGGGCTACTATAGTTTTCTTTGAAAGCATGCAAAAAAGGTGGGTCCCCAATTTTGGGGTGTGTTGTGGATCAGCCACAACAAATGGTGACTCTACTGTCAAATGCTCCTGAGCATTTTGGTGAGAACCCAACTTGAAATATACAAGCTTAGATACGGGCGTCAGCACATAAAGATAAACAAATACCGATAGATCAGAAATACATGAAACATCAAAATCATTAAGTATCAGCTCGGTGTGTGCAATGTGTTTCATTCCCTATCATTTGAACTTGATCAACATTCCATTGTCAGTTTTACTTATGATTTGTATGCAAGGCTATGAATGATTTGTGCAGGATTTGATGCATGATGAAGATGCTAGAGATATAACAACCTGCTTTACAAAGGCTCAAACCTTCTAATATCATGAACAAACATATTAAAGTCTGTCAAACCCTCTTAGGACCAAATATATGTATACTTGAATTAATTTACTAGATCCCAAAGTTGGTTATGTGTCACTACCATCTTGAACCCATGTGCAAGTGTGAGTGAAATCAGAACTTTGGGGAATAGGATTCCCAACCTAAGCGAGATGGGAATTTAACCCTATCCTTACTATTCTGATTTGGAGTTCATTACCTCATCTTGAACAAAATGATTTAACCTGTTATGGATGAAATGGTCAGGCTAGTCTATCCATATGAGCAATCAGTGGTCTTGCTTTTAGACAAGACATGTTGCCACGCATGAGCATACTTAACCCCATAATCCATGACTTGGCTTTCATTCATTCTTTTCTCTCTTTTTTTTTTATTTCTTGGACCTTTGGGATGACTACCCATCCTTGCTAGGGACATGTAGTACGATCCCTCCAATCCAATATTAAGATGAAATGGAAAATATTTTTATTTCTTGGACCTTTGGGATGACTACCCATCCTTTGCTAGAGGACATGTAGTACGATCCTTCCAATCCAAGATGTGAGATGAATATGGAAATATTTAGTTTTATTTTTATTTCTTGGACCTTTGGGATGACTACCCATCCTTTGCAGAGGACATGTAGTACGATCCTTCCAATCCAAGCTTTATGATGAAATGGAAAGATGGAAGCTTTGGGGAATCGGATTCTCAACCTAGGCGAGATGAGAATTAAGCCCTATCCTTACTACTCCATGTAGGTCAAATCAGAGCTTTGGGGAATTGGATCCTCAACCTAAGTGAGATGAGGATTTAACCCTATCCTTACTACTCTGGTTTTAGGCTTTAAGCTTGATGGAAGTGGTAAAAACCACTATTTTAAGGATTATGTTGCATGATAGGACAGACATGAAATATTCTTTTCACCTCACCTTTTCATCCAAGTATGGTTTTGACCATTTTGCTCAAGATTCTTTTTAATGTGCATGGAATGTGCTTGGTTCAAGATAGTTTGGGCAGCAGTTCCCAACCTTAGGATCCTTTTAATATATGTTATGTAATAATCCTAAGAGGATTCAACACCTTCTCAATAATTGCCCATGGAATGAAAATGTAACTCAGATGACATGTATATGCAATGTGGAATATGACATGAGGTATGAATGCATTGCTTCTTTTGGAATATATCATCTATTTTACCATAATGTGCAAAACTGACAACTTCATGCATCACAAGATTCAAACGATATTATTTAAATGTTTGTGTTACTTGTGGAGCTTTCTACAACACAATTCCAATGTTTCATATTCTCCTGATTTTAGGCATAAGTTGACATCTCAAATTTTCTTCTTTTTTTTTTTTTTTATTTTTTTTTTATTTTATTTTTATTTTATCAAAACAAACTAAACATGTCAAATGAAATCAACCACACAACTTAAATCCTAATCCAAATAGCAATCCCAAAATGAAACTTGAAAGCACAAACCCAAACCAAAACCAAAATCTATATACAATATAGTACAAGATGATGCCAAGCTTGGACTATTACTTTCCTGGATCCCAAACATGATTAGAACACTTCAACAAAAATATAAGGTGATATACATGCCAAGTGTTGTAGGAATCCACCAAAAACAATATTAGACCACACCATGCACCAACTTTTAACTTCCCTTGCTCACCCCACCAATTAGATTTAATTCCATTAGTACTCTCATAGGTGAGCGTTAAAATACTAAAATGATTAGACAATAAATGATATTCAATTTTATCTTGTCTATTCTTGAAAGTATCCATTTCATAGTTCGATTCATGATTTAGAACTAGGCTCTCTTTATCCAAAATGAGACTTTGTAAGCAAGAGCCTATTTCTAAAAATTTTAAAGCCAAATCATTTTCCAAATTTGTAGGCCAATCAAATTTGTGTAACAGTTTGCAAGCATCTAGGATATTTACCACATTGAGATCATTAGGAGCTTTTATCCTAGGTTCAAGAATTAATTGTTGATGAATTTGATTTAGCAATTTAAATGCATCAAGCTCCTTTTCATTCATTAAAGTAATGTTATCAAAGGTGTGGTTAGGAATTAATCCTTGTTCTTCATTCACCTTCAATGGCATTTCATCATAATGTAGCACTTGTTCTTTCTCCATGATTTGTTTATCAAAGGCACCAAACTTAGGTACCCAATTGAACACGTGTCCATCCCTTTCAAACCATAAGTCTTGTCTATCTAGGGGTGGGTTAACTAACATATTTCCATGATCAATCACTTGGGTTGTTTTGGATAACGTGGGATTTTCAATTGGATCATCAATGATATCAAACCCAAATGATTTAGGTTTTGTAATTTTCTCATTTTGAAATGACATAATCGTTGTAGCACAAGTAAGTGGATCAAGAGTTTCAACTTCTTTTCTTTCAAAGGAATCTAAAGCAAGTGACTCTCTTTCTTGATTCATGATTGTAGAATCCTTATCATGCTCCAAAATTTGATGAGATTCGAATTTCTCTTCCAAAAATTTCTCAAATTGTACAGGATTTATAGTATCCTCATGTGAGGAAGCAATTGAGTTATCCTGCATATTAATTGACACAACAAGTTTGTTAGAAGATTTAGATTGATAATATTCTTCCCATTTCTTCCACGAATCATAGTAATCATCTTCCAAGTTCAAGTTGTGGCGTTCAAGTATTTCTTCTTCATCTTCTGATTCATCAACCTGTTTCTCATCCAACTCATCTTCACCTTCCTTAGATGGTCCCGTTATTTCCAAAAGTGGGTTATTTCTTGAATTCAAATTGGTAAGGCTATCATAATCCAAATTTGTAACCCATGATTCAATTTTATCACAATTTGGAAGGTGTGGATCTTCTTGGTCATCACTTTCGAGAGCATCATCCAAAGTGCCTTTCGAGAACAAGTGGTGAAATTCGATTATGTCTTCAACTTCATTTGTTGATTTTATTTCAAATTCATTTTCAGCCACTTGTGATGACTTAGGAGCTTCTACAATGGGATCGATTTTTGAATTTCGTGTCATATAGTTGCTCCAATCCTTTGCAAGTACATCTGCCCAAATCATATCCACATAAGTTTGTTCATCCAAATACTCCTTTTTGGGTAATGATTCTGGATATTTATTTTCCAAAACAAGATGGTGATTATTTGATTCCAACTTCTTGTTACCCATCCATAGAATTTCTTCTCCAAAATCTTCATGCTCTTCAAGACATTTCGAATAGGTATTCACTTCAACGTGAGTCACCTCAAAATTTCTTGTATCACTTGAAGAAGCATAACATGAAACATCATTAAGATCGGCATTACGAATTTTCTTATTAGGATGATTTGGATGCATACATTGATGTGCTCATTTTTGTGATGGAACATGCCTACATACCTTCTTAACCACTTTCTTTTGCTCTTTTACTTCCGATACGAACTCTTTGGGTTGAGTGGTAGAAGTAGTAGGATTAGTTGGATTAATATCCATGGACGAAGCTTGAACATTTGTTGCAATGGTTCCATGAGTGACCACATGATTCTCTAATTGAGGCATAGTTGGATGGATGGAAGTACTTGTATAAGCACACGTGGGAGCATAAGTTGGTATGGTAGGATAAAGTTGATTGTAGGGAAAAACATTTGATATCAAATTTTGTTGTGCCCATGCTTGATTTACCATCGAGGCTTGATTGCAAGCCCCTAGTTGTCCTACCATAGTTGATTGCTCCATTCCATAACCTTGTGGCCTCAATTGTTGATCTACAATCATAGCTTCTGTGTAGGCCGATGCAAGATCAGTAACCAAGGGATTCATCCTAACAAATATGGCAAACAATGGATCCAATGCTCGAAAGTATATTTGAAGAGCACCACTTTCCTCAATAGTATAGGGAGAAATTAGTCTCGCATAAAGTTTTCGAAATCTCAAGTTGAAACTTCTCATTGGCTCATTAGGTTCTCTTTTGCAAGAAGCAAATTGTTGATATATCGTGAGAGGATCAATGAGTAACCTAAATTGATTGATAAAATTATCTTTCAATTGAGTCCAAGATGTAATAGAACCAACGGGTAAATTGATGTACCAATCATATGCCACCTCATCTAGGGTTCCAGGAAACATTCTACATGCCACATCCTCATGTTCAACATTCCATCTGACTAGGATATCCACATAGGCTTGAATATGTTCCTCGGCTAATGTTGGACCATTGTGTTTAAACTTGGGCAAATGCTTTTCTACATTCTTGGGTAAATCATGAAAATCTCCACTAATATTCAAAGGATTAGCATGTATCCCATACCACGTTCCTGCAGTTGTAGCCATTAATGAAACTCAGAGAATAATTTCAAAACCAATTTGTTAGTCATGAATAAAGAAGGAACCATGACACAACAATATTCTAAAAATGTAAATTAGTTTCTGGTTCACCAGATCGCATATGCGCAGGTGAAGAGCATACTCCTAGTGTTGTAGGCTTTCTGATTCACAAGATCGCATTACACGCAAGTGAAGAGCATAATACCGACAACCAATACATTTTAGACAAAATAATTCCCTACGAGTGAGCATGAAATGACTAGCAAATATCAAACCTGTAACGTGTTAATAATCATGTTAGCATCAACCAAGCAATGTATCCATTAAAATCAAATGAAAGTAATTGCATGGAGACAACCTCGTTAGTCAAGAAATTTTTTATTTTTATTTTTATTTTTTAAATCCAATCAAGACACATTATTCCTGTATGAACAATCAAAAAATGTTAGAACAATGCATAGCAATTCATGTCCTCCTTTTAACAGTACAATGTTGTATTGTTAAAAGAGGGCTAAAGATAATAACCAATAGGGCATGAAATATTCAAAATTTAAATCCCTATAGCATTTAAATCACACTGAAATAAACCGGTTCAGGCCCTCCTTCTAGCGCCAAAATGTTGAGTGGTATTTTCACACACTTGTGAAAGTACACTCTCCTTTAGGATTTGGACTCCAAATCCCCTCTTGCAAAGAAGTCAAACAAACAACTTCTCCAAGGTCTCCGATTGTATTAGCATTTGCAATCGAGTATTAGTAATCTCAAATAAAGATATTCAATTTAAATGCTTGGAACACCTTAGTGATTGCAAGTAACTGTAAACAAGGGGCAATGTTGGTTTATTTCACCATGAAACTTTAGTGATTGTTCATTATTTTTTTTTTTTAGATTTTGTAATTTTTAAATGTTCATTTTAAATAAATTAAACCTTCAGGAAAAATAAAATAAAATGAAAAAGAAATGCAGAAAATTAAAAATAGAACACATTCAGTCTGATGCTATCCTATTCCGACAAAATCGAAGATATGAGGTTTTCATGCATGCAACCTAACCTATTGGACCTGCAAAACAAGCACAATCCGGATAAGCTAAGTGCTGGCTCCTAAGGATTTGAATGAGGTTTTCAGATTTAAGCATTCGCATGAAGCAACCAAGAAAATACTTGCATCAACTCCATTTACAAGCCTAAAATCTGAAAAGGGAAAATAGACATTTAATCTTGCATGCAGAAAATGACTCCTTCTTTCTTGCCCATAAGATGCAAATTTTTGAACAATTCTGCATTAAAAATATGTCATTTTACAATAGCAGAATCTCTGGTTTTTCTCAAAACCAGCAAAAGGTGGAAGAAAAACACTCCACAGCAGGCCCAGAACGGCTAATCACCCTCAACTCTGCAACCCCGCTCGCAGCGGTTTTCGACCCTTGTACCAATCTGTGCCTCTGCATTTTATACTTGCTGGCAAATTGCTTCTCCTTCCACGATGGTTCGTTTCGTTTCCCAGATTGCATCATTTTGTATTCCCCGTCTCATCGTTATCTTTGACTTTCTGTTCGATGTCTTAAACGTTTAATCTTCTCCGTGAACTGTAACGCCTCTGTAGCCCTTACACTTTTATGCCACGTGTTCCACGCTTCTCTGCATGTTCCATAACTGCCCCCTGTAAATCGTGACCAAAAATAGCATGTCGCGATATCGCGATGCTTTTTTGCATGCAACTTTGCTCTTCTACCTGCATCGCAAAAATGAGACATGTCACGAAATCGTGACATTTTTGGCCAAACCTTGTCTGCCTTCATGCACAGCGAAAATGAGACATGTCGCGAAATCGTGACATTTTCCTATATGTAGCCTTGTTCGTCCTCATGCATCGCGAAAATGAGACATGTCGCGAAATCGTGACATTTTTCTGTTATCGGGCCATGCAGGTGCAACCTATCACGAAATCGTGACATTTTTTTGCTTCGGGCTATGCAAATGCAACTTGTCACGAAATCACGATGTTTTTTCTCTATCGCTGGGTTTTGTTGCACTTAGCCGTGACATGTCGCGATATCGCGACAACTTTTCATTCCGTACAGTCTGGCTGCTTCCTGTCGCAAAATCGCGACGCTTTCTCTTTTCGTACCATCTCACTGTTTCCGATCGTGAAAATGCGACATGTCATGATTTCATGACACTTCTGCATTGAATCTTCTCTTGCTGCCTTGCACCGCGATTTCACAACACGTCGCGATATCGCGATATTTTCTCTTCATGATGCATTCTGATGCTCCTAGCCGCGAAAACATGACATGTCGTGATATCGCGACAACTTTTCATTTTCGGCCGCGACGGAGCAACATGTCGCGATATCGCGACAACTTTTCATTTTCGGCCGCGACGGAGCAACATGTCGCGATATCGCGACAACTTTTTATTTTCGGCCGCGACGGAGCGACATGTCGCGATATCGCGACAACTTTTTATTTTCGGCCGCGACGGAGCGACATGTCGCGATATCGCGACAACTTTTCATTTCTGGCCGCGACGGAGCGACATGTCGCGATATCGCGACACTTTTTCATCTTTGTGAAATTTTTGCTTTTTCCTTGATTTTTTAGCATCTGGGCTACTGCAGTTTTCTTTGAAAGCATGCAAAAAAGGTGGGTCCCCAATTTTGGGGTGTGTTGTGGATCAGCCACAACAGTCTCCCCCATTGTTTTGCCCACCTCACAACACCTATACTGTTCAATCATATTACATTATAATTTTTTCTAGTGGCATAAATATTATTTTTAAATAAACCTATGTGTTTGTGCTTATTATCCATTCATGCTTGAGATCATCTCTAGCATGTCTTTTATGTTCCTAGTACTAGCAAGACCAAAATAAATACTAATATTCTTTAGTTGGGAATCCAAACATAGTGATAAAAGGGGTAATCAATGGATGTGCAACAATGGGGTAAAGTAACTACAAAATCCATAATGAGGGAATCTATGATCTAAGTAAAAGCTTTATCTTTCCTCTTCCTAAATACTTTATAAGCATTATAAAAAAATGTGCTCGAAACTATAATTTTATTTTTCCTTAGAGGTGTTCATTTAAAGCATGAATTATTTTGTTGGGTGAATGTTAATTGGGAATTTCTGTGATATATTGTAGAGTATCACAAGGGTTTAGGCAAAGGATATAAAGCCTATTTAACTTTTTTTTTTATTGTTTAATATAGAATTTGAATTATATAAAGATAAATCTATTATTTACAAGCTTGGAAATTTGAGTTTTCACCCATAGGAAAATTTTAGGTGTCATTATTTTATATGGATTTAAATTCCCTTTTTGAATTGAGCATTTCATCCCTTTCTCAAATAAAAAACAATCCAATTGGGCTATCTAGTTTAAAAATTAGAAAGAAAAGTATTTCAGTGTAATAACTCAACTCAAAAGTTTCAAAAAATAGTTATGATTTTATTTTATCAAATCACATTAACTCAAATAGTTAGATTCATCAAATTTAAAAGAGGATTTCAAGGTTCAAATATTTCCAAGCATAATTGTCAAGTTTTTGTAATACCATTATGTGGTTATGATGTAAAATAAGCGGGACCTGTTTTAATACCCATATAACCCTTTGAAAAAAATATAAATATTTAAAGCAATTTCTAACTTAGTTGCTCTATATTATTTAATTTATTTTAAAAATCCATGTAGCAAACTTGATTTCATCAATACAATAATACTAGTTTGGATGTCTTTTTTCTATGTTGAGTAGTGCATTTTCTCTCATCTCCCTTCAATGTCTTGTAGAAGGCTAAGAAGTTCTATACTTATTCTTCCTTATATATGTTTTATAAAATTGGAGTTTTGGATGGTTAGATCCATTCAATGTCTTTGACTAGACCAATGCACTTTAATATGTAATCCCCATTTTATGTATTGTTCAAGATTGTCAAGTTGAATTCATACTAATAAGAGATAAATTTTTACTATCATATCCATGATGTAATTTATATCTATGTTTGACATAATATTAGCAAGTTATCTTATCAACTCTCTCCAATATCTTAACCAAAACCATTGATATTCTATAGGTTTAACTCTTTTATTGGTCTGTTGCAAGATCAATGAGTTGTTTCCCTAACTCACTTCTATATCTTGATCAAGACCCATAGTTTTACCATCATTATTTATTATAAAGACTATCATGTTCAAATCCCCATCAACATCCAATATCAAAACAAAAATTTTATAACTAGTCACAATTTTAAACATTTGGATAATAAATAAGGTTATATACTATTCCAACACCCCAAAATACTTGGTTTCATTAGCACAAATAGAAATTTCTACGAATTTTTAAATTTGAAGAGACTTGTTATTTTACAAGGCCCTCATAGCCTATTCATAAAAGTGTACTTTCCACAAGAATTCAATTTATAATAGGTTTTCATCATAGTCATCTCAAATAATTCTCATAATTCAGTTTGAGCTATTTAATTTTGGATAAAGAAGAAGCAATACTTTCAAGCAATGATCAAGTTTCAAACACAATTATGAAACACCTACTTAGCTAGCCTAATACATACCCATAAAGTAAGTGCATTCATTGTAATATATTATCTGCATTTGAAGTTAAACTAAAAATTGGGTATCAATAAAGCCCTTTTCAAATGTCTATAAGCAATTTTTAATCATATGCCTTATTAGAATGTTTTCTAATATGCTACAAAATAAGGAGTTCAAATATTATCACTCAATGTAACTTTCTCAAAGTAATTTTTTTCAATAGAGTAGATGCTTTACATAAAATAATAAAAGCTTCACTGAATCACATCATCAACTGATATTTCTTGTTATAATTAATTACCACTCAAGGTCTTATAGAAATTATAAGGATTATTTATACAATAGATAAAATACTAGTTACAACATTATTCATATTGTAAAGTCCATGATGTCATTCACACAAAATAAATCCAAGGATAACATTTATTGTCATACAAGTAACAATTTACCTCTACAACCAAGTCACATTATGGAACAAGTTTTAATCTTTTACTTTACTAATATGCATATTACAAGAAGCATCATATTTAGGCAAATATCTATCTTCATTATATTACATATATTTTAAAATTAAATTTCATAAAGATACAATGAATTTTAGGAGCACACTATTCTTCTATAACAATTGAGTACAAAGCATTAATTTCTCTAGAAATACATTATTTAAAATTTATTTCTAATGATACATTTCTTTACATATTGTCATATAGATTTTGCAAAACGATATCAAGTGTTTTGTCATTACTTAATGATTTCAAATAAAATAAGTTAAGCTTTCATCAACCTTTGAAACTAGTGTTTAGAATTGGATTCTAACTCCTAAGTGAAAAATAGGAAAGAAAAATCATTTTGCATGGCTCAACTGGTTAGATTCCTCGATATTTAAGGAGGAGACCAAGATTCAAATCTTGCCAAGCGATACATGGATAATATCCAAGCTTTGTTGCAATACCACTATGTGGTGATGATGTAATACAAATGGGGTCTGTTTCAATCATAAAAAAAAAGGATAAAAAACATCGCCAAAGCATTTTATCACCCAACCAATAGTAACCCAACTTGAATATTTATTGTTAACTCTATTTTATTGAGTTTATATGCTTCAACAAAGGATCAAATGATTAAGACCAATTTATTAGAGAGTTAAACTGCATGCACTTCTAGCTTATGTTCAAATATACATCCAAAAATGCAATAGTTGAACTTTATGAGTACACACTCATGACTAGATCTAGATTCTAGATGCATTGATAAATCTACATCTAGATGAATTCAACAACCATACATTTATATAATATCCATCCACAATATTTTGTACTAACATGTAGTCACTTCACACATTATAAATACCTTGATAAATGTATGGATAAATCACATATTATCCCTAAGTCTATTTACATAAATAACTATATTGGTCCTTATCTCTATTGTTAGAATAAGTGAATATTATCTTAAGTTCTACTAGGATAGACACACTTGAGTTTCCACTCCTCCATGTGTCAGGTGAACTCTCAGTGGTGTCTTCATCAGACTTGATGAGTTGTTCCACTCCTCCATGTGTCAGGTGAACTCTTAGTGGTGTCTTCATCAAACTTGATGAGTTGTTGTAATCCAAAGACTCTCAATGATCAAATTTGTTATTTATACAAAGTTGATCCTTGAAATAAATCAATCAATTCTATTTTGTTTCTTCAAATCTTGTAATACTTTGTAGTTCTACTGTTGGGAATTCTAACATGGTATCAGAGCAGGGCAGATTATGCTAGCATTCTCTCTTGAAGGAGGTTTCTCAAACTGGTTCTTAATCTCTTATTCTTTGTTTTTTTAAGAAAGACGTTTTTTTTCATATTGTAGTATGCTCATATATCTATTTTTTTTAAAAGATATTTGCTTCTGGTAATACCTACTGGTTTATATAATTTTGTTTTACCATTGATGCAAATCTTTCAAAATTTATTTATTCACTACTTTGCATATGCATATTGATTTTTTTTTTGCCTCTATAAAAATACTCCTTAACGAACATAGCTTGCTTTAAAACAATCAAAGCAATGTTGCGTCTCGTTCTAGGTGTTTTTTAATTTATATTATTTCTTCCCATATCGAACGCAGCCATCACTGCGTTTCCCTCTAGAAACTAATATAAATCAAACATTTTTTTTAGAGGCCCTCTATTTTTATTTGTCCTCCTACTTTGCCTACATTTAAATTTTTGTTTCCCTTAAATGCTAACTCGTTCGACTTTCAATAGCCTTCGCTGCACATTTCATAACGTAGAAGGATAAGAGTTCGACATCCTTTTGCCCTCGTTGCGTATATTTCAATGTGGAGGAAAGGAAAAAACCATAGGCCCTTACTTTTGGTGGCATTTATTTTTTTTTGATCTTATAATCTCAAATCGTTTTGTCTTCGTAAATTTTAATTAATGTAAGGATCGCTCTCTGCGTCACCAATTAATGACTCTTGGTCTACCTACCTAGACCAACGTTCGTAATTTTTTTTTTGAACGTGGCCTTTGGCCAGCGTTTTGTTGTGGCACGCCTTGAGACTGCGTCTCTCAACGGGTGTTTCTCTCATTAATTTTTAATATTCTTCAAAGATCTTGAGATTTTAGGAAGCGTTCTACTTTAAGTTCATCATATATGTTTGTCCTTTGGCGTTCAAGAGGATATTCTTTCCTCTTGTTATATAAACATCTTTCTAAGCTTAAAATCATAACTCTTTTGTATTCCTAAAATTTTCTTCAGTAAAGCTTAGATTGATATTTCTTTGGGCCCATTTTATACTATTCCCTATAAATCTTTGCAAGTGTTTTTTCTTTAGGTTAGTGTGTGGTGAGATAATATGTTCTGCAAGTGAAAGATTCATAAACACTCAGGTCACCGCATCCTCTCTTCGACGCCTTGCTCTCAACATCTCCGATTCATATTTTAAAACTGTTCTGTGGCACAGTTGCTAAGGGAGACTCTTTCCTTTGACATCACTACTCTCAATGCCTCTTCCATGCATCATATGGTAAGGTGCTATATGATTTTTTAAAATAACAATTTTCTTATCCAATGCAGATATAGAAGGAGTCTCATTTTTTCTGGACACTGCCATTGGTGTGGTGAACGTAGATGTCACCCTTCCTTATATCTAGTCCAGATATAGAAGGAGTCTCATTTTTCCTGGATGCCACCATTGGAGCAACGAATGTAGATGCCAACCTTCCTCGCTGCTTGTTCGTTGAAAGGTGCTTTGTGGACCCTTACTCGCTACCTTTCAAGATGTTTTTTTCTGCTGCATCCTTTGACGTCAACCCATTTAATTTAAGCTATAATATATATTTTTTATATATATTGTAGCAAGAAAAAAAACATTTCATTCCCTTTCCTTTTCGGATTTTTCTTCACTTGAAAATCAAAGGAGAATTGTAAAACTTTTAATAAAAATTTTTATGTGGGGGATTTATAGGTGCCTTTTGCACCTATACTAAGTTTGGGGGAGGGGGGGGGTTGTCATTGCATCATTTTTTGCCTTCTTTTGCCTTATTTAATTTCATTTTTAAGTTGGTAATATTAATTTTGTTTATATATCTTGCTTAATATTAAAAAGGTGTTGATTAAATCTTCAATATTTAATTAAAGAAATTACTAAAATATTGTTTTACTATTTCTTTATTTTATTAAGCAAAATTTTATATTAACAACTTAAATTCTCTATTTTCCAAAAGTTTTTAATATTTTATAGAGATATTTAGTGAATGAAAAATATTTCCTTTCAAAACAGTCTCTATATTAATTAACTTTTTTGGAATCAATTTGATACATATTGTCAGCTTAAATAAAATAAAAGGGTATTCAATCCAATCCTTATATAATAAAGAATAAATAAATTATGTCTATTCTTTTTTTATTATTTCATTAAGTCATTAAAAATATTTATGTGTTCAATTTATTTTTGTTGACAAAGAATATTTTTTAATTATCTATTTATAGCATTATTTCTCATTCTAAACTTCCTAAGAAGAACAAATAATTCATATCACCACTCACCTTATTGTACATACATACTATTTAACTTATAGTTTCCCTCAAGTAAGGGCGAGTTATTTGGTAACCAATACAGGCCTTGTTGATATTCACCTATGTTCCAAGTATCATATCTAATCAAATACTTATAGTTTCCATCTTGTTAGGGTGAGTATTTGAGAAGAAAAGATATATAGGTCTGGCATATTTGTTCTCTTAATCATAATTAATATTAAATTTACTCATAATACTTATAGTTTCCCTCTCATTAGGGCAGGTATTTATTGAGTTATTTTGTGTTTTCTAAAAGCTTTGGCATATTTATCTCATTAACCTTATTAAATATCAAATAACATCAAAATTACTTATAGTTTCCCTCTCGTTAGGGTGGGTATTTTTGAGCAATTTGGTATTTTTTACAGGCTTATGTTGACTAATATCCATTGCATTCTCTAAATTAAAGTTAAATGGGGGACCTTTGGGTTAAATTCAAAATGAATTCAATGAATACAATTGATCCTCTCACTCCTCACAACTTCCATACATGGAAACCCAAAATTTTAAATCTCATTTCTCGAGAAAGGGCTCACTCACCTATTAGAAGAAAAGCAATCTGAGTTCAAAAAAGAATATGAAATATTTGTTAGCAAAGGGAAAATGTATGAAACAATGGGTATTATAAGCTCTAATGTGCATGAAAGTTTGTGGTTTCACATTGCAGATTGTAAAACTCCTTATGAAAGTTGGGAGAAACTAAAGACCTTGTTTGGGAAAGTAGATCAAATAAGATCAATGCAACTAGAAGCAAAATTAACAACTCTATCTCCTAAGGACTTCAACAATATTGTTGACTTCCTCACCAAATTCAAAGAGGTCCTCACTCAATACAAAGGTAGTGGGAAGACTAAGAATGAAGAAGAATGTATTTATCTAATCCTTTCTAAACTAAATGGTGTATTTCAAATCTTTGCTACCACATTTCTCTCTATCAAAGATGCTCTTGGTGCAACCTTTAAAATGCCCTATTTAGAAGAGTTTTGTGATAGACTAACTAGGGAAGAAACAAAACTTGCAAGATATAAAATATCTTAAAAACTTGCAAGATATAAAATATCTTCTTCTTCCTCTTCCTTAAAAACCTTAGTAGGCTCCACCTCTTCTAAAGAAAAATTCAAAAAGAAGGAAAAAAATCCCATAACTTGTACTCACTGCAAAAAGAATGGTCACTCTGTAAACAAATGCTGGAAAAGATTACAACTAGAGGCAACTATGAAGGATAAAAATATAGACAATAAAAATCAAATAGGAAAAGACCTTAATGTTTAAGGGAAAACCTCCAATTCTTCTTCTAATAACTGGGTCCTATATTCTGGAGCAACTCATCACATGACTGCTTCATATGAGTCATTCTCTTCTATCTACTCAAGTTCAACCTGTAGCATAGAAGTTGGTAACTCTTCCTTCATCCCAGTAAAATGAAAGGCTGATATAACCATTGCTAGTGGCTATATCAATAATGTTCTCTATGTTCCAAACATTGCCACAAATCTCCTCTTCGTCTATCATATTTGTACTTCTAGAAAGGTAAAAATTGTTCTCTTCTCTCCAACAGGAGTTGAGATAAGAGACTTTCAAGATCCTCATTCTCTCATAGCCAAAGGATATATTGATCACAACACTCACCTATTTTACTTCAAAGGATTCAAAAATATAGAAGGGGCCTCCTATTTTGTGGCTCATGGATATCTTGAAATCAAAATTTGACATGAAAGTTTTGGTCATCTCAGTTACAACTACCTAAAAGAATTGAGCACCCATGAAATGGTAACAGGTTTACCCCAATTCTCTTCTATTTATGGATTTTTTCCTGGATGTGCTCTTGGAAAGCAACATCAATATTCTTTCCACCCAAGTAGTTCTCTAAAAAATTCATCCCCTCTAGAATTAATCCATAGTGACTTGATGTCTTTTCCAGAACCTTCTTTCAAAGGAGCAAAATATGCTCTAAATTTTATTGATGAATTTTATAGAAGAACTTGGGTCTACTTCCTAAAATATAAAAGTTATGTTCTATCCCACTTCAACGTCTTCAAAGTCTTAGTTGAAAATTAGGCCTCTTGCAATATAAAGCAAATTCACATAGATAATGGGGGGGGATACTGCAATAATGAGTTCTCCATATTTCTATTAAATCATGGCATCATTCATCAGCATTCTGTCTCCCATAATCCTCAGCAAAATGGCATTGTAGAAAGAAAAAACTAAACATTAAAGGAAATGGCAAATTGTATGCTTCATTCAAGAGATCTTCCAAAATTTTTTTGGGCATAAGCTATTAACTATGCCAATTATATTCAAAACCACACACCTTATAAAACTCTTGATCATTTATATCATGAAGAAGCATGGACTGGTTCAAAACCAAATGTTTCCTTCTTTAAGATTTTTGGGTGTACTGCTTGGGCGCACATCCCACAGAAGAAAAGGAAGACTCTAAATAAGAAAAATAGAAAGATCATATTTATTGGTTATTGTGAGGAAATGAAAGCATACAGGCTCCTTTATCCCTCAACTCATGAGGTACTTTTTCATAGGAATGTCCAATTTGATGAAACATTCCCTCAAAAAGATCCTCAACTCTCCTCTTCCTCCATTGAGCCTTATCCTATAATAGAACCTCAATATTATGAAGAACCAACTCTAGAGGTTGACTTAGTAGCCAAAGTTTTCTCTCAAATTAAAGGAATTGATTATGCCAAAACCTTTGCACCAGTTGCTAAAATTGATTCTATAAGACTGGTTCTTGCTCTGGTTGCTTTCCAAAAGTGGTATGTCTTTCAAATGGATGTAAAAAGTGCTTTCTTACATGGGGATTTAAAGGAAGAGATATACATGGAACAAACTGCTAGTTTCACTCAAGACTCCTGTCTTGTTTGTAGGTTAAACAAGTCTCTCTACGACCTCAAACAAGATCCTAGAGCTTGGTATGAAAATATGGACTCCTTCCTTATTTTCGAAGGTTTTTCTCATTATGAGTCTAATAACACTGTCTACACTTGAAGAGATGAAGGAAAAATCACCATTCTTGTTTTATATGTTGATGATCTTCTAATCACTAGTAGTACCTTCAATCACATTTAGACTATAAAAGACTCCCTCTCTAAAAAAATTGATATGGCAGATCTAGGTTTAACCCATTACTTTCTTGGGATCCAAATAAATAAAACAAATGCAGGTATTTCATTGTGTCAATAAAAATACACTCTAGATCTTATTCAGAGGTTTAAAATGTCAGATTGTAAACCTTATCCTAAACCTTTTCAATCTGGCATAAATATAAGTACTTCTTGCTCATCCCCTCTATGTGATGCAACTCTATATCATCAACTTATAGGGATTATGTTATACCTTACTCATACTCGTCCAGATATCTCATATATTGTTGGCCTCATATCTAGATTATCCCTTCAACCTCACTTCAGTCATTGGAAAGTAGAAAAAAGAATCCTTCGCTACTTGCAAGGAACTACTCAATTTGGGCTCTTATATAAGGGAAAATCCATGGATATCATTGGCTACACAGATTCAGATTGGGAAGGTTCAGTAGAAGACAGATGTTCAACTTCTGGCTATGTCTTTTGTCTTAATTCTTTGCCAATAGTCTGGTTATGCAAAAAACAACAAGTAGTAGCGTTATCATCTACAAAGACAGAATACAGGGCAACCATTTTAGTAAGTCAGGAAGCTCTTTGGCTTCGTAAAATTCTATGAAAATTTGGTTTGTCCCATGACAAACCTATAACTCTTTGGTGTGACAATCAAAGCACAATTCACATTACACAAAATCTAGTTGAGCATTAGCGCACCAAGCAGATACATATACACTGAAAGCACGAGGATACAAAAACAAAAAGGAATATGCCAAGCAAGATGCGTTTAAAACAAACTTAATGCTAAAAAGCCTATATATTGCAACATACATGAAAAGAAAGAACATAGAAGAATCAACACAAGATAAAAGCAATATGAAATATGTTGCCCTTTTTATTGATATGCTTTCAAAGTTGTGTTACAATACGTCTCCTTCCTTTTTAGGGGATAGGAGCATCAAATATGTTTCTTTATCACATCCATAGATAGCAAATCCTTCTTTCGCGTGCCCACATGTAATATGGGCGGACCAAAATGTCACCGCCGCTTGTGTGTATGATTGTTGATTCCTTCCTGCTCCTTTGATGTCGAAGACCTGCATAAAAAAGATTAGTAGCACCTGCAGATAGAATAAAACGTATATGCATATGCATGAAAATATTTAAACGATGATCGAATAACATTAGAACGACCTGCAAATTTGACAGAAGCATGAATATGTTACCAGGAGACCACTGCAAAAAGAACAGTTGGGAAATTCCTCACAGATTTGTATTCGCTCCGGGGTGGGACGAATTAACTTATAATAATTTGTCAGAAAGCACCCTCTTCAATGTCCTACCTAGGAAGCTCTAAATGACCTACAAAGTTGGGGTTAGCTAATTGGGGGTGTTTTGGGAAGACCCAGATGGTAATATTTCTCCAATTTTTCCTCTAGCACCCATATTTTGATGATGGCATTTGCAGATTAGTAAAGGCAAGAAACGATAAAAACCTGATCAAAATTGCTCAGAATGAAATGAAATTTAAACTACAACCTATTTAAATAACCTAGAATAATATGCGAAAGAAAAATTAGAAAAATCTATCACAGATTTATATTCATCCCGGGATGGGGCGTTTAGAATTGTGACAATTTGGGGAGCGCACGGGGGCAGTACGCCCACCGTTTAGGACTTTGTTTTGACACCAATCCACTTGGGATGGGTCCAAAACCTGTTATAGGGTGTTGTCGACAAATTTTGTGGGATATTGTGGCCAAAAATTGGGTTTTGGGTCTTGATTCATGCTTCCAATAGTCACCCAATAACCTCCCTTTCGAATGAGAGATTAAGGATGTGAAAGGCACAAATCACAAGTAGGTATGTAAATTGGTAGCACTTCGTTGCTCAAATGCTCCTTCTCTGTATCTATTTTGGGTGAAAAAACTCACCAATTTATAGACCTAGGGTCTCTCTGTTTGAATTGCGCATGCGAGGGCACCAATTGAGTTATTTTTCCTATTTTGAGAGAAAAGCTAATTCCTTGATTTAGAATATCCTTGCTTGAGGTCTCTAAAATAAAGACATGCATGACTGAAGTCTCTCTTCTTGATTTGGAGCCATTCCTCACAATTGCATGGCTTGTAGCTTCAGTTAACTGGCGGACTTGTCGAGGTTTGACTTTTTGCCAGTCAAACTTGCTATTTGCCTCACCCTGGGGTGAATTCTGATATTCAAGCAAGGTGCCAAAAAGGTGCCAAATTGAACTTTGACCTCCAAAATGCTTTTGGGAGTGGTTAGGACCACTGTTTAACCTCTGGGGACTGCCCTGGGGGCTATGTGTGTCAATGCGATCAGCGCTTGTTGTCACATAATTGGATTGGTGCTATTTTTGTGTCTACATGCACTTCATTCGATAACAAGGAAATGAAATCAACGAGATCATCCACATACAAGCAAACTATGTAAATCAGTAATCTATTTTGTACTTCTTTGTATAGTTTGTTTGAAGTTGAAATAAAAGTTGCTTTCTAAAATGGCTTCCAATACTAGTTTACCAATCCCTGAATTCAATGGTGGTGATTACGAGTATTGGTCAATTAAAATGAAAACTCTGTTGATTGGCAAAGGTCTTTGGGATGTAATTGAAGAGGGATATACTAAATCTTCAGCTGCTGAGTGGGTAGTTTTGAGTGGTGTTGATAAAAGGGCTAGAAAAGAAGCACAAAAGAATAATTCTTTTGCCCTTTATCACATTCACGCCGCCCTTGATAAAAGTATTTTCCCTAGAATAGATTCTTTTAAAACTGTTGAATCTGCTTGGAATGCTTTACAAGAAAGTTATAGGGGTAGTGACCAAATCAAACAAGTTAAACTCCAAACCTTGAAAAGAGAGTTTGAAACTCTTAAAATGCAAGAAAATGAAAAGGTTGGTGATTACTGCATGTGTGTGAAAGCCATAGTAGATAAGATGGTCACTTTAGGAGAAGATGTAAAGCCTGAAGTTATAGTGAAGAAAGTGTTGAGAACACTTCTTCCTAAGTGGAATTCAGTAGCCATCATTATAGAGGAATCTAAAGACCTAACTTCTATGCATTTTGAAACCCTCATTGGCTCACTTCTCTCACATGAGGAGAGATTACAACCATCTCCTTCCACAAGTTACAGAGGAGATGATAAAGCATTTGCTTCTCAAGAAGGCAGAGGTAGAGGTCGTGGCAGAGGAAAGTCTAGAGGAAGAGGCAGAAATAATCAGCGAGGTGGAACTCCTAACAAAGTAGGAAATCATAACAAAGGAGGATTCTCAAACAATAGTGAACAACAACAGAATAGAGGTGGACAACAAAATAGAGGGAAATAATCAGGTAGAGGTAAAGGAGGAGATAAGTCAAAACAATCTTGCTACAATTATGGCAAACTTGGCCATTATGCTCATGATTGTTGGACTAAGACTTCACAGGGAACTAGTAGCAGCCAGAGCAGTCAGTTTGGAAACTTTGGAGAAGAAGAAGAGGCCACAAATCTCTTTCTCTCATATGGTCAAGCAGATCAGAACATGAATGATACATGGATCTTGGACACTGGGTGTTCAAACCATATGACAGGCAAAGAAGAGTGCTTTGCTACTCTAAATTCCTCCTACAAATCCAGCATCAAATTGGGAGATGATAAATCATTGGCAGTAGAAGGCATTGGAGCTATGGAAGTTCCAACTAAAGGAGTCAAACAAGTAAGTGATATCTATTATACACCTCATCTCCAACATAATATTTTAAGTTTTGGAAAAATGGTAGAAAAGAACTACAAGTTGCTTTTTGATAAGGGTAAATGCACTATTTTTGATAAAAATAACAATAATAGAATCATTACTCAAGTGCCAATGTCAAAGAATAGATTGTTTCCTTTAAATTTTGGCCAGCCAGGGGGAGATAAGTTAGCTAGTGTTGCTATTTCCAATCCAAGTGTTCTATGGCACTTGAGATATGGCCATTTGAATTCTGCTAGTTTGAAAATGCTAACTTCCCAAGCCATGGTCACCTGGACTTCCTAAAGTTCAGGATAGTAAAGAAGTCTGTGAAGGGTGTGCTCTTGGGAAGCATGCCAAATCAAATTTTCCTCATGGACAAGCATGGCGGGCCAGCTATCCACTCCAACTAGTGCATACCGACATCTGTGGTCTGATGCAGACACAGAGTCTGGGTAAAAACTCTTACTTTCTACTATTTATTGATGATTATACTAGAATGTGTTGGATATATTTTTTGAAACATAAGGATGAAGCATATGAATGTTTTCTCGATTTCAAAACAAGAGTTGAAAGTGAAAGTGGAAATTTTGTAAAATGTCTTCGATCAGATAGGGGAGGAGAATACTCCTCTAATGAGTTTGTGAATTTTTGTAAGCAACATGGCATTAAGAGATAGTTCACTGCTACCTACACTCCACAGCAGAATGGTGTCATAGAGAGGAAGAATCACACTATTGTGGAGATGGCAAGGTCTATGCTTCAGATGAAGCATTTGACTAATTCATATTAGGAAGATGCAGCCAGGACCAGCGTATATATCTTGAATAAAAGTCCTACTTCCAGTTTGAAAGGACTGACACCTTACCAAGCATGGTATGGTAAAAATCCAAATGTTAAGCAGTTCAGAGTATTTGGCTTGCTGGCCTATTCTCACATTCCTAATGAGCTTAGGAAGAAGCTCGATCCAAAGAGTCAGGCATGTATCTTTGTAGGATACTGTGAGAATACAAAAGCTTACAAACTTTATAATCCCTGAACTAGAAAGCTTGTGATTTCCAGGGATGTAATTTTTGATGAAGGGGGAGAATGGGGTAAGCCCCAAATATTTAGTGATGTTGAATCCACTGATGTAGTTTCTCAGCAGGTGAAACAACAGACACCACAGAAAGGAAAGCAGTCTCCTCCAACCAGTCCAAGTTCATCTTCTGATTCTTCTTCTTCACCAAGTCCTTCTCCACAGCGATCTGGATGTTCCTCACCAATGGACATTGATTCTCCATCCAAAGGTAAGATAACTCTACAGTATCATCCATCATCTCAGATGTTGGATAAATTTTTTTCAAGAAGATACATTAGGAGTCAAGCTTAGTGAAATGGATTATGTTTTACACAGATTAGAAAGTATGCACTTGTATGGTGATGATGTCTCCCAGCAGGAACCTAGGGGAGATCAAGTTAACTATGCTTTGTTAACTAGTGCACAGCTTGAACCTTCTAGTTATGAGAAGGCATGTACTCAGAAAATTTGGCAAGATGCCATGAAAGAGGAGATAACCTCTATAAAAAACGACACTTGGGAGCTGGTAAAGCTTCCTAAAGGCAAGAAATGTGTTGGATGTAAGTGGGTCTACAAGACCAAGTTTAATGCTGATGGTAGCATTGAAAGGCACAAGGCGAGACTAGTTGCAAAGGGATTCACTCAGAAATATGGAGTTGATTATGAAGAGACTTTTGCTCCTGTAGCCATATAGGAGACTATTAGAATAGTTCTTGCCTTAGCTACAAATAAGGGATGGAAAGTCCAACATATGGATGTGAAAGTGCATTTATAAATGGTTACTTGATAGAAGAAGTGTATGTTGAGCAACCACAAGGATTTGAAGAGAAAAACAAGGAACATCTTGTTTACAAACTGAAGAAGGCACTTTATGGCCTCAATCAGGCACCACGAGCTTGGTACTCACACATTGATGGGTACTTCAAAGAATTTGGGTTCACCAAAAGTAGAAATGAACCCACTCTTTACTACCTACAGCAAGGAAATGACATCCTCATAGTTTTCTTGTATGTGGATGATCTCATATTCATGGGTAGTAATGAAAAACTGAATATGAAGTTCAAACACTCAATGATGGAGCAGTTTGAGATGAAGGATATTGGCTTAATGCACTACTTCCTTGGAATGGAGGTTCATAAGTCAGATACAAGGATCTTCATCTGTCAACATAAGTATGTTCGGGACATGCTTAAGAAGTTTGCTATGGAGCATTGCAAACCAGTTGCAACTCCAATTGGACATGGGATCCAATTAAGCAAATATGATGGAGCATCAAAAGTTGATGTGACCACTTTCAAAAGCATGGTTGGGAGTTTGATGTTTCTTGCCAACACCAGACCTGATATTCAGTATGCTATTTCTCTTGTCTCTTGATTTATGTCTAACCCTTCTGAGTTGCATTTGCAGGCAGCTAAGAGAATTCTTAGATATGTAAATGGTACATGGGATTTTGGAATCCATTACCATAAATGTAACACTATCAAGCTTGTAGGCTTCAGTGATAGAGATTGGGGTAGCAATATTGATGACAAAAAATCAACCTCAGGGAACTGTTTTAGTCTAGGATCGGGACTAATAACTTGGAGTTCCAAGAAGCAGACAATAGTAGCACTATCTTCAATAGAAGTTGAGTATATAGCGGTCACTCATGCTAGTACTCAAGCTCTATGGCTACGAAAGGTATTAGAAGAACTTGGAGAGCAGCAAAGTGGTCCAACAAGGTTATTCTGTGACAACATTAGTGCCATTCAGTTGGCATACAATCATGTCCACCATAGTAGATCCAAGCATTTTGATATGAAGTACCACTTCATTAGAGATATGGTGGAAACTGAAACTGTTGAGCTTCACTATTGCCCCACTTTGGAGAATGTTGCAGACATCTTCACCAAGGCGTCGGCTAAAGCTCAATTTGTAAAGCTGAGAGACTGTATTGTCAGACCTCTCAACTTTAAGGGGGAGAATGTAGCAAGTGTGAACACTAAGTGGTTAGGCTAGGTTAGTTTCATTTTGTCGGCAAACTCTCATATTGTCGGCAAATTCTTTTATTTCCATTATCCCTCCATTCTCTCCTATATTCCTTCTTTTCCTCCTTATCGCTCCACCTCCATTTCCCCTTATTCCTCCAACCTCCCTTCTTTTCCTCTCCGTCGACTTCCTCCCTTCCCTCTCCATATATATTAGTGACCATTTCCTATGTTCTATGGTTGTTGATGTTGTAATAGCTCTGCTAGATTATTAATTAAATTTGATTTATTTAGTTAATTTTCCTTTTTACCTCCTGGTCCAAATTCAATAATTCAGAATGGGGACATATACTTGGACTATATTCCAAATGAGGAGCAAATTACAGACATCTTCACAAAGTCATTTCTTTCTCCGTGTTACATACTATTGTGAGAGAAACTTGGAGTAATACAACTATATTGACACAGAGGTCCTCCACCTCTCCTTTTACTATTGTATTCTTTGGAGGATGGTTTTTTCCCTTGTGGTTTTTTTTCATCATCTCTCCAAAAGTATATATTGTTCATGAGTACCTAATCAGGCCAAGTTGCTAAAACTCATTTTTATTTGTGTTAAGAGGACAATCTTCGCCATCCGAAGACATGCCTCTATCTTGGATATTTTTCTTGTAACAGATGGTTTTTCCCCAAGGGTTTTTTTTACCATCTATATATTGTAAATGAGTACCTCATCAGGCCATGTTATCGAGACTCATCCTTTTATTGTTTTAAGAGGACAATATTCACCATCCGAAGAAAAGCCTCTTCCTTATTTATTTTTTGATTGATGGCTTTTCCCATTTGGGTTTTTACCATCTCTTCAAAAAATAAATAATTATACATGAGTACCTCATTAGGCTTTATTTTCGGGACTCATTTATACAAACCACCCCTAGTATCACTTAAGGGGGGGTGTTAGAATAAGTGAATATTATCTTAAGTTCTACTAGGATAGACACACTTGAGTTTCCACTGGTCCATGTGTCAAGTGAACTCTCAGTGGTGTCTTCATTAGACTTGATAAGTTTTTCCACTCCTCCATGTGTCAGGTGAACTCTCAGTGGTGTCTTCATCATACTTGATGATCTGTTGTAATCCAACGACTCTCAATGATCAACTTTGCTATTTATACAAAGTTGATCCATGGAATAAAACAATCAGTTCAATTTTATTTCTTAAAATCTTATAATTCTTTGTAGTTCTACTCTTGGTAATTCTAACATCTATATCATACTCAGTTTTAATTGAAAATTTTAATAATACCCTCCATCAAGCTATACTTCATCACTACCATATATTATTGTGAACAATGGATTAATACAAACATTGCACTACCTATGACTAAAATTTTTATATTAGTCATAATCATGCATCAACAATATGTTCCACCGACAAGCAAATTTTAAAGATCTAATTTATACTAAATACAATTTGTAAGATTCAAGATCTTATACTTAGAACCTAAATTGTAGCTCCTATGGGTAAGCATTTACAATATCATTATGTCATATTTTAGAAAGGAGGATGATGCCTTTCACACTTCATCAATATTTATCATAGAGAAAGAACAATTCCCATAAGAATATTTAGCATGTTGATTAGGAAAACATAAGGTTCTATTACTATAATAGAGTGCTCACACTTCCAACATAAATCCTATACTACAAAAGACTCATACTTCAAACATACCAATCATACTATAAAAAGGACTCTTCTTGCAATAGTGTTCATGTCATGGATACAATGTACCCATTGTAATAGAGTATACATAATGTAACAACATATTAGTTCATCTAACCAATATTATTGAGTTAGCACCTTAGTTATGTATCATGCGCAAAGCCAAATTATATCAACCATGTAATATAAAGTATTTCCTTTTAACAATGTCTCATATTATATCTTACAATTGGAGATAAATAAAATAGATATAAACCTTAATACAAAATAGTTTGAACAATATCATGCAAAGCATTCCCTTTCATGTAAGTAATAATTATAATTAGGATGTATATCAAACAAGATTAACTCTTCCTAAAATAATTAGATGTGAAGCAAAAGCAATTTATGTATAACATATTTAATTCATAATATTCCAATAATCCTACGAAACTTACCATCAACATTAGTATTGTAGGGAAAAGCTTTGATACTATTAAACACACTTCACCAAGAATTTTCTAGTCTTATCAACATAAACACTAACCATAGGATAACAATGCATGGGTTATTATATAATAGAGGTACTTCTATTACTATAAGGAGAGTATTTTCCACAAGAAAGAGTACCATTACTAAGAATTAAAACTACAACTCAAAAGTATCCTTGGGCGTTTTTTCTCTCTATGTGCCACTATACATACATACATATCTATATATCTATATATTTGCAATGTCAATTTCAAAAGGTAAATTGAACCATACCAAAACAAGATATATTTACATATTATTCTTAGAGATTAATTTTAAATTTATTTTTCAAAACTAAAACTAACACAAACTCCAATCATTTAAAAAAATCCAATAGTAAAAAAAAAGACAAAATATTATTTACAAGGTTTTTGAGCAAGGAATTTTAGCAAGAAGATTCATCCATAAATCAAAATATTTTTCAAATAAAACAAAACATAACCAAAATATTCCTTTAAGACTCCAACAGTAATCCAAAAAAAATTCTTCGCTTCCTCTAATTAAGCATGCCACAATGTTGTCATGGTTCCCTTAAGAGAGCCTTTCTTAGGCATTACAAACACCACCCAAATCCATTTTAAGACCAAGAACTAAGTCATTGGGAAACCCCAAGAAATATAGTTTAAAATTTGGATGGTTGCCAAAACTTAGCTGCACTTCAATAGAAGATAAAGAAACTCTCAATGCCTACTCTATGGTGATGAGGGGGTGGGGAATAATCACTATGTTTCCTCTCCAAATCAACTTGAGTCCTTACCCAAAGGATATGACTGCCCTTTCGATCAATATCATCAATAAGGGAAGGTCATCTAACAGTCTACTTATGCAAACCAAAAAATAAAATCACTAAAGAATATCATAGGTCCACTCACATAAAGTCATTTTAAATAATATATTATTTTTCTCATACTATAAAATCAAACTAATAAAATTAAAGCAATCATCCATGCAATTGGAATGCAATTTGTTATATGGTGTGTGCTAGACTTTTCTTTCTTTAGATCAATCACTTTTATGCATCTACTACCTTCTCCATCATGATGCCCTCCTTTTTTGTATCTAATGGAGGGTGACCTATCAACATGTAAAACATTATATTTTAAATTAGTAATGTAAATAAAATCTATCATTTAATTTAATTTTAGAAATTAAATTTACAAAATTTAAAGTGTTATGTCATCATTTAAGCACACACATATATAATTATTGTAAAATTTGGGATGCAACATACTTTCCATCCAAAAAGAGTCATCATCCTAATTATAGTAGAGATTCATAATAAAGACAAATATCATTGCTAGAATACATCTTAACTTATTCAAAATCAATTTATCTATGAATCATGTACAAAAATATGAAATAAAATATTTGTTTATTCATAACATTATTTCTATATCCCAAAATTATAAAATTTTTAATATGAACATAGTATTGCTATCTAATGCAATCCAATAAATAAATGAGGAAATCATTTCTCAATATATTTAGTATTTTTCTAAGTTCTACTATCGTAACAAGATAGATTTTCTCTATAAATAATATGTAAATCTATCTTCATTCGTCTACATATTTTCTCTACGTAAGTTACCTTAAATAGATTTTTGACATACTCCCATTGAACCTTGCATTAATATACCTCCCCGTTTTTAAACTACAACTTGTAGGTATCCAAAAATTTAATGAGCTCAACTGGATCCATGCCTAGGTCCTAAACCTACAAGGAATGACAACATAAATGTTATGAAGTATCAACTTTATATTTTTAGCAAGGAAACATGAAATACATTGTAAATCCAAGAAAGAGTAGGAGGTAGAGCAAGTGTGTATGCAACTAGATCTACCACTTCCAATACCCTGAAATTGCCCCATAAATCTAGAGGGTAATTTAGTAGATTTTCCAAATATTATTGATATTTTTTGCAGTTTAGCTCTAAAAAATATGTTATCTCCTACAAAAACTATTTAAGTGTTTGTTTTTTTATCAAGATATCACTTTTATTAATTTAAACCTCTTTTAGTTGTTGCCATATCAATTTTATTTGCTCTTACATCTCTTTTAGAGTATATGACCCAACCACATTTCCTTCTTCAATCTTATCCCAACTAAGGGTGTATAACATTCTTTTAACATAAATGACTTCTAAGGGTGCTATACCCAAACTAATATGAAATGGGTTATTGTAGGTAAACTCTACTAAGGGTATGTATTCCTCCCTTATGTATTATTTATCCATATAATACATTCTATATAGATCCTCTAAAATTTAATTTATCCTCTTTGTTTACCTATCCATTTTAGAATGGTAAGAAGAGCTAATATTTAACTCAATTCCCAAAGCAATAGTTAAGGCCTACACAAATTTGGAGGTTATCTTTACATATCTATTTAATATAATATTTTATACTACCCCATGCTTCCTAAATATTTATTTCACAAACATTTTAACTATGAAAGGGGTATTATATTTAAGATTGAAAGGTGTGAAGTGAGCTACGTTGGTAGGGTTATGCACAACGACGAATATTTGCCAATAGGGAAAATATTTACATTTTCAAAAATTCAAATTGGTGAGTTTGTGAGAACTCTAGACGTCGGTCCTTTCGTCCAAAATTTTTAGGATTTTTTTTAGGTGTCGGTTCACCATTCGTTGATAATAGTATTACGTTTTTTTTTTTAACTCGCCAACACTCCCACCTAAATTGTGGACCATTTTTACCTTAAATTTCTAAAAATTTTAATTTATCCCACCCAAATCGCCAACTATAACACTATAAATAACTAACATGCCAGTGATATTTTTTCACTTAACCAAATTGAAGAGTACATTTGATCTATTGCAGAATTCTGTCAAAGTTGAACTGGGTCCAGAAACCTGTCGATCTGGGTTAAAACTCCACTCGAACCGAAACGGAAGCCATATATACACCCAAAATGATAGATAGGAACATTTCTTTAATCGAACTAACATTCAGATTTTGTTATGCACCTAAGTTGAAATCCATCCACTTGACATAGTTCTGCACACACATCGACATAAAGATCGATTGCACAAATATTCACCCAGATTGACATCTAGTCTTTGTTCTATACCTAAACTGTCACACGAAAACTAATTTGTAGCCAATACAGTATTCAAATGACTTGATAAAGTTTTGATTCTGAATCAAAATCCTATCTCTGTTTTGTACTCAAATCAACATCCGATCTTTGTTCTATACTCGGATCGACATTCAATCACTATTTTATAACCAGATCGATATCCAAGCTCTGTTCTGTACCCGAACCACCATTTGGTACTAACCAATACACAAATCAACATTTACAAAAACTACGGATAACCTGATAGAGGACTACAACCGACACTGTTCTTAAACCGGGTTGACTATTGATCTTTTTTCCAATCACATCTACCTTCGAACCTTTTTCTAAACCAGGTACTCTATTTCTTAAAACATTGTGAATCTTTGATGTTGTATTTTTTTCTTTTTTAGAGAATATGAGTTGAAGCAGTTGTAGAAATAAGATATGTTTTTTTGTCATCTCATTGTAGTTTTTCTTTTATTATTTTTAATCATTTATTAAAAATAAGTCAATGTTGTGTTTCCCATGTTATTTTCTATTTCATTCTGTTCTTCATGTTTTCCCCTATTTTCTCTCTTTCTGTTAAAACTATTTGATTCTCTGTTTCTATTGAGATATGCTTTTCTGTTACAATATTATGAGTAGGTAATTTTTTTGGTTCTCTAAGGACATTGTGATGCTCTATTTCACATACACAAGTTTTTTTTTACATTGATTTGAATTTGTATATTGATTAGTTTTATGCTCTTCTTAGTTACAAGTGCTATCTCCAGTGTAGTGGCAAAAAGAACACAATAAATCATGTCTAGAAATATGTATGTATTTTCTACCAAACCACCATCTATTTATTCTAATTACTACATTATCTTGAGCCCTCACAGAATTAAAATATCTTCATTTTATTACTTTTCTAAATTGAAAAATATTTTCTTTACAAGTAAAATGTCACTTATTGGCAATGCAAAGAAGGGGGCCAAATTTTCTGTTGAAAAGAGTATCTTTAATTATTTTAGCAATATATCGAAATCCAATGAGCCATCGACATGCAAATTAAAGATACAAATAATTTTGACTTCTTAATAGTTAGTTGTATATTCAATGATTAATTTAAATAATGTTTTCTTTATCAAATAGTTAAATCATAGTATGTAACTCTATCCATATTTCATGATGATATGAATCATATTATTATTTGTAAGGTTTTTTGTTAGATCCAAAAATGATAAAGAATATTATTGTATGCTACTATGCAGAATACCCTGTTGACCCTAATATGCCTCCACTTGAAGATATTCCTCGCCAAGAGATGCCTTCTAATGAAAATTCTCTTAACAATGACATCCAATAAACACTTGAAGATATTCCTCAAACGGACATGCCAATTGAAAATGAAAGTGATAAATCAAATACATTAAATTATTCTTTTGAATCTTCAAGCAAAAAATACTAAAAAGAGAAAGACATCTAACTGGGCTATTGGAAGGGCATTTAAATATGAATGGGCACAAAAATTTCCATGGATGGAGCCTATCGCTTCCATGGAAAACCAATTCAAGTAAAAAGAATGTAGATGCAAAATTTGTAGTTAGAAACTAGGTAAGGATCATAGGCTGCAAAATAAGAAAGATACAATAGAAAAACATGCTGGTAAAGTTTATGTAAAATTTTGAGGAAGTGATGATAAAATTAAAAAAGAAGTTAAGTGGAAGGATGCATCATAATGTATGCATGTCAGATATGCAATAGAATATGAAAATCACTTAAATCAACAACATTCTCTTGTTGGAAAAGGTGGAATGATTAAATCCCAATTTAAAAAATTCATAAGACCACTTTAGCTTCAAAAAGTTTGCAGTTGGCTGTTGTATATAATTTTCTCAAAAAGGGTAGACCTATGTCTGATTTTAGTGATTATAAGGACCTATTTGAAATAGCCGATGTGTAAAACCTTCCCAGTTTCTATTGGTCAGATTGAAGTGGTTGGAAAATGGTAAAATGTGTATCATTAGTTGAGAAGGAGGACCTGAGGAAGAAAGTAAAACATGTTAGATTCATATCACTTTCTATTGATGAGGTGACGGTTGTGGATAACACATCATATATTTTCATGCATGTGTACACATTTTAAAATCATATAAGGCAACCTAGTTTGCTAGGATTACATAAGATGGTGGAAAGTTCAAATGCAGAAAAAATCTATAATATTGTTGTAAGTAGTTAAAATGTTGCGAGAGTAGAAGACCTTATTCGTGAAATACATTTTTTTTTTATTGCAGTCCAAAAAGGTTTGCAGAGTTTCAAAAATTTGCTGTAGGATTTATAGAAAAAAAAAATTGTTAAAAGATGTGGATACAAGGTGGATTTCAATGTATCAACCTGCACATAGAGTTTTTACAGAATATCAATCATTAACAGGGTTGATGTATGCAAATCGTAGGGTTGTTGATAAGGTAAAAGATTTGTTGTTCTATTTATCTGACTTTGAAATCCTTTTAATGTTATGTGGTATTCTTTCAATGTTAAATGAAATGAATAGGTTGATTAAACTTGCACAAGAGAGATCCATCTATATCATTTATTTCATAAGGATGAGAAAGAAAATATGTGTGATTATTGACAGGTTATATGTATCCAAAAAATATTTTGAAGATCCCTTGTTTTATAGTTGGAATAAATTGACAAACGTAAACAATCCAAAAAACTTTTTGAAGTTTAACATCAGTGATCATATTTGTATTAATGTTTGTGTAAATATGATACCTTTGTATTGTTTTGAAAGGCAGAAAAATATAGTTGCTGATGATGTTGAATAAGTTCCTGTAACACACAATAGATTTGATTTTTTTTTACACAAAATAAAGCCAAATTTGTTTAAAATAACATAATCATTGACAAAAGTGATAAGAGAACTATTTCAAAGAGATCAGTTGCTTGAGGCAATGGGTGTGGTTAACCCCATGTTTTGGGGTCCTTGTACTGAATATAATTTTTTACATGAGTTGTTTGTCAAATATATGTTCATAATTTTCTAAGCGTTTCAATAAAAGTGTGTAAGTCAATGGTGTTGAAATCAAAGATATACTCAACAAAGATCTTTTAAAACAATAGTCATCGCATTTTTGTGGAACAATGATTGAGAAAACATCACTTTTGAGTAATATCCATGAGACTGGTTCCATTGCACGTTTGTGGAAAAAAATGTGCCCATGTAGTGTCTTACAAGATACTATTAGTGAATACTTTTGTTTATATGAATTATGTCAAATAATAATATTGGAATTTGTGGAAGATGAGAGGGTTTTCAGTGCATTATCTTTCGTTAAATTTAAACTCTGCAACAAGCTGGACAAAAATTTAGAAAATTGTTTGAGAATTACTGTGTCATCGTATCAATTGAACACATTTTCTTATGATATGGCATTGGCATATTAGAATTCCCTTGTAGGTAAAAGGGGTACTGAGAATATGAATGATAACAAGGATAATGATGATTTCAGTGATCAAATTGTGGGGACACAAATAACTGCTATGCATAATAGTGATTTTGGAAAATATGAGAAGTGTTTGTTTCAAGTACCTGATTTGTGAATTTTCTAGTATTGTGATTTTTCCAATATTTCACAACATTAATAAATTTTAATTTATTTGATATTAGATTTCACAATAGTGATTTTGGACAAGCTGAGAATGTTTGTTTCAGCTACCTGATTTGGGATTCTGGACAAGCCAAGAATATTTGTTTATGGATCTCAGTGTTGTATTTGAAATAGTTTTAATTGTATTTATATCATAGTATTTGTTTGTTTCAGTTACATAAATTGTAATTTTTACAAGGTTTTACAACCTTGTTCAATATGAATGTGTTTATTTATCATCACAAGATTGTTTCATCTATCTGAATTGTAACTTTATTCTTTATCACACAACACTATATTTCAAATTTTATGTTTTATAATTTAAAATATAGAATTCTCTTTCATAATCGATTTACAACATATTTTTCAAAAATATAGTGTAATGATATTAATGTATGGGATAACTGAGTTGAATGGTGAATATGGTTTAATCATTCATTTCTTTTCAGATTGTAATTGTAAATATAGTTGAATTTTTATAAATTTAAAAAATAGTACATGAATATAAATAGCAACAACCAATGAGTGATAGAAGATAAATTAATAAAATCCTTTTTCATTAATTGCATAGAAAATATACAGTACAAAATTGTTTACAGAACCACCATCCAGATTTTTCTATCAATAATAAAATATTTTACAATAAAGCAAATTTTTTAAGGGTGAGCAGGGGTAGATTCAGACGCTCCTTGTGCACATCGATCACCTAGACCTTGATATTTAGTTTTTCCTTGTATATCTACATCTCCTTGACTTTGAGATGCTCCATGTATATCTGCATCTCCTTTAATTTGAGATGCTTCTAAAGTTGCAAGTTATTTTTCTTTATATCTTGTACCAATAACCTGCTTAGGTCATTCTAGTACTCCCATTCTGATGAGTTCTTCCTCTACCTTTTGTAAGCTCCCCAACAACAATCTACCTTCTTTGGCTAGATCCTCAAGGACTACATGTTCATTTTGTTTAATCTTCTTCTTGAGCAATATATTTGGATTCATTTTGTACTCGAGGATAATTACTTTTAAATAATTATTATACCTGACCTTATTCTGTAAGGTCTCCTTCATTGTTATTACATTTAATATTGATTTCTTTGCAGTCTCAAGATTAACAACCAAGAAATTAACTTATTTTTGTAAATTCTAAAAAATTTCCTGCATAAAAATTAAAGAACACTCTAGTTAGTCAAGAGTTATAGTACAAAATATAATGAAAAATTTGATTGCATATAAAGTCTCACCTCTGCAGCATCTCTTGCAGCATCAAAAATTAAAACTTTCTTATTATCATAAGCCCATAGGTTGTAATACGCTTGGGTTTCATCATTCAGGTTCTCTAACTTGCTCAACATAGTCTTTAAAATTTTATCATCATAAGAAATAGAAGGGTTCACCGATCCTGACTGGGCTTGATGTAGAAACCCAACAAGATTCTTAGGTTGGTTTTTAACAAGGGCACAAATTTCTTCCCTTTTATCATAATTTTTATAGCGAACATTTATTTCCTTGATAAGGATCTTTTCCTGCAATTCACAATCCTTCAATTCATTCACATTTTCAAGAAAAACATCTTTGATTAGTGAATAACAACTATCAAAAACCAACTGATATTCAGAAAAAGTAACTTCTTCATCCTCAAGATCAGGATTGGAGGTGTTAGAAGGTGACAATGAAATTATCTCAGCTTTAGGTTCTTGTTGTAAATTTACCATCTCTGACACTTTTAACCCTTCAATGTTCCCCTAAAAAATAAAATCATGATCAAATTATGACACATCTAAATTGGAGGTTGAAACATATTTAAAGAACAACCAGTAGAAAAGGAAAATGATGGAAATATAGATGCATGTCCCTGTGTCTTCAATTGTGTGGGTCCCACCCATGATCTCGATCCATAAATATTTTTTCTAGCAACTTGACCTAGCATTAATTGTTGTCATTTTTGAGATTATCATGTTGTTGGTGCTAGTGGTGGTGGACCTGGTGGTGTTGGACCTGGTGGTGGTGGCGGTGGCATCATTTTCTTCCTTCTTTCATGAAATTGTGGGGAGGGACCTAAATATATTATAATAAGATATTATTAAAAAAAATTAAAGGAGTTAAAATTTATAATTAACAATTAAAAAACTCACATACCCAATGAATAGATCTCATGTTGCCCTTCAGTATGTGGAGACAACTAGGTGCGAGTGTTTCTGGTGGTTTTGTGTAAAACTGAAAAACATACAAAAAAATGAAAGATAGATATAATTTCAACTAAAAAGAAATGGTAATGAATCAAGAAAAACTTGAAACAGTAAACTTAACCATCATTGGTATGACATAACTACATTCACTTTCCATGGCATTTGCTTGCACATGTTGGTGAGAAGCGAGAGAAGAAGCCAACTTATGACATTTATGAGGTCTATGTGGTTGAAATTTAATCATTGTGCCTTTTGAATCACCATCATCCTTTGGCATGTGATTTCTGACACCAACATCATTTTTAACCCATGCGATGGATGCCTTACTCTGCATTTAGATGCAAAAAAAATTAAAATATAAATTAAAAACATCCTAAAATACAAAAATTATTATTAATGAAAAATAGAATAATTACCTTCAACTCTTCTGTAGTCATAGCAATGCTTCAGTACATTTGGTGAACCAATATCTTGTAAATTATGAAAAATTTCATAATGAAGAGCTAAAATGTAATTTACTGAGGCAACCATGAGAGGTTTGTCTGAATGGCTTGTCCGAACAATATAGAGCTCTGATCTGATTCAATTAGAAATATATGTACATAAATTGAATCTCTCATGGTACTCTAAACAACAAACAATATAAGCCATTGACTAGAATGGAATCTTCGATCTTCCAAGAAGAAACAATATTGCTTGGAAAAATTCAATAATTGCCTTGAAATCATTGTTTAAAACAAAGTTATTGGTTCACCGTCTCTTGGATTTTGCTGTAGAGGTTGCAAAAAAAATAATTAGGTGACAACAAATTTTAAATTATGAGATTTAAGATAATAAAATGAAGAGAATTATACCTGACAACAATTCTAAAGAGATATTGAAATACTTTACCATGAAAGCCTTATCATTCTTTGAGAGAAATAGCTTCTGTGTAACTACAACAAGACCCTTATGTGGAAGTCCAATCAATCTCTGGATATCAGAGGGTTTAACTGTAAAATATATTTTTGATTCTATATCAACAGAGTAAAGGCCCCAAGATCATTATCATAGGTATCGATGATATTGTGTAGAACAAATTTATCTGTTCTAAATTGGGGTATAGAAGCCAAACCCCCAAAACCTACACTTTGAACCCATTTATGGTCTATCCTATCTGTCCCAGCTAAGAAATCTAAAAATGTGATGCAACTTTGATTTTTGAATGCAATTTTATGTGCGGTTGTTGACATGGTCACCATCACTCTGGAAAGGTGTGGGGTAATGGTCTCTTGGGGAAGAGAAGTGTTAGCAACTTTGCTCTGATATTGTGTAGCGAAAAGAGTTTGTAAAAATAACTATTGATGCCTTTTTATAGACGAGACTAAGTGGGGTAGACACATGGAAGCATGTTATTGGACATGCGTGTGGTGGTGTCTGTCTGCATTACTACACTTGGTTCATCTGTATTACTGCAACTAGTTTATCTACATTTCTATACCTAAACCTTCTATATTTATTCACCTAGTGCATCTACATTTCTTCACTTAGTCCATCTGCATTACTGCACCCGGTCCGTCTACAATACTTCATTCGATCCATCTTCATTTTTGTACTCGATCCGTCTACATTATCAGTTTCCCTCGGTCCATTTGCATTACTTGGTTGGATTTTATTATCCACCCAGTCTGTCTGTTGGTTCCTTCTTCCACCTAGAGCATTATTCCATATTTTCTTTGCACACGATCAGTTTACCAGATCATTTTTTCACCCGATCTAAGCTCGAATTGTGTATTGCACCCGGTCCGATCTCGAATCATGTTTTGCACCTGGTCCAACCCTAGATCGTGTTTTACACCCGGTCCAGGCCTAGATCTTAATTAACACTCGATATGAGCTTGAATTGTGTTTTACACTTGGTCCGAGCCTGGATCATGTTTTGCACCCCATCCGAGTCTAGATCAAGTTTTGCACATGGCTCGTCGAAATTGAAAACATTCAAATCATCAAATTTTTACAAATTTTTATTAAAATATAAGGTAATTCACCATTTTTTTCAATGTAAGGTTGGCTAGGATTCACCATGGTTTCGAAACGGATTTGCAATTTTTTTACAAGTACATTTCGGGTCTAACCTCTTATGCATAACCTTGTATGTTGGTCAATTTTTCTACCAGTACTAAGGTACCATCATGCCTATTTTTGGCATAGGTAAACCTTAGACAAAATCCATATTGACTACCTACCATTTTCCATTTAGGTCTGTCATGAGGATACATATTTGTTGAATGCATATGCTCATTTTTTACTCATTGTCATTCTAGACACTTATCAACTAATGCTACTACACTCCTCTTTAAAAAAGGCCAAAAGTATAGATTTTTCAATTATTCTACCATCTTAGTCATACTAGGATGATTTTAATATAAAGCATAATGTGCCTCTTCTAGTATTGTGTTATGTAAGTTGCAAAAATCTACTACATAGATAAATATTTTGCACCTTAGTAATCCATAAAATTCTACCTCATATACATCAAATTAATGGTCACTTATATTTTTCTCCAATCCATATTTTACATATTTACAATATTCTTTCTCATTCAATTGTCTCAAAATCTAATAATTGGATGTGATTTTCAGGTAATAATTATATTATGAATTCTATGGCTAAGTATATTTGCAACTTTATTATCATTACAACTTGAGTGGGCCTAACAATAAGACTTGAAACTTTGAATAGAAGATTCAAGATTTGAAATCAATGAGGGCTGAGTTGTACACCATACTTTGGTAACCAAAGTTTGGTTAGATAAACATATATTGGGTAAATAACATCCTCTATGAGGGTTGTCTCATATGGCCTATGGTCTCGTGGATGTTAAAAACTACTTTACTTTTATCTTTTTTCCATTAATATAATCAATATCAAAATCATATTCATGAAGAAACTCCAATCACATTCTTTGCCTAGCATTTAATTTTGGCTATGGGAAAATATATTATAGACCTTGATAGTTTATTTTAAGTTTAGAGGGTTTCCTCATTAGGTAATGCCTTCAAATTTGCAGTGAATATAAAATAACTACTATTCCAAGTCCTCATAAGTTTTGAGTTTTCATAATTAATAGGCTCTTATGTGACCATATTATATCAACACTCAACCTAACCATTCTCATGATGCATCAATAGTTACTATAAAGTCACCACTATGATCTTGTACTTTTAGAAGCAATGTTATTAATATCTTCTTAAGAAAGTGAAAAGCTTGATCACAAATTTTTGTACATTTAAATATTTTTCCTTTCCTTTGAAGTGACGTGATGGTGATGGGTATTTTGGAAAATATCTCCACAAACCTTCTATAGTATCCTATCAATTCCATGAAACTATATATCTTATGGATATTTTTAGGTATTGACTACTCTAAAATGACCTTTATTTGTTGAAGAATTATAATTTGATCTTATCAAGCTAGGCCAAAAGTGTGAGAGAGTGCTTAAGAGCATTAATGATGTAGTCTATGGGCAAGCGTTTATCTAAGCCTATGGGCATTCCTCATGTAAACTTATGAGTATCATTTATGTAAGCCTACAAGAAATTTTGATGTACTCAACCGTAGTGATATTGGTTAAACCATCTATTTGGTTAACCTTGATTAAAGACATTGATATATTCATTATATTGTGTTTTAACCTTCAATTCAAGTTATGTCAACTTAATATTAGTAACTAATTAGGGAATTAGTATCATTATAAATACCCTCAATAATTTATCCATTATATTAATTTGTGATATGTGATATTATGGTGGTGTCTATAGACACCCATCCCTTATTTCTTCTACATATTTATTATGGGGGTGTCTATAAAAAATATTGTGAATTTCAATAAGGTATTAGAGCAAGGACTAGAGCTACATCATTTGGTTATAAAAAAAGTCCTCATGTAAGCGATTAAAGATGTAGTAAAAAATAAATTTCAAAGTACTTGTTTTGGAGGGAATGTATAGAAAAATTTGAATTTTTGAGTTTAAATTTTGCTTGACGCTAAACATATTCCCTCAAAATTTGAAGTAAATTTCACATGACTTCACATGCATCTCAAGGGATGGTATAATGATATCTCTTTTCTCTACTTGACCTAACATTATAAATTTGATTCTCATCCCTCATCCTTTTTACATTGATTCATTTAACAACTGCCTTTTAACCATACCTTATGCCCCAGTTGGATTAATTCTACTCACATTAGAGAGAGTGGCATAGTGATAAGTCTCTTGGTTGGTAGAGCATAAGTGGAATGTCTAAATCTTTGACATGTTCTTTTTGTTAAGATTTTTGCTTCTAAAAAGGCATAAATCTATGGGTGGCATAAGGGCTAGAGCAAGTGCCCCACTTAACCTTCAAAATAATAGCAAAATCTATATCTATCTCTCTCTCTCTCTCTCTATATATATATATATATATAAGGAGATCCAATCAATAAATAACATAAAATGTTTTTTTATTCATCGATTTTAATACATGTGGAAGACGATGTAGGAAACCCCTAATCATTTTTGACAAGTGGTAGTCTTAGATTTGAATTTTTTTTTAGGGTTTTCTAGTATCATTTATTTTTTTATTTTTAATGTTAAACCACTCAACCTTTTGAATCCCATTACTTTTGAATATAAAAGCTTTTGGATCCACTTTTTCAAATCATATGATTTTTCAAGGCCTATAAGCTAGTGATATTAATTTAAGGAACTTTGACAATTCCTAAAGATTTTTTATACAAAATAGATCACTTGGCATATGTTATATGCCTTAATGGGTCAAATTATAGGACTTGGTCAATACAAAAGGTGGGTATACTTAAAATTAAGAATCTTTGGTTTATCTTTAATGATGGAATAAAAGATCTTAGTGATCATGAACTAGCCAAGAAAATCAAGAAACACTTGATCTCTTATTTATGTTAGTAGAACCAAATGTAATTTTACACATAAGAGAGAAAACTAATCCTATTCAGCTATAGATAGCCTTGATGGATCTTTATGGAAAATTAACTGCTAGAGAAGTTAATAGGATAGATACAAAGCTCTCGAACCTTAGTATTTTAGATTTTAGTAATGTTGAAGACTACATATCTCACTCCAAATCCTTAAAGGATGATCTAGATACAATAAGAGGTAATGTAAAAGGTGATAAAGAGTATATAAAATCTATTAATTATAATTTAAATCCACTTTTTCATATAATTTATTTGGTTCTTTGTGTGAATGTTTGTTAGAGTTATTACATTATTTGACACCTTGCATGATTTTTTCAATGCGTTTACACAGGTTGACCCCTCATTCTGAGTGGGGTTTGATATTTGGACCTCATAAAGAGAGACCAAAGTCCTTACCACTGCAATAAGCTTACAATTGACATCTTGCATGATTAATGCAAGGACCTTTGTAAATATTTTATATTAGGGTGTGTTTAATATTTGAGTAGGGTGTGTGTTTAATGTTTGAGTCTATAGTATGTGTCATGTTATTAAGAGTGGTTATGTGTCATGTAAATAAGTGTGGAGTTATTATGTGAGGTGTCAAGTTAGTAAGTGTGAGTTGTGTAGGTTATGTTTTGCATTTAGAAGTGAGGAGTTATGAGCAATCATGAGATACTTTATCTTTATGTAAATATGTGAGAGAAATATGAAATGTAATATCTCCCATGAGTATGAGGAGATAAAGAGTCTATGTAAGTGTAAAGGTCAAAGGTCATGGGAAATGAAGAGTCTCATGTATGTATATATTGAAGACAAAGCCATGTAACAATGTATTCGAATAAGCATTGCATTTATGCATTGCTTTAGTAGATATATATGAATAAAATTATGTGTGTTTCATGTTTATTATTGTGAGATTTATATTTGAAATATTGTGAAATTATTTGAGATTAAGATCCTGAGGAAATAGCAGTAGATTGCTAACAATGGTATTGGATCCACATTGAGCATTTTAGAGAAGATAGTAGTAGGAAAGTAGACATGTGAGAATTTTTTACAATACAAAGAAGATAGTGTGGAAGAAAAGGATGAGGTGATAGTGTTGGTGAAAGCACATTTGCAATGCTATAAAAAATGCATGAGAAGTATTGTATCCAAACCTTAGAGATAGTTGAGGTGATAATGCTAGAAAGAACTTATGAAAGTATGGTGTTCAAATATTGAAGATAACAGGCTATGAAGGAGAGAAAAATAGAAGCAGACAATGATTGGAACAATGGAAACATCAGTGAAAAACAACAAAATTTGGACTTAGCAAGAAAGCCTAGAATTTTATGCATATTGGACAATGGAAGCACAAAATGAGAGCACATAAATATTCAATAGGGATTGAATAGAAAGAGGATCATATAGTCAATCCAAAATTTGGTCAATATTATAGACTAAGAAGCAATCAAGAACCTCTCAAAATGACAACAGACATTAGGCAAATAGCATTAATGTGTTAAAATGACTAAGTGCAGTAACACTTGAGTTCAAATTTGTAAATCCATAATGTTGGTGAATGCCTACATATAGAGAAACACAATCCAAAGGTATTTATTACCATTAATTAATAATTTGATTGATAGTAAGTATATAAGCAACATATTGCTTAAAGTTGAAGGATTGAATTTATAACATGAAATAGAGAAATAATGAAAGAGAGTGAAAATAAAATTTTTAGGAGTTATAAGAAAAGTTTAGTAAAAAATTAAGAAGAAATTGATTGAAAGATTTATTATTTTATTGTAAAGAAATTGATCATTTTTGGAGTTATAAGAAGAAAAATTAATATATTGAAGAAATAAAAAATTGAATAAGTGAAGATTAAATTTGAAGAAAATTAAAATTGAAGGAGTAGAAAAGTAAAATTGAAGGAGAAGAAAAATAGATTGAAAAATTGAAGAAATAAATTTTATTTGTTGAAGAAAAGATTAAATATTAAATTTGGAGATAAAAGGATTACAATATCAAAGGACATTATTAATAAACTTCTATAGCAATTACAAAGATATTTCTATTTGAATCTCAACTATTAAAATGACTCAATTATACTCTATGGAAAAACAAGATGAAAGTAATAATTATAGTTAAGAAACTTTAGGAAGTTGTAAATGGAGAGAAAGACATCCTAGAAGTGTAATAGGAAAATAAAAATTTAAAAATGATGATGCAAAATCTCTTATGTTAATCCCATTTGGTATATCACATAAAATTTAGATACACATAAGTGAGGATGCAACTTCTAAAAGCACTTGGGAGAAATTGTGTACAATATTTAAAGGAAAGAATGGAGCTACTATTTTACATTTGCAATCATATTCTCTAATAATTCAAGAGGAAGAAAATATAGAGCATTTTATTAGAAGGATAGCAAAATTAAAGTCTAAGCTACAAACTATGGGAGAGAAAGTGGAAGAAAAGTTTCTTGTGCAAGTTACACTAAGAGCACTTCTAGAAACATTTAAAACATTAGTCATTTATCTTCAAGTATTGTACAAAACTGTTATATTTGATGAACTAGTTGACATATTTCAAGAATATAAAATAGAAAAAAGATAATACAAGCAAGGAGGTTATATCATTTAATTTGCATTACTTGATTTAATAAAGGGGAGTAAGTGCATAAGTAAGTGTGAGCATGATCGAGGAGGGTAGCCAAGAGTGAGTTCAACCAGGAGTAAACACAACCGAAAGAAAGTGGGAGCACAAGAGAGGAGTGAGGGCAACCGAAAGTAGGTGCAAGTACAAGTTAGGAGTGAATGCAGCCACAAGCAAGTGCAGGCATAAGACATGAGTGAATATAGTCAGAAACGAGAGTGTGAGTGCAAACTGGGTGCGAGTGCAGTCGGTATCAAGTGTGTAGTAGAGAGTGAGTGCATCCAAAAGAAAGTGTGAGCACAAGATGAGAGTGAGGAGGAAGTGTGATCAATAAATTAAACAATAAAAATAAAAGTGTGACCAATCACTTTTTGTTCCAAATCTCAAGAAAATTTAGAGGATTCATTTGAAAAAAAACCTAGGTAACATAGAAAGAAAGTCATTTGTGAAAGTCCTTACTAAAAGTATGAATGGCCAAGTTGGAAGTTTGGATGCCCTAGCTAACAATAAGGGTAAGAGAGAATCTATGGTAAACCTAGTTTGAATAGCATATTCTACACCAGACGTGATTATCAAATATGAGATGGTTGAGCATGATATTATGATTCTTAAAACCAGAGGGTTAATTTGTAAGTTTTATGAATATTGGTTATGATTTTTTGAGATTCAAAATTGGATTAAGTGGAAGTGGGGATTGAATTCAAATTACTCCATGACTTTTCTTTCAAAAGGACTTTTCCTCATTATTTTCTCCAATTCAAAAATAAGGGATAAAATAATGAATGGAGGCCCGTGGTTTAGTGGTAAAGATGCATTATATTTAAGACCTTGGAGTGATAATTTTTTTGTGGACATAGAAACTATTAGAAGGCTTCCGGTATGGATTAGGATTTTTGGACTTCCTTACCAACTCATCAATATGGAGGTTTTGAATATTATTGGTAATACTCTAAGTGAATTCATACAAGAGGGACCATCTACTAATGAGATAATACATGTTATATACACTCGAATATGTGCTTTCATGGATATTTATAAACCTTTACTGCAATCGATTAGGATTAAAATTGAATCAAGAGAATGAGATCAATAGGTGGATTATGAAAACATTACATTTCGGTGTCACAAATGTCATGAAACTAGGTACATGGCAAAAGAATTCAAATCAAAAATGGAGGAAGAGATGAATATTTTTTGGCATGAGGCTAATTTCAATTTGAAACAAGTAGACCATATCATAGGAGAATCTAGGTCAAATCAAGGATTTTCCACTCCTAAGAAAGTGGCAAGAAAAATCCCTCTACATCATAAAATGGAAAAGGTAATTACCGTTTACTCGAATCAGCCATTAGAAGAAAAAAATGGTTTGGAATATGAGGAAGTACATTGCGCAAGTTCAAATATAGGAGTTCAAGGTGTGAAGGAAGAGGGGAAGGCAAATTTTAATAGAAATGAAAATGGGGAGATGAATCTTAAATCAAATAATAAGAAGAAGGTCAAGCTTAATCCAGGTAAATCACCTTTACTATTCTCAAGTAGCTTTAAATCTTCTCCTTCCAATAACATTAAAAGTAGTATGGAGTGTGTTCCTTGCACTTTAGGTTTTCAAGAGAAGTATATTAAAGAAAATATTATGGAGGATATCCAAGGAAATTTAGGGTTTTCAGGCCAACATAAGAAAGCAATGACTATGGAGGATCATCTTTGTAGTTTAGAGTTTTTAGGGCAACATAAAGAAGAAAATGCTAATGAGGCTATTCCTTGCACTTTCAGCTCTTTAAGGCAACATAAACCTTTAGAAGATAAGTTTCATTTTGAACAATATGAAAAAATGGAAGAGATTGATGAAGATAAGAGTGTTTGCAAGAATGAAATAAGGAGAGGAAGGCCATCAAACCACAATCTAAGAGAAAAATAAACCCATAAGGATGTCGATTTGGGAAGCTAAAAAAACATATCACAGGTGTTAACAAGAAGTGGGGTTAAGCCCACTAACAAAAATAAAAAGTATTGATGATGAAAATTATATCATGGAATATTAGTGGTATGAATAAAGCCCCTAAAAAAAGAGTTATTAAGGGATTAATAGGTTGTTATAGCCCTGAGTTTATTTTAATACAATAAACAAAATTAAGCAGTGAGGAATGTAAGGAGGCTTTTAAGAATATTTGGAAGATAGGTGATTGTTTAGCAGTTTCTTCTACAGTAGCTTTAGGCAATATTGCAATAATATGGGACAAATGCAAATGATATGGAGAACTATTAGAAACAAAAATTAATTGGGTTGCTGAATTATTTTGCAGGAAAGAGGAAAACATCAAAGTTGGGGTTATAAATATATATGCTCCAACTATAGTTACTCCACGTGAAATATGTTGGAAGGATCTTAGTATATTTTTCTCAAATACAATGATGATTCATTGTAATATAGGAATTCTTGGGGGTGATTTTAATACTGTTATATCTCCTTTGGAAAAGAAGGGTGGCATTCTAGGATGGTCTAAATCAATGCAAAATTTTTCTTCATTTGTCAATTCAAATGACCTTTGAAATGTTAGTACCTCAAGATTTCAATACACATGGGATAACAGACGCATTGGAAAAAATCATATAGAAGAAATACTGAATAGATTAATTGGTTGCAAACAAATTATACAATCTCTTCAGATATTTTATTTCAAGTTGGATCATATCACAAACCCATTCTTTTGACTTGTGAGTCACCTAACAATGGTCATCCAAAGCCATGTCACTTCCAGTCTATGTGGCTCCAAGACCCTAATTTTTTCAAAATTTGAAGGATCATGTATGTACAGGTTTGTTCAAAAGTTGAAACATGTAAAGGAGCAAATGAAGTTATGGAATGTCAAATCGTTTGGTTACATTTTTAAAGAAAAAAAAAAGAAATTGAATCCAAACTCCAAAATTTACAAGAGATAGTATAAATTAATGGAATGGACAAAGATTCTTATGTGAAAGAAAAACAATTACTTTCTGATTATCATAATGCATTGAAAAAGGAGGAGTCATATTGGTTCCAAAAATCTAGAGAGAAATGGCTCAAGGAAGGAGATAGAAATACAATTTTTTTCATGCTACAGCAAAAATAATTTTTTTTTGTTTTTCATATCAAAAATATTATAACTCTAGATGGAAGAAATATTGAGGATGAATAAGATATAAGGAAGGAAGCAATAAATTATTTCAAAACTATTTTATCAGATTCTAGGCAAGATAAGGAGGCACAAGAAAAACTTTTGCAAAATATTCCATCAATTATCACTCATAGACAAAATGAAAGCTTGAGGAAGAAGATATCTATGGAGGAGCTCCATGAAACAGTTTTCTCTTTTCATCCTAACAAGGCACCTAACCCCGATGGATTTCCTGCAATTTTATTTCAATATTTTTGGGATTTATTGAAGAGTGATATGTTAGATGTAGTGGAAGAGGCCTAAAAAAGGAAGGCTATAATAAGTTATATCAGTGTTAATTTTATTACTTTGGTTACCAAGAAGGGTGACACCAAATATTTTGATAATTTTCATCCAAGAAGCCTTTGTAATATGATTTACAAGATCATTTTAAAAATTATGGCAAACAGGTTGAAGGGCATTCTAGAGTGTATTATCTCAGAGGAAAAATGTGGCTTTGTTTAGGGTAAACAAATTCTTGATGGTATAATTATTGCACAAGATGCCATACATTCTCTTCATTCCATGAAAAAACTAGGTATTCTTTTGAAATCAGATATGAACAAAGCATATGATAGATTTCCTGGAATTTTTTTCATGTTATTCTTTAAAAGTTTGGCTTTGACTATAGATGGTGTGAGTGGATTAAATGTTGTTATAGCACTGTAAAATTTCCTATTTTGATCAATGGTTCTCCTACTAGGTACTTCAAGTCATCTTGTGTACTTCGTCAAGGTGATCCTCTTTCTCCTTATCTATTCATTATTCTGGCAGAAGCATTAGGGAGAGCATTTTTAAAGACAAAATGGAAGGAAAAATCAAGGGTATTCAAGTTGCAAAAAATGGTCCCTTTGAATCTCATCTTTAATTTGTTGATGATACTTTTATTTTGGGTCATCTCTTAGTCAGTGAGGCCATGGAGTTTAAATCAATATTTGCATGTAATGATAAGGCTACTAGATAGTTGGTAAATACTTCAAAATCCAATATTTTTTCATTAATACTACCCTAGATTTACAATAAATTATTGTGAATATTTTGGGGTTTTAAATTGAAAATTTTCCATCAATCTACCTGGGTATTCCTTTGTCTAATAAAGAAAATAAAAAGAAGATGTGGATCTCTTTTTTGGATAGAATGAAATCTTGTTGGGTAGGTTGGAAAGATAAGTTATTAACTATGGTAGGAAGGCTACAACTCATAAAGACTACTTTTCAATCCATTCCTATTTATATGATGTTAGTTTCAAGACTACCAACAAGTATTGCATCAGAAATTGATAAAATTCAAAGAGAATTTCTATGGAAAGGTTGTGAGAAATTTTTTAGTTTTCCTCTTTGTAAGTGGTAAAGGGTTTATAGAGGAAAGAATATTGGAGGAGTAGACTTGCAGAATTGCAAACTTATAAATTTGGCATTAGGAGCAAATCTTGGGTGGTTATTATTCAGAGATCAAGGAAAGAATTGAGCAAAAATATTACTTCAAAAATATATAGGTTCTCTTGATGCAATGAAATTGTTTAGAAAAAGAAATCTACCCAAAGGATCATCAACATGGAACTTCATATCAGAGAGTTTGCAATTGATAAAGAAACATATTATATGGTCAATCAATGAGGGGAGTTATGCAAATTTTTGGTCTAATGCTTGGTTGAAGCCTTATCCTCTCATCTTAGACTCAAAATGGAAACCATTGGCTCAAGTGTGCCTAGCATGTAAAGGTCCAAATGTCAAATATTATATTATTATGAACAAAAACTCCAAATCATGGATTTCTTTTAGTGACCTAGTTGAAGGAGAGGAACAAAAATGAATTGCAGATGAACTTCAAAATATGCTTCTAGAGTTTTATTTTCCAATTTTTACACGAAAATATGAGTTGGTTTGAAAATTATCAAAGGATGGTGGATACTCAGTAAAGTTGGGATATGAGAATTTAGAACAATCAAAATTTCCTTCTCCTAAATATTTTCCTTGGAAGAATTTTTGGTCATTAGAGGCTCTCCCTAAGGCCTCAACATTTCTTTGGTTAGTAGTTCAAAGTAGGATTATTTCAGGAGAGAGTCTACAAAGAAGAGGATATTATGGACCCTTCATATTTGCCTTGTGTGAGAAGGATTTAGAAACATCAGACCATTTACTCCTCCATTTTCCATTTGCTCACACCATTTGGGGTTACTTTTAAAAAAGTATGAAATTATATTGTGTATCTCCATCAACATTGAAAGAGTTGATAAAATGTTGGATAAATTATTTCAAAGCTAAAGCATTATGTATTTTTTGGAGGATTGGCCCTACCATTATTTGTTGAAATTTATGGCTTGAAAAGAATAATAGAATTTTTAAAAATAAATATCAAAATCATGCCCAAGTTTGGAACCGTATCAATGCCTCTCTTGTAGAATGTCTACAAATATGGTGCTCATCATGGGAAGTCTCAATTGCAAAAAAAAAAAGTGCTAATAATTTGGCTATAGGATTTGAACATACATGGAAGAGTTATCTACGATAATAGAATTAAAACAAAGGATCTACTTTGGTCTATGGTAAAATGGAAATGTCCAAAAATTGGGTTTATCAAAATTAATTTTTATGGTGCTTCTAAATGAAATCTAGGAAAATCTGGTGGAGGTGGTGTTTTTAGAAATATTTAAGACAAAATTCTCCTCACTTATTTAGAATCATATGGAACTTCAACTAACAACTATGCAGAGTCTAGGGCACTTTTTACAGGGATTAAAATTGCAGAAAAAAAAGGATGGAAATATATTTCAATTGAGGGGGACTCACAAATTATCTTCAATGCTATTTAAAAAAATGGATGTAGAAATTGGATAAAAAATAATATTATTGTTGATGTTCATCATCTATTACTAGAGGCAATCTCTTGGCAGTGTGAGCATATTTATAGAGAAGGAAATCAAGTACCAGATAAATTAGCAAATTATGTTGTTGACATACATCCCCATGAAATTCAAATTTTAGAAGACAATTGGCCAAGTGATATTCTATGTCTTAATCAAAATGATTTCAAGCAATTGATTGTGGAAACATAGCACTTTGAGAAAGTTGAAGAATATATTTAAGAGAAAAAAAAAGAAAACATATTGATAAAAATATTTGCTACAACAAATGTAATATTATAGTATTTTGATGGGAGTGGCCCCCAATAGAAGCCACATATAACCTATTAAAAAAAAATTGCATTAATTGAGATTATAATTATTTTTAAATAATTAAACTAGGAGGTATAAGGGTTTCTACCTCAAGAAAATTGAAATTTTGCAAATCTTATTATTTTCTAAAATTTCAAATTAGGGAGGTATAAGGAATAATACATCAACCGTAGCTTATTGGAATTTATAAAATCAATCCATTTTTATATTTCTATTTACTAATCCATTAGGGAGAAAAAGGGATTCTACTCAAGGAAACTAAGGAAGCTAAACACACTACACTCAAAATATTTGGTAGAACCAAGTTCTTTACCAAACTTAAAGAATTTAAAATATCTTAGAAAACTTGATATTTTACTAAACTACTTGGGAGTTAAAAGGCATATTACCTAGAGATCTTGAAGATTTGAGAGATAGTATTTAATCATATTCTTAAAACATTAGGGAGTCATATGGTATTCTATATCAAAGAACGATGGCAAAGAAGAAACAAATGAAAAATAAGAAAAGTAATTCAAAAGTAGAAACTCAAAAACTAGAACTTCATGAGTTGTCAGAAGAAGAAAACCTATGCCTACAAGAAGAACTAATTTACATTGGAGAAGACTTAGACTTTTAGGAAGAAGAAATCTACATTCAAGATGAATCACTAGAAAATATTAAGAAACAATTGCAACTACTAAAAGGGTGCACACAAAATATGATAGAAAAAATTGAAAGTCAAGAGAATACATCTATAAAGAGAAAGAAGGTTTTGCAATCAATCATGAGAGAGGGTAAAAGTGAAATTTTTTCAACACTAGACGATTATTTAAATTAAAAAACTAGAGAAGTGATTGAAAACTCAAAAGATGTTTTCACCTTACACAATGATATAGGAAAAGTAATGTATATGGAATTAATTTCTAATGATTTTCTCAAATATAAGAATAAAATACAAGAGGACATGATAAAATATATGAAGAATATATATATTGATGAAGCAAATACTTTAAACAATATGCTGACAGATATTACTAACAAAACAAAAAAATGAGATTATTCTACACTTAAACAATACATGCAAAATATCCTTAGTAATGCTAATGATTACTATGAAGATTTTATTACTATACCTACCAATATATGGAGAATAATATACAAAGGAATTGTCACTCTCAATGTTTCTAAGATAAGAGAACAAGAAAAGGTTGAAGAGGTAAAGAACAAGATAGAAATGAAAGATGCTTCTAATGATACAAAGGACTTAAAACCTATGATGGTAGATTCATGTTGCAATACCATAGAATCAGAACCATTGATGATTGATGCATGCCATGATACTAGTGATCTTCTTCAAATGGATAAAGATGCAAATCATGATTCTTGTCAAAATGAAAGGAAATATTGTAATGTAAGCATTGAAACTAGTGATTTAGAATTCATGACTAAGGTAGAAGAACTTGTTAGATAGATTTATGATATATGTGATACAAGTGATTTAGATACAAATCATGATTATTCAGGAAAATCTCATACTATTAGAATTGATGAAGGTATAGATATAGATGATGATAGATATAGTGATGCACATGATCATATTGATATTGACAAAGATCATTCTAATGATTGTATTGGTCATACTAATGGCTTTTATTCAAAATTAATAAGGTATGAAGATACAAGATCAAAAAATATGAATAGGGAATGAAAGAACCAATAGCATCAAAAATTAGATCAAAGTATGAAGGTCTTGAATATACAAGTCAAATCAGTAGTAATAAGCAAGAAATTGAGTTTATAATAGAATATAGTGACATCAAATTAGTAATAGAAATTGATAGGAACAATTGCTATGAAGGACAAAATGGTCAAAGGGATTTGGCTATAGAAAATAGGTGCAGTCATTGTAACAAATATGGGCACAAGATAGAGAGATGTTGGAATATCCATAGCTATAAAATTTGTGGAGGAACCAATCATTCTCAAAGATATTGTTGGTACAAAGAAAATAATTTCTTTGATTGGATATATACCATGAAAAGAAACTTCATTAGTGAATTTTCTCAAGTATATTTCTCAAGGAACATAGATGGACATAGGAAAGGTATGAACTTCTTTGATAAAAAAACTCGAAGGAAAACAATAACAATGCCAAAGTCTAAATATAGAGTCAAGAAAAAAGGTGAATCTCAAGCTGAAGATCAAATCCAATACCACTTGAAGAATGAAGACAAATACAAGGATCCATCAATATGCAAATAATGTAATACAAGGGGGTTTTAGAGTATATTATATAATTTGGATTAGACCAATGTACCACCTTGGGTACATCATTAGACTAGGAGTTTATCTTAGGTTAAGTGGTTACTTGAGGAAGAAGTAAAAGGACAAGTGTCCTTAGTTGTGCATGTGCACAAGTGTCTATCATGTAGAATGCACATGTGTCCTTAGGGTAGGAAAGTGAAGAGTCACATACTAGTATATATATGTGTGACTTAGCATTGTAATAAACAATGAAGCATGCATTATCCATGGCATGCACTAGTAGAGTAGTAGAGAGATATTGTATCAAGTTTTTCATTTTCATAATATTTCATTAATGGGTGTTGCATGAACTATTTGGGAAGTTTTTCATGTTATTTCCATACTTATTAGGTAGCCATTATCATAGATATAATCTAGCTTGCTTATTTAATTACTTGTGTTTGCATTTCCTTCTATAGCTTCAAAAGCTAACATTGGCTTTTTCTCTCCTCAAATGAATGAGATAAATTGACTCTTTATATGACTTTCTTATATAATAAGTGCCACATATTACATAAAGATAAAGTATCTCATGATTGCATGTAGCTTCCTACTTCTAAGCAAGACATATCACTAAAAGACTCGTCACTTCCTAACTAGACACTTAATTACATGATACTTACACACTCCTACTAACTTGACACATACTTTATACATAAAATCAAACTCAAACCCTAAACTAAATATTTATAGTGAGACCAAATAGTATAATAAACTAAGTAGAATAGTAATATGAAAGTATGCTCATTTGCACTACTTATCTATGGCCTATATATGAATTACTTCAATATTTTTATTATAGAGTATAAAGTCTTTTACCATTACACTTTATCTTTTCCTTGGGTTTAAATATTATTTATAAAGCATTTCACCCTTATATAGAAGTCAATGATGGGGAATTATTCCATGGTTTTAGTTTCTAATATAAAATAGTATTTTCCCATGATTGCTTCTAAAGTTAAACCCTTGCTCCACTTTGTCATTTTTATAGACTTAGGTTCATCTAAATACCTCGCTACATGCTTTATCATTAATAACATTTAAAAGATATTAAATTTTTTTACAAGCCATAAAAATCTAAATAAAATGACTATAAAAAACCATGTTTATTGTTAAATGGAATAAATAAATGTGGCCAAATATGTCAAATTTTAAGGTCAAGACCTTAGCTCAAATCTTGCTAGACAATATATGTATAACTCATATAATGTTAAAATTTGACTATGTAATTTGTTGAAATATCAGGGAAACATGATTATTTAAGTAAATTTATATGACTTTTTAAGGTCCATGAGCATCTACATCCTTGTGTCCACTATGTATTATAGGAGGTACTCTTGTTGGGCTATCAATCTATACACATATAATCCAATTTTTATATATAAAATTTTAGAACTGACCCATGGCTTTTAGCCAACTATATATCTATGCTCAAATAGTGTAGTACTATAGTCTTTTAAAAATAAAATAAACTGAATAAAATAGGGTTCAAAATTTCATAAAAGTTTATTAAATTCTATGAAAATGATTTTTGTATTATCTATTTATTTTTATACTCAAAAAGTTGACAATCAAAATCCTAATATATTGTAATCTCAAAATACAGTAAGTGCCCTTGCTGGAATAATATATTTTTTTCAATTGGTTATGTGGGATTAAAATAGACCCCATCTATATTACATCATCACCACATAGTGGTATCACAAAAACTTGGATATTATTAATGTATCATTTGGCAATATCTAAGCTTGGGTCTTCTTGAATCTTAAGGAATCTAATAGGTTGAGCTATCACCATTTGATATTGAAATAATAAAAATTTACAACGTGCTCTTGAATGATTTACACAAGACCTACTAGAAATTATTAGATATGTATTAACACATAATGTTCTTCTATCATTAAATATTTGGTCTTTGATATCAATTAAGCATATAAATTATGGATATCAACTCTCAATAACTCACACAATTATTATTAATTTTGATGTTATAATTTTGAAATTAGTATTATTAATAATAAAGTTAGAAATATTAATATGTAACAATATTTAGTTTTAGTGGCCAAGTATTGAAGAGATTTCTTCATAGTGAGGCCAATGAGGTCAAGCACCCACTACTTATATATAGGGATTGTATGACCACCTATACTTGAATACGAGACTTCTCCATAGAAGATGATTGACAAGGGAGATAAATGTTAATAAAGACAAAAGTATATCCAATAATTTTATGTAAAAAAAACTATATAATAAATACCTTTAGAGAATAAATTAAGGATTTATTTTAAGGTCCACTTAGAAAAATTCCATTTGAGAACAATTTAAAGTTAATTCTATGATGTTTGTGAACATGTTAATGTAGCGACTCATCACTAATGATTTGCACTTAAGGTAAATTCTTGATGGATTTTTTTTTTGATCAAAGGTAACTATAATTTTGTGGAAGTCACAAGTGAAGGAAAAAAACTAAGGTCCTACGAGCACACAACATATTTCAAAAGCAAGGAGTCAAGAGAGGTTCTAGATAATCAAAATTTTTAAGGAGAAAAATAACCAAGATAGGGAATAAATCCCAAAAAAATATCCTTAGAAGCTAAAGGTAGCATGATTGAGACTTTTGAAATTTGCAAAAGAAAAAAAAAAGTAAAAGTCTTGATGAGCAGATGCTACAAAAGAAAACTTCCAAAAATAAGGTAGAAAAAGTTTTGAGGGAGATGGTTAGATGCTTTGATAAGTAGAGCACATCATAATAGGAGGATAGACATTAGTAATGGCATAGGAATTCCTACAAAATATAGATGAGCTACAGTAATGTGCCATTACTAAGAAGGACAAGACTTCCTATCAAGGACACTTCAACTTAGCACAAAAAGGGGTAGGTGGTCCATTAATAATGAAGAGATGGTATCTATAGTTCAATACTAACAAAAGTAATGGTGACAAAACTTACTAAAATAGATAAAAAGTTGATATTTTTTACTCAAGAAGTAGACTTAGTATATTCTTGAAAATTAATCAATAAGCAACAAGAAGTATCTTCTTTTACCTAATAAACATATTTAGATAGGACCACATACATATGTATGTATCACCAGATTCTCCTTTAGTTTATAATTATGATAGGAAAAGCCTTATCTTTCTTTATTTCCTAATGCACAAACTTCACATATTTTTGTTTGTGGCCATCAATTGAAGGTAAACCTCTCACAAGATTTCTCTTTTGCTTAAATGAAAGTGAATTAAAATATAGCTAGTCAGACCTCTCATTCCATAGCCAAGATTCATTAGTAAGAGCCTCTAAACATGAAATGCATGGTTACATTCTAAAGGATACATCATGTTTTCTATCCTACTCACTTTAGCCACCATAACATTATTAGATCTTTAAAAAATCTTATAATAATTACCTTCAAATATATTTTTATGGTTTTTGGAACTAAGCACTCCAATGCTCAGTAAATTATGCTTCAATATTGGGATATAAAGGTATCATTGATATCCATTTTAGTAGATTTATTTGTTTTAATAGCTAGGATATATTTATCCATAATATTTGGTTGGTTATCATCATCAAACTCAAAATTTTCCTTAAAATTCACATCGATGTTTACAAATAATTTTTTGTCTATAGTCATTAATTAGAGCAACCACTATCCAAATACCACATGCCATTATCCTTAGCTTCAAAACTATTAAATGATAGAAATACATTTTGAAATGTCTTACATGTTTCTTGGCTAAAATTTTCCTTTGACTAATCTCTATTTCTTTAAAAAAATATACCTTACTATTATTATCTCTATCACAATATGTGTATTGAAAATATTTTCCACCTTGGTTACTTATTCCTCTACCATAATCTCCTCCTCATATAGCCCTTTTATGTGTATTCCACATTTTACTATTTATGAACATGAATTAGAAGCTTCATTCTTAGAAGGGAATGGTTGTATTTACTTGTCTTCAATTTCTAACTAGTCTAAAAATGTTGATCAAGAGACTCTTAACTTCTCTTGATTTTATCCTCATATATTTGAAGACTGCCAAGCAACTCAATAAGAGTTAGTGTTCATAATTTTTTAATTCCTCTATGAAAATGGTGACCAAATCATATTACATCAAAGGGGTCCTTAAAAAATGTTATACAATATTTCAATTTAAGAGACTCTCCATGAGCATGGATAATATTTATTATATTTGGATTCTTGATAATAAAACCTTCTATAGATTTATTGTGATGGATTCTAATAGTCTTATATACTCTTATAAATAATTGGATATTTACAACTCTTATATTATATGACCTTTATATGCCTTCTCGAATATATCCCATGCATCTTGGGGATTTGTGCATTCAACCATTTAAAAAAATAGAATTGTCAATACTAGATTGGATAATGAATAGCACTTTAGCTTCTTTCTCCAATTCATTCTTCTAGTATGTTATGAGAGCATTATAATATTGTTGATATGTTATTTTTCTAGTTATATGTATCCTATAGATACAAAAGATCAACAAAAAATTAAGAAACAAGAAATTTCTTTATGTGAATATATTAATATTACAAAATTTGCTTGTTGAAAAATAAAATCTTATACTACACCATATTGGGATTTTATTGAGCCATCTTCTTACACAAATAAAGTTGCTTTGAACCAAACAAAAAATTTGGAATAATTGTAGACTTATGTAAGTGATCAAATCATAACTTATAACCTAGTCCTTACCTAGAAAATAAATTGTATGTGATAAAATTTATATTAAAATTTTTTGAGAGTAAGAGTAAATGGAGAAAGTGAAATATAGAAAATACTATCAAAAATACTAAAATAGATACATCAAGGTAAGTAAAAATATATCAAAGGTACTCAAGAGTACTTGAAAATTGAAGCATGAGTAGTTTATATAATTGAGTGACCTCAATAATCCATGCAAGATGGCTAAAAAAAGACTACATTGGTCAATAATTTTTTTAGGATCACAATCACTTTAATCACACAATGTATCAACAAAATGATGTGGTCATCTATACAAATTTGAGTTGCATTTAAACATCATGAATATTTCACCTTTCAAAATCAATAAAATATTACTCATAGATTTTGAAAAAAACTAAATATTTGTCACAACTAATGGTTATTACAATGTAATTATATTTTTCCTATTATAAGTATCGCATTCTTAAAAATATAGTGTTCATTACAACAACCACCATATAATAATCAAGCAACCTCCACCTGATAAGGTACTAAAGACAAGGAGGAAATTGACAATAATCCAATGTTTCAGTATTGAGCCTTAGAAAGGAATCTACCTCCATTATGCCTATTTATTTCTAGGATGAATCCCTACTTTAAATTTAGCTAGGACCTCCTCTAAAAATGAATAATCACTAAACCCATAACCCTATACAACTCTTCCCCTTGTACAAGAACCTTTTCAACCTAATATTCCAATCGTATATATAGAAATATAGAAATCACTATTTGAAACCAAGAAGGTAAACTCTACATAGTACACATTTGCTTTCTTAAATACCAAAAATAATATCTATACCACAAGGTACATAAGCCATAATAAATTTTCTAAAACAATGTGCACATACGTGAGATACTAAATCATCAAATTTACCTTGCAAATATTATAGCACCTTAACTCCAAGTATACACAAGTACAAAGTACAATGTATGTTGCCTCTAAAATGATATCTTAATATTCAATTAGATATAGATTAAAATAAAACATAAATTTATCTTTAAAAGAACAAGTGGAAAGTTTAAAATCCTCCCAATATAATTTTTTTCTAGTATTTACTATATATGGTCCTATTTTCAATTGTCCCAATAATAGTACAATTTCTTGTGTTTTAATCCAATTCAAGAGTTCTTCATTTTCTCCTATATCCTTTGCTCTCCTTTCTTGCAATTTAGTCCACATTGAGCCCTCTTTATTTCTTAACTCTTATACAAAATTCTCATAATTAAATAAGAGTATCTTCCACTAAGGGATTGGCATGTGTCCCTTTGGAGCTCTCCTAAAAATAAAGGATGGGAATGTTCCCTTATCTCTAAAAACCATCATCTTAATAAATTTATAACTTTTAGTTTAAATAACTTTTCTAAGTAACACTTTATTAATCATGAGACAATTGTAAAATTAATTAACACAATTAACTAATTATATGACTTAATATTATTAATTAAATAAAAAAATTAAACATGATTATAATGTAACTCTTAATACATAATTATAATATTACACAATATAAATAAATATTTTTCATTTATTAAAACATTTAAAATATCTAAAATAATATTATAAACATTATCACTTATACTCTATATAATAATCTATATATAATAATATCAACATAACATTTAAAGCAAGGAAATATAAATGCTCATAATAAAACTATATCAAAGTCCCATTAGTAAAATCAAAAGGGTTCATCATAACTTAAGTATGTAAGAGTGTGGTGTAACATGTCATACCCATATAGCCTCTTTCTACCCCGTTGATTTTAATGCTTAAAAAATATAACTAAATGCAAATAACCATAAATGTATAGCCTTTCCAGTAATCAAAACATGTAACATGTGATTTAATATTTATTTGGAAAATTATGATTAATCCTATGCATTGGTTCGACAATAAACATATGAGTTGTAGATAATATTGCCTCTCAAATTCTTCTTTGATCTCCAATTTAACCAAATTTTGATTTTTATAAAAATTTAAAAAGATGCCTTAAATAGAAGGATGGACATATATTTTTATGAACTAGAGTGGTTAATAACAAATCTAATTTTTTTTATAAGTAATATTTTTATATATATGATTGAACTTGGATTACATCATGGACAATCAAATTATAATATTAATATGCCATCATTATGTAATATATGTAAAACGGATTTCAATCCCATACAACCATTTTAAATTAAGAAACTTTATACTTATTTGTTCATTATACATAGATTTAGATTCATATACATAGGAATATATACACAGGTAGGGGATGAAATAGATCTACGCTAATCATAAGTGGTGGAGGCAAAATTATGTAGACACCATGGAAGTCTTTGTACAGCTCTGATGTCTTCATACGACTGTCATATCTTCTTTGTATGGAAAAGTCTAATATACATTAGCCTTTTCATATGACCATATTCTTTGTACGGTTGATCCTTTGTATGACTAACCCAAATTGTAGTATTTTATCGTACAACAACCCAAGAAAATAGGAATTTTATTGTATTCTACTTTGTTTTAATTTCCTCAATATTGTTGTAGACACCAAAACAGCACCAATCCGATTATGTGACTGCAAACACTGATCGCTTTGACAAACACAGCCCCCAGGGCAGCCCTCAGAGGTCAAACAGTGGTCTTAACCACTTTCATAGCAATTTTGTGAGGTCAAGAAGCAATTTGGCACACTTAGACACTTTGCCTAGTAATCGTCTCACCCAGGGACGATTGCTAACTTGAAATCGTCTCACCCAGGGACGATTTCCAAGTTTAACGGGCAAAAAGACAAATGAGGCCAAGTGGCAGCCCAGAACAGTCAGTTGATGACTCTTGCCTCGCACGCGTGTGTGAGTGGACAAATAGGCCGTTTGAGGACTGTCACAAGGGCGATTATGAAAGCCCAAGTCAACGGAGGACTCCCCTCCCTCATGGGAAGACAAGACTGCCACATGGCGCCTATGACCAACACATGGCATTTGTGCTTCCCTCCCAAAAGAGACCCCTTGGGTCTATAAAAGGTGAGACTTTTCTCACCCAAGAGAGACAGGTTGAAGGAGTTTTCAAGCAACGAAGTGCTGCCGAGTTGAAGACCCATTTGCATCCCTTTTGGTTCACTTTCCCACATCCACCAATCTCTTTTGCAAGGGAGGTTGTTGGGTGGCCTTTGGAAGCTCGAACCGGACCCAAATCCAACACATGGACACCTGAACCAACCAATTCGCCGACCCCCCAATCCTAAGAGGTTTTGGGCCCATCCCTAGTGGATTGGCTCCAAAATCAAGTGCCAACGGTGGGAGGCCCACTTGGGCACCCCCGCACTTCCCAAGTCCTATTTTAAGTTTTAGAGCATTTTAGATTACTTTTTCAGGTTGCATTTTGTGTTATTAGGTTTGATTAACCCATAGCTGCAATTTTGTAACTTTTGGTCGATTCTAGTATGTTTTGTGTCGCTTTGTTGTTTCATTGACTTGCAGGTGGCGATATCAAATTCCCGAAGATAGAGGCCAAATTGGGAGAATCCGACCATCTGGGTCGTCCCAAAATGGCCCCAATTACATAACCCCCTTGTCTGCAGGTGTTTTGGAGACCTCGGGAGTCGACATTGGAGCGTGTCAGTTCGGCTTCCCCAACACAGAAGAAATCGTCCCACCCAGGGACGATTTACAGTCAGAAATCGTCCCACCCAGGGACGATTTCCAGTTGAAAGCAGATTGGCCGACTGTCTCAGTGGCAATGGCCTGTTGGTAACATTTTCTGTCTTCTGGCAAGTTTTCAGGCTGTTTAGAATCATTTTGTTTACTGTTTTAGATAAATGTTTGCATGCATATTTCGTTAATTTTAAAGAACAAACACCTTTCATTTGCAGCAGGTGCTACTGACATCTTGGTTGTTTCTTTGTTCGCAGGAGAAGCAGCAGAGGTGAAGAACTCATCGACATCAGCGACGGCATCATCTTGGCCCGCCCATTGCAATCGTGGGCACGCGGAAGGAGGAAGACTAAGTCAAACATTGTAACAAAGACAAATTTAACGCTCCTAGCCCCTAAAAAGGGAGGAGACGTCTATGTAACCGAGGATAAGATATTTGAATAAAGAGGGCTGTGATTTCTTTACATCTTGTCTTTCGTTTCCAAGTTGTCTCTTTTCTCTATTTTTGTGCATAAGGTTAAAGCGTTACATTTCGTCTTACATTGCATGATTAGTGTTTCCTTTGCCCGGAATCTCGTGCTTTCAGTGGCGATCACGGTGGGACCTGTTCCCTGTTTTTAAGATCACAGAAAAACTAATTGGGTTTTTGTGTTTTGTGTTTTACAGGTACATTTTTCTTGCAGACTGTTAATCGTCTCTGCAAGGGACGATTTCTATTCTGGAAATCGTCTCACCCTGAGATGATTTTAAAATCGTCTCACCCTGAGACGATTTTAAAATCGTCTCTGCCAGGGACGATTTCTGTTCTGTTAATCGTCTCACCAAGGGACGATTTTCTGTCTGCAACTTTTCAGAGCAAAAATTCAGAGGCAACTGGAGCAGGCAGAGAAGAGGTAGGGATTTTCATCATCTCTGTTGAGATTTTCTATTTTTGCTTCTGTTTCTTTGACTGTTTTCATTTTAGCTTGCATTGCTTAGGAAAAGTCATTCATGCATGTTTCATTTTCGTTGGATAAAATGAACCTCACACACTCCACGAAACAATTTTAAACCAAGGAGCTGGTCGTAAGACCCCAGCCCTTGATCAAGACCATTGGTGGATTTAATCACCACCTTGGCTTGATTTGCATACATTTCCTGATTGTCAACTAGTTGTTAGGCGTAAATCCCGACGAAGACAGACCGAGCGTAGCCGGGGTGATTCCCATGCGCGCGAGGATAAGTTTTCTATGGTAGGTGCCATTAACAGGACAATCCCCCTTCCGTACCGCCTACGTACCACGTACCTTCTCCTCTCACGTACCTATAGTCTCCCTCTCGTAAGGGCGGGTATATAGAGAGGTTGGTATATCGGCCTGGTTGGTATATTGAAGGGGCGACCTTTTGGGAGTTATAAGAGCCTACATGATGCATTTAAACGTTCTACAAAACCTACAAAAACAAAACAAAACACCAAAATGCACTAAACCAGTTTAGGGCACACCAATAATCCTTAAAAGAGATAATCACGGTTTTGTGAATGTGTGTGCTTAATTCTGCTCAGTGTAGACAAAAAAAAAGAAAATCATAAAAACGAGATAAAAACTTATTTAGATAGCATAGAAGCACCGCAATGGTGTACACCCGCAGTCAAGCCCAATCAAGGGCAGAAGCTCCGGAAGGTACACAAAAAGTAGGCGCAAGTCGCCTTCACTTCAGTCCTGAGGATTTGGTCATACCACCTTATAGGTCTAACCTACAAAAGAATCCAATTCAGAATCCTCGGTGGGGTATGCCTATTCAAAGCAGCCCCTTTCGAGAAGATGCCCTACATGTAGACCTTGACATAAATAGAGAATCACCTCTTGAAGTTAGGCATGAGTGGCCATCGCGCGATGAAGCGCTAGACAGGCACACCGTCCATTTGGAGGGGCAACGTGGATATGGCATCCCTTCTTTACCTCTCATCAGAACAGAGAGACCAAATCCAGAGCGTAGGGCTCCTTACACAGGGCGACCTAACTCCGCCTGCCCCTTACGCACCTATGAGAGAGAATATGAGAAATATCATCGCATTCCTCAAGGACAACAACATACAACTCGGGAACCTTATGCTTCTGCACCAGCCGGATATCATGATCACCCCTTGAGGCCAGAACCTCGAGCACATACCGCCTACCTCGATAGAGGGAAGCGACCCCTTGAGATTTTAGAGCATCAAAACCGAGGTAAACCCATAGGAGGAACATTTGAACCTTCTGAACAAAATAGGGTAGATCAAATTGACCCGACTGTCGCCAGATATACCACCCGTCAAGCCCAAATCATGCGGCTTAAACAAAGTCAGCAAGAGATAGAGTATCAATACCGCTTGGATAAAGAACGCATGCAACGTGAAGCGGATGAGTTACAAGATGAAATACTTGAGAGAGGGCCAACCCCTCGCGTCCAAAGAGCCGAACAAAATGAGAGGCATAACCCTTTAACGCAGGACAGGTCTCCACGACCTCGTCAAGCTCTGCCTCCAAGACCTCATAGATTCGAGAGGGAGGCAACTCCCCGAAACAACGATAGGTACCTTCAGCAAGAGCTTGATCAGGGTCATAGGTTTTGTCCAGAGACTCCTCAAGAATTTTACGAGGAGTATGAACCAGAAGAGGAACATGTTGAAACTCTCCATCAAGGCAGGAGGGCTGCCATTCGGCCACCCCTCCCTAGGCCTCCAGTTTACCGTAACTTGCAACAAGAGCGAACAAGAGAGGAAGAAATAAAATCTTTCGATGCATACCAAGCGCTATTGGAGCGTTTGGAGTCTATGGAAACAAAAGTTGCTGGGCATCAAAAACCCACATTACGTCTACTCCGCAGTAATCCGATGCATCCTTCGGTTCTGCGCCTCTTTACCCCGAACACTTCAAGTTGCCTCAATTGGCAGTTTTTAAAGGTGAGGAGGACGCACAAGAGCACGTTACAAGATTTCTAAGCCAGTGCTTCGCAATCCAAGATAATGACGCGTTGTTGCTTAGAACATTCATAACCACATTCGCAGGCCCTGCCTCGGATTGGTTCACACAACTGCCCAAACACAGCATAAGCAGCTTAGATCAGCTAGTAGATGCGTTTCTTGAACGCTTTGCCTTCAACACAAGGAAGAAGGCATCACTAAGTGATTTAGCGAGCCTCAAGCAATTTGAAGAGGAAACAATGGCAGCGTACGGGAATCGATGGAGAGCTTTGCTTTCTAGGTTACCCTACCGTCCTCCTATGTCTGATCTCACGCAGATGTTCGCAAAAAGTTGCTTAAAATCAATCTCCGGTCTATTGTTGCTGCGACAATACGACAACTTAGAAGAAGCTTTGGCGCAAGCCAGAGTCATAGAAGAGATTAAGATAGGCGAAGGCGCAATTGCCAAGCCTAAGAAGAAAGAGTGGAATAAAACCACTAAAACCGGGACAACGCAACCACAACACGCTGCAGTCAACCAAGTTGCGATAAATGTTCCCGCGCTCGTGCAAGAAACGCAGCCTCAAAAGGCTAACTACCGGGCAGTGCCTCCTGCTTACGAAAGAGATAACAGAAGACGAGAGCAAGATCAGCAGCGTCGCCCTAGGCGACAATTCACCCCGTATGCGGAGTCTAGGGACTCCTTATTTGACCGCTTGTCAGCGGAAAATTTAGTTACTCTGCCAGAAATCCAAATTTTTGACCCTAACATTCCCAAGCCTAGGGGGTATAGGGAGGAATTGTATTGCAGATTCCATAGGCGCAGAGGACATGACCTAAATGGGTGCTGGAAATTCAAAGAACTAGTCCAGGATTTGATCGATAACAGAACATTGGTCGTGGACAACCCCATCGCACCAAACAACCAACAGATGGGGGTATTCAAGGACCCCTTGCCTGCCCACGAGGCACAAACAAAACCGCTCCAGATTAACGAGGTGCGACAAGATCTTCCCGCGCAAGGATTTGTGGGAATGATTAGCATTGTAACAAGGAACAGAAGATACCCAGCAGTTGCCCCCGAGATAGCTGCGAGGGAAGTTTCGTCGACATCGCAGCCTCAACAACGCCCAACGCAGTTACCTCCGCCTAGACCTGAGGTCACGATACGAACCAAACTCACGCAGAGTTTGCGGACCACGTCGGCTAGGCTGTCCATCTACGAGCTTATTCAACAATCAGCTCCCCATAGAGAAGCTCTTATGGACATTTTAAAAGCCATTGAAGTACAACCCCACGAAGCAAATTCTTTCAACGCCTTCGTGGGACATGTGAAACAATGTACGGAGCCTGTCATCACATTCAGAGAAGACGAGGTCAAAACGATATCAAATGACATGCCGGATCCACCCCTGCACGTTATCGCGTGGGTCAACGGGATCCCGTACAAGAGAGTGCTGATAGATACTGGCTCGTCCAGTAACATTATAACCACTGCAGCGTTAAAACATTTAAAATTGCCAGCCTCTCACATCACCGCTTCCACGTACACACTGCGAGCTTTTAACGATGCAATTTGCTCGACAGTCGGCACAGTTGTTCTGCCTATCCAGGTAGGACAAAAGTCAATACCCACACTGTGCCATGTGCTGGAAGGCGAAATGGCTTATAATATACTGCTAGGGCGGCCTTGGATCAGGGACATGAAGTGTGTCCCCTCGATCGCACACCGGTGCTTGAAGTATGCCTATGAAGGGCAAATACATGTAGTCCCAATGGACTTAGAGCCCTTCAAGTATTGCAATGCGGTACAATTCATACCTCAATCGACCCTCCCATCAACGCATTTGGATTTTCAATTAAATCCATCTAAACAGGGTCCAATACCGTAGACACCACCGGTGGCCAACAAGGCAAAATCCCGGCCAGGTGAGACTTCATCACCTACTCCTTCATCATCAACGCCACCTACCGTGGCCCAACAGAAGGACAAGGGAAAGCAAATCATGGAAGAGGTTAAGCCTCTAGAAGAGGGGTTGCCCACGATTTCAACGATATCAACAGAGGAAACACCCAACACAACACAAACCAAGACTCCTGAACAACCAAACATAGAATGGACTCAGGAAGGACTACCGTTTCCTCCTACCCAATCATCAACAATCATTGTTGAGATGGCCAGTACGGGCCTGGGGGAGTACTTAGTGCAAAACGTTGTGGCAACCCCCACATTGGAGTCAGTGCAGGACATGGGAAGACCTCGCCTTCCCATAGGGACAATTGTTCCACTAGGCTACCCTCCCAACCAGACGAATTTTGTGTATGGGGGCCTTGATCATGGTTCTCGAACCATGCCAACAAAAGGAAACAGACGAAGAGCCTTTTGTTGAAAACATCAATTATCTCGTCGAACCCAAAATTTGCCCTAAAATATCTCGAACAATGCAATTGGCATGGGTATGGGCTAGGCGAGATATGAGCAAGGGATGCGGATCCTTTGCCAACCAAGATATCGGATGCCATATGACAAGTCGGGGGTAGGGTTCAACCATCCCCTGCCATTAGACATCTTGGTTGAAAACATGCAAGGCCTAGAAATAGGCAACAAGGGGGGATTGGCACAAGACCCGTACGCCAATCCAAACACGAGAATACACATTAGGGGATTATCTCCCATGGTCTACAAACACCCCCGGAAATAGCAATAATCCCTCTCCTTTGCTAGAGAGAGGTGAAAGTTCAGAGAGCAATCCTCAAAGAGAACAACAACGGCTTCCGGACATTTTTCTGAAGCTGTTTCCCCTAGAGGTTCCAGACGAAATAACACGGTCTCAAAAGAATCAGGTCCCTCCACTAAGAGTGGAACAACCGCAATGGGACCAGATTAATTCACCGGAACAGGAAGAGTCCTCAACATCGCAAGCAATAGATGCTGAAGAGGATGAACAATTTTGGATCTATGAAAGCGATTCAGAAGATGAAACTGAAATGGACTATCTCAGACATGCGCGACGACATCACCGCGCTCTAACTCATGAAGATCTAATGGGACAAATGGGTATACGGTTAGGACATGAATGGCACGTAGACCCAGCGAGGTGGGACCAAGTGTTAGGCCTATGGCTCCAAATTCAAGATGAGCATCGTCCACCTCGAGATCCCATCATGACAAGCAGTGCCAAGGGAAGACCCCGCCTTCCTTTTCACACATAGAGATGAATTTGCACCTAGAGAGGATCCATTCGTGCCTGTTCCCGTAGAGCCAGATCCAGAGTATAGGGAACAACTAAAAGAATCAAGTCATCACACCCGCGGTTCTGGAGACCAAATTCATGCCATCCACATGATCTCCATTGATTTGACCGCACCCATCCGCAATCCGACCGATCCATCATGGTCATTGCATCTAGACATGGATGCCATCGACTGGGATCGCGTCAATTCACCATTGTCACCATCAGAGTATTGGCCTTTCGGTGAAATGCTTCATTTTACCCCAAGGACAACTCGGGATATTTTTCAAGCTGAAGAGGAACCCGAGGTTCCAAACGTAGATCTTAACTCAGCTGATGATATCCATTTAATCCCAACTCCACATCAGTTGGAGGACGGATCCCACATGTCAGTCGAGGAGACGACTGACGTAGACATCGGCATAGATCCAATGAATCCACGGATTCTCAAGCTGGGGGTAAGCCTTTCCCCCGAGGAGCAAGCCGATTACATTGCCCTTCTTAAAGAAAAGAAGGAGGTTTTTGCATGGTCGTACAAAGATATGCCAGGGCTAGACCCGCAGCTAGTCATGCACAATTTAACGCTTGATCCGAAAATCAAGCCTGTAAAGCAAAAACTAAGAAAGATGCACCCAACAGTGGCCTTGATGGTCAAAGACGAATTGCAAAAGCTGTTGGATGCACAATTTGTCATCTACGTGGATTATCCGCCATGGTTGTCCAACATGGTTCCCGTCAAGAAGCCCGATGGGAGGATTCGCATATGCACCGACTTTCGAGACCTAAACAAAGCGAGTCCTAAGGATGATTTCCCCTTGCCAAGCATCGACGCATTGGTAGACGCTACAACAGGTCACGAAATGCTCTCCCTAATGGATGGTTTCTCAGGATACAATCAAATTCGTATCAATCCTGAAGACCAACTCAAAACGGCATTCACAACGCCTTGGGGGACATTTTGCTATAAGGTCATGCCTTTTGGCCTTAAAAATGCTGGCGCTACATACCAACGTGCTATGACGTATATCTTCCATGATTACATGCACAAAACTTTGGAAGATTACATGGATGATTTGTTAGCCAAGTCTCTCTTGCGCTCAGATCATCTCGGTGACTTAAGCAAGATTCTCGATCGCCTCATAGAGCATAAGGTCAGATTGAATCCCAAGAAGTGCGTGTTCGGCGTCACATCTAGAAAACTCTTGGGTTTTATAGTCTCCAAGAGAGGCATCGAAGTGGACCCAAACAAAGTCAAGGCAATCCTTGAAATGGCTCCCCCAACAACTATCAAGCAGCTTAGAAGTCTGCAAGGAAAGGTCGCGTCGATTAAACGCTTCATAGCGCAATTATCTGACAAATGCCGACCAATGAACAAATTATTGCACAAGGGGGTCACATTTCATTGGGATGACGAGTGCCAATCAGCCTTTGATGAAATCAAACATTACTTGGCTTCGCCACCAGTATTGGCACCACCTAGACCAGGTGTGCCATTCTACTTATACATCTCAGCCATGCGAGGTGGCACCGGGCGCAATGCTAGCCTAGAAGAATGAACTTCACAAAGAACAGGCTACTTACTATCTTAGCCGCACCCTGGTCAGTTACGAACTTAACTATGCATACGTTGAGAAACTCTGCTTGGCAGTGGTGTTTGCTACCAAGAGGCTACGCCATTACATGCTGAGCAACACGACGTATGTTGTGTCTAAGGAGAATCCATTGCGATACATGATGAGTCGTACTTATCATAGTAGTCGCACGGCGAAATGGATCATGTTGTTGACGGAATTTGACATTGAGTTTATTGGGCAAAAATCTATAAAAGGACAAGTCATAGCCGATCAACTAGCAGAGGCTCCTCTTGAAGACGATCAGCCTCTAGTCATAGAACTACCCGATGATGAGGTCTTCCATGTCTCAAAATCGCCAGATTCTGAAGAGCCTGAGTCTCAGGCCGACATAACCTTATTTTTTGATGGTTCTAAATGCGAGCAAGGTGGTGGCACAGGAATTGTATTCTTCACACCGCAGGGCGCTCCAATGCCCCTGTCATTTAAATTAAACTTCCAGTGCACCAACAACAATGCAGAATATGAAGCCTTGCTCCTAGGTCTTCAAACAACAATCGCCATGAATATCAAAAGACTGAACATCTTTGGTGATTCGCTGTTAATCGTCAATCAAGTCAAGGGGGTATATCAATGCAAATGTCCAGTTCTGAAGGCCTATAAAGCCCTCGTGGATAAATTCTTGGCAAAACTTGAGTGGTATGACATCGAGGCACTCCCTCGATCATCGAATCATTTTGCGGACACAATGGCCTCCTTGGGGTCACTAATCCCGCAAGACCTTTCCGGTGATATAACAACCATTCAGGTCAAAACCTTATCGCAACCCGCGATGGAGCGCGCAAGCTCAGACTTGACGCCAGAAGTCCACATGATCCGGATCGAACCATCTTCGGATAAGTTCTTTCGAATCCGAGACTATTTGAAACGTGCCAACTGGGGGTCTTTGTTTTCCCCCACTCCCATTAATAGCAACACAACGCTATTCTTACAAGCTCTATCCCAATCAGCATTTGTTAGGGAAGAACTTCAAAAGGGATTGGCTGTTCAAACTGTCGAGGTTTCTGATAAACAGGACTGGTATTTACCCATAAGAGACTACCTCAAGTTAGGTAATCTTCCCTTTGGATTGACGCACGCCGCAAAACGAACATTCAAACAGAAAGCGGCTAAGTATGTCTTGATAGGAGACATTTTGTATCGTCGAAGCTATGACGGAATTCTTCTTCGTTGTTTGGACCAAGCAAGAGTCCACTTGGGCGATCGCCCAAGCGCATGACGGTACATGTGGTGGCCACTTTAGCGGTATGGCCATCGCAAAGCGCATTCTTCGCATGGGCTATTATTGGCCATCTTTAGAGCGAGATTGTTGCGAGTATGTCAAGAAGTGCGTAAAGTGTCAACATCATGCTAATTTGATGCACGTACCTTCCCAGGCCCTAGAGACAGTCCAGTCTGCTTGGCCATTTTCGTAGTGGGGCCTCGATCTAATCGGAAAGATCTCCCCTGCATCGTCGGGCCGTCACACGTTTATCATAACGGCCACAGAATATTTTACCAAATGGGTGGAAGCAATTCCGTTATCCTCAACGAAAGGACCCCGTATTGCGGAGTTCATCTTGCATCACATCATATGTCATTTTGGTATTCCATCCAAAATAATCTCGGATAATGGGCCATCATTCAAGAACAAAGACGTGCGTGCTTTAACCACAAAGTACAAAATTCAGCACAACTTTTCAACACCCTATTATCCGCAAGCAAATGGGCAAGCAGAGGCGTCAAACAAAATGCTAGTCGCCATCCTTAAAAAGACCGTCGCAGACAGTCATAAGGATTGGCACATACAAATCCCACTTGCCCTTTGGGCTTATCGCACTAGCATTCGGACGCCCACTGGGGCAACTCCGTTTTCACTAGTGTATGGCTCAGAGGCAGTAATGCCTCTCGAGTTGGAAATTCCTTCCCTGCGCATATCAATGCAGGAGTTCATCGATGATAACACTGCGCGGCAGGCCCGAGTAGACCAACTTACGTTGCTTGATGAACGACGCGTTAATGCTCTCGAGCACTTACGTATCTATCAAGAACGGCTTAAGAGAGCTTACAACATGAAAGTTCACCTAAGAGACTTTCGGGTTGGTGATTTGGTCCTGAAGGAAAACCAACAAAACTCTAATTTGCCGTCCCATATGAGAGACAAATTCACGGCAAATTGGTTAGGTCCTTATGTCATTGATAGCAAAATAGGACCGAGAACGTACAGGCTAGCTTCTCTTGACGGTATCAAGGAAACAGAACCCTTGAATATCAGTCATTTGCGACCATTTCATATCTAAGAAAGCCATATACAAAACAAAAAAAAAAAACTCCAAGGATTATCGCAATCTCTTGGTCAACCAAAAAGCTCCAAGGATTATCGCAATCTCTTGGTCAACCCAAAAAGCTCCAAGGATTATCGCAATCTCTTGGTCAACCCAAAAAGCTCCAAGGATTATCGCAATCTCTTGGTCAACCCAAAAGCTCCAAGGATTATCGCAATCTCTTGGTCAACCCAAAAAGCTCCAAGGATTATCACAATCTCTTGGTCAACCCAAAAGCTCCAAGGATTATCGCAATCTCTTGGTCAACCCAAAAGCTCCAAGGATTATCGCATCTCTTGGTCAACCAAAACCCAATAACGCAATCTCTTGGTCAACCCAAAAGCTCCAAGGATTATCACAATCTCTTGGTCAACCCAAAAGCTCCAAGGATTATCGCAATCTCTTGGTCAACCCAAAAGCTCCAAGGATTATCGCAATCTCTTGGTCAACCCAAAAAGCTCCAAGGATTATCGCAATCTCTTGGTCAATACAAAAAGCTCCAAGGATTATCGCAGTCTCTTGGTCAAAAAAATCAAGAAATTCAAAAAAAACAAAACAACAAAAATCATCAAAAACAACAAAGATTTGCATCTCAATTCTAGGCATACTCGAATTCATCAAAAACAACAAAAACACCAAGCATAACTTTTACCACACTACAATCAGTGGTCTGGGAATGTACCAAGAGTTTCAGTGATTCAGTCATCATGTTCCTCTTTAGCCATGTAGTGTATCAAGTCGAACAGATTTTACAAAGGTAGAGTCATACTTGAAATACACCTTGTTACGTAACATCCCAACACAAATCAAAACACTAAAATTCCCAAATTGTGTGAACGAAAGACGAAACCTGCAAAATAATCTAGGTCACCAAAAGCGAAACGGTTATCTTGCTCATCCCCCTGTGCGAATGACCCCTAGAATGCTGAGAGTTGGCAAAAGGACAAGCATCCTCCCTACCCAATTCCCTAAGAATCCCTAAAGTTCTCAAAAGTTGCAAAACACAAAAGCAAAATGTCAAAACTCCAAATTTGACAAACTATAGTGCACACATCAAAAGGCACAAACAACAATGATTTTCGTCACTCCATATCCCCAATCCCTTGCTCGAAAGAAAAACAAATCAAAATAAACAGTGATCTCATCACTACAATGAGCAAGTATCCCAATACAATTGAAGAAAAGAAGGGAGTTGACCTTGAATCCTTGGAGCTCTCAGCATTCTATAGGTCATAAGGCAAGCTTCAGTACCAATTTGGTTGATAGCCTATCGGTAACATAAGTAAACCTCCCGCATGACGATATATCTGTCACATTAACTTGCGTACAGATCAATGTTTGCATGTGGATGAGCTAGCTTATGGCATCCTGGATTACACCGCAGATTAATCTTAGTACATACAACAAAGGAATCCGTGGAGCTAATTAGGTGATCCTCAGTACAGGTTCGGTTGAAAGCCCATCTGGCACTGGCGGTATCCTAACAAATACCACTAAATGAACTCAATTGCACACACGGGGATGTTAAATAACTTGGTCAAAAACAGGTCCGATTCATACCTTGTTCAAAAGTCTTGTAAGATAAAGTACAAGTCATGGATAGTGAGTTAAAACTGACTGAATCTCAGAAAACCTTACATTCATTCCGAAACCATCTGCGCTACTTATCATCCTTATGATACCATCAAAAAATACAAAAACAGAAAAAAACCATGTAAATAAAGAGCTTCTTAAACAGCCTACAGTGCAATCACCACAAATATCATTCATCCATTTCAATTCGCATATCACATAGACATCTAAAACATTTGCACTCATCATAACATCTGCATTCATCAAAATGAATAAACATGCATAACAAAAATCACATCATCACATGTACAAAACCAAAAATAAAATCGGTATATATATATATATATATATATATCGTCAAAAAGATGCCCGTAGGCTACAAAACCGGTCCTCAGACCCCGCAATCATATCCAAAAACCCAACCTAAGGCGTCGGCCACCATGATCACGCAGGATCGGTGCGACGGGAACTACCCCCCGTGGTGTGGGTCCTACGGGACCCTGCAGGGCGGCTACTACTAGCCCCCGCATCATGCCTGCTACCACCCCCCTCATCTAACCGCCTGCGACGAGATGATGCTGACTGCTCAGTCAAACTATCCCTCGTCCGTCGAGAAGATCTACTGATCGAAGGCTCAGGTAGCCGCCCGCCAAGGCGGATGACCTCCCTCTCCAAGTCTATCCGGTACAGACACCATTCTGCCTCTCATCGATGATAGATAGACAATGCATCATCGTGCTGCGCCAAAACTCTATCCCGCTCTGCCAACTGAGCCCGCAGAAGATCCCTCTCCTGCCGCGCATCCCCAAGCTCCCGCCTCGCATCCCCCAACTCCAGATCCCGCATCCGCAGTAGCTCTGTCAGTCGAGCAATTTCAACATCTACATCTGACCCCACCTCCTCTGTATCTGCCGGACGCATAGGACTCGCGGGGACAGTAGCTTGCCCAGGCTCCAACTGCTCCTCCACATCCTGCATGTCCGGCTGCTCCGGAACACCCAAGTCCGCATCCTCATCTCCCACATTCACCATGTTCGCATCATCCAACGGACCTCCCCAATCACCCCCTACTGCCTCAGCATCCTCCACTGACGCCTCCGCGCCTCCCAGTGGCCCCTCTCCTCTCCAACGCCGCAGTACCCACCACGAATCATACTCAGTGGTAGTCCCGATGTCATCCACATCCGGAACCTCAATCACTGCATCGGACTCCTCGCCCAATGGCGCGGTGACCGGTGGCTCCAGATCCCTCTCATCCCCCCGTCGCCGATAGACCACGGGCTCACCAGGCAACCCCTGGCGCACCCCAAACTGTCGTGTAACCCGGCGGTACGGAAAGAACTCATGCTCCGTCCCGTGCCGCCCAGTCAACCACCGCTCCCTCCGTACCCGTCGGAGCCACTCTCCAGCCTCAGGCCAGCTTGGACAGTCCCGATAGGGATGCCAAAACACATCCCCTGGAGTGAGCCGAGAAAAGGCATCAGTGTAGTGCTCAACGGCACCTGCCCATCGCCGACTCTGCCCCTGCTCCGCAGACCGCCGCCACAAAGCTGCATAGCCAATCTCATCGTCATCCATCACCGCCCGCGTCGTCCACGGTAACCCGGTCGGCCTCTCCACTGCTATGTGCTGCCAACCCCAGCACTGAAGAAGATAACTGCAACTCACCCCCTTCCGCTGCCGACAGTGAACGCCGTACAGCTCCCCGTAGAGCTGTGCCAACAATGTCTGTCCCCATCCATAAATCAGCGGTGCCTCTATCGGGCACTCTACCAACTGCCATACCAACTCCAGCAGGTTCCACGGGAACCTCCCGCCTGACGAATCAGGTAGAAGCATGTTAGAAATGAGGCCCATCAAGAATGCGTGCCTCACTCCTAACACCCCCCTCTCCTGCCACCAGCTAACAAAAATCCCGCTAGCCTGACAGTCCACCTCGACTGTCTCCACTGGGTTCGTTACACCCAGCCGCTCCGCATGCCCAAAACATCTCGTCAGTACAGCGATCCGCTGATCACGCGATGATGTCCTAATGGGCGATCCATCTATCGGAATCCGAAGCAACCGATAAACGTCCTCCGGTGTCACAGTCATCTCCCCTGTCGAAAGATGGAAAGTATTGGTCCGCGGATCCCAAACTTTGATCAGGGCCGTCAGATAGGCCTGATCCGGGACCACAGGCTCCAGTCGAGCCACCTGCTTGAGCCCAAGGGCATCAAGCCACTGCCAGTCAACATCAGTCAGCGCCGATCGCGCCTCAGCAAATGCGGCAGGTACACGGTACCGGCTCCTAACCTGCAAAACAATAACACACAAAAATTCAAAACTAATTTTTCAGATTTAGGGTTCCTAACCTAAACTGAGTAATTACAAAAAACCACACAAAAATTCAAAACTAATTTTTCAGATTTAGGGTTCCTAACCTAAACTGAGTAATTACAAAAAACAACACAAAAATTCAAAAATAAAACTTTCAGATCTAGGGTTTCTAACCTTAACTGATTGAATACAAAAACAACATAACAATTCAAAAAAAAAAAAACATAAAAACATAAAAACTTAGGGTTTACGTGCAGTTTATCGTAAGGTTTACTTCAAACAATAAACGTTTTTACATAGGTTTTATATCACGTTTAATATACAATAAATCTTAGTTTTAATAACTAAGTGTCAGGATCTAAATTTTATTTCAAACAAAGAAATAAACAAAATCAATTCAAATCAAATCATCAATTGCAAGAATAAACTCTAGGGAGCACTTACGGATTTCGCCTCCGCTCCGCCGCTCGAACCAGTTTGTGCACTCATGATGACAAAGAGAATTCCGGTAGCGCTTCGCTTCGCAGAATTACCTCCTCCTCCCAGAGCTACCAAATCGCAAGAAAAAAAAATGACACAAATGAGCCCAAACCAGTGGGCCAAAGCCCCCCCCAAAAAACCCCCGGGGGCCCCCCCCACGCAAGTTGGGCTAACCACCCCCGCCCCCCCTTGGCAATTGGAAATCGTCCCACCCGGGGACGATTTCCAACCGAAAAAGTCAAAACAACAAAAAATCAACAAAAATGAACTAAAAACAAAAAATAAATTTGCCTAATAAGAGTGTTGTTGCACTTGACATCCCGGCATACAAAATACGCATTGGCATTACAAAATGTCACTATCCTACCCCCCAAGAAGGCTAACATAGCCGGACCGCTCCACGGGCAGACGGATTGCAGACAATTTAATCCCCAAATGGTGTCACAAAAACAACAAAAACAGTACAAAATTCAACAAAAACACAGAGAAACATTGCCAGACATAAGTGCTCATGCACTTAACCTCTAGGCAAAGAAAATCGATGTCGAGGTTCAAATTATCGCTCTCCTACTTCCCCAAGAAGGCTACAATAGCCGGACCGCTCCACGGGAAGTTAGATTTTCGATGATTTCACCTCATTACGGCATCACCAAAAGGGTTAACACCCACCAAAAATAGGTCCAAATGTTGGAAAAATTGCACACGCTTAACGGTAAACCCTCTAAAGGCACCCTTGCACAAGTCATCTTGGGTCAAGCGACTCGTCGCTTCTCTCACGAAGGTCATTCCCTCATCGATTCGTCGCTTGAGGGGGTAGTCACACTTAGTCACCAACCAACAATCACACACCCAATTAAGGAAAACGACATGCATTCAAAGAATCATTGACAAAGACAATCACGCTCCTGCTTGGGGCCAGTAAACAAGCAACAATCAAATCAATCAAACACTTGGCATTTCGTGAATCATGAACACAAGGTTCCCCCTGAGGATAAAAACGCCCTTGGCCTGTTCATGACTGATCAATGTCTAAGTTCAAGTCACACCTCACCAAAACAGGTTAATACTTGAAATCAAATTCCTTAGCTCGTCAGAAGCAAGGATTCAAGAATGCATGCCCTTTCCATACTTGGGGCATCAAAAGTTGGTTAGGTTACCAAGAAACCCTAATCAGTAGTGCTTTGGTTATCTATTTTTGCTCAGCATTGCGTCACCCGTAGCGCTTCCCAAAAAGGGGCATCTGTAGACACCAAAACAGCACCAATCCGATTATGTGACTGCAAACACTGATCGCTTTGACAAACACAGCCCCCAGGGCAGCCCTCAGAGGTCAAAAAGGTGGTCTTAACCACTTTCATAGCAATTTTGTGAGGTCAAGAAGCAATTTGGCACACTTAGACACTTTGCCTAGTAATCGTCTCACCCAGGGACGATTGCTAACTTGAAATCGTCTCACCCAGGGACGATTTCTGAAATCGTCCCTGGGTGGGACGATTTCCAAGTTTAACGGGCAAAAAGACAAATGAGGCCAAGTGGCAGCCCAGAACAGTCAGTTGATGACTCCTGCCTCGCACGCGTGTGTGAGTGGACAAATAGGCCGTTTGAGGACTGTCACAAGGGTAGTTATGAAAGCCCAAGTCAACGGAGGACTCCCCTCCCTCATGGGAAGACAAGACTGCCACATGGCGCCTATGACCAACACATGGCATTTGTGCTTCCCTCCCAAAAGAGACCCCTTGGGTCTATAAAAGGTGAGACTTTTCTCACCCAAGAGAGACAGGTTGAAGGAGTTTTCAAGCAACGAAGTGCTGCCGAGTTGAAGACCCATTTGCATCCCTTTTGGTTCACCTTCCCACATCCACCAATCTCTTTTGCAAGGGAGGTTGTTGGGTGGCCTTTGGAAGCTCGAACCGGACCCAAATCCAACACATGGACACCTGAACCAACCAATTCGCCGACCCCCCAATCCTAAGAGGTTTTGGGCCCATCCCTAGTGGATTGGCTCCAAAATCAAGTGCCAACGGTGGGAGGCCCACTTGGGCACCCCCGCACTTCCCAAGTCCTATTTTAAGTTTTAGAGCATTTTAGATTACTTTTTCAGGTTGCATTTTGTGTTATTAGGTTTGATTAACCCATAGCTGCAATTTTGTAACTTTTGGTCAGATTCTAGTATGTTTTGTGTCGCTTTGTTGTTTCATTGACTTGCAGGTGGCGATATCAAATTCCCGAAGATAGAGGCCAAATTGGGAGAATCCGACCATCTGGGTCGTCCCAAAATGGCCCCAATTACATAACCCCCTTGTCTGCCAGTGTTTTGGAGACCTCGGGAGTCGACATTGGAGCATGTCAGTTCGGCTTCCCCAACACGAAGAAATCGTCCCACCCAGGGACGATTTACAGTCAGAAATCGTCCCACCTAGGGACGATTTCCAGTTGAAAGCAGATTGGCCGACTGTCTCGGTGGCAATGGCCTGTTGGTAACATTTTTTGTCTTCTGGCAAGTTTTTAGGCTGTTTAGAATCATTTTGTTTACTTGTTTTAGATAGATGTTTGCATGCATATTTCGTTAATTTTAAAGAACAAACACCTTTCATTTGCAGCAGGTGCTACTGACATCTTGGTTGTTTCTTTGTTCGCAGGAGAAGCAGCAGAGGTGAAGAACTCATCGACATCAGCGGCGACATCATCTTGGCCCGCCCATTGCAATCGTGGGCACGCGGAAGGAGGAAGACTAAGTCAAACATTGTAACAAAGACAAATTTAACGCTCCTAGCCCCTAAAAAGGGAGGAGACGTCTATGTAACCGAGGATAAGATATTTGAATAAAGAGGGCTGTGATTTCTTTACATCTTGTCTTTCGTTTCCAAGTTGTCTCTTTTCTCTGTTTTTGTGCATAAGGTTAAAGCGTTACATTTCGTCTTACATTGCATGATTAGTGTTTCCTTTGCCCGGAATCTCGTGCTTTCAATTGTAATGTGATGTTCTATTGCATGACAATCTTACGGACGACAATGTCTTGTTCTTTAAGACAACAAGGTAGTGACTACATAGAAATATTCCTCTAATGGAACACCGCTTCTTTCTTCCTTACTGATGATGGGGTCTTTTACAGAGTCTGTGACTGCAATTATGAGATTGGGAATGGTAATCACACGTTCACCTGGAAAAGTGTTTGTCTATTCTAGATGGAAAATTTCTCGAATGATTCACAGATAAATTTGATGACCTGAATAACAAATCTCTCTACTTCTACCGGAACTTTGATTGGTTCTTGTCTTTTCTCGAGGGACAATTTCTACAATGATTCTCGGATAACTTTGATGACATGAAAAACAAATCTCTCTACTTCTACCGGAACTTTGATTGCTTCTTGTCTTTTCTCGAGGGAAAATTTCTCAAATGATTCTCAGATAACTTTGATGACCTGAATAACAAATCTCCCTACTTCTACCGGAACTTTGATTGCTTCTTACTTGTAACCTGCATTTTAACGTGAAACAAATAGATATGACAACATACAGTATTCATACAAGCATACACTCAATGGTTAAAATGAAGTATATTATTTGTAAAGTTCCCGAAGGCTACATAGAATGTGATTATTAATGCATTTGTTCTCCAAGATACTGTATTAAATTCTACAATGTGAATACCATCGTTGGATTCTCCATTCTTTTTTCCTACACTCTTCTATGGTTTTCTCCTTCCTTTCCAGGCCCCCTCTCTCTCTTTCTTTTTTGCCTATTCCTCTCTGCCTGCTTCATTCTTTCTATTTTTTCTTTTGTCTGCGACTCCCCTACCATTTGCACTTCCCCTTCTTCCTCTTGTCCTCCTTTGTGTTCCCTTTTCTTCATCCCTAGGACTCCCAACGGTTTAGAAACGGTTCATCAACAATTTAATAAACCATTAATGATTATCGTTTAGTTAATGATTATCATTTGTGGGCTTGCATCACAAAACTATGCCAATGGGAAGAGCAACAACAAGGAGGTCCATGATAGGTGTTTGGTTGATGTTTTAGATCAATGTTTTTATTTGATAAAAATGTAAATCATCACCATAGTAAATGCTTTATGAATATTCATTTTTCATGATTAATTAATTTTTATAATTTTTTTTATAATTTTTTATAATTGAGATAGATATTTTTTTTTTATAATTTTTTATAAAAAAACATGAAAAATAAACACAACCAAAACCTAAAAAATAAAATAAATAAAATAAAAATAAAAATAAAAATAAAAATAAAAATAAAAACAAAAACAACCAACAACAGACAATAAACAAAAACAAAAAACATAGAAAACACTTACACATAAAAAAAAATGAAATAACACAAACAAAGAGAAACCCAAGAACAAGAACGAAAAAAACACAAGAACAATTTCAAAAAACATAAAAAAAAAAAACAAAACAACAAAAACACAAGAACAAAAAAAACAACACAAAGAACACAAAAACAAAAAAAAACAAAATAACCCACCCACCTTAAAAAACTAAACAAAAAAACAAAGAAGACAAAAGAAAAAAAAAATGAACAAAACAATGACCTATCTAGACCATAAGACTATTAATGCAAGAATCAACAGAGGAAACAAAATAAAGAATAGAATGAGCTAGGGAACTAAAAAAACTGAATGAACCAAAGAGAAACAAAAAAAAAAAAACAAGAAGAAACTAGGTACCTTCAGAACTGGAGCCATCCAAAGAAATGATAGAAAGAAGAGCTTCCCTGATTTGAGAAGCCCACCATATAGGAGGGTGGCCATAACAAGTAAGATCACCTTTGTCCAAAGCCCAATTAGCTAAAGCATCAACACTCTTGTTTTGATCTCTAACCACATGATTGTAATCAACTTTCAAAAATCCCATCCGGATTAACTGAATCTTCTCAATAATTCTTTTTATTCTCCAATCCACCTTATGATTCTTAGAAGGAGTCTTCAAGAGATTAATCATAAGTTGAGAGTCAGACTCAACTAACACATTTTCCCATCCAACCTTAGTAGCCTCCTGAAGGCCTCTAAGGATACCATACCCCTCAGCAAGGTTATTGGAAAGAATACCCAAATTCTCAGCAAAAGTAAAAACCAGGGAGCCATCTGAAAGTCTACCAATTCCTCCCACATTGGCTTTTCCAGGGTTCCCTCTAGAGGCTCCATAAGTATTGACTTTTCCAAAATCCTTAGGAGGAGGTTGCCAATTTCTAGTCCTATCCATATTACTAATACTCACATTCCCTTTAAGTTGGTTGCCCTTAGAAGGTTTAATCTTCAATATTTGCATCACTTGATCCCATATTTGGTGGGATTTTTGGGGGTGATTAAGGAGTTGATGGACTGATTCAACTAAGTTGGCTATGGTCTTTTTGCAAAATATAGTGAATATCCTTCCTATCTTGATTAAAAATTTGGTTGTTCCTTTCATTCAAAATATTCCAAAGAAGAATGGTAGAACCCATCCAAACTAACTGCCTAATAAAATGATCAACACCCTCTTGATTAGGCCAATCCCTCCAAAGTCTGTTCAAAAGTGAAAAAATTGGACCACTGTAAGCCAAGTAAAGTTGCCATTCTCCTCCATAGCTCAGAGGCTAAAGTACACTCAATAAAAATATGGTTGATATTTTCTACATTCTCTTCACATATTTCACATCTAAAAGGGCCATGAAAACCATGCTTCATAAGTTGCTCACCAGTAAGCACCCTACGATGCAATAAAAGCCAATTAAAGAACCTCACCTTAGGCCAAAGATTTTGAGCCCACAATTGAGAAAATATGTCAGAAGAATGGTTGGGATTATTATGGCATAAGGTCAAATAACCTTGAGCAACTAAATACTCACCCTTAGTAGTGTTGTTCCATCCAAAACAATCTTTTTCATGGGACCAAGAGAGGGATCTCATATGAAGGATGCCTTGGATATCTTGTCTTTGCCTTTATGGGATTTGAATAGGCTAGTCCTCAATAGGGATCCAATATCTACCAACCTTTGAATTACCAGTATGGTACCGACAATAATTAGCCACCTTTATCCAATTAGCTCGGTGAAGCTCCTCCATCCAAGGCCTCCAATTGGGAAACTGAGTTATCAAAGGCTTGTGACCATCCCAAGAATCTATCCAAAAATTTACATGTTGACCATTATGAATGATCCAAAATAATTTTTTCTTTATCAAATCCTCACCAATCTTAAGAACTGCTAAAATGGGAGAACCTTTGGTAGGAAGTTGATAGCGAACAAGGTCTTCAGGACTTTTGTTCTCAGCATATTTAGCACGAAGATTATTGGCCCAAAGAGCATTGGGGTTATGCAACATCCTCCAATATAATTTAGCATCTAAAGATTTGTTGTTATTAATTGAAGACCGGAATCCTAACCCCCCTTCACTCTTAGGAAGACATAAAGTATCCCATTTCACCAAGGCCCATTTTGTTTTCTCCTTAGTACCACTCCAAAGGAAATAATGACTGATTTGATCCAATTCTCGAAGAACAACCTTTGGGATATTCAAAACGGAAGAAACAAAAATAGGAATAGCTTGAAGGATTGATTTTACCAAGGTGATTCTACCCCTAGAAGAAAGCCACTTGTTGGTCCACTTTCCAATTTTCTTCTTGACTTTGTCCAACAACCAATTCCAATATTTATTTTTCTGCATTTGAATATTTATGGGAATACCTAAATAAGTGATTGGAAGAGAGGTCTTCTTATATCTTAATTTATCCAAGACCATGGATTCCTGTCTAGCAGAGCAGTGAAAGAAAATAACTTTAGATTTGTCTTCATTGATCAACTGCCTGAGTAGCCTTAGAAAAACAACTAATGATTTGCTTAATATTAGAAGCTTCCTTAATTGTAGCTTTACCTAAAAGGGTAGAGTCATCCACAAATTGAAGATGAGAGATAGGTCTAGCTCCATGAGCAATGGTAACTCCCTCAAGGGTTTTTTTTCCCTCTTTTTGGTTATAGTCCTACCCAAGCATTCAACAAGAATGATGAATAAATAAGGGGATAGCAGGTCACCTTGCCTAATACCTCTGGAAGCTGGGAAAGACTAAGAAGGCCTGCCATTGATAAGAACTAAGTAGGAAACTAAAGAGATACATCCCATAATCCAATCCATCCAATCCTTAGAGAAACCAAATTGCCTCAAAACTTTGATAAGGAAGTGCCAATCCACTCTGTCATAAGCTTTGGATAAGTCTAACCGGATGAACATAGAAGGAGAATTTTGCATATCCATGGAATGGATGGCTTCTTGAGCAAGAACTATCTCATCTACTATTTGACGTCCTTCCACATATACCCCTTGCTCTGGGGAAATAATCTTATGCAAAAGAGGCTTCAACCTTTCTCGCCATGATTTTAGTAATAATTTTGAGAAGAACATTACATAAAGCAATAGGTCTAAAAGCTTAGATATGATCAACCTCTTGAGCTTTTGGAACAAGAGTAATATAATTTTTATTGATAACCTTCAAAATATCTTTGGATTTCCTGGCTTCTTCCACCACCTCTAATAAATCAACATGAAGGATATCCCAGAACTCTTGGTAGAACTCAATAGGAAAACCATCAGGACTTGGGGTTTTCCCTTTTTGCATTTTAAAAACTACTTGTTGAAGCTCATTGATAGTAACAGAGCAGTCAAAATAGAGTTCTCCTCAGAAGTGATAAGAGAAGGGATTGCTTGAAGAACATTTTTTTGTGAAGTTGAGTCAAGCAAAAATATTGGAAAAGTAATCAACAACAATAGAGTTCATGCCATCCCAAGTATAAACAACATCTCCAGAATCTGATTTTAAGGAAGAAATAAAGTTGTGAGATCTTCGAGCTAGAAGAGATTTGTGGAAGAAATTTGTGTTTCGATCTCCTTCTTTGAGCCATTGAATTCTAGATTTTTGCTTCCATAATATTTCTTCTCTTTTTTCCCATTCCTCTAACTGAGTTGTGAGTTTAATTTCATCTACACTTCTCTTCTTTGTGAGGCCATCTAAACGGATTTTCTTATTCAAATTTTCAAGATGAGCAATAACTTCATGTTTTTTTTTATGAACATCCCCAAACTCTTTCCAGTTCCAAGTCTTGATTTTGGATTTAATGTATTGCAATCTTTTGGCAAAACAAAACATCTTAGTCCCATGCCTAGGTTTACCTTCCTTCCACCATTGTTGCACACGAGGTCTAAAGGAAATGTCTCTAAGCCACATTAATTGAAAATGAAAAGGAGAGAAACTCACATTGGTTTTCCACATTTCCACCATGACTGGCCAATGATCCGAACCAACATTATTAAGAGTCTTCACTTTAGGAATGTGACCATGGATTAAGAAATTTTTAGAGAGCAAAAACCTATCCAATCTCTCCATTATACAAGCTAAGCCTTGCCTTCGGTTAGACCAAGTCATAAGGCCATTATCTTGTTGGATATCCACAAGATGGAGGTTTGCAATATATTTGCTCATGAGGTCAGTACTTTTGTCCAAATTTCTATTTCCCCCATTTTTCTCATCCAGAGAGAGGATGGTATTGAAATCTCCTTCGATCAAGATCCAAGCTTTAGGAAAATGAGAGATAATATGAGTAATATCCTTCCACTGTCTTCTTTTTTCCTCCAAAGAAGTCAGGGCATAAAAAGTAATGCAGAGCATAATCTGGTTGGAATGTCTACTTTGAATAGCTATAGCCAACAAACCCCAAATGCCAACCATATGGTGAATAACTACCTCTTTTGGGTCCCAAAGACAAGTAATGCCACCCGAAGTCCCTTGGGAACTGAGGGAAACCACTTTTCTAGCTGGCCAAATTTTATTGGCAATTAAGTCCATATCCTCCATTGACATCTTTGTTTCTTGAAGGAAAACAAGATGTGGATGATTTATCCGAATCATTCTTCTAATTTCATTTTGTTTTGAAAGACTCCCTTTGAGTCCTCTAATATTCCAAGTGATGATCTTCATTAATACCAGGGCTAAAAATTTTGGGAAGGGCATTAATCTTACCTTCCTCTACAAGATTTTCACCTTCTTTTACCATATGATATTGATTGGTCTTGTGACCTACTTTTTGATTAGAATCCATCTTCAATTTTTTTTCCCTGTTTCTTGACTTATTCCAATTGAATCTGAGATGGCTTCTAACCTTGAAGAATGCTCATACACAACCAAAATTTTACTAGATGGTTCAATGGAGTCTATATTGGGACCTACATTATTTGAAGTTTTGACATTTGAAATATTGTTTTTCTTGTGTAAATTTTCTCCTTTTTTTTTCTGTTGAAAACCTTTGATTTGTTGGTTTGTCTCTGAGTTCTTTCCTTCATATTTAAAATGTGTTTCTAAGATTTCAGTTTCCATTATTTCCTCTTCCTCACTTGGGACATCATTTGTGGAAAGGATTTCAAACATATTAGCAAATGACTTTGATTGATCCTTCATTACTAGTTTTTTTTGAGTGTTCTTCTTCTTAGGTATTTGGAAACCTGCTAAGTTTATATCTTCTTTCTTTTGATCAAGAATTTTATTTGGGCAAGCACTGGCCAAATGACCATATTCATGGCAAATTCTACAATGAAAAGGAATGTTCTCATAGTCCACTACTTGCTCCCAAGTGTCTTCCCCAAATTGTAATGTGATATTTTTAGGTAGGGGTTTGTCAAAATCCATTAAAACACAAATTTGAGCATAAATAATATGTTCAAAATTTTGAGTACAATCAACAGTCATCATAAAAGTTCCTAAAGAGTTTCCAATTGAAGAAAAAATAGTAGGATTCCAAAATTCAATAGGGAGGCCAAAGAGTCTAACCCACACGGGAGCTATAGAAGGCATCTCTTCTTCCGCTTTAAATTTAGTATGCCAGGGCTTCATGAAAAGCCCTGCCCTTCCAAAAAACCAAGGACCCCCTTGAAAAGTTTTCTCTCTATCTTCATTATTAGCAAATAAAACAAGAAAATAACCATTTGGATAAATAGAGATTTGTAACTCACCTTTAGTTTTCTAGCTTTTTGCAACCTAGACTTTGAAAGCAGATAGACTCGGATGAAAACCCATGAACCGACAAATTAGTCCTCTTTTTTCCAAATCTTCAATGCCAGTTTGAATGTTACCAATATCAAGCTTAACAATAGGAGTTCCATTAGCTGCTTTAAGACATCCTGACTCCTTTTTCCTGGGATCAATCTTAGGCATTCTTAGAGGTTTATGAGAAGCCCTAATATTGATATTAGCATTGGGCTGAGGCTGTCCACCATGAAGGGCATCCCTAAAATTCATTTTTGGGACTGTCTTTGAAATTCTTACCCTTGACAGGGGTTTTCACAGTAGAATTATTTTGTGGGTGCACCTTAGCACCAGATTCACTTGAGATATGAGCCATTTTTTGATCAAATACTTGAAACTTATTTCGTGGTCTCTTTAATATTTGCCCTAGACATCGTGGAAAGGTATGGTTTTCACTTTTATTTTGTGCAGCAAATTGGAAGCCGTTGTCACTCAAGTTCACAGTATGATCTGTTGAAAGACAAATTTCTAACCCATCTTGTATCCCCTACAATATTTCCTGCTAAAATATTGAGTATAAACCATAAAAATATTGTTCGCTAGGGCCCAAAGGCCCTAAAAACCAACCTCTGGAGCTGCTTGCACTCAACCTAGATGAAACCCTCGCATAGCCGCTTGTCAAATATATCATTCACATATAGGGATGTGCTAGGATCTGTGTTGCTCCAAATGATATGAAAATTGGTGGAGACATTCTAAGGTTTTTCAGGCATCTACCCTCAAAATTTCAGCTCAATCCGAGTTCGGATGAGTGAGATATGGCCGAAACGAGTTCGGTAGTTTGGGCAGTCCTACGAAAAACGTCTAATCTATTATTCAATATTGAAAGCTAATTTTTTATAATTGAGTTAGATAAGTGTCATAACATTTTGAACACATAAGACTAATTAAGAATATATCATATAATTAATTATAAATAATTATAAAAAAATTATATTTAAAATAAGTTTTAATTTTATAAAAATCTATAAATTAGTTTAAGTACTACAAGATTTAGAAAAGAATTGAATATAAATATAAAGATTCAAATTTTACAATTTATAAATTATTTTGATTCCTTTATAAAAAATTAAGAATTATAAATTATTTTCAATCTTAAATTAAAATTTATATAAAATAGTTTATATAATATATATATATATATATATAATAAAAAAATTAATTTTTTTTTAACTTAAAATCTATAATTTTCTTAATTCTTTGTTTAACACTGCTTATAAAATTATTTTCAATTATTTTTAAACACTTATAATATTATAAAATATTATAAGTTTTAAATAGACGTAAAAAATATTTCCTAACATTTTGCAAATAAGCTAAAAACTAATTTATTTAATTATAAATAACACTTTTAATTTTTTTATTTTAATCTTTAAAACTTTACAAATTAAATTTATAATTAAACAAAACAAAATTAAATATATAAAAATTAATGAGTGAATTATACAGGATGCCCTTTTCTAAAGCGCACTACTTCTCTAAGACTTCGTTGTTCTATTTTTCTTCTTTATTTTTCTCTTGATCTGTATATTCCTTTATTTAATGTTCCCGAGTATGATGCTAATTTAGACATATACAATAGTAAATTATTACGATTGCTGTATCAATATAATATGGGTGTTTATTTATCTTGGTCATGATGTCCATATAGATATAGATATAGGCACTATCACAATAAATTTTAATTCGTTGGATTAAATTAAATCAACCAGATCTTTATCTTAACTTTGAACGCATCAAACTAGGTAGCACTGTTACCATCTACTCTATCCTCATTTGAATATACTATGGTGACCATATAAATATATAGACATAAATATAGATAGAGGGAATCTTAACATCATTAGATGCTGTCACTATAAACTTTAATTAGTTGGATTAAATGAAATCAACAAGACCTGGATCTTGACCTTGAAGGCATCAAACTAGGCAGCACTGTTACCATCTACTCTATCTCCATTTTAATACACTATGGATTGAACCTAAGACCTCCTAAAAAAACCAAAGGCCTAACTTCTCTATAATTTATTAATATAATGATTTTAGTAATATTATTTAACAAGATTTATCATATTATTATAATATATTAACATTTTTTTTATTTGATTAACCTGATAAATCCCTATGACTTTAGCATAGGGTTAGGCAAACTACCCCAACCAAGAACCCTCTCTATGCGTATCAATAGGGAATTTAACACACAATCACCACAAAACCAACCCCTAACACACTTACCCATGCCATGGTTTGAACCTTGGACCTCCCCAAGAAGGTCCAAGGTTCAAACCCTAGCATAGGCGAGTGTGTAAGGGGGTAGCCATGGTTTGAACCTTGGACCTCCCCAAGAAGGTCCAAGGTTCAAACCCTGGCATAGGCGAGTGTGTAAGGGGGTAGGTGTGTGGTGGCTTTGTGTTAAATTCCCTATTGATAAGTATAGCTCTAAGCTTTGTGAGGGGTCAGGGTAGGTGTGTGGTGGCTTTGTGTTAAATTCCCTATTGATAAGTATAGCTCTAAACTTTATAAGGGGTCATGGTTGGTTGGGAGATGAGTATGGGGTTTCTCACAATAACCAAATCAAAAAAAAAAAAAACGTATGGTGTACAATGTGAAACTATTGACCCCATAGCCAAGCCTCAAATTTTAAAAACTAATTATTAATTTTTTTAATAAGTTTATATAAGTTTTTACGAGGGATCTTGGTCCCATATTAAATGGGGTTTGAACCTTAAACCTTTCAAAACAAGGCCAAAACCTTTACCACTATAATAGGCTTGCAACTCTTAAACTAATTATTAATTTTTTTTCAATAAGTTTTTATAAGTTTTTATGACAGACCTTGGTCCCCTCATATTGAATAGGGTTTGAACCTTAAACCTTTCAAAAAGAGGCCAAAACCTTTACCACCATAATAAGCTTGCAACTCTTAAAATAATTATTAATTATTGTTATTATATATAAATATCACTCAATTTTAAAAATTAAAAATGTTACAACTAAATAAAAAGTAAAAGTTAATTGTAATTTACAAACATTTTGAATTAGTATATCTTTTGAAAATCTATATTTTATTTGAAAAAATGATCCCTTAAAAATTAATTATTGTTGCCCAAGGTCTAGGTGCACTTATCAAGAAGAGACTTAGGTTCAAACTGGAGGGGCATGCTTATTGCATGAAATTACTAATCCCAACAAGTGGCCCCTTCATGTCCAACATTTAAATTAGTATATCTTTTGAAAATCTATATTTTATTTGAAAAAATGATCCCTTAAAAATTAATTATTGCTGCCCAAGGTCTAGGTGCACTTATCAAGAAGAGACTTAAGTTCAAACTTGAGGAGCATGCTTATTGCTAATCCCGAGCGACAAGAGCGACAAGTGGTCCCTTCATGCCGGGTCAACAATAACAAGGTTGTATAAGCTTGTTAAGAGCAGCTCCTATAATTTAAACCCTATACTTACTTAATAGTTACTAAAAATAAAAATAATATAAATGTAACCAACTTTCTCATCTATCAAAAAAATAATAATAATAAGTATTATTGAGTATATACATTATATGTCATGATTTTAAAACTAAAGTTTGTATCCCTAGGTACTAAATAGTGTCACGTGCTATCAAGTCCGTCGTTAAGATCTCTATATGTGAGATTTAAAAACTGTTTTTAATTTGAACTATTTTGTCACATTGTGCCATTACCAAGGCATTAGGGTATCAACTAAAGGAACAGAATTTTAACCATAGAATATATAAAATGTCAAGTAATGGAATTCAAATAAAAATGGTCACCGAAGTTGGAGAGGGTTCTTCATCTGCATTCTACTGTGGAGAGGATTCTTCATCTGCATTCTACTGTGGCAAATAACTCTGTGAAGAACGATTGCATATTATGTTTTATGTTTTACAAACTACAAGATATTTTATAATTATATAAATATTTTTAATAAAAAAGTGTTTTATTAGTTGTTAAAAAGTTAAATAAGTGCTTTTTAATAGATTGCTACAATTAAATTCTTTGAACCATCAAAATTCAATCTTTAGTTTTTTTTTTAATAAAAACTAGCGTGATATGGACCTAGAAAACAATTTCTCGGCAGTCATTCGCGCATATCAAGAGCCTGTAAATGATCTCATACAAGACAGGAACATGTTGAAAAGTTACAGCAACCTGGAGTAATATACTTCAAAGGTAAGAACGTCACAAAGACAGAACGGAACATCCAAAACCAAACGACATAAGAAGTCAATCTTATTAGAAATACAAAGTAATTATTAATAATACTAAAAATTTATTTTAGTCTGTAAGTTTTTTTTGGAAGAGAATTGGTACAATCTACTGCACTCTCTAGCTAAAAATCCACTATCTAATTTGGATTATCTAATTTAGTTTTCTCTGGACATGCTTTTCGTTCCAGGTTAATACCTCGTCCTATAAGCATCAAATATATACCGCCTTCTTCAACAACCAAATGCAAAGAACTAAAAAGCAAGCTCAATATTTAAGCCTTAAAAGAACTTAACGCCTAGTGATTTCGTAGATGCATCTCCTTAGTTCTTCTACAAAGATTTCCTATTTATATACAGCCATAGATCGGCTAAAACTGCAGATCTAATAGTTATAGCCTCACCCAATCTCTTTCACTGGGAGACTAAAATTGGCAATATACGTTAAATTTGTTAGATCGAACTCATAACTGCCTAAGTAACCGACAAACAAACATCCATACATTTGAATTTTAATATAGTCTGAAGTGAAATTACAGCTCTATTTCGAGGATTATGGACACCGAACAAGCTCACCCTGGATTATCTATTCCACTATTCGTAGAACTTTCTTCTCGATTGTCGTCCGTGCTTAGAGACCTCAACACTCTCACCACAAAATCCATGTAGGGTCTTTTGTTCTTGTCATCCTCAGCACATTTGAGTGCCAACTCCGCCACAGCCATCGCATTCCTTGCATCACGAATGTCCCAACCGTCCTTAAGCCTATAGTCCACCACTTCTTCAAATCGATTTTGGGCTATCATATTGTTTACATACTCTGGAATACGGAACTCGCTTGACCCACGTGATATATCCACATGCATCTGCCCTGTTATCATCTCTAACACCACTATACCAAAACTGTAAACATCATGCTTGTAGGAGAGTTTATGGTTAAAACAATATTCTGGAGCCCAATAACCCCTGGTACCTGCTACTCTCTCCGTAGATATGTGGGTGCCATCCCAATCCACATACCTTGAAAAACCAAAATCTATAAGTTTTACATCGTCATCCTTACTGTCCAGCATTATATTCTGAGGCTTGATATCGACATGGATGATCTTATTACTATGCAAGAATTCTATCCCCTCGGCGATCCCCACTATTATTCTAAGGCACCGTTTCCAACTTAGAGACATGCCTTGATGGTTTTCTTTCAAGTAGTCATTAAGGGTGCATCCATGAACATACTCATACACCAAATAATACATGCGTTCTTCTATACACCATCCAAGCAGCCCTATAAGATTTCTGTGTGTCTTCCCCTCCAGAAGCCTGACTTCATTTTCGACGAAATTCCTACCATCCTTGAGTCTACATTTAATTTTCTTTATTGCGACCATTCTGTTTTTCAGATTTCCCATGTAAACTTCCCCATAACCTCCTTCTCCTATTTCATAATGGTGATTGCAATAACTTTTCATTTGAATGATCTCATCCTCTGTAAGGTTCGTTATCGTAGCCACCGAGAGATTACACATACTCTCTCCTCCTTCCTGCTTTCTTCCTGATGCTATTATATTTTCTGACATCATCCGTCTCACAAGACATACATCCACAGTTGTTGAAGCTGCCAAAGTCTGAGAGGAGGCCCTTCTGCAGAAGCCATAATACACAACGAGAAATGACGCCAACAGTAGCACAGGCACACCCACTGAAAATATAAAAACAAAATCTGAATTAATAAATATCATACAAAAAGCTGCATATGCATCATGATCAAATATATCAAATTGGAAAATGCTTTTCTTAAGCCCCATCATCTCTTCTCTGTTTGATAATGGTGATTTGGCGTCTTACCAAGGATGATTGCAATATGCAATGCTCTTTTGGTCTTCTCATGGTGTTTCCTTAGTATACCTAAAAAATACATAACAGTTACCATCTTCAATCAAAGTTCGAAAATCTTAAATCATAGACAAAGGCTCTATTCTTAAACTGAGAATTACAGATAACTCAATCCTAGGTACGGGCAAACTGAGATCACCACCATTACCTATCTTAGGATTGTGAACTGGACTATGAAGTGGACTGGGAGGCGGACTGCAGGCGGTACTCATATTCAAAGCTATGCTGCTTGAGTTGATGTCTATACGTAGAAATCATAAAATCAACATCGTGCAATGCTATATATTTCAATTAAATAGGAATTCGCAAAGGAATACTAGCAAAAACATCTATACAAATACAAGTGCTTAGCTATATACCTTTTTGGAAAGGGACAAAATACACTGTATTGGCTCTTATAAGATTAACATCCGTCATATTGTTGAGACTGCTTATTCTGTCAATACTTGAATTAAATTTTGCAGCTATACCAGGGAGAGTGTCATGGGGTTTGGCTGCATAGGAAACGATGGATTTCCATCCAGGAATGGGACAGCCACAACCCAGGCCTAGCTGTATCTGTTCCCCTGGTTGGTAGTGTGATTTTTGCATTTCTGTCCAGCCCATATGGTTAAAATATTTGTCAGAAATATCTTTGGTTCCTATACCCATGTCAGAAGGCTGTACTGTATAAGTTATCATGTAAAAGTATGCCGTCATTCCTGAGATAGATAAGCAGGAGCATTTAACTTTGGCCAGAAAGCCAGAACCAGAAAACAATGTGAAATTACCGGCCTGAACCTTCAACCTGGAAGCCCAAACTTCGATCGGTTCTGTAATGTCACTGACATACAGGAAAGCATCACAATTCTCGGTGGCTGAACCGGAGCATTTGAGGGGTGCCAAAGTTTCAGATGAAGTGAAGATACAGAGCCTTTCCAAAAACAAAACAGCCACAAAAGCAACGGCATATGAAGACTTATTCATTTTTTCAGGGATCTAAAATCATCTTCTGCCCCTTCATCATATAACCTGTATCGAATCATACTTTTCAGATATGCTACCTTCCCATATTTCTTGTACTTATTCAATGATTTTCGAAGAATATGCAAGAAACTCAAATAGAATAGAACACCGGTTAAATATGGCCCGTCTTTCTTAGGCCGCCTAGATGTGATCAATTGATTTTATCCATTAAAATATATTGAAAATGATATAATTTTAGAATGGATATGTATAATTTAAAAAATTCCAATTCACACTCAGAAACATTCATTCGGTTTTCTCATTGGCATTTCACTAATGATAGAAGATTGCGATCACAGACTTTTTATAAAAATATCGTGCATGACCAAAAAGTTGTTATCTTGTTGATGTGAATGCATGTTCCAATAAAATTTTGATTCTTTGTAACAACCCATTGGAGAGTTCACCGGAAAACATTGCATATAAGAAGTTTTACCTGTAATATAGTTAAACTTCCTGTTTTGCCTTGATACGGTCAAAACTCAGATCATATAAGGTCGTTTGCATTTTTCCTTTTAAAGCTTACAGTAAAACATGAGCAACAATCGAGGATCCAAGAGAAATATCATACTGATTTGAGAAAGATCTTTACATTTCATTCTTTGAACGTGAGAGAACGTTTCTGGTTAGTTATAACGTTGTCACTTGGAAAAGGTTTTCCTTTTTTAAATTGGGTGAATTTGGATTTGGTTTTAGTTTATAGTCAAACAGCTATATAGAACAGAGACAAACGAATCGAAGTGCATTTTCTTATTTTACTTTTGTATAATCTTTAGTTATTAAAAGGTATATAGTCTTGCAAGAACACTTTATTTGGCATGTTATAGGTTTTATTCAAAGTATTCTTAGTTTAATTTTAGTTTATTGTAAACTTAGCTTTGAAGTTAATTTTACAATTAAAAAATATGTTTTTTAAATAAAGTTATTACTAAAAATGAATTTAGTAATATTATTAGGAATAAAATATGAAAAGCCTGCCTATAGATTTATATAAATGAAGATTATTTATAGGCTAATATAATCATATGTTTATAGACTACATAAATCGTGCTCATAAGCATCTTATCACACTTTTGGCCTTAGCTTAAACAAGATCAGACTACACAAATTTTAACATTCTCTATAATCTAAGCTGAGAGGGCTAAGGAGAGAAAGCATTAGAGGTAACACTTTCCCTCATAATGGATGCTTTAATGGGTCTTTGATGTTTCACATTTATCCTCATCTTCATCATAAGAAAGCTTGTGTCCATCTCTTAAGAATTCTATCTTAATATATTTTATCCTTGTAATGCAATCTTGATGGAGTGTCCTTTTTTACAATACCCACAAATGTTTGACTTGTTTAAAATCTCAGACTTACTCTTAGGCACTTAAGCCTTATATATTATTGACTTGAAGTGTTCTAGATGAGCTTGTGTATGACAAAGCACTCCATAATTCTTCATTGCACTTCACAATAGATTAGCAGCTTGAAAATACCTTCAAAAGAGATGGGTTGTGGCTCTTTGATAGTCAAAGCATTCACATAAAGAACCAAACCAGTTATATATTTGATATGCTCTTCATCAATTTTTACCTTAACTCATGTCATAGATAGATAAGATTTTAGAACTTGAAAGTGAGATATATAGTCTTCAATATTACTGATATATGAAAAATTGAGACTGGAGAGCTTAATTTATATTATATTAACTTCATTAGCACTTACTTTTCCATAGAGATCTTTCAAATTAATCCATATGTCAATAAGATCAATCTTCTCTCTAATGTGGAAAAGTACATCTAATTCCACTAAAATGAAGAATAGTCTAAGAGCTTCCTCCTTTCTCTTATTGAGTTCATGATCATTGAGACCTTCTTTTGGTTTATTTTTGAGGATGAATGAGAGATTTTAATTTTGAATATTCCTACCCTTTTAACTAACCAAGTATAATAATATCATTCAATGGGATGGGTAACATACCCTAAGGAATTTATTTTACACAAACCCTAAACAAATTTATAATAGGTCTATAAATGGATACCACCATTGCATAGAGATAAAAAAATCAAGCAAAGAAAAAAAGACCTCTAAATGCTTTTGCATGCAAAAGTTATGGCCTCCAAAATATTTTGTTAAGTTAGCACTCAAATCAGAAAAAAAGTAAATGCAAAATCTTAGAATTTTATTATCGAATTAGATATTGTGAAATGTGACCACTAGATTGAGTGTTATGCCTATGAATCTAGGTTTGATACTTTCCTAAATATGGTTGGTAAATTAATATTGTGTGTGTGTGTGTGTGTTTAGTTTGAGTGGATTTAGAATCAATGGGGCTTGAAGCCAAGATCCTTTCCAGTAAATAAATATACTAACCAGTGCACCATGTGTATGCTTTGAATCCAAAAGGAGATGAAGATAAATTTAAACCTACTACATACCTTTAGAAGTGATAAAAAAGATGACATTGAGACTCAACCTTAGGACTTGCACTCAAGTCATCTAACTAATCAACAATCCATAGATGTTATTGGGTGAGAAAGGAAATATAGCTACTCTTAGTGCATATGCCATCATAGAGCACTTACTCCTTTTAAAAAATACTATCCATGGTTTTTGAATTGTCATCCTCACTACTACAAGCTAACATTCTAAAGGCTACACCATAAAGCACAAGGGACAAGGAGAAGGAACTCACCACTAGTTTTAAAGTAAGCATATCCAAATGGAGAAGCTTGAGAATTAAACTGATGATCTTTATCGAGTAGAGCAAATATTTAACCAATGCACCACATAGCTAAATGTAGAATAAGAGCTAATAAACCTTTTATAGGATGATAAGTACATATTCCACACTAGCATCACCCATAGATGACATCCTAGGCACAAACTACTACAAAAAAAAGTTTTTTCATTAGATCTTAATGCTTTAAATAAATGGTATTATGAAAGTGGAAGGGTATTTAAATACAATAGTTACCCAAATATGGCATAACAACCTACAACTACCCTTGTCCCCTAGTGAACCTTATAAACCATGTGTTGAGTAAGTTACTTACCTTATATTCATATTATACATGATGTACTAAATCCTAATATTACCCCCCTATTACATCATAGTCTTGGAGATAAACTTCAAAATTCTTCAAATTAGACTCATCCTAGTGGTTTAATGAGATGTCTACTCATTGTTCTTGAGTATGATAGAACTTGAGATAAATTTTCTACTATTAAACATGTTTATAGATGAAACGACACTCCATGTGGATGTGCTTGGTTATTTCGTGTAAAATTAAATTACAAACATGTTTTAGTACTTCTTAATTATTGTTATGCATGATTGTAGTTTTATCTTATGGCACTCCCGTATTTATCAATATGTTGTTTCATAGACAAATCCCCCTACTACATAATATTCTAATTCAATGGAATATTGAGCAAATATTTATTATTTCTTACATCAACATGATATAGGTATAGTCCCTAAAAACAATATATAGCCAAAAGGTGGATATTTTCCCATCAATACAACCTACATAATTTATGTCTATAAAATCTATTAGGTGGAATAGATTAGTGCTCTTGAGTTCTGAACCATACTCATTAGTACCCTATATATTTCTTAAAATTATCTTTACAACCTTCTAATGTGTCATTTTATATTCCTACATGAAACATGAGAGATAACACACTATAAAAATGATATTATATCTTGTGCAATTTAGGTAGATGAGACTCCCAACTAATTGTCGATAGAGCATTTTATTTACTAAAAGAGAGGAATCAAAGTGTGAGAGTTGTAAACTTGATTCCATGGGAGTTACTATAGGATTATAATCTTCCATGTGATAGTTCTTAAGAATATTCTTGGTATATTTGCTTTGTGAAACAAATATGTGATAATAGTTCTACTTTACCTCCAATCCTAGGTAATAGAGTTGTTTTCCTCTCCAATTATCACAATCACCAAATGTAGAGACTAGACGATCAGACTATCATGCCTCGTATGAAGTGACACAACATGACAACTCTGAGAGCATGATAAAAAACTTGATATGAATACCTTTAGGATTTTTTACAAGATTTATTTCTTTAAAGATGTGATCTTTAGCACTCTTTGACCTAACCTATGGATGCATACTAGAAAAGAGAAAAATATAGCATAGAAAATAAAGATAGTGTTGGAAATTTGAGCATATTAGGTTGTCATTGATGTCAAAATGGCATGGGCTATGAAAGCACGACAAAGAAAAGTTTGAAGGCCAAGTTTGAAGACTATGTGCAAAAAGAGAGCAAGTGAAAAAGACTAATATTATAATATTTTAATATTATAATATCTGGCCAATAGGGCCTTTCAAAAGGAAAAGAAAGCAAGTTTAAAAGAAATAATATTATAATGATTTGCATTATAATATATGGGACAAAGGTTAAAATATTCATTAAATGGTGGCAAAAGATTATCCTTAAGAAAAGACCCAAAAATAATTTTGATATTTAAATTATAATATTTAAATTCATTGAATTTAAATTATTATAATTAAAATATAATATAAATCAAAAGCCAAAGTTTGATTTTAAATGCATCGACGTTGGAGGTGAATGCCTTCAAAGGCATATTAATAGTGCAAATACTAAGGTGGAAAGTGTGTTCAATAATCGATATATCATTCACCCTGTTCATCGATCGAATTGCGATAGAGAAGAAGTCAAGCGAATTCTTCTAGGAGGAGGATTTCATTGAAAATCATGGAGAGTGCGAAAATAGTTCCAAATGCTAGCTAGCATAGATGGAAGTTGAGGCTTGGCTAAGGTATTCATGGAGGTTGGTCTCAGTTTTGAATCCCATGCAGTTTGTTTTTGTGAAGGAGGAAAGAGCTTTTCATTTTCGATGAACTTTGTGAGAAGCAGACATTGTATAGGAGAGAGTGTACTTTGGTTCTCGTGTGGGTGCATAGCATAGGTGGTAGCCTAGATTTGGCTAGGGTGTTGTGGTGGCTAAGGTCATGGTTTCGATTTTGATAGTGGTTATTGATGTTCATGCAAATATTTTTATGACGTGGGCCAATTATTAAGGTATGCAATTTTTGAGTTAAATTTGTCAAAGGTTTTGGAAAACGAAAATTGTTTTGAGGCTACGTAATATTGAAAGGGCCAAGTGTGGAATTGTTTAGGGAGTCATAAGGTGTGTTAATTAAATATTTTATTTTGGGTGCTTAGGAAATAAATCAAGTATTGGAGATTATAAGGTGTAAACAAGGAACTTTATTTTTGATGTGTGTTGAATATTATTTTGAAAGTGAAGGAGTAATAAGGTGTACAAAGTGAAAAATTCCTTTTTATATGTGCATTAATTTAAAAGGGGTATAATTTGATTTTATGCTTTTAAAGGAGTGATAAGGTGTATTTGTGACTTGACATTTTATTGTATTTCTTGTATGGTGAAATATTTGTTGAGGTGAATATTCTTGTGGAGATTTTGAGATAGATTGTTGCTATCTAACCTAGAATTGGCAAAAGGATTTGGTTGTAAGTAAAACAGGTTTTGAAGACATATCTCCATCAAAGCAAAGAGGTATGGGCACATCATCCTTTGTTTGAAGTTTGGAATGAATGTTGTGAAATATAAGGTGGAGTGAAAAGGATTGTTTGATAAGCATTGTTGGAAATATTTGAGTGAATTTTTATATGCTTCATTGGTGAATGTTTAGAGAACATTTGAGATAGAGATTGAGGATTATTTGAGTTAGGGTTTGAGACCCACATTGTGCTCTTTGTTTGAAGAAGTATGAAAACACTTGTTTAGGGTTTGTGAGCAAGTTGTGTTTCATTGGTTGAATGATTGAGTGAAACTTCTTGAGCATTGGTTTTGAGTGATATTGAAAGTGAATGTGCAAACATTAGAAAATAGATTTGTGAAAGTAATAGACTTAATTATTGAGTAGAACATATTGAGTTTTTGATAGAGTACATCATTCTCTATATGTTCTAGAGGTTAAACAAATTCTAGATAGAATATGTCTAAACTACTTCAAGTTAAAGGAATTACTTTGAAGATTAGACAAAGCATTTGATAGCATTGTGAGGAAGATTTGAGATTGATTGAGCATATTTTATGAGATATTTTGAGCATGTGTTAGAGCAGGTTTGAGCATATGCTAGAGAATATTTGAGCAAGTCTTGGTGAAGACTTGAGAGCAGATTGAGCAAGTTCTTGAGAGGACTTGAAGGTAGATTTGAGCAAGTCTTGGTGAAGACTTGAGAGCAGATTGAGCAAGTTATTGAGAGGACTTGAAGGTAGATTTGAGCAAGTCTTTGTGAAGACTTGAGAATAATAATTTAAGCAAAGTTGATTGATTGATTTGTTCAAGCTTTGTGTTAAGGCTTGGGGTAGATCTAAGTAGAGTTGATTGGTGATTTGATCAAGATTTGTGTTAAGGCTTGAGGATAGATTTGAGATAGATTTATGATAATTTGTGAGTAGAGATAGAGTAGATTTGTACTAGACTTGGGATAGAGTTTGGTGTAGATTTGAGATAGAGTTGAAAGTAAGATTTGGAGGTGATAGAGTAAAGAGGACAATAGTCTCTAGTGGATAGAGATCCATTAGCCAGGGTAGTGAGGATAGAGGTCTTTATGGAGAGAGATCCACAAGCTAGAGTAGTGGGGGTAGAAGTCTTCTAGAAGATCATCAACCAGAGCAGAGGAGAAAGAGTTCTCCTATGGATAGAGATCCATGAACTAGAGCAAGGGGAAAGAGTTCTCCTATGGAGTGTGATCCATGAACCAGATAGGAAGATAGATTTATTCTATGGAGAGAGATCCATAAACCAGTTGAGGAGATAGAGGTCTCCTGGATCAAGTTCCATGAACCAGAGAAAAGGGGAAAGAGTTCTCCTATGGAGAGAGATCCACAAATAAGAGCATAGGGGATTGGTGTCTCCTTTGGATAGAGGTCCATAAACATTGTAATAGGGAATTGATTCCCAAGAATATTTGTTGAGAAAATTTAGTAGAAATATTTTCTCCATGGAGTAGCCCACATTGGGTGAACCATGTTAAATTGGTGTCTCTATTGTGTGTGATGATTTATGCATTGATTTGATTACTACTATTGATATTGCCATTGATAATATTAGATAATATTATTTGGGAAAGAAAAGTGAAAGTTGATCTTATACTGTTCACCCCCTCTCAGTATAAGCTTGTGTTCTTCAATTGGTATCAGAGCGGGTTCCTTCGAAAGAGTTTAACAACTTGAAGGAAAAGTATACAGGAACACAGATGGCATCTCAGAGTGGATCTTCAGAAAATAAGGCACCATTGTTCTATGGGAACAATTATGCTTTCTGGAGCATAAGAATGAAGACTTACTTGATGGCACAAGGATATGAGATATGGCAAGTAGTTGAGGATGGATACACACCTCCAACTAGTCCTCCTACAGATAAATATGGTAAGATCCTACATCTGTATAATGCAAAGGCAATGAATGTAATATTAAGTGGTTTACATGAAGCAGAGTTTGTAAAAGTTATGCATTGTAAATTAACAAAGGAAATTTGGGATAAATTGAAGCAAACATATGAGGGAGACAAAAAGGTCAAAATGGTAAAATTGCAAAATCACAAAAAGACATTTGAAGACTTGAAGATGAAAGAAGAGGAAGACATTGCTGCATACTTACTTCATGTGGATGAGGTTGTTAACACCATGCGAGGACTTGGATTTAAAATAGAAGAATCTGATGTTGCTCAAAAGGTTTTAAGGTCACTCCCTATGAGGTATAATGAAAAGGTTTCAGCCATAGAAGAAACAAGAGATATTGAAACTTTGACTATGGATGAGTTACATGGAACTCTCACAACTTATGAGATGAGAATAGGAAAGGATCCTATTCCCAAGAAAGAGGTAACCTTCAAAGTAGCAAAGAAGACAAAAGATAAGAAGCCAGATTCAAGTGATGAGTCATCCAGTGATGAAGAAGCAAACTATGGTAGAAGGAACAAGAAGGACTCAAGAAAGCACAAAGGTACAAAAATAGTTAAGTGTTTCAATTGTGGTAAATATGGTCACTATGCATCTAACTGTCCAGAAGCTGGAAGTAGTAGTAGTGAAGAGAAACAAGATCATAAGAGAAAGGAAGCAAGAAAATCTAGGTATGAAAAGAAAAATAGGTATGGACAAAGCAAGCATGAAAATAAGTTTTTTCAGAGGCATAAGAAGAGTTTTTATGTGGACAAGATAGGCAAGGTTTCAAGTGATAGTGATGAAAGATCCTCAGATAGTGAAGAAGAAGAAATTCTCTTCTTGGAAATAGAAGATGAAGGAAGTGATCCTATTGAAGATAAATCTAAAAAATATGAAGATGCTCTTGAAGACAAAGAAGTAGAGAAAGAATCAAAAAATGAAGAGGAAGGAGTAGTAGATCTAGAAGTTGAACTTATTTCTACTCTAAAAGAATTGAAAAAGGTCAGAAAGTAGAATTCAAGATTCAAGGCTCAATTTCAAGAATGTGATGAAGAGAAAGGAAAGCTTATACAAGATCTGACAAACTCAATAGCTAAGACAAGGAGATTTAAAGAAAAGTTAGAAGTAAAAGTCTTAGAATGTGAGAGATTAGAACAAGAAGTAGTTTCTCTAAGGAAGGAAATGGAAGAGTCTAAGGACAAGCTACACAAGTTTTGGAAAAGTTCAAAGACTATGGATAAAATTATCAATGCACAAAGACCTTCATCTAACAAAATAGGACTTGGTTTTGAAGAAAGACAAGAGAAACAAGAAGAAGGGTCAAGCTCAAGATCCAAAGAGGAAGAAGCTTCAGAAGAAGAGAGTAAAGGAGAAAGTGAGACTTATGTGAATAGAAGTTTCACCAAGAAAGGAAACAATGCACAAACAAGGAACAGGGAACATCATAGGGAAGAAAGGACTAAGAGACCAATGGGTCCAAGGAAATATTTCTTCAAAGGACATTGTTTCTCATGTAACAGGTTTGGTCACAAGGCTATGCATTGCAGGACTCATGGAAAGAAGGAGTATGGTATTACTAAGAGGAACTTCAAATATGGACATTTCTTTCAAGGGTATTGCTACTCTTGTAATCAATTTGGTCATAAAGCAATTCACTGCAGGGTTCATGATAGAAATAGGTATGGCTTCACCAGGAGGAACTTCAAGATATTTGCACCTTCAAGGAACCACAACATTAAGTGTTATAAGTGCAATAATATTGGGCATATGGCCAAGTGGTGCAGAACAGAGTTTCTAGAGCTTCCAGATACAAGCAAGAACAAGGATACTCAAAGGGATCAAAAGGGTATGTTGAGAAAGAAGGTTGACAAAGGAAAAGAGCATTGTATGCTGGGAGTAATTTTACTCCCACCCCAAAATTAATCACCTCAAGGAGAGGAGGTGGGGAGGGGGCTAAGCTAAGAGTCTTATATTTAGCCCCAAAGGAGTCCCTTTGCCATTGATGACAAAGGGGGAGAGATTTGAGTTAGGGGGAGAGCATTCAATTAGGGGAGCAATTTCTGGGGGAGCAGATTTGAAATCAAGTGTTTTGGAAAGTGGTTGCCATCAATGACAAAGGGGGAGATTGTTGGAAATTTGAGCATATTAGGTTGTCATTGATGTCAAAATGGCATGGGCTATGAAATCACGACAAGGAAAAGTTTGAAGGCCAAGTTTGAAGACTATGTGCAAAAAGAGAGCAAGTGAAAAGAATAATATTATAATATTTTAATATATTACCAACAGGCTTTCAAAAGGAAAAGAAAGCAAGTTTAAAATAAATAATATTATAATGATTTGCATTATAATATATGGGACAAAGGTTAAAATATTCATTAAATGGTGGCAAAAGATTATCCTTAAGAAAATACCCAAAAGAATTTTAATATTTAAATTATAATATTTAAATTCATTGAATTTAAATTATTATAATTAAAATATAATATAAATCAAAAGCCAAAGTTTGATTTTAAATCGACGTTGGAGGTGAATGCCTTCAAAGGCATATTAATAGTGCAAATACTAAGGTGGAAAGGGTGTTCAATAATCGATATATCATTCGCCCTATTCATCGATCGAATCATGATAGAGAAGAAGAAGTCAAGCAAATTCTTCTAGGAGGAGGATTTCATTGAAAATCGTGGAGAGTGCAAAAATAGTTCCAAAGTGTTGGCTAGCACAGATGATAGTTGAGGCTTGGCTAAGGCATTCATGGAGGTTGATCTCGATTTCGAATCCCATACAGTTTATTTTTGTGAAGGAGGAAAGAGCTTTTCATTTTTGATAAACTTTGTGAGAAGCAGACATTGTATGGGAGAGAGTGTACTTTGGTTCTCATGTGGGCGCATAGCATAGGCGGTAGCCTAGCTTTGGCTAGGGTGTTGTGGTGGCTAAGGTCATAATTTCGATTTTGGCAGTGGTTATTGATGTTCATGCAAATATTTTTATGATGTGGGCCAATTATTAAGGTATGCAATTTTTGAGTTAAATCTATCAAAGGTTTTGGAAAACAAAAATTATTTTGAGGCTACGTAATATTGAAAGGGCCAAGTGTGGAATTGTTTAGGGAGTCATAAGGTGCATTAATTAAATATTTTATTTTGGGTGCTTAGGAAATAAATCAAGTATTGGAGATTATAAGGTGTAAACAAGGAACTTTATTTTTGATGTGTGTTGAATATTATTTTGAAAGTGAAGGAGTAATAAGGTGTACAAAGTGAAAAATTCCTTTTTATATGTGCATTAATTTAAAAGAGGTATAATTTTATTTTATGCTTTTAAAGAAGGAGTGATAAGGTGTATTTGTGACTTGACATTTTATTGTATTTCTTGTATGGTGAAATATTTGTTGAGGTGAATATTCTTGTGGAGATTTTGAGATAGATTATTGCTATCTAACCTAGAATTGGCAAAAGGATTTGGTTGTGAGTAAAATAGGTTTTGAAGACATATCTCCATCAAAGCAAAGAGGTATGGGCACATCATCCTTTGTTTGAAATGTTGGAATGAATGTTGTGAAATATAAGGTGGAGTGAAAAGGATTGTTTGATAAGCATTGTTGGAAATATTTGAGTGAGTTTTTATATGCTTCATTGGTGAATGTTTAGAGAACATTTGAGATAGAGATTGAGAATTATTTGAGTTAGGGTTTGAGACCCACATTGTGCTCTTTGTTTGAAGAAGTATGAAAACACTTGTTTAGGGTTTGTGAGCAAGTTGTGTTTCATTGGTTGAATGATTGAGTGAAACTTCTTGAGCATTGGTTTTGAGTGATATTAAAAGTGAATGTGCAAACATTAGAAATCAGATTTGTGAAAGATAGATATTATATTTAAAATAAAGAAAACAAACTTAATGATTGAGTAGAACATATTGAGTTTTGATAGAGTACATCATTCTCTATATGTTCCAGAGGTTAAATGAATTCTGGATAGAATATGTCTAAACTGCTTCAAGTTAAAGGAATTACTTTGAAGATTAGACAAAGCATTTGATAGCATTGTGAGGAAGATTTGAGATTGATTGAGCATATTTTATGAGCTATTTTGAGCATGTGTTAGAGCAGGTTTGAGCATATGCTTGAAGGTAGATTTGAGCAAGTCTTGGTGAAGACTTGAGAGAAATTGAGCAAGTTCTTGAGAGGACTTGAAGGTAGATTTGAGCAAGTCTTGGTGAAGACTTGAGAGCAGATTGAGCAAGTTCTTGAGAGGACTTGAAGGTAGATTTGAGCAAGTCTTGTGAAATAGAGAATGAGAAGTCTTAGAGGACTTAAGAATTGAGAAGCTTGAAGAAAGAAGGAAAGAGTTGATTGATTGATTTGTTCAAGCTTTGTGTTAAGGCTTGGGGTAGATCTAAGTAGAGTTGATTGGTGATTTGATCAAGCTTTGTGTTAAGGCTTGAGGATAGATTTGAGATAAAATATTTATGAGCAGAGATAGAGCAGATTTGTACTAGACTTGGGATAGAGTTTGGTGCAAATTTGAGATAGAGTTGAAAGTAAACTTTGGATGTGATAGAGTAAAGAGGACAACAACTCTCCAGTGGATAGAGATCCATTAGCCAAGGTAGTGAGGATAGAGGTCTTATATGGAGAGAGATCCACAAGCCAGAGCAGTGGGGGTAGAAGTCTTCTAGAAGATCATCAACCAGAGCAAGGAGAAAGAGTTCTCCTATGGATAGAGATCCACGAACTAGAGCAAGGGGAAAGAGTTCTCCTATGGAGTGTGATCCATGAACCAGCTGGGAAGATAGAGTTCTTCTATGGAGAGAGATCCATGAACCAGTTGAGGAGATAGAGGTCTCCTGGATCAAGTTCCACGAACCAGAGAAAAGGGGAAAGAGTTCTCCTATGGAGAGAGATCCACAAATCAGAGCATAGGGGATTGGTGTCTCCTTTGGATAGAGGTCCATAAACATTGTAATAGGGAATTGATTCCCAAGAATATTTGTTGAGAAAATTTAGTAGAAATATTTTCTCCGTGGAGTAGCCCACATTGGGTGAACCACGTTAAATTGGTGTCTCTATTGTGTGTGATGATTTGTGCATTGCTTTGATTACTGCTATTGATATTGCCATTGATAATATTGGATAATATTGTTTGGGAAAGAAAAGTGAAAGTTGATCTTATATTGTTCACCCCCCCTCTCAATATAAGCTTGTGTTCTTTAGATAGAAGAAACAAAAAAATATACTAAGCTAACCTAAGCTAATGAGGGTGATACACCAAGATGATAATATTCATTTACATAACAATGATACACATGAACACGTAAGTGAAATGCACTCAAAGTGAACACTTTATCTTCTCAACATGCTAAGCACAAATTGCATATAAAAGAAATGGGACAAAAATTAGATAGTCATGTATACAAAAATAAACATGACCTCTAGTAGTCGTGACCTCTAGTATATATATATATATATATATATATATATATATATATATATATATATATATATATATATATATATGAAAATTATATATTATTAGAAGTGAGAGCTCAAAAAATTTTCCACGGACCACTCAGGGTTTAGGTACTGTTATACAGTAGAAAATAGAAGGAAAGTGTAGACACCAAAATCTAGCCACTTGTCATCCATCCATGTCTTCCTACCATTTTACCCATTTATTTATATATTATATTATATATATAATAAATATAAATATTATATATGTGAATAAATCCTATCCATTCGATTTAACCCAATCCCAACCATCCATTTACATCAATCCATGCCACACACCCAAAATTAATATCCACCCTCTAATGTGTTTTAATTTGAGCCACACAATTCATGTTGCTCAAACCCTAACATGCCCTAAGGTGGATTATTAAGGAGCCATTATGATGTCTCAACTCCTTACTGAACTAGATATGGTTCTGCTGCAATCCCTGTAACCCTACTGAGTACCCATGAGTATTTTCCATTTTTCCTAAGTGCCCACGAGGATTTCCCATTTTCCCTAAATACCCATGGATGTTTCCTAAGTGCCCACGGGCATTTCCTTGAGTGCCCACAAGTGTTTCCTACTGCTATCGAGTGCCCATAGGTGCTTCCTACTGCTATCGAGCACCCACGAGCATTCCAATATTAGATCTATTGTCCTACTAGCCCTCAAGCAATGCTAGATCATCGCTACACCGATTTCCTACAATAGTTACATCATACTAGAAAACAACAAGCATATTAAGGTAAATCTTTCAATTATGACCCAAGATACCTCGGAGGACACCTCTTTTGTGGACACCTCACTGCTACCACCTCACAAGGTACACCTCATCCCATTTCTATCACCTTGGACCACTCTATAAATAGAAGGCCATTTTCACATTTTAACAACACTTTTGCATATTGAAACTCTACCCAAATCATTACTACCATTACATCCATCACACATCCATCACACAACCACCATACGAGCATCACAATCAATTTTTTTCCTTCACAATATTGTTTGGTGAATGAGATAGGTTGAGAATCCTATCAAGAGTGCACTTTCAAAAGATCAAACTAGACAAATTCCAAGTAAACAACCAATCATGAGCATCCAGAGAATCTACCTGAATAATACGATAAAAAAAGGATTGGTTCACAACTCACACATGTGAATCACCCGGTTTGCACCCTAGGAGTGTGAACCTCTGCAACAGGAACCAGAATCACCCAGATAGGTAAGGATAGGTTAATTTGCTATTTTATGTTATTTTTAGCAATTTGTTTCATGTTTTGAATAGTTTTTATGAGTCTTTTATATTCATAACTACGGGGTTTTACTGAGGCAAACCCCCAACGCACTAATAGGATTTTGTAGGTTTTACAGGTCCAACAAGTCATATAGAAATATCTCCAACAAGCGGTGACTCATGAGCAATAAGCCCACCTACATCGAGGAACCCAAGAAGACGAATCTTGCTATCTTTGTACCACATATGAGAGGGCTTTCTAAGGGAAGACCCTATTGTAGCCTTCAGGGCAAGATTGTAAAAGGATATCAATTCTTGTAACCCTTTTTATGATTATCAATACAAATACAATAGATTCTTTGATATTGAATGAATATCTTAGCCTATTTTTGATAGTTTTATTCTGGAATGTCCAGTGGGACAAGGAAATCTTAGTCTTGATGTTAATCGAGAAATGTTCTAGAAATATATTGGCCAATTTTTTGAATGTGAATAAACTATGGAGAGGTAAATTATTGTACAAATCTAATGCTTGTCCCCCAAGAAAAAGTGGAAACATGCAAAGCATAAGGGGATCACTACCGTGCAACTGGTAATAAGCAAAGCGATAATTATTAAGGTGCTCTCTAGGATATTCCTTACTTTTAAATTTATCAAATTTAGGGATCTCAAATCTATAAGGATATGGATGGATAGGAACAAATGGGTGAATTGGTTCATTGCACAACTCATCATATGTGGGTTTTTGAGTCCCATAACCAGTTGTACATAAATACAATGTACGAAGCTACTCCTGCATGGCTTGAAATTCACTAGAGAGCACCGTGGTAGTATTCTGTGGAGTCGTAAATGGAGGTGATGATGTGGATGCAAGTAATGGTTGTGATGGGGGTTGTGAATAATCCAGGTGTGGTGGATATTGTAATTTTTATTCCTCCCATAGATGATAATAAGTAGCCTGATGTGGTTTAGGTGTCGACATGGTATGATATTGTGGGATAGGAACCTAAGATGGATGGGGTGATATGTATGAAAAATAGTAGGTGGGTGGCTGCTACTACTGATCATAATACCCAAAAATTGATTGGGTAGGCATAGGTATCTACTATTTCTGCACATATGGATAACTCAGTTGCACCTAAGCAGTAGTGATAGAGGACCATGTGGGTGGTGAGGTGAAGAGAGCAGGTGGTGTGGAAGCTAGAGGTGGAAGAGATGCCAGTGTGGTGAAAGTGGACTGGTGAGAATATGGAGTTGGAACATATGAGGATAAAGGAGGTATGGTGGAAATGGTGAGTAGGGACTCAGGATGAACCAAATACCGAGGTGGATGACATTGATAAGTAGGGTTCAATTTTGGTGGTTGAAAGGAAGGTGGAGGTGCAAAGTGAAATGATGATGAGAGAGTTGATGGAGGTCCATAGGATGAGAATGGTGGGTAGCTAGTGTGCGGAAAAGAAGTGAACTATGATGTGAAAGGAGGCAACTATGAGGATGAAGAGGCCTACTCTAGATGAAGCTGCATCAAAGTATGGGATATATCAGGTGATTTTAGCTGGTAATACTAAGATGAGCGTGAATAGTACTATGATGGGAGGGATGAAAGTGGCTAGGATGAAGGCTAATGACTTGATGAAGTCTGTTGAGATGATGGGGTTTGGGATGAAGGTATGGTAGGGGATCCATGTATGAAGGGGGTGTGGATATCATACCAACTATCTGTATAGTGGTGACAACATTTGATATGATTTGAGAAGAGACTTGACTAGAATCATCTCCCAAAAGTATATGAGAAGAATGCTCAAGGAATGGATGGATAGCTCTGCCACCATAACTGGTATGGGGTTGCCAGGAGGGGCATAGATAACATACTAGCAGTATGTGGATGGGGGATTGGGAGAGGAGAGCTTCCAAAGTAGGAGTCTCCTCGAAGGTCTTATACAAGATGTGGGATTGAGTGGAAGATGCCATGTGGGATGTGGAACTAGCAGTAGGGGTGGAAGGCCCAATTAATAGGTCAGGAGGACCTATAGCAGTAACTCTGTCAAAATTGGAATATGGGTCAATGGTTTGATAACTAGAAGCACCTACCATCATGATATTTCATTGAGAAGCGTCAGTGGCACGACGATGGGCTTCATGTGTCTGACTATGCATAACTGGCATGGTGATGTGTGCAAAAGGTATGCTAACAACCAAAAAATGTGAAATCTAAACTTTGGAGATGTTTGTGACTGACTGGGACACTATCTATTTTAAAAAATATAGGTTCACATAGGTGGGGTGCAAACCACTCAAGATGAAAAATAGATGATAGATATGTGTTGTATAGTGTGTTTGTGTCTTGTGTGTGCAATTTGGAACCTGAAAAATAGGTTTACACTCTAGAGATGCAAACCAAATGGTTCATACTCCAAGGGTGTGAACCACCCAAAAATGTGACAGAGAGTGGATTTTGTGCTATGTATACCCTCTGTGTGATGTGGAGACCTGTGAAATGCAGTTTTGTAGCCTGAAAGCTAGATTTTCATACAGAATTGTGTGAAATAAGTCTGAATGTTGAGGAATCATACTATGGGGTGTAAATCTCCTAAAAATGGATTGTACAGTGTAAAGTGCAAGGGTGCAACTATGGAACAACTAGTAAGTGTTTTATAGCATGTTTGATATGTTGTTGTAACCACTTTTCTCGAGAATCAACAATAAGAAAATGTTTTTTTTTTTTTGTTTTTGTGTGTTTTGATAAAAGTATGTATCTTCCCTAGGAACAAATCATAGGTATGGGTGAGCTTCTATTTTGAATCAAGTATGTCATAGCATAGAACATTTTGCAACACCCAAAGGCGCACAAAATAGAACTATGTTTCCAATGGGCGAGTGGCAACCTAGATGGAATCAGGTATAGTAAAATGGTATTCAAAGGGGGGAGACTCAAAATGCTCTAATGAGTCAAATAAACTCTCATGAAGAGAGGTCATGCTGTCAATGTGGCTCTATCGACATACCCATGCTTTCGCTTAACCCTCACATTTAAGGCATCCATAGTCAGAATCAGCTGCACCCACTAATTATTTTAAAAGCCTTATGGTAATGGGACTTTCTAAAACTACCCACTCTGAAGGCACCTTCCAGTGATGAATTTTGGATAACCAACGCTCAAAGTGGGAAGGACCGGTCGGGTATTAATATCAGAACGATCCACCTAGGGGGTTACTATAGTGACTAATCCGAAGGTGAGCCAATGGAGAGAAATCCCATACCTCACTGAACTCTGGTGTTGAATTGGTTATGAAATCCAATTCGACTGGAGATGAAACCTAACTCCTTACACCATTTAAATAGACCATGAGTGTGTGGTGTTTGTTTGTGTGGTACATTTTTAGAAGTAAATCTAGTTTAAATGTCTTTTCGAAATAAACTATGCTATGATGCCTTTTTAAAGCAAATCTATTTACTTGGTTGTGTGCAAAAACAAATTTAATCTATTGATTTTCGAAATGGAAATCTAATTAGGTGGTTTGCACAAAAATAAAGTTACACTATTGATTTTCAAAAAGGAAATCTAATTAATTGCTTTTGAAGGGAAATGACTTGGAAAGAAATTTTTGGAATTGAAAACTACACTAGAAAACAACTAAAAAGTATAGCTAAAGCAAACAGGAATATGTGATGCTTGTGGAATTTGTAGCTCAGTGTGCAATATTAACTTCAAAATAGAGAAAAACTAAAGAATTTCACATAAAACTTACGTCCAGGTGAGTGTAAATGTCTCCAATGTGGCCTCTGGTCTAAAATTGTGTGGATTTGAGAGATTCACACTCCTTGCATGCGAACCTATCTTCTACTTAGGATTTCGGACTCCTAAGGTATGAATCGAGATCCGAAGATTGAGCTGATTGATTTTGGGTCCTGGTGATGATTTTGAGGTCTTTTCAGTGTGTTTAGCATAGGTAGTTGCACAAAAAATTCCAAAAACATGATTTATATGTATCAAGATGACCAAAAATAGTAAAGATGTCGCAAATACCTGAGGTAAATAAATGAAAAAAAAGTAAGTTAACTACTGATTTGATGCCGAAAGATACAATGATGCTTTAACCTTGCATACGCTATGGCAAGAGATAATTTGTGGTCTAGGTATGAGGGCACACAACCCCTGGGAACATGAGGCTCTTAACCTCCCCTGACTTACCTTGCCATTGGTTGTGGGTGTCTGAACCAATACCTAGGTATTAAGTATCGATTTTGAGGTATATTGGGGAATGCACACGCCAAAGTGTGTACTCACTACTCTCTTTGTAAGCTCACTGGTGCACCAGTGAACCTTTTGTGGTTTGGCCTGATGTGTCTTTTAGGGTATTTTTGGTTTACAATGTTCTTAAAATATGACAACTACCTGCCATACAAAATAAACCATAATTTTTGTTAGAATGCGATTAAGATAATGCTTGGTGGGGGTCCCACCGGGCGTGCCAAAATGAAACCATAAAAAATATGCTAAGACATTCATTCAATATCAAATAATCTACTGTATTTTTATTGATAATCATAAAAGGGGTTACAAAAATTGATATCCTTTTACAATCTTTCCCTGAGGGCTACAATGGGGTCTTCCCTTAGGAAGCCCTCTCAGATGTGGTACAAAGATAACAAGATTCCTCTTCTTGGGTTCCACGATGTAGGTGGGCTTCTTTCTCATGAGCCACCACTTGTTGGAGATGTTTCTTTATTCCTTGTTGTACCTATAAAACTTGTAAAATCCCATTAGTGCATTGGGAGGTCTACCTCAGTCAAACCACATAGTTATGAAGACAAAAGACTCATAAAAACTATTCAAATCATGAAATAAATTGCTAAAAACAACATAAAATAGCAAATTAACCTATTCTTACCTATTCGGGTGATTATAGTTCTTGTTGCAAAGGTTAGCACTCCTAGGGTAAGAATCAGGTGGTTCGTACGTGTGAGGTGCGAACCGATCATTTTTTGATCATATTGTTTAGGTAGCTTCTTTGGATGCTCAAGATTGGTTGTTTACTTGGAATTTGCCCAATTTGATCTTCTGAAGTGCACTCTTGACATGATTCTCAACCTATCTCATTCACCAAAGAGTATTGTGAAGAAAAAAATTGATTGTGATGCTCGTATGATGGTTGTGTGATGGATGTGTGATGGATGTAATGGTAGTAATGATTTCGGAAGAGTTTCAATATGCAGAAGTGTGTTGTTGTTAAAAGGTGAAAATGTCCTTATATTTATAGTGTGGACCAAGGTGAGAGAAAGGGGATGAGGTGGCAACAGTGAGGTGTCCACCAAAGAGGTGTCCTCTAAGGTGTCCCGGGTCATAATTAAAGTTGGATGAGAGAATCCCTCACCCATACAAAAACAATGATGATTTAGCATAAAAAACAATTTGTCATTAATATTCAGCTTTATTGAAATATCTTAGGATTAAACAATGCTTTTTGTGTGCAAAAGTTTGTATATTGCATTAATGACCCAAGGGGATGTGAGGGTGAGAAATATCTAGGTGGAAATGTGGCAGGGCTAAGCTAGGCTAGGCTAGGTTATGTGGAAGGCTATGCTAGTCAAAGTAGACTAGGTGAGGTGGAGGCTTTTAATTAAATCAATATTAGATCTAATTAAGTATGTAATTAGCCATAAAGCATATTTAAACCAAAATGTTGACTTTTATATCATAAAGTGCTTTTTGACCATGGTGAGAGTTTTCAGCCTTAGTTGAATTGGCATGAGGTCACATGAGGATCCATGAGTAAGCATAGGAAGGGGCTTGGCTAGCCCAAAGGGGCTAATGATGATGAATAGTGATTTGATTAATGAATAGTGTTTTTAGACAATTTATGTAATTTTAAAGGGTTCTGCAAATTGATTGACCGTGGAAATGGGGAGAGGAAAAATGTGTGAATTTTAGGTGTTTACATTGGGGTATTCCCTTAGGAAGCTCTCTCAGATGTGGTACAAAGACAACAAGATTCATCTTGGGTTCCTCAATGTAGGTGGGCTTCTTGCTCGTGAGCCACTGCTTGTTGGAGATGTTTCTTTATGCCTTGATGGACCTATAAAACCTGCAAAATCATATTAGTGCATTGGAGGGTCTACCTCAGTCAAACCCCATAGTTATGAAGACAAAATAATCATAAAAACTATTCAAAACATGAAATAAATTTCTAAAAATAACATAAAACAACAAATTAACCTATTCTTACTTGTTCGGGTGATTCTGGTGCCTATTGTAGAGGTTCACACTCCTAGGGTGTGAACTGAGTGGTTCGCATGTGTGAGGTGTGAACTGGTCCTTTTTTTATCATATTTTTTAGGTAGATTCTCTAGATGCTAAGGATTGGTTGTTTACTTAGAATTTGTTTGGTTTGATCTTCTAAAAGTGCACTCTTGGCAGGATTCTCAATCTATCTTATTCACCAAATAGTATTATGAAGGAAACAAATTGATTGTGATGCTCGTATGATGTTTGTGTGATGGATGTAATGGCAGTAATGATTTCGACAGAGTTTTGGTATGTAAAAGTGTGTTAAATACCAACATCATGCCAATCTCACACATTTACCTTCTCAGGATCTATTGCCTATCCTATCAATGTGGCTCTTTTCACAATGGATCTTGGATCTCATCGGCAAAATCACACCTACCTCATCTGCTAATCACAAGTTTATCATTACTACAACCGAATATTTTATGAAATGGTTCAAATCCATTCCTCTAGTTCAAATGACCGGTACCAAAATTATTGAGTTCATCACTCAACACATCATTTGTCATTTTGGCATCCCATCTAAAATCATCACAAATAATGGCACTCCATTCAAGAAAAATAATGTTCGTACACTATGTGACATATTCAGCATCCAACATAGTTTCTCTACTCCATAATGCCCACAGGGTAATGGCCAAGTAGAAGCTACCAACAAAACCATTTACGCAATTCTTCACAAAACTATTGCAAAGTCACATCGTGATTGGCACAATCAAATGCCACTAGCACTATGGGCATACCGTACGAGTATTCACACTCTGACTAGGGCAACCCCATTTTCCCTTGTATATGGCGTTGAGGCCATCATGCCCTTGGAACTTTAAATACCATCTTTACGGATTTCTATGCAAGAATTCATTGATGATGATACATCCCGTCAAGCCCAACTTGAGCAATTGACCTTATTGGATGAACATTGCATTCATGCTATTGAACATAAGCGAGTTTATCAAGACTGTCTCTGACATGCCTACAATTCCAATGTGTACCAACATGAATTTCAAGTTGGAGACTTAGTCCTCAAAGAAAACCAACATATTACTAGCCAACCGTGCCATATCTACGATAAATTTGCACCGAATTGGTTAGGCCCTTACATGGTTACTCACAAATTTGGATCTGGAGCATATTATCTAGCCACATTGGAAGGCATAGCCAAACTTGATGCCATTAACATTATTTATATGCGAGCATTTTACACCTAGTTGTAGGAATTACAACTCCTCATAACTTGTATATATATGTATATAATTAAAAAAAAAAACAAACAAAACAAAAAAAAAATAATAAAAACAACATCACAATTTTGGATGTTTTGCGGTGCTAAGTTTACTTGCATTTACATAAAAATCTGCTTTCTCCATTTCTTTCCTCCCTTATATCCTTCTTCTATAAGTTAATGTTGTATGGTCATGCTTCGAGCAACTATATACCTTTCATTTTTTCCCCTTATTTCTCTTCCTTTTATTTTCCTTCTTATGTTCTTTTCTTCTAGTTACTCATCAATGTTGTATGGTCATGCTTCGAGCAGCTACATGCCTTTGATGAGTTTCTTTTCTTATTTTTTCTTTCTTATATTCTTTTCTTCCAATTACTTGTCAATTTTGTATGGTCATGCTTTGAGCGACTACATACCTTTGATAAGTTTCATTTCTTCTCCTCCCCTCCTTTCTCCTCTTTTATTTATTCCATTCTTTCCATTCTCACACCACTCCACCGCATGCCCCATTCCATTGTCCATAAAACTGGGGTAACCTTTTACATAAATTCTTGCTTTTGCACCCATGTCAGCATCTATGCATCATCATTGTAAACACCATGCGAAGGGAATTAATAATGCACATGCTAGCATACCCAGTGTGATGCCCAAACCCCTTTTCAGGAAATAGGATTAGAGAAATGTTTTGAGTGCCTCACCCACCAAAAGTTACATAATCAACCACCATCCAAATATGGCACATTTCAAAAACATTTATAGTCTTCCATTGGTTATCTTGCTCTCATTCTTGGATTTACCCACACGTGCTACAAATTAACTACATGTTGGAAATAGGGTTGGCTAGGCTGCATGATTATGGATGCTTAGAGAAAATAACTCTGTTCATTATATCATTCACATGATTTCTCTTGAACCTAAGGATTGAAAAAAGGACAGGTTCCAAAAAAAAATAAAAAGAGGAAACAGGTCAAAAAACAAAATCCAATGCCCACAAAAAAGAAACTAAAAAAAGAGAAATACAAGATAAAAGAGCACCACCAAAGAAAATTATCATACTCGGGTAGAAAACAAAATGAAAAGCCTTGAGAGTACCACCAGCTTGAATCCCTGCATTCCTCGGGTCTTTACCAATGAGCTAGCTTATCGGTTAAGTTACCATGTAGTTATAAACCACCATTTTTCAACATGGTACAAAGAACATCATGTTACACACACAAATCCAAGATTGAGGTCTTGTTCACCAAGATAGCCTAGAACATGTTCAATAAGTATGCTTAGTTAGTCAATGGGTTTGATTACTTACAAAATATAGTGCTCGAATCTCTTCACTACAATATTTTTAATCCAAAGTCCTTGGAATAACGAAATGGATTATGTCACCTGAAAACTATAACAATGAAAATGTTGTCCCTATGTGATGTGTTTATATATTTTAAATCTAATGCATGTCATTTTACTTTTTATCTCACACCTCATGTTGGTTCATATTTATGTAAGTGTTGGCATTTTTGCCACATTATTTTTGTTGTTATGGTTCAAGCAAAAGAATGCTAAAATTGAGAAGACACTTAACACATTTTGTGAAAAACGCAAGGTGTCGCGTTTTCGCGACGTCCGTAACACACAAACGCTAAGTTCAAAAGTTGTCACGAAATCGTGACCGTCACATTTTCATGGGGTTTGAACCAAAAAGGTGAAAGCATGGAAATTGGTCGTGATATCGTGACCTGTCACAGTTTCATGATGCAGAATGCGAAAAATGGCTAAGTCAAGAAAGTGTCACGATATCGCGACCTGTCGCGTTATCGCGGTCAACGCAGTCAACGACAGCAAGGGGGTAAGGAACGTCGTGATATCGCGACGTGTTGGAGTTTCGCGGTCAACATGGTCAATGGAAGCGCTAAAATGAAGTTGTCATGATTTCGCGACATGTCGCCAAATCGCGACTTACAGTAACTATGGAGCAATGTAATGAAACATGTCGCGATATCGCGACAGTAAAGCAAGCAAGGAGAAAATGGTACGGAGCGTCGCGATATCGCGACATGTCGCATTATCACGGCAAAGTTGAAAGAAAGGCATAAGGCAAGAAAATGTCGTGATTTCGTGACACATTGGGGCGGAAGGACCAAGTGCAAGGAATTGTCGCGAAATCGTGCCTTGTCGCATTTTTGCGGTTCGAAGCAGCCAAAGGACAACATGGGGAAAGAATGTCGCGATTTCGCGACAGGTCATAGTTTCATGGAAATAGAGCAAGGAAAGAGCAGAATAGTATGGAACGTCACGATTTTGTGATGCGTCATGTTTTCATGAGCTAAGGTGGCGAAGGAAACCAAGGAGCCGAATATGTCGCGATTTCGCGACATGGTTGATTTTCGCGATCCGAAAGTGGCAAAAGTGTACGGAGCAAAAAATGTCACGATTTCGTGACATGTCACGTTTTCGCGACCTGTCACAGTTTCACGCTAGAAAGCAGTTCAAACGGCCCGATGAAGCATTGCGAGTTCCAACGATTAAAAGCACTCCAAAATTTAATGTTTTGCTGCTTTCCAATGTGTGCAAGATAGAAGAACGTGCTCAGGCCTGTAGTTTTTGATGCCGCCAGAATTAAAGACGCCTCCAATATTTAAAGCGCCTGTTCGTGATATCTTACAGCTTTCAACTTCCCTTGATAACGGTCATTTAACAAAGAGATATGGGCCCTCGTTTCTGTTTCATTCTCAGTTGTAATTCATTAAAAGAAGGGACTGTCATTTCTTCGAGGCAGATTAAGGGGTTTGTTTCTTCGAGATCTGTTTCATATATTAAATGCTGTAATATGAAAGGAAGAGGATGGACCTCTATAAATACCAATGTAAAACTCAAGCAAAGGGAGGAGGATCTTGTTGCAGAAATTGAAATCGAAATCCTAGATGCAATTGCTTCCATTCTTAGTGTCTTCTAGAATTGGTGATCTAAATGGTTGTGCATGTTTGGCTTTCTGTGTTTTTGACTTCGGTGTAGTCCAGTGCAATAATAGTTGAATTCTGCTATGTTGAATTAGGTTGTATTAGCATTTGAATGTTTGAAGTTTATTTGGAAGCGAACTCATGACTAATGCGTGATCTAATTTCTGTTTATGTGCTCTAAGAGTCAGTTGCTGCTGGGCTTTAGGATCTAGCTGTAGTTTTTGCTATCTGAGATTGTTCTCCCCATTAACGATCGGCTTCGGCCATATTTACATCTCTTTCCGTTATTTCCCATTTCTTTCCGCATTTTCCCATTTCTTTCCTGCATCTCTAGTCTTGAAACCAGTTTAGATTAGTAAGGGAACCAGCCCTCTCTGGAGATTGGTCTGGGAGACATTTCTTTCTCCCAGCATTTCAATGTTGGCCGGGTCTAGGGCACATTTATGTTAAAATCCTTTCCTATGGCAGATTCGTGACCAACAGTTTTTGGCACGCCCGGTGGGACAGACTATTTCTGTCTCAAAAGATCCATAATCGGTGAGACTGATTGTTTCATTGTTTAACACCCGAAGGTATCAAGATTTTGATGAGCTGTCTTGACCTCATAGCGAAGATTTGTAAGTTCATCTGGCGACTCTGCTGAGCTGAAGATCCGAATTTCTTGATCGTAGACGCCTTTTAAAGCTGAAAGAAGATACCCCGGAGGAATCAAGGTTTGGTGAGCAGCCTTGACCTTACAAGCGGAGGAAAGAATGTTCACTTGGCGACTCTGACTTGGCGACAACCGTGATCTCGTAGACCACTACTATAATGGCGAGGGTATGTCCTAGATGGGATGATCCTGGCCCTCTGAATCTCCAAATTTGGCACGAGATTCCCAAAAGTGCCCTGAAAGCCCTAACAAAATACAATGGCACCCAGGGAATGGCCCGAGAGCATATTGATGATGTTGCTGCTTTGTCAACCCTCCATGATATAATTCACGAAGATGTTATGATCAGACTTCTGGTTCAGTCTTTGGAAGGAAAGGCATTGCAGTGGTACAGAGTGCTCGGGTGTAAAAGTATCTGCTCATGGGATGATTTAGCGGGAGCGCTCATTACAACATTTGATGGCTCTCAGGATCCCTACCAGCTTTTGATGCATCTCTCCACCATCACGAGAATACCTCAGGAGAGCATCATAGATTTCAACGTCCGATTCTGTAGAACTTGGAAGAGAATTCCAGCAGAGATCCAACCATCACCCGCCCAAGCCCACCTCTTCTATGTTCGAGCTTTCCATCCGGACATAAGCCTCCTCTTGCTGCAATCAGGTGAACGTAGATTCCCTCAAATATTTGAGGAAGCATTACAAGCGGAGCACCTTCTGCTCCTATCAAGAAAATTACCGTGGGGAGAAACTCCATTACTTTCTCCGGTAGTTCCTGCTCCTGTCTGTCCCGCACAGTATTCATCATGGCCGATCCCACATACTATGCAGAGACCTGAAATGCAGTTGTGTGGAACTCAAGAGGCAGGTTTTGTCCAAGGCCAACGATGGGCATATGCAAGCACTGTCCCAACAATAGATAATATGATTGCTTGCAGTTTCTATCAGGAGATGGGCCAAGGAGAGAAACAGATTCCAGTTCCAGAACCTGAGCACAAAGAGGGCACAATTTTGCACAACACGCAAGTATTCAGCCAGAACCCGTTAAGCATGCCTCACCAAAAGGTTGAACCTGAGGAGATCCCAGAAGCAGATTTCTCACTGGAAGAGCCCTGTGATCACATCAAGGGGTTGGAGGAGCCTGTACTCAGCCCACAACCAGTGGAGTCTGCAAAGTGGTGGTATTGGTTCCAGCCACTACATCCGATACCTGAAGAAAGCCCCCATGTGGCAAACCTCTTTGCCACATTACTCATCAATAGCACGGGTACTAGTAAGAATGATAACCTGTCGCATTGCACTCTGTTTGCACCATGGAGAACTTTAGGAAGAGGCCAACCGAACTTCAAAGATCGACTGAAGTATGATCAGATCTGGTCTGGACATTGCAGGTTCACCGGATAGACACCGAAGCTGGGTTTGTGGTGGCGGCATGCCAATCATGTCGCAAAATTTTGTAAATATTGTACATAGCAAAAAAAAACAAAAAGACAAAAAAAGAAAAAAAATAGACAAAAAAAAAAAAAATTGTTTTTACTTCGGCTCTTTTTGCATGCGAGCCCATAGGTACGTTTATTTCTTTTCCTTTTCCTTTTCCTTCCCAGCAGCTAGTGGCTTTTCCTCTACTTCTTCTCTCCACTTCCTTCCTTCATTCCCATCCTCTCCTATTCCTTCTTCTTCTGCAATTACTCAAGCCACTACTGTTGTTTCTACTCCCTTCTCTAATGTTCCCGTTTCTTCTTTCCCTTTCTTCTAACTCTCTGTCTTCTGAATACTTTTCTACACTTCCTACCACCACCTCCATTCCCTCCACTTCCATTTCATTTCACAGCAGTTGGTAGCACAGTGGCATTCTGTTGTTGTAACTACCATTTTCATTCCTCCATCTTTCGCCATTCCATCATTCCCCATCCCCGTTCCATGGCCTGCGCATCCGCAGGGCATCATTTCCTTCATTTCTATTTTTGTAGTTTAGGTGCTTTTCACTACTACCTTGAAGATCCTTTCACAGCACCTGGTGATTACCCAGCTCATCCGAGCTAGGCAAAGTGCAGTAGTTCTCAAGAAATAAAGGAAGTTCTGCTATTCCACACATTTCTGTTGATGATCCTATTTTTTAGTACTGAGTACCAGCAAGAGTTTGTTGCAGCCACCTACAGAGATGTCTCCCATCAGTCAGCATTCTGTTCCGCCAATTTTTCTTGACTCTGTTGCCCAATGGATAAAGGCCTGGGATTCATGCATCCAACAGAACTGTATACCCCATGAGCCGCCAAGAATGTTGGCATTTTTGCCACATTATTTTTGTTGTTATGGTTCAAGCAAAAGAATGCTAAAATTGAGAAGACACTTAACACATTTTGTGAAAAACGCAAGGTGTCACGTTTTCGCGACTTGTCGCGATTTCGCGACATGTCGCGAAATCGCGACCCGTCGCATTTTCGCGGCGTCCGTAACACACAAACGCTAAGTTCAAAAGTTGTCGCGAAATCGTGACCGTCGCGTTTTCGTGGGGTTTGAACCAAAAAGGTGAAAGCATGGAAATTTGTCGTGATATCGCGACCTGTCATAGTTTCGCGACGTCAAATGCGAAAAAGAGCTAAGTCAAGAAAGTGTCGCGATATCGCGACCTGTCGCGTTATCGCGGTCAATGCAGTCAACGATAGCAAGGGGGTAAGGAACGTCGCGATATCGCGACGTGTTGGAGTTTCGCGGTCAACATGGTCAACGAAAGCACTAAAATGAAGTTGTCGTGATTTCGCGACATGTCGCCAAATCGTGACTTGCAGTAACTATGGAGCAGTGTAATGAAACATGTCGCGATATCGCGACAGTAAAGCAAGCAAGGAGAAAATGGTACGGAGCGTCGCGATATCGCGACATGTCGCGTTATCACGACAAAGTTGAAAGAAAGGCATAAGCAGAAAAACAATTTACCAATTATAAGAAAAAAAAAAAAAAAAAAAGGCAAGAAAATGTCACGATTTCGTGACATATTGGGGCGAAAGAACCAAGTGCAGGGAATTGTCGTGAAATCGTGCCTTGTCGCGTTTTCGCGGTTCGAAGCAGCCAAAGGACAACATGGGTAAAGAATGTCATGATTTCGCGACAGGTCATAGTTTCGCTGAAACAGAGCAAGGAAAGAGCAGAATAGTATGGAATGTCACGATTTTGCGACGCGTCGCGTTTTCACGAGCTAAGGTGGCGAAGGAAACCAAGGAGCCGAATATGTCACGATTTCGCGACATGGTTGATTTTCACGATCCAAAAGTGGCAAAAGCGTACGGAGCAAGAAAATGTCACGATTTCGCGACATGTCGCGATTTTGCGACATGTCACGTTTTCATGACCTGTCATAGTTTCATGCTAGAAAGCAGTTCAAACGGCCCGATGAAGCATTGCGAGTTCCAACGATTAAAAGCACTCCAGAATTTAATGTTTTGTTGCTTTCCAATGTGTGCAAGATAGAAGAACGTGCTTAGGCCTGTAGTTTTTGATGCCGCTAAAATTAAAGATGCCTCCAATATTTAAAGTGCCTGTTCGCGATATCTTACAACTTTCAACTTCCCTTGATAACGGTCATTTAACAAAGAGATATGGGCCCTCGTTTTTGTTTCATTCTCAGTTGTAATTCATTAAAAGAAGGGACTGTCATTTCTTCGAGGCAGATTAAGGGGTTTGTTTCTTCGAGATCTGTTTCATATATTAAATGTTGTAATATGAAAGGAAGAGGACGGACCTCTATAAATACCAATGTAAAACTCAAGCAAAGGGAGGAGGATCTTGTTGCAGAAATTGAAATCGAAATCCTAGATGCAATTGCTTCCATTCTTAGTGTCTTCTAGAATTGGTGATCTAAATGGTTGTGCATGTTTGGCTTTCTGTGTTTTTGACTTCTGTGTAGTCCAGTGCAATAACAGTTGAATTTTGCTATGTTGAATTAGGCTGTATTAGCATTTGAATGTTTGAAGTTTATTTGGAAGCGAACTCATGACTAATGCGTGATCTAATTTCTGTTTATGTGCTCTAAGAGTCAGTTGCTGCTGGGCTTTAGGATCTAGCTGTAGTTTTTGCTATCTGAGATTGTTCTCCCCATTAACGATCGGCTTCGGCCATATTTACATCTCTTTTCGTTATTTCCCATTTCTTTTCGCATTTTCCCATTTCTTTCCTGCATCTCTAGTCTTGAAACCAGCTTAGATTAGTAAGGGAACCAGCCCTCTCTGGAGATTGGTCTGGGAGACATTTCTTTCTCCTAGCCTTTCAATGTTGGCCGGGTCTAGGGCGCATTTATGTTAAAATCCTTTCTTGTGGTAGATTCGTGACCAACAGTAAGCATATCATGATTCCATTCACATTTAATTATCTATTACTACATCTACGCTAATCATACACCACCATATGCAGAAACAAGAAAACACACAAATGTAAATGAACACACGTGCCGCAAAACCTCATATGTATGTATATATATATATCTCAAAAACTAGTGCCATCAGGCTACAATAACATGTGTGGTCCCTTGCGGGCATTTCATCACATATCCATGTACATATATCACCATAAAAAATGCCATACGACTACAATAAGGATTGTACCATCATGGGCACATCTCCCTAAAAATGAATCTTCTCATCATGAGTGCCCACCAAAATACAAAAAGAATCAAGTGATAACTGTTATACCTCTATAGCCCCATCATATCGGCTATCCTTGGGGAGTCTCGTCCTCCCCCTCATCTACTAGCACTCGTCCTACCACTTCTTGTGGAAACTCAGCCTCTCCAGCCTCTACCCTCTACACTGCCCCCACCAACCCCAATGATGTCATCATCATCAATGCATATGACATCGTGGGTGCCACCACCTGTCGACCCACCCTACCAACCTAAGATGCACTCCGCTCCACCTAAGGCTATGAAAATGAGAGAGACCCAGAGTAATTCTAAACTGGTAGGCCATTCACCATCAACTCATTCCCTATTCTCATCCTCCTAGCAGCATCCTTCATGTTGGTTGTTATCAACCACTCATGCCCCATCCACAACCGTGCCACCTCCTACTGTGTTGCCTCTATCCGTGGCACTACATATCCAATCTGAGAAATCTCCTTCTCTACCCTCTCCCTCGCCTACTATTCCTCATGTATAGTCTTCTCTAGCTCCACCACCTACACTAAATAATAGGCCTTCATGGCCTATGTCTCTGCCCTAGCCTCATCCACCAACCGATGTGCTTGCTTTATAGCCTCAATCATCTCATCCCACATAGATCGCATCTTATCACACTCCCACTGTGCAACATCTCTATCCTCCACAACCCACTACCAACACACCCTCGTCTCATTTTGCTCCTCCAAGGTGGCCCTCAGGTCTACCTCTAACCTCTCCTCCTCCAAGCCTGAGCGATAAATCACCCAATATGTCTCCCTATCAAACAACATGTCCCTTAGCCCCTTCACCTCCCTCCTCAAAGCCACCACCTCACCCTCAGGTTCAATAACTACTATCAAATCTCCACCAAAATCATCCTCCCCCACATCCACCACAGGCACCTCTAACCTTGCAAACCAATCATCTACATCCACATCCATCAAGGGAATGTCTTCCCTCTCCTCCACATCAACCCCCAACACCTCATCACCCTTAGTTGATGATACTGCACCACTATCGCTCACCATTCTATCATGGTCATCACATTATGGCATCACCTACCTAACCAGCTAATCTAACTCCTCCTCCTCCTCCTCACCTAACTTTGGTGATCCCACCTCCTCCTACTCCTCCACACCCCACACTGGAAACCCCGCTCTCACCCCTCCAAGTAGATTTACATAGGGTAGAGCTCCCGCTGCCTCCACCAACTCATCCACCACACCCCACCCTGGTTGCTAACTTTGTCTATACCACAACACATCATACTCTGGAATGGTCTCTACATTATCCACATCTAATAAAACAATCAACTCATCGAGAATAACATCTCGCAGTGGCACTATGGGTTGTGGTCCTATTTCACCCTCCACCCTGTAGCTCAAGACATGCAACTCAGGTCACCCCTGCATCAATCCAAATTGTTGTTGTACTCTAGAAAATGGGAAGTACTCAACCTATGATGAGTACTTCCCCAAAAACCAACGACTACATTGAATGCATGCCAAGTGCACTGCATCTTCATTCCACTTAGGCCCTCCTTTCCAGGGCCTCCACCTGACATGATCCATATTCAGTAATCCAAGCTCCTATCGATGATACATTAGATCACCTGCATGGGTCCTCTTACTCTTCTCCTTGTCTGCCCTCCACCTCATCACATAAGGCACCTTATCCCCTCATCCACATGTGCCTCATAAGGTAACTACACTGGTCTCAAGATGGTCACATTCTCCCACACCCATATTTGTATTAGGGATATCACACTCATCCTTGTCCTCTTTGTCCTCACCACCCCATGCAACTCTCGATATGTCTGTGCTGATAGCATGGGTGCCCACGCATATCTAATCCCCTGCTCTACCATATTACAAACCACCCCCATCATATTCTATGGGAAATTAACCCCTAAAGCATCTGGTAATGCATGGCTAGCTATCAACAACATCACCATCGCATGACGAAGGGAAATCCACTCCTTCCTCCAATAGGCCATGTAATATACACCCTTCCTCTCCTCCACCAACCACCAATGCTGCCAGAATGTCCTCTCTAGAATTACCTTGTGCATCTCCTTCTCTACAGTCGTCATTGTAATCCCATATATCAATAACTGATAGATGCAGTATATATCCTCCAGGGTCATCGTCATATCCCTTATCAATAAATGAAAGGTGTTCCTATCCGGATCCCACCTCTCACACAATGTTGCTATATAGGTGTGGTTCACATGAACCTTGCGCATCACCCATACTCCATATAATCCCACTGTCTCCAACCACCCCACATCATCTACCATCCACTCATCCTCTAAGGACTTCCTACACCTTTGCAAATGATGGTGTGTAAATATCTTCTTTACTTGCCATCACACACACATCACATGTTAGAAATCCATCAGGGTCTTATACATAATTATTGTACATAACAAAACGAAACAAAAACATGAACTTATTTTCACAAGTTTCTTTACCATCACTAGGAAATCATGTTATTTTGTACATAAATGCTTACATTTCATTGTATTTATTTTCATCCCATATGCACACAAACCACACCCAAAAAAAAAATTAGTTCGCACTCCACACGTGTGAACCAGTGTTTTGCACTCTAGACATGTGAACCACTGGTTCACACGCCACCAATGCAAACCACCCAATTCGGGTAAATTTTTGTATGGATCAATTTGAAATCATGCAATTGTCAAATCCATGCACTCCATACAGACAAAAAAATGCAAACACATGTTGAAAAATGCAAAAAACAAAGCAAAACCCTCCCCAGGCATGCAACACAAAAATTCAAAAATGAAGTCAAATCACACATGCAAAAACAAATTCGGACACCCATTTCACAAATTAAACCATCCCATGCCTTGGTTTTCATATGCATTCATGTTTCACCCCATTTTCCACATCACATCACTTACATGCATTCCCACACACCAAAAAATCACACATGCAAAAACAAAAAGCACATTGGGATACCCATTTCACCCTTTTTACACAAAGTGCATGAATATTCACCGATTCCTACCCCCACCCTCGTTTCATGGTGTTTAAAGCAAAAAGGTTCATTTTTAAAACCCTCCCAACAAAAGCATAGTTACCAAGAGAGAAAAATACTCTTACCTCAGATGTTTTCGCCCCCGAACGCATGCTCGTTGATGCACTCGCAATTCTGTCTCATTCATTTCACACATCGACAAAAACTTCGTTATGTTTCTCCCTTCCTCCACCTCTCCATCACCATCATCGCACAAACAATGATGTCAAAAATCCAATTTTCCTTTAAAAAACCCCATTCATGCAGGTTCACACCCCACACGTGCGAACCACCCGGTTCACACTCCAGATGTGCGAACCTACCAAACGACCCCAAAAATTTACCATTTACCTAAAATAGCATTCAAAATTCTGCCCAATCATTATTTACATCCATTTTCAAGCTACATTTTTCCAAGTTTACCATTTCTCTTCATCAACTGTCTCATCGTCGATCATCATTTCCTCCATCACCAATTCGTCGCTTGAGGGTGTAATCATTCTTATACATAAAATTCTACCTTGCATATGGTCAAGTAACCAAACATACAATCATGGATATAACAAATGCCTAAGAAAATTTTGTTGAAGATTATCTCAAGTCCTTATGCTAGGACAAATACAAAACAATGAAATTTCTCTTCTTAATCAAAATCCAACCCAAAAACAAATCAATGTTTGATAGGCTCCAAAATGCCTTTGACTGTAGACACCTCATGGATGCCAATATTCATAGTAGCATTCATAATACCACTCGTGAATGAAGCTCCTGAAATTTCTACCCCATGGCTCCAACAATATATCAAATGTTTTCAAAAGAGCTCATCAATCAATCAAAAGCAAACATTAGAAAAGGTATTTGTTTGTTCAAAATTGAAGCATTTATAGTTGACCATAATGCAAGGTAATCATATACCTTCCCCCAAAATCAATCATCCACAAACCATTTTTATCAATGCATCTTTCTCGCAATCATCCACAATTCATCAATCACAAATTCTTTGCCTTCCAAATCACCTCATCAATCCACATCATCAGTTTTTGTACTAAACCATGTTTCCACAGAATCCAGTACAAAAAGGGTAAAATGTAGACACCTAAAAGTTGCACATTTTCCCTCTCCCCATTTCCACGATAAATCAATTTGCAAAACCCACAAAAATTGCATAAATTGGCTAAAAATACTATTCATTAATCAAAACCACTATTTGTCATCATTAGCCCATTTGGGCTAGCCAAACCCCTTCCTACGCTTAACCATGGGTCCTCATGTGACCTCATGCCAAATAAACTAAGGTTGAAAACTCTCACTATTGTCAAAAAGTACTTTATGATCAAAAATTCAATATTTTGGTTTAAATATGCTTTATTGCTAATTACATACTCAATTAGATCTAATCTTGATTTAATTAAAAGCCTCCACTTCACCTAGTCTAATTTGACTAGCCTAGCCTTCCACCTCACCTAGCCTATCATAGCCTAGCCCTGCCACCTTTCCACCCAGATATTTATCCACCTCACATCCCCTTGGGTCATTAATGCAAGATGGAGACTTTTGCACACAAAAATTATTGTTTAATCCTAAGATATTTTAATAAAGTTGAATATTAATGACAAATTGATATTTATGCTAAATCATCATTACTTTTGTATGGGTGAGGGATTCTCTCACCCAACCTCAATTATGACCTAGGACACCTCTTTGGTGGACACCTCACCGCTACCACATCATAGGGGCACCTCATCCCCTTTCTATCACCTTGGCCTACTCTATAAATAGAAGGCCATTTTAACCTTTTAACAACAACACACTTTTGCATATCAAAACTCTGCTGAAATAATTACTACCATTACATCCATCAAAAATCCATCACACAACCATCATATGAGCATCACAATCAATTTGTTTCCTTCACAATACTATTTGGTGAATGGGATAGGTTGAGAATCTTGTGAAGAGTGCACTTTCAGAAGATCAAACCAGACAAATTCCAAGTAAACAACCAATATTGAGCATCCAGAGAAGCTACCTGAAGAATACGATCGAAAAAGGACCATTTCATACCTCATACGTGTGAACCACCCGGTTCTCACCCTAGGAGTGCAAACCTCTTCAACAGGCACCAAAATCACCCGAACAGGTAATAATAGGTTAATTTGATATTTTATGTTGTTTTTAGTAATTTATTTCATGTTTTGAATAGTTTTTATGAGTCTTTTGTCTTCATAACTACAGGGTTTGACTTAGGTAGACCCGCCAATGCACTAATAGGATTTTACAGGTTTTAGAGGTCTAGCAAGGCATAAAGAAACATCTCCAACAAGCGATGGCTCACGAGAAAGAAGCCCACCTATATCGAGGAACCCAAGAAGATGAATCTTTATATCTTTGTACCACATCTAAGAGGGCTTCCTAAGGGAAGACCCCATTGTAGCCTTCAGGGCAAGATTGTAAAAGGATATAAATTCTTGTAACCCCTTTTATTATTATCAATACAAATACAGTAGATTCCTTGATATTGAATGAATGTGTTAGCATCTTTTTTATAGTTTCAATTGGCATGTAGTTTCATTATTAGATAGCTAGGGTTTCATTAATTTTTGAGGATCACACAATGGAGCCCTCCCAATTATCACTAACTCTCTATTATCATCTTATGTGTGCAGATCTAGAGATACATAGGTGTTGAGCAGTTGTTTAAGTTGGAGTGGCCCAGTATTGGATAACATGAGGCCTACTCACTTCAGTTGGGAGCAGAGATGCATTTTGAGACAACTAGCATTGTAGTTATGATTTTAGATAACCATAGCATTGTGTATATTTGTATCAATATTCAAATATTATTATTGTAACAATGGATTTTTGAGGCTCCTCCCATTAATATAAAAATCATTCATTGTGCAATATTGTCTTTTTGAATTAAATTTATATCTTGTTATTTGGTGTTGCATTTTTGTCTTCACAAATGACGATCATGATGGGACCCCCTAAGGGTTTCTTTTTCTATTTTGCTTTGCTAATTTATTTTCTATTTTCTGTCTTGCTTTGTAGGATTTCTCAAAGACCCAAATCGAGCATTTTGCGTTGGTTAGGGTTTCTAAGGACTTGCAAGAAGTTGCAAAAGGTGTGTGAATGCTCGGTGGTGCTTGAGGGCCATCCAAAAATACCTAGGTGCATTTTAGAAATACAAAAAGGTGTTTTTACAGAGATTTTGAGCATAAATGTAGGTTGTTTTATAAGTTTATTGCTTAAACCCTAACTTTTCTATTTACATATTCTAGGAATCTTATATTTTTTCATATTTCTAATCTAAAAGAAATATCACTAATTAATTTGGGAAAAACATTCATACTAGATTACATAGTAGGTTTCATATTGATCATTGCATCCATCCACACTTTATTTTAAAAGTTTTTGACTTTCTATTGTATTCACAAATAAAAAAATATTGCATTTTGATTTCATGTGAATTGAAAAATTACAAAATTAGTTTGCATTATATGGTTAGATATTCCTATTTTTTAGGTCTAAGTAGGAACATTATTCAGATAGAAAAATTATCCCCATACTTGGGTGATTCTATACGAAGGAGTAGATGAACCCCTAGTTGTCTAGAGTGGGTCTTAAGTGGTGTACTCTACATCCTTTGGAAATTTCTGAATTTTGGGTATTGTCTTCTGCTTTAGACTATCAAAAGTAGTTATCTTTCTAACATTGTATGTACACAATAGAAAATAAAAAACTTTAAAAAGAATCACATACTTCACACTTCATATTAAGTAGTGGTGGTTGGATTTCATCACCAGCCATTACTTGATATTAGGTGATGGTGGCTTTCATCTCCATCCACCAATATCTACCCTTAGAAACCTTAGAATACCCATGAGAAAACTTTTTTAATTTCATAAGCATGAATCTCATTTCCCAAGCCAAGCCATATGATTTACCCATTTAATTCAGATTAGCACATTGAAACACACAAGATCAAAACCTAAGAAAATAAATTCGCATAAAAAGGAGATAATCAATGAATGAGGTAAGACATAATTTTTGAAAAAAAATTAGCATTGATTATTTATTTTTCTTGTGAAATTTTAGTTTTGTGTTTTACTATATAATTTGTATTTTGGTTTAATTTCTTATGGTATTAACAAGAAAACAAAAGAAATTATTAAATCAAGACAATTCAATGGAACCTTCATCCACCTTCCCCACCACTTCTTTGGTAGATTACCTAAATGTGATACAAGAAGATTTTTCTGTAGGTCCCTCACATTCCTTACCACCCACAACATTTCATATGGCTGTTCCCCAAATAGAGTCAACCTCACCAACCATTGATCACCACATTACCTACATAGACATGGCACGAGTAGAATCTCTCATGAAGTTTTATAACTATGTATTAGAGTTAGTCCCCAATTCACCTAGACAAGATCTTACTTTACAGAAGGAACTTTTTTATTTCCAGCCACCATCCAGCTTTACCTAGGTGTACACTAACCCACTCTTGGAGGCATAAATTACACCTTCCCACAATTTCTCCATTTCCCAATCATTATGTGCTCCTAGAATTTCATACACGTCTACCTATACCAATCTCTAGTATGAAGCACAAGTCAATTTTGCTTCACAAATACCCATATCATACAATCAAGTCACAATGCCAATTGCCACTTGTCCCTCATACACATTAGTCATTCCATATTCATCCATATATTCCAATGATGATGTGGAAATTAATGAAGCATGGGTACATTTGAATAAATTTCTTAAGAAGTGACAGATAATTCAACAACAAGTTTAGGTGAACCCTAAACCTCAACCAACTTCCACTCAATCCACCTTCACCACACAAATTCCATCATGGGAACTACAATTTTTGGTGGTTTCCATCCCTATAACTCCATCGACTCATTCCATTCCCATGATTCAACCCATCCATAGTCCTCATAAACCATATCATTTTCTTCATTCACAATCATTTCTTCACCAACCTCATCATCATCAGTTTCACTCCATGCCCCTTAATGCATCACACCTCCAGCAACACAATCAATTTCATCCATTCACCACATCTCAATTCACTCAACAATCAAACCTGGGATTACAATAATATTATCATCACAATTCAATTTTGCAATAGATTTTAACTCGACTCACTAACATTGAGTTATAGTTGAGTCATCATCATCATCCATGTCAGCAACCACAACCGTTGCAACATCTAGTTTCACAATCCACATCTTAGATTACAATACATGTACCACAATTTCAACATCCAACATAATTGGACAAATGCACCAAGAGTCAACCCCCTCGTAACTACACAATGCTTTCAAAATCTTATTTAAACATTTTTTGAAGGCTTTATGAAGCACACGATATTGTACTTCTAGAAATCAAATCAAGTAATCTTAACAAGCCACATGGAAAGAATTATAAGCACTTGTACTGTCCCTACCATCAACAAGTGGTCCAATACATAATAATCGTACCACTCACCATTCCTAATGCTAAGGATTTCGGTCACCCACGTGATGCACCTTTATCCATAGGAGCAGTATATAACATGGGTTCAACTCAAAATAGCATAAATTTTGAGTATGGGGGATTGATTCTTCATAAAATTTAGCTCCCCTAGAGGAACCCAAGGAACCAACACTTGCCAACATTCCAAAAATGTCGATATCTCCATCCTTCTATTTTCACATAATCAATTGGCAAGGTCATGGCCTAGTATTGCATGAATAGGTTGTGCTTTAGCCTATTGATGTTCCATATTAAGAAGTGCATGACCGTTCAGGGCTAGTTTATCATTCACTTAACACAACCTCTTCTCTTGAGCAAGCCTTCCAAAGGCTTAATCTATATTCAGGAGAAGAACCCTCCATCCTGACAACTCTGAGGATGAAACCCATAAAGAATTCGAATTTATATCGCTAATTTTGGATGAATCTGAAGATGAATCAGAGTCCATTATTCTCCATACCTAATAAGATGAGTTTAGTCTTAGAATGTTCCCCATCCATGAGCCCATATTTTGCTTTCTTCTTCCATAAGAGCGAGTTGACCATACCGGTGAGCCACCACCTCCATTCCATTAATCCATTTCATAATCCAAACTTGTAACATATATACATAACATAAAAACAGTGGTTTTCACCACTACCATAAAAAATCAAACAAAAACATTTTTCAGCATTGCATGCATATATCATTTAGTTAAATACATTTATTTGTATCACTTGCTGTTGTCTAGGTTTACCAAGCTCCTAACATCGGTTCTTATGTTCCATTCATTCCACCCAAACTTATCCATCTTACCCATAAATTAACATGAATTTTGTTGACTTATTCACCCTACTTCGTAATCCATATGATCCGACTAAGCCAATTCCAATTGAAATAAGTCTTATAATTCCTCTTGAGCTCAAGATACCCTCCTTGTAAATTTCTTTGCAAGAATTCATATATGATAAAACTGCTCGACAAGCACGTCTTGACCAACTCACACTTTTGGATGAGAGTCGAGTTAATGATTTAGAGAATTTATGAGTTTATCAAGACCGCCTAAAGCGTGCTTACAACATCAAAGTTCATCTATGTGAATTCCAAGTAGGATATCTTGTCCTTAAAGAGAATTAGTAAAACACCAATGCATTGCCACATCTTTGTGATAAATTTGTGTATAATTGGTTAGGTCCATACATTGTTACTCAAAGAGTGGGTAATGGTACTTATAGGCTTGCCATTATAGAGGGTGAGGAATAACACAAACCACTTAATGTTATAAAATTGAGAGTATTCTATGCACGATTTTATTTATATATATATGTATATATACATGTCAAATACACAAAAACATTTGCATCTATTTCATTACAAAAACATTGCACTTCATTTGCATACATTTCATGCCAACACACTTCAAATTGCATTTCATGCACTCACATTCACATTGCACATTTCATATTAGGATCATTTATTAAGTTCAATATTTTAATTGGTCCAATAAAATCATGTTGCCTTAATCAGGGGTACCTTCACATCATTATCCACACCATTCCACCAATATAAAATTATCATTTGCAAAGCCACATTTCCATAAAGTCCTAGGTGTTTTTGGTCACTCAACCACTCCTAGTGTGTTAAGCAACCTCCAAAATATGTCAAGTTCCTTTTAGGACCATCACACATATACATTAAGAAAATATTGAGTTTTCAAAATTGATTCCAAAACATTCTTGAACCAAACACAATTCTACATCTTAAAAATATTTTGTGTCAAAGAGGTATAACACCATCCTTGGATCTAACCTTGAAGTTTAAAGGGTCATCCTTGCTAGTATTATCATGCAACATAGTCCACAAGAACAGTGGTTTTCACAACTATCATAAATTCCAAACTAAAAGAAAGAATAGGGAAAAATCCCTAACAAAAAATCTAGATCTTTTACATCACACACCACTGATCATTGATTTGTAAGGATCGTACTACATTTCTAGTTAGACGGTTAGGTAGTCATCCCCAAAACTTAAGAAATGAAAAATAAGAATTGTGGAATATAGAGTTAGTCTCCACAAAATATATAGATGCTTGACTAGCAGTGGAGTACACTCACACATGGTGACACATCTCTTTTAAAGAGATCTTTGACCGCTCATACGGACAAGCTAGCTTTTTGGTTTCATCCATAATAGGTTTACCCAATTTACTCAATATGAGTTAATGAACTCACTTACACACACATTGGTTCTTGATTACCTCGAGTCATTTCCATAATCCTGATTGGGTAAATGAACTCATTGCACACACATTTGGTCCTAGAGGAATTAGGTAGTTTTAGTGAGTTTGTTTGATGCCACTAGTATGTATGAGTCTTTGAAAAACATTCAGTTTTCCATATCAACATCTATATATTCTTCCATATCAAAATCCATATCTTCTTCCATATCAATATCCATGTCATTTCATGAGTCTTTCACCCCACATGCCACCAATTTTGGTGCTCCTGATTAAACAACAATGCTAAAACATTGGCCAAGCAAATTCTAAACTATGAATGATCATTAGAAAATTTGCATCCCATAACTTGCATTAATCATCCATATACACTTGCATTCCACAAAAGCACTCACACATAAGCATAACACAAAAGTAAAAGCCATGTATATATATATATATATATATATATATATAATTCGCATATGCAAAGATTGCTAGAAAGTTAAAACAACATCACAACTTGGTGGTGTTCAAGGTATCACACCTTCCCCCAAATTAAGTAAACAAGCACACAACTTGGGGGTGTTTAAGGTATCACACATTCCCTCTAATCAAGAAATAAAGCACACAACTTATGGGGTGCTTAAGGTCTCACACATTTACCCACCAAAGTCAACAAACAATTCAATCATGCATACACCTCACATCATCCACAAACATTGCTAGGTTCAAAAGGATGTGTCCTTTTGTCAAAGGTTGCACCCTTTGCCTTGCATTCATTCCTTTTTAAAAACCCCTTCATCTATTAGGTCAAAAATAGACATAGTCATCACATTTTTTCCTATTTTATAAATCCCTTCATCTATTAGGGCAAATAACAAACACAAGTACAAGTGAACCTTGTATTTAGTGGTTTATCCTATTAACCTAGCGATTGCAGTGACTAGTTATCCATGCAATCTGATAGGATGGGTAAATCACCATAAGGAAACTTACATTTAAAAAACCCCTTCATCTGTTAGGGCAAAGAATAGACACAGTTTTCACTCTTTCCCCATTTCAAAAACTCCTTCATTTGTTAGGGAAAAGAACATACACATTCATAAAAAAAAATTCTATTTCATAAACCCCTTCATATTAGGGCAAATAATAGACACAGTCATCGCATTTTCTACATTTCAAAAATTCCTTCATCTTTTGTAGCAAATAATAGACACAATCATTTTATCGCATTTTTACCATTTCAAAAATCCCTTTATATTTTAGGGCAAAGAACAGATAATTATTTCATTGCATTTTCTCCATTTCAAAAACCCCTTCATCTGTTAGGGTAAATAACAAACACAATCATTCCATCACATTTTACCCATTTCAAAAACTCCTTCATCTATTAGGGCAAAGAACAGACACAATAATTTCATTGCATTTTCTCCATTTCAAAAACCTCTTCATCTGTTAGGGCAAAGAATAGACACAATAATTTCATCGCATTTTTCCCCATTTTAAATATTCCTTCATATTTTAGTGTAAAGAACAGACCCAATCATTTCATCACATTTTCCCCATTTCATCGCATCTTACCCATTTCAAAAATCCTTCATCTATTGGGGAAAATAATAGACACAAGTACAAGTGAACCTTGTATTTAGTGTTTTATCCTAGTAACCTAGAGGTTGCAATGACTGGTTATCCATGAAATCCGGTAGGATGGACAAATCACCGTAAGAACACTTAAATTTTCAAAAATATCTTATCTATTAGGGAAAAACAAACACAACATTTTCCCATGTCAAAATTCATTGCATTTTTCACAGTTATTACATCATACACATGTCAAAAACCCCTTTCATCTGTTGGGGCAAAAATAGACTCAGTCACTTGAATCCATATATTCAAAAATGTAGCTTACCTCCACAAAATCACTCCACATTGCATCCATCAATACATTTCTCATCATCACATCTTCATGTCAACATCATTTCCATTCATCCATCATTACATTTTCACATTTTCCAAGTTCAACTACAATTTCAAGTGAACCTCGTATCTAGTGGTCTATTCTATCTCCTTGGTGATTGTAGCGATTGGTTGTCCATGCAATTCGGTAAGATGAATAAACCACCATAAGGACACTTAGCCATCTTCCTTATTACATATTTCATTGTTCAAAAACAAAGTTAATTTTTGTACCTCATCTTTAGAGTGAAACTATACCAAGACCAATTTGCTCAAAATATGTCGTTGATGGTCTTCTTCATGGGGCTTAAAACATAGAAAAAATCATAACTTTTCCTCATATCCTTACACCAGTATTCGAGGTTGCAGGCCGAATAAAGTGATTGAGCAATCGTTTATGGATTCCATGTGGGAATTTTTGCAATCATAAGTGGCCTCGAGGATAGATTATTATTTTTTTTTTTTGTATTTTCATACATGCATTTCAATGATGCCAAAATGCACGTTATTAAACAACATCAAATCACCTCAAACTTGGGGTAACCACTTTTGGTTTTGACTTTCCTACAAAGGGATACATCATACATGATCATGGCATCTTGGCAAAATTCCTTTCATTTGTTGGGGCAAAAACAAACATATTTTCATCACATTTTGACAAATACCTTCATCTATTGGGGCAAAAATAGACACAATCATTTCACATTTTTCACCAATCCCCTTTTCCCGTTGGGGCAAAAATGGTACCACATTTACATCATTCATATCATCCACAATAATTTGCATAGATTTTTCAATTGGCTTGAGACTCATCCACAATCTCATTCGCCAATTGAGGGGGTAAGCTACACAAATCCAAATTCTTTAATTCTTGTCTTTAAGTGTTTTTTCATTTTAAGAGAAATTTGCTTCTGCACCTTGCCCAAATAGGTGTCTCGTGATTTTGCATTGCATTGTATTTTACGTAATGCAGTATAAAAAGGGGCATCTGTAGACACCAAAATCTAGCCACTTGTCATCCATCCAGGTCTTCTCACCATTTTACCCATTTATTTATATATATTTAGGTATATTTATTAAATATATATTTAATATTAATATTTTAATATTATATATTATATATAATAAATATAAATATTATATATGTGAATAAATCCCAACCATATGATTTAACCCAATCCCAACCATCCATTTACATCAATCCATGCCACACACATTAAATTAATATCCACCCTCCAATGTGTTTTAATTTGAGCCACACAATTTGTATCGCTCAAACCCTAACATGCCCTAAGGTGGATTATTAATAGGAGCCATTTTGATGGCTCAACCCCTAAGCTTTCCTAACACTTTTTGAGCCCTAATATTCCTAACAATATTTGGGTTCTCCCTCGCATCCTCACCTTCGCTTTCACTCATCATCGCTTCTACATCCATTTCTTCTCACCTCATGCAAACTAGATCTGGTTTTGTTGCATTCCTGGTAACTCCCAAAGCACCCACAAGTGTTTCCCATTTTCCCTGAGTGCCCATGTGCATTTCCCACTTTTCCTGAGTGTCCATGGGTATTTCTATTTCTATCGAGTGCCCACAGACATTTCCTACTATTATAGAGTGCCTATGGGTGTTTCTTTGAGTTCCCATGGGTGATTCCTACTACTACCGAGTGCCCATGGGAATTCCAATCCTATATCTATTGTCCTACTAGCCCTCGAGTGATTCTAGGGCATCGTTGCATCGATTTCCTACAACAGTTATATCATAATAGAAAATAGCAATCTTCATAAGGTAAATATTTCATTTTTATTATTATTTTAGTATTCTTTATATTTGCATTCAATTTCATTATTGGATAGCTAGGGTTTCATTAATTTCTAAGGGTCTCACACAGTGGAGCCCTCACAATTATTACTAACTCTTTGTTATCATATTATATGTGTAGATCTAGAGATACATAGTTATTGAGCAACTATTTAAGCTGGAGTGACCTAGTATTGGATAGGACGAAGCCCACTCACTTTTATTAGGAGCAGAGATGCATTTTGAGACACCACCAACATCGTAGCTAGGGTTTTGTAGAACCCTAGCATTGTGTATTTGTATCAAGCATTCAAACATTATTATTATAAAATGGATTTTTGAGGCTCCCCACCATTAATATAAAAATCATTCATTGTGCAATATTATATTTTTGAGTTCAATTTATATCTTGTTATTTGGTGTTTCATTTTTATCTTCATAGGAAGAAACAAATGAAGCCTTTGGAATGAATAAGAAATTTTTAGATCCTTTACAAAGCCTAAGCAACTGCTATTTATAGATTATAGAAAAGAAGAATTTTCCTTCCAGAATTTGTATAGGAGCCTCTAATAAAATCTCTCTACTACCCCCTTGGTCTAATCCTCCCTGTGTCACTTTTAGCCCTTCAAGGTATCTAGGTCAAATATGATTTGTTGGATGTCTAACTACCACCCTAGGGATCCTAAAAACTGATTAGAAGCACATTATGTAATTAATATTATTAGGTTTAGGATTTCTACTATTGTAGCTTCCATTCCCTTGCCTTTAATAGGCCATCCACTTTCCTTAGATTATTAAACCTAATCGATGCCAGTAGATGATCCTTAACTCTCCTCAAAAAATGGTTTATTAATTCATATTATCTACCCTCATGGGAGCTTGTGTACCAACACTGATAACTTACAATCCAACTTAACACTTCATCCTTGTTGGTTATTTTTTACTCCCCAGAATGCCTCTATTCTCTTTTTAATACCCTTCTATATTTTACGATAATGCAAACTATCAAATACTTGTCAAAAAAAATAATTGTCCTCTTACATTGGAACATTATAAACTTCCAAGGTTAGGCTCGACTCTTTTTGGAATTATTTTGTGGAAGTCTTCCCCTTTCCCCTCATGTCAACCTTTTAAATTTTTCATATTAAAATAAAAATGGCTTGTAGTCAAAACTTTTCTTCTCTTATTTCCTTTGGAACTTTCAATTTTTTTTTTATCTTCAAACATTTTACATTCTTGCACCCCTCAAACATGTTTGAAAGTTGAGCAAGTTTTATTGTCATTGATGTCAAGAGGTTGATGTCCAAGTTTTGTCATCATTAATGTCATCAAGTTGTTTTTCAAAATGCAATGAAGTGATTAAAAGAAATAGGATATAATATTTATTTTAAATATTATATGCCTGAAGAGGCCTAAAATATTAAAGACCCAAGGAAGGAGAAGGTTTAAAAAGAAATAATAATATTATAATATTTCAGGAAAAATGATGAGATGAAGAAAACAAGGTCCAAGGAATTAGTAAAATTAATTTATCCTTGAAAATACCCATTGAGTAGCTCGTAAAAGATTTAATTTAATTTATTTAAATTAAAATATTTTAACCTATGGTTAAAATTTTAATTTAAATAAATAATGGGTGCCAAAGGTTTTAAGTTTAATATTTAAATTTAAATTCAAATTTCAAAATTCAAATTTGGGTCGATGTGTAAGGGCAAAGAGCAAATGTATTTATAGGGAAAATAATTTTTATTTTCCAACCCCCGATGATATGCAATTCATATGCTGTGCTAAGAGAAATATTTGCGTGTTTCGCGTTTCGAAGAAAGAAGGTTTCATGCTTCGCAATAGGAAAACAAGGAGCAGGTTGTAAAAATCATAGAAGTCAAAAAGAGGTTCCACCAGCGTAGTTAGCATAGGTGGTGGTTGAGGCAAAGCTAGGGCATTGTGAGGGCAAGATCGATTCCCGTGATTGTGTTTTGCAAAGGGAATATTATTTTTGTTCATGCTAAGCATGAGAAGATACAAGGAATAAAAGGCACTTCATGCACTCTTTGATTTCGTATGGGCACGTAGCCCAACCGGTGGCCTAGCTTTGGGCTAGGGTGTTGGAAAGGCAAGGTCGTGTGTTCGAATTTTTCCAGAAACAATTTTTGGGGCAAAATTAAATTGAAAGGTATGCATTTCACGACTTAATTTTCCAAAGGTTTTTGATATTCGAAAATCTAAATTAAAGGGTTTCGTGAGATTTTGTGAGTTTGTTAAGGGAGATATAAGGTATAAGAACATTAAAATATTTTATTTTAATTTTTGGTGGTTAGAATTTATTTTATAATGTAGGAGTGATAAGGTATGCAAGGAAAATTGTATTTTGTATTTTGAAATAAAGCTACATTGTGATAATTATTTTTGAGAGGAGAAATAAGGTGCATAAAGGAAATTATTGTGTATGTTTTGCTATAGTAAAATTGTTGACTTATATTTTGAGAGTTTTGAGATTATAAGGTGTACTAGAGATTTGATATTTTTGTATGGTGAAATAATTATTGGGGAGAATATTTGTCTGGAGATTTTGAGATAGGTTGTTGCTATCTAACCTTGAAATTGGCAAAGAGGATTTGATTGTGATTAATATAGATTTTGATAACATATCTCCATCAAAACAAAAGGTATGGGTGAAGAACACAAGATTATACTGAGAGGGGGGTGAAAAGTATAAGACCACTTTTGAAATTTTCTTTCCCAATCAATATTATGCAATGTATCAATAGAAATATCAACAATAATAATCAAAGCAATGCATAAATCACCACACACAATAGAGACACCAATTTAACGTGGTTCATCCAATGTGGGCTACTCCACGGATAAAATATTTCACTAAAATTTTCTCAACAAATCTCTTGGGAAACCTTTACCTATTACAATGTTTATGGACCTCTATCTAAAGGAGACACCAATCCCCTAATCAATTTTATGGATCTCTATCCATAGGAGACACTAATATCTTTAGTTGGTTCATGGATCTCTATCCATAGGAGAACTCCTCTCCTCTGCTCTGGTTGGTGATCTTATAGAAGAATTGTTGCCTCCACTGCACTAGCTAATGGATCTCTATCCATTGAAGACTCCTGCCCTCACTTAGAATACCTGTCTTCACTGCCCTACCTAATGGACTTCTATCCACTGGAGACTATCATCCTCTATGCTTTGTAACCTCCAAATATTACTCTCAGATTTGTCTCAAATTTACACTAAAAATAGTCCTTCGGTCTAGCACAAATTTTCTCAATCTCTGTCTCTAATCTGCACTAAACACACTCCTTCGATCTAGAATAAATCTGCTCAATCTCTATCTCTGGTCTGGCACAAAGTTGTCCTCAAATATACACCAAAATCTATCCTCAAGACTTAACACAAATATTGACTCAATCACAAATCAACTCTGCTATATCTACTTCAAACCTTAACTCAAGATTTGAATAAATCAATCAATCAACTCTGCTCACAAGTCTTCTCAAAAGACTTACCTCAAATATGTCCACAAGTCCTCTCAAGGACTTATCCAATCTACTCTCAATATCTATCTTCAAATCTATATTGTAAGCTTCCACAAAAGCTCACACCAATCTGCCCACAAGTCTTCTCCAAGATTTACCTCAAATCTGCTCAAAAAGTACTCACTAGAACTTGTCCAATCTGCTCAACAAGTCTTCTCCAATACTTGCCTCAAATTTGCTAAATAAGTCTTCACTAAGACTTACCTCAAATATGCTCAACAAGTCCTCACTAGAACTTGTCCAATATGCTCAACTCTATCACATAAAACCTCTTCAATCACATAAACAAGTTTCACACAAAATCTTGTTTAACTCATAGAAACATATAGAGAATTTTTAGAGACTCAATATGCTTCACACTCACAAACACTCAATCACTTCCAATCCCTTTCTCAAATCAATTTAGGATATAGAAAAATCCATTTCACATAACTAGAACTATCAGTTCAACACTTCCACTTGACTAGGCTCAATCAACTCCACTCAATTAATCACTCAATGAAACACTCTTTGCTTACAAATCGTAGTCCAAGCATATGAACACTTAATTATTTCCAGCAATACTTATCAAATAATATCACATAACAATGAAACTCATGATCTTGCACAAACCCTAGTTGAAGATAGTTCTCAACTTCACATAACAATGATACTCATGTTCTTTCACAAAACCTAATCATTCATATGAAGGTTAATTAAATGTTTTCAACAATGCTTATCAAACAAGGTTTTTATCATCAACTCTTACTCAGAAAGACCTTTAACAATCAAACTCAACAATTCTTATCAAACAACCATTTTCTATCCAACTTAGCATTCACAACATCCAACAATCACTGACAAGGAAGATGTTTCCATATATTTTGTTTGATGAAGAATTGACCTTATAAAACCTGTCTCAATCACAATTATTCTTTTGCCAATATTAAGGGTTAGTTAGCAAGAACCTTCTCAAAACTTCAATCAATAATTTCCTCACAAATTATTCTCACAATACAAAAGCATTAGATCTCAATTACACCTTATTACTCCTTTCAATTATCAAACCCAATAAGACTTTATTTTAAAATAATATTCAAACTCCTCTAAAGCCTTATTACTCCTTTCAACTATTAAACCCAATAAGACTTTATTTTAAAATAATATTCAAACTCCTCTAAAGCCTTATTACTCCTTTCACCACTTTAATCACAAAAATCACAATATAAAATTTATTTCCATAAACCTTATACCTCCCTAAATTCTCATGCCAACAAACCTTAGGACAAAGAATTAAATATTAAAAATTAAATACCTTTTGCCCTTGGTGGGAATCGAACCCATGTTGTGCTTCCACAAGAACCCTAGCTGTGGCTTCAACTGTCACATGAGCTAGGAACTCACGTGGGACCTAAGTGTACCCGCACACACTTATTCCCAAGCTACCACCAAAGCTTTTAAAAATTAAAAGCTTCCTCCTTTCGCTACCATAGAGTCTCAAACTCGAGACCTCCCCTCTGTTGTAACTTAGCACCCAAGCCAATCGTCGTCTAGGCTAGCTGCTTGGATTGTGCTACAAATTCGATGTTGCTCCCCTTTATGCCTTCCTCTCCTCGATGTTAGCATTGTGTATGATTTTCCTTCCCTTCCTTGTTCGATCGACAAGCACAACAAAGCATACACAATTTTTGAATTCTCCCTCAAGCCTTTGATTTAGGCTTTATTAATATACCTTTCAAGGTATTTGCCTTCATGTCGACAGAAAGGAAAATTGAACTTTTGCATTTCAAAAATAATATTTATTTATAATTATTTAAATTCAAAATGAATTTAAATATTATAAATTAAATATTTAAATGTCCTTTGGGCCTTTTTAATTAAAATAAAATATAAAATTCCTTAGGTTTTTAGGGAAACCTTTTGCCATTATCACCTTAGCAAAATAACCTTATTATTTTCTTTCAATCACCATGGAACAAAGATATATTTTCAACCCTTTTCTTTTACCCAAATATTATGATCTTGATATCCTTCTTGCTTCTCTTTTGATGCTTCAGCCATATAATATTTAAATTAAATATTATATCCTTACCTCTTAGAAAATCAACCATGAACTATTTTCTTAACATTCCTTTGATATCTGCTTAGTATTCCTTTGACATCAATGACAACAAATCCTACTCATATTTCCAACAATGGGCACATCTTCCTCATGAGTGAAATATTGTTGGATAGAATGTTGTGAAATGCAAAGGTGGAGTGAAAATGATTGTTTGATAAGCATTGTTGGAAATGTTTGAGTAAGTGTTCATGTGCTTGATTTGTGGATGTTGAAAGAACATTAGCATCATTGTTATGTGACATTGGAATCATCTTGAGTCAAGTTTTGAGTTCCACAGTGTGATTTGTTGGAATTATAGTGAAACACTTGGTTAAGGTTTGTAAGCAAGTTGTGTTTCATTGAGTGGATGTTTGAGTGAGGTTGATTGAGCATTATTGATTGAAAGTTGGAGTGATAGTTCAAGTTTTGTAAAACAAATTATACTTTATTTTTGAATTGATTTGAAAGAGAGTTTGAAAGTGATAGAGTGTTTTGTTAAGTACAAAATTTTGAGTGTGAAACATATTGAGTCTTTGATCATTCTCTATATGTTTCTGTGGCTAAACAAGATTCTGAGTGAAACTTGTTTGTGTATTGAAGAGGTTTTCTGAAAGAAAATTAAGTTGTGTTTTGTTTATAAGATCTAAAATTGTTTTAATATTTTTTTGTGAAAGTTTAAGGATATATTAGAGGAAGTATTTATGAAGACTTGAAAGCAGAGTTGATTTATTTGTTCAAGCCTTGTGTTAAGGCCTTGGTAAAATCTAAGCAGAGTTGGTTTGTGATTTGATCAAGATTTATGTTAAGGCTTGAGGAAAAATTTGAGGATAGAGATTGGTACAGATTTGTGAGCAAATTTGTGCTAGAGTAGAGACAAATTTTGGGATAGATTTTGGTGCAGATTTGAGAGTAGATTTGTGCCAAAGTGGAGATAGATTTATGATCAGATTTGTGTGAGTTAGGGGATAATGTTCAGTATATATTTGATATAGATATTTAGTAGAGTTTAGAGTAATCTTTTGTGGTGAAATATTAGAGGACAAAAGTCTCCGGTGGATAGATATCCATTAGCCAGGTTAAGTGAGGATAAAGGTCTTTTGAGTGAGGACAAAGGTCTTCAGTGGAGAGAGATCCACAAGCTAGTGTAGTGAGGATAAAAGTATTCTAGGAAGAGAATCAACCAGAGGAGAGGGGAAATAGTTCTCCTATGGATAGTGATCCATAAATTAGAGTAAGGTAATTGGTGTCTCCTTTGGATAGAGGTCCATAAATATTGTAATAGGGAATTGATTCCTAAAAGAATTTATTGAGAAAATTTATTAGGAATATTTTCTTCGTGGAGTAGCCCACATTGGGTGAACCACGTTAAATCATATCTCTCATGTATGTGATGTTTTCTGTAATGCTCATTATTTTAATACTGATGATGATATCATATGGATTAAAAAGCAAAAAAAATTATCTTATGTTGTTCACCCCCCTCTCAATATAAGCACATGTTCTTCAATTGGTATCAGAGTGGATCTCTCCATGAAAAGACTAACATCTTGGAGGAAGATCCGTGAGGAACACACATGACTTCAGATAATGAAGAAGAAACCATGATTGACATGAAAGAGAAACTATTTGCTGCTCTCAAAAACTTGGAAAAGGTTAGAAAGAAGAACTCAAGTTTGAAGGATCAAATTCAAGAGGATGATGAAGCAAATATGGAACTTCTATAGAGTCTCATAGAACTCAAGACAAATTTAGAAGGAAATAAAATTGAATAGAATATGATAAATCTATTAAGAGCAATGGAAACATAGTGTAAAATATTGGAAGCAGAAATTGTCTCCCTAAGAAATGAAGTTGAAAATATCAAGTTACAAAAATATATAAAGTTTAAAAAATATAAAGAGGAGTCAAGATCTCAAGAAACAAAGACATCAACCAAGGATAAGCGCATAACTCATACAAATACTCTGGAAGGAAAATACATCAGGAAAGAAGAGGACAAAGAAGAACCATGAATGAGATTTTGTCACAAGAACAACAAAAGGAGAAGCACTCAACCATATTTTCCAAGGCACTCAAATAGATTATATAATCTCTTCAATGGCTATTTCTTTTCATGTAACAAATATGGTTATAGAGCTTCACATTGCACTGGTTACGTGAAAAGTAATGTTAATAGAAATTTCAATTATTTTACACCTCTTATGAAGATGATGTCTTATGTTATAAACGCAATAATTTTGGGCACCATGCTAGATGGTGTAAAATGGTATTTTTTGAGTCAAATGAAAATAATACAACTTCAATAATTAGGAAATAAAGAAAAGAGCATGAGAAAGTTAGATCAATGTTAGTACAAATACCTCTTCATGTTTAATATAAGGGAAAACAATGGTTTCTTATAGTGGTTGTTCTAGTCATATGATAGGATACAAAAGTAATTTTTTTGTACTCAAGGAAACTGATGGAGGATCAGTTAAATTTGGTGACAACGGATTAGCAAAAATCTATGGAAAATGAACCTTAATTTTAGATAATGGAAAAAAAAAATAGAGAATTTATTGTATGTCAAGGGGTTGAGGCACAATATACTAAGTGTAAGCCAACTTTGTGATCAAGGGCCTTTAGTTACTTTTTATCCAAGTAGGTGTGATATTAGAAATTCTAAAACTAGAAAACTTATTGCAAATGTAAACAGAACTACAAAGAACCTCTACATGCTAAGTGAGATTAAAGGAGAAAAATGTTTTCTATCACAAGAATATAAGAGTTGGTTTTGGCATAGAAGAATGGGTCATTTGAACTTTGACAACATAGTGAAAATAAGAAAAAAATAGGTTGTCAGACATTTACCCAAACTAAAGAGGCCACAAAACACAAGTTGTTCATAATGTCAGCATGGGAAGCAAACTAGAACAAGTTTCAAGTCAAAAGGATTTATGTCATTTGAGCTATTAAAAATAGTGCACACTAACCTATGTGGTCCTACAAGGACAAATATTTTACAAGTTGAAAGTTACTTTATATTATTCAAAGATGATTATTCCATAATTATTTGGGTAGCTTTCCTAAAATAAAAGTTAGAAGCTCTTGAGAAGTTTAAAGCTTTTAAAAATTGGTGGAAAATTAAACAAGGATTAAGAGTTTAAGATAATACAGAGAAGGAGAATTTACCTCAAATGAATTCATAAAATTTTGTAAACAACATGGTATCAAAAGATAATATTCAATAGTAATAACTCCTCAACAAAATAGGGTAATTGAAAGGAAAAACATGACTATTGAAAATATGGCCAGAGCCATGTTAAATGAGTCTAAATTTTTGGAAAGAGGTATTACATATAACAATATATATCATCAATAGAGCTCAAGTAAGAGTAAACCAACACAAAAATCCATATGAGATTTGGAAAGGAAGACCAGTCACTGTAAAATATTTCAAAATTTTTGGAAGCAAATATTAAATAAGAAGGGAAGAGAAAATTTTGGGTAAGTTTGACTCAAAATGTGATGAGGGTATTTTTCTTGGCTATTACATTAAGATCAAAGCCTATAGGTGCTATAACAAAAGGACACGTACTATTATGGAAATTATAAATGTAATAGTTGATGAGAATATAGGTTCAAGAGAATCAACTCGAGAAATTGTGTATCAAGAAGAAGAAAGTTGCCAAGAAGAGTTAGGTGAAGAATCAAAAGAAGAAGAAGAAACACAAGGAATTTTTGCTAAAAATCCATCCAGGTATGTGTAGAAAAATCATCCAAGAGATCTAATAATTGGGAATCCATATGAAAGACTAGCAAGGAGGAAGATAATAGCAACAAATGAGCATGCTAATTTCTCTTTGTTATCTAAAATTGAGCCAAAATATTTCAATGAGGCAAGTGAAGATACGTTTCGTATTAAGACAATGAATGAGTAATTATATCAAATAGAGAAAAGTGAGACTTGGGAACTTGTATCACAACCAAAAGGTAATAATGTGATTGGCACCAAATGGGTATTCAGAAAGAAGTTAAATGAATATGGTCAAGTAATAAAAAACAAAGCAATATTAGTATGCAAAAGTTATGCACAGGTTGAGGGAATTGATTTTTATGAGATGATTTCTCCAGTTGCATGACTTGGAGCTATAAGAATTTTCTTAGCCTTATCAAGTTTCAAAAACTTCAAAGTATGTCAGATCGATGTTAAATCAGCCTTTCTAAATGGTGTCCTGGAAGAAGAGATTTACATTGAGCAACCAGAGGGATTTAGCCTAACTAATAAACTAGAATATGAATGCAGATTAAATAAGTCACTTTATGGACTAAACCAAGCTCTTAGATATTGGTATTCAAGATTGGATAAGTACCTTCAGGAATAGGGTTTCAGGAAAGGAATAGTAGATAGTAAATTATACATCAAAAATGAAGGAAATGACTTACTAGTTGTGGTTTTTTATGTGGATGATATCATTTTTGGAGGTAATAATGATAAGATGTGTCAAAAATTTACCAATAGAATGCATAATGAATTTGAGATGTCAATTCTTGGTGGGTTGTCCTTCTTTCTTGGACTTCATATTTTACAATCAGAGAAAGGTGCATTTATCTCACAAACCAAGTATATAAAATATATTCTAAAGAAATTCAAGTTACAATATTGCAAACCAATGAGTACACCCATGGTTACAGGATGCAAGTTAAGAAAATATGATGAATCTCTTGAGGTAAACTAAAATTTGTATAGATCTATGATAGGAAGCTTACTGTATGTCACAGCTACATGACCAAATATAATGCAGGTAGTGGGACTTGTGGTAAGGTTTCAAGCTGCACTAAAGGAGACACATGTAGCAGTAGTAAAAAGGATTCTTGGGTATTTAAAAGGGACTATGGATTTTAGGATCTAGTACCCCAAAAGCAATAATTTCACTCTCATAGTATATACAGATAAATATTGGGTTGGCAACATTGATGACAGAAAAAGCACAAGTGGAGAATAATTATTTCTTGGAGATTGTTTAGTATCTTGGGTAAGCAAGAAACAAGCATCAATATCCTTATCCACAGTAGATGCAGAGTATATTGCAATAGTTTCTTGTTGTACATAAGTATTATGGATGAAGTAAAATTTAGAGAAATCCAAGATAAAGCATGATCACCCTATTTCGATACTGTGTGATAATATAAGTGCTATAAATATCTCAAAGAATCCGGTGATGCACTCCAGGACCAAGCACATTTTGATAAAATGTCATTTTCTGAGAGAGTAGGTGACATATAGGCAAGTCAGGTTGGAATATGTTACTACAAAGGAGTAGATTATAGATATCTTCACTAAGCCACTTCCAAAAGAGACTTTTGAGTATCTTAGAGGAAAATTGGGAGTAGTTCTACTTCCATCCCAATATTAATCACCTCAAGAAGAGGAAGTGGAGAGGAGGCTGAGCTAAGAAGTCTTATATTTAGCCCCGAAGGAGTCCGTTTGCCATTGATGACAAAGGGGGAGAGATTTGAGTTAGGGGAGAGAATTTAGTCAGAGGGAGTAGTTTCTCAGGGGGGGGCAAAATTTGAAAAAGGTTAAAGGAATCGTTAAGAAAAAAGGGTTGCCATCAATGACAAAGGGAGAGATTGTTGGAAATTTTGAGTAATTGTGTTGACATTGATGTCAAAATTTAGTGCAATATATTGACAAAATGAGGGTTAAAATATTTATAATTTAAGCCCAAGATATTTGGTTTAAAGCATCACATAATTGGTCAAAAGGTTGGCTAAATTCCCTAAAGGAAGGAGATACCTAGACCTAAAGGAAATAATATTATAATATCTATTATTATAATATTAAAGTTTTTAAGATAAGGCCTAAGGTCAAAAAGGAAAGCACCTAGGCCCAAAGGAAATTTTATTATAATATTTATTATTATAATATTAAGTATTAAAAATAAAGCCTAAGGTTACTTGTAAATTAATTATAATATTTATATTATAATTAATTAAACCTTAAGGGTTGGGCTCAAAATATTAAACTTAATATTTTCCCCATCGACGTCGAAGCAAGGAAGGATATGGTATTTATACCATAATGTTTGGATGACATAAAGTAAGTCTCCAAAATCCATATGCGAAGGGCAAACAAAATAATCAATGTGATTTTCATGAGCAAGGTATATATAAAGATTTTTTTCTTAAGGTGGACTGTAGACGGATAAAGTGAAGAGACTGCACACTGATATCACCATCCGCATTTTTGGCCTAGTGAAAATGCTTCCCGTAATCGATTCCCGATGGTAGCAGACAGAAGAGTTTTGTTTAGATACAATTTTTTTTGGTACCTACAGAGGTTACAAAAGGGTGGAAGTGCATAGTGGTGTTTGTGTGGGCGTGTAGCCCAAGTGGTAGCCTAGTCGTGGATAAGGTGCTAGGAAGGCAGTGAACGTGAGTTCAATTTGCGTGGAGTGAATGGTGGTGTTTTGTGACGCAAAATTATTTTTTAAAGTGGCTAAGGTATGATTTAATATTTTATTTTTTGCCATATGTTGATTTAATAAATTGGATATTATAAGGTGTGTGCAAGGAATATCATTTGTGTATTTTAAAGTGAATGTTGGGTTACTAAATTGGAAATTATAAGGTGTGTGCAAGGAATATCATTTTTGTATTTTGAAGTGAATGTTGGGTTAAGAATTGGAGAGTATAAGGTGTATTAAAAGGCCTTTATTATTATAATTTGAAATTTATTTTGAGTTAGAATATTAAAGTGTTTGGAAGGTTGAAGTTTGGATTGAAATATTTTATGTTGAGTTGGAGTTAAAAGGAGCCATAGGGATATTGTTATTTTGTTTGATTGAGTAAATGATCTATTGATTGGAGTTATTTTAAGGAAGGAGTAATAAGGTATATTTGTGAGTTGACATTTATTGTATGGTGAAATATTTATTGAATTAAATATTCCTATGGAGATTTTGAGATAGAATTTTGCTATCTAGCCTAGAATTGGCAAAAGGACTTGGTTGTGAGTAAAACAGGCTTTGAAGACATATCTCCATAAAAACAAAAATGTATGGGTACATCATCTTTTGATTGAAGTATTGTTGGATTGAATATTGTAAAATGCAAAGGTGGAGTGAAAAAGATTTTTTGATAAGCATTATTAGAAATGTTTGAGTGAGTTTTCATATGCATGATTGGTGAATGTTTGAGAGAAAAATTGAGTTAGAGATTGAGCATTATTTGAGTTAGGGTTTGAGACCCAAACTGTACTCTTTGTTTGAAGAAGTATGAAAAAACTTGGTTAGGGTTTGTAAGCAAGTTGTGTTTCATTGGTTGAATGAATGAATTTTTATGAATATTGGTTTGAGTATGTTTATGGTTGAGGCAATTTTTTGTGAAGATTTAAAAACAGATTGAGCAAGTTCTTCAGAGGACTTGAGTACAGTTTTGAGGTAATTCTTTGTGAAGACTTGAGAGCATATTTGATTGATTGATTTGTTCAAGCTTTGTGTTAAGTCTTGGGGAAAATCTAAGAAGAGTTTATTTGTTATTGGATCAAACTTTGTGTTAAGGCTTGAGGATAGATTTGAGGATAGAGTTTGGTGTATATTTAAGGATAGATTTTTGGCAGACTAGAGATAGATTTATGAGAAGGTTTATGCTAGACCGAGGATAGTTTTTAGAGTATATTTGAGATAGATATTGAGAAAATTTTAGAGCAGGATTTGAAGGTGACATAGTAGAGGATATCAGTCTCTAGTGGAGAGATATGCATTAGCCAAGGCAGTGAGGATGGAGATCTTATGAGTGAGGACAAGAGGTCTTCTATGGAGAGATATCCACAAGCCAGTGTAGTGGGGGTAGAATTATTCTAGAAGAGCACCATCCATATTAGAGCATAAAGAGTTCTCCTATGGATAGAGATCCACAAATTAGAGCAAGGGGATTGGTATCTCCTTTGGACAAAGGTTCATAAACATTGCAATAGGGAATTGATTCTCAAAATGAATTCAATGAGAAAATTTATAAGGAATATATTCTCTGTGGAGTAGCTAACATTGGGTGAACCACATTAAATCATGTCTCTCATGTGTGTGATGTTTTATGGAATGCTTACTGCTTTAATATTGATGATGTTATCATATGGATTGAAAAGTAAAAAGTTTTATCTTATACTTTTCACCCCCCCTCTTAGTATAAGCTCATGTTATTTAAAAATTTCCAACATTGGATTCGACTCTTTATTGGAAATACTTCATATAATTATTTTCCTCTATGCTCTCATTGGAAATTTTTATTATTTTTCATTTTGAGAGTTTTTGTCTTACATGATTCATATTTTGGAAATTTTCTTTCCTCTTCTTCTTTAAAACTTTAAAAAATTCTAATCATCGGAGGTTTCTTTTCTCTTTTACACCCATAAGTGATTTTTTGCATTATACCTTTTTAATAATCTAGTTTGCATAAATTTTTTGGTATTTTTCTTTGCTCCCTTGCTCATAAGTTTCACAAAGTAGTGTATGCTTGCATCTATTTGATGTCAATTTCCTTGCATTTCACCATATATCCCTCATTATATTTTTTCCTTGTAACCTCCTAAGGCAAGAAACTTTGCATGTAGTGAAGAAGTCACTATAGTTCTAATGACTCATAGGGGGATTCTTGCTTACTTGAGGGAAATTTAGAACTAGTGCCTTCATCCTAGACATAAAGTCAAAATTGAAGGGCTCTACACAAGGAAACATAAAAGAAAAGAAAAAAAAAATTGCTAAAATGTTGGAAACTTATAGAGGGCCTACTTAATTTCTACCCACTCATCATTTTATAGGCATTGGATCATTATATAATATTTAAGGTCTACCTCCATATAAAACTAGTTGTTGTAGAAGAAATTCCTTATGTTTTTGATAGTTACATGTATCTGAGTTCTTAATGCTACCACACGTTCAATAATTCTAGTGATGTCCTTTTATTTAGGATGATTTGACCCTAACTTCAATGGGATATTATATTATTTTTATTAACTTATCATCTACATATATTTGTACTCCAATATGACTTTTCAATTTATAGTCAAAGGGGATGGGAGTCCCTTTTGCATCAATGTATCAATTTTAATTTTAAGCTCGATAGTAGTGGTACTTAAGGTAGTCACTTGGGCCTTGCATTGATGCACAAATAACTCTTTTTAGATTAAATACATTATCTTATGTATTGTCATATCCTTATAATTAAATATAATAGTCATTAGCAAAAATTTTAATGCAAAGTCTAGTTTTTCTTTATAAGCCCTGGATTACAACACTTTTGCAAACTTCTTGGTAAGATTTGACTCAATCTCCTAATTGACTAAAGAGGTAGTACATACAATAGTATATATCATCAATAGATCTCAAGTAAGAGTAAACCATCACAAAACTCCATATGAGCTCTGGAAAGGAAGACCAGCCACTATAAAGTACTTCAAAAAAATTGGAAGCAAATGTTACATAAGATGGGAAGAGAAAATTTTGGGTAAATTTGAATAAATATGTGATGAGGGTATTTTCATTGGCTATTCCACTAAGAGAAAGGTATATAGATACTATAACAAAATAACACATACTATTATAGAAAGTATAAATGTAATAGTTGAAGAGAAGATAGGATCAAGAGAACCAGTTCAAGAAATTGTGTATCAAGAATATGAAAGCTGTCAAGAAGAGTTACGTGAAAAATCAGAAGAAGAAGAAGAAACACAAAGACTTTTTCCTAAAATTATATCTAGGTATGTACAAAAAATCATCCAAGAGATCTAATCATTGGGAATCCAAATGAGATACAAACAAGGATAAGGGTAATAGCATCAAATGAGCAAGCAAATTTCTCTTTGTTATCTAAGATTGAGCCAAAATATTTCAATGAGGTAAGTGAAGATGAGTTTTGGATTAAGGCAATGAATGAGGAACTAGATCAAATAGAGAAAAGTAAGACTTGGGAACTTGTCCCATAACCAAAAGGTAAGAATGTCATTGGCACTAAATGGGTATTCAAAAACAAGTTAAATGAAGATGGTCAGGTAGTTAAAAGTAAAGCAAGACTGGTATGCAAAGGTTATGCATAGGTTGAGGAAATTGATTTTGATAAGATTGTTGGCAATTTTGGGTACTTTGGGTACATTGCCTTTACTAAAATGTATAAGTTGTCATTGATGTCAAAAGGCATTTTTGTGTTGATTTCAAAAGAGTGTGATGTCAAGAATATCTTGAGAAGCTTCATTATGTTAAAGGGTTTTTATTAAAACCATGGTGTCAAGGCTAAAGGTTTTTCTTAAAACCATTTGGACTCATTAAGGGTTTTTATTAAAACCAAGCTTAACTTAATGCAAAGGTCCATGTGTATTATTAATAATTAAATTAACTCATACCTTTGTCAAAGGTCCAAGTTTAATTTATTATTAATAAAATAATAATTATTATTATTTTAATTATTATTAAAGGGTCTTTCAACCCTTAAGCATCGCCGATTTATTGCCATCGTTGGAGGAGCGCCGACGTCAATCAGTAATGGATAAATTGCTATATAAGTGGGCATGGTTTTCAAAAGTGAGTACCACCGATTATTATTTGGACATCTGCGATTTGTGGTTCTCTGTTTTTTTTTCGATTTGCGCTTGGCTTCTCGATTTGCTTTACGCCATTTCGTTCGAATTACGCTTGGCATCTACGATTTGATTTTGCACCATTTCGTTTGATCTGCGCTTGGCGTCTGTGACTTGCATTGCTCTACATCCTTCGAAAAGCGCTTGGTGTCTTCGTTTGAGCTCGCTCTGTGTTTTCGATCTCCGTCGACGTCTTTGAGATCGTGCATGTTCTGTGTCATGGAGACTACGCTTGGCAATCTCGGTTTTGAGCTTGGGCTGTATCCTTACCTTTTGGCTTGACGGCAGTGGTTTGTTTGCATGCGGTTTGTGGAAGACGTTTACGTTTTCTAGGATCTTGGCGTCAAAGAAAGATAAAAGAGAGGGCAGCGGTTTGTTATTTCGTTGGGCTCTTGTGACCCAACGACGGTGGCGTTTAAGCGAAAGCGCTAGATGGCAGAGGTGCTGAGTTCGATTCTCTTCGTTGGGGATTTCTTTTTGGTCGTGGTGTGCATAGAATGGTGGCCGTGAATGCGCGGGAGGTATAAGGTTAAGGTATCTTTTTGTTTTGACATTGATGTTTAATGTTTAATGTTTATGTGGAGTAATAAGGTGTAAAGAGGTGTTATTTTGTATGTTATTGTACTTTGGTGGTTTTTACTAAGTTGGAGAAATAAGGTGTTATATTTGGATCTTTAATATTGTGTAATATTGTATAGTTGCTAACTCTAATTGGTGGCAAATTGAGAGTTAGTGTTGTGACAAATTTTGAGTTCTCCTTCTTCATCAAAGTAAAGGTATGGGCAACTTCTTCCATGTATGTTGTTTATGGTATATTTTCTGAAATTGAGTTTGGAGTGAAAAGGTTGTCTACTAGGTATTATTGGTGTAAATCTTATTTTCTGGATATTGAAGATTGTTTATGCATTAAAGTTATTGTTGAATGTTTGGGTGAATGCATAATTCTGGTTGAGGAAGAAGAAGCATTTTTGCAATAGGGTTTATGTTAATAAGTCTTGCTACTTGCATTGAGATGATGAAACCCTAGTTGTTGGTGAAAAGAATATAAGCATCATAGTTATATGATATATTGCATGGTTGGCAATTGTTGGGTTGTGTTTTATATTCTTGAGAAAAGCTACTACATCTATCTTATTCTTTTGAGATTGAGTTTGAGTTGAGATTGATATTGGGAGTTAAGTATAGATCATATTGAGTCTCTAACAATTCTCTTTATGGTTCTATGAGATTTGAGATTTGAGATTGGGAGTTAAGTATAGAACATATTGGGTCTCTAACAATTCTCTTTATGTTTCTATGAGATTTGAGATTGGGAGTTAAGTATAGAACATATTGAGTCTCTAACAATTCTCTTTATGCTTCTATGAGGTTTATGAATCACATTGGGTCTCTAACAATTCTCTTTGTGAGTTCATGCTAAGCAAGTTTTTCTTGGTGAGCTTGCTGAGGTTTTGGACAGGTTCCAGTGGGGACTTGTGAGCAGATTTGGACAGGTTCAGGTGGGGACTTGTGAGCAGATTTGGATAGGTCCTAGCAGAGGACTTGTGAGCTGAGATTGATAGTTCTATCAGAGAACTTGAGGACAGAGGTACATTGGTTCTATCAGAGAACCTGAGGATAGATTTGGCAAGTCTTTGAGAAGGCTTGTGTGTAGAGGATTGATTTGTTCATAGAGTTGGACAGATCTGACAGACAGAGGAAGACTTGTACTAGACCGACTGACTGTGTTTGGTACAAGTAGCTGAGCTGCTGTGGACGTGATCATAGAAGGCAGAGGTCTCTTAGGCTAAGCATTGAGGACAGGAGGTCTTCGGTGGAAAGGAGTTCCACGTGCTGGCAAGAGGTAGAGGCAGTTGATCTTTTGAGGGATCATTTCCAGAGCAGAGGGGAAGGTATCTCCTTTGAGCAGAGGCTCATAAATTTAGCAGAGGGGAAGGTATCTCCTTTGAGCAGAGGCTCATAAATTCAGATCAAGGGAAGGTGTCTCCTTTGGGCCGAGGCTCATAAACATTGTAATTGGGAAGGTTTCCCAAAGAACTTTGAGATAACTTTTAGAGAAAAGTTTTGTGGACGTAGCCCAGGCCTTCTGGGTGAACCACGTTAAAATTGGTGTCACTTTGTGGATGATTTTGTGCATTGTTTTGATATTGCTTTGGGTATATTGCTTTACTATTTTGAAGTATAAAGGAAAAAGTAAAAAGAGGTCTTATACTGTTCACCCCCCCTCTCAAGTATAAGCTTGTGTTCTTCAATTGGTATCGGAGCGGGTGCCTTCGAAAAGTTTAACAACTTGAAGGAAAAGCTAGTAAAGAACACAATGGATCATTCAAGTGGCAATGCAGCACCTATTCTTGATGGGTCAGATTTTGGTCTTTGGAGTGCAAGGATGAAGGTTCATCTAATGGCACTTGGGAATGAGGTTTGGGAAGTGATTGAAGATGAGTACACTATTCCTGAACTTGGTCCTAATACTAAAGAAGAAAGGCTCCTACATCACAGCAATTCAAAAGCAATGAATGCAATTATGAAAGGCTTACAGAAAGCAGATCTCACCAAAGTGATTCACTGCAAGACAGCTAGTGAAATGTGGAATCGATTGAAGGTGGTTCATACAGGTGATACAAATGTCGGAAAGGCCAAGTTGAGACACTTCAAAGGTATGTTTGAACAACTCAAGATGAATGATGATGAAAATATTAGTGACTACATGCTTCGTATGGATGAGGTTGTTAACTCCATGAAAGACTTAGGTCTTGAGCTTGCTGAAAATGATGTTTGTGATAAGATTTTAAGATCTCTTCCTAATAGATTTAGTGAAAATATTTCTGCTATTGAGGAAGCTAAAGATTTGGATAAATTGAAAAAGGATGAGCTCCATAGTATACTTGCAGCATTTGAGTTAAGAACTCAAGTGAAGGTTGATGTCAAGAAAGAGGCAACTTTCAAGGCTACCAAGAAATCCAAAGGTAAACAACTTCAAGAGAGTGATGAGTCTTCTAGTGATGAAGAGGCATATTACAGCAAGAAAGGCAAGTTCTCTAGAAAACACAAAAATATGAAAAATGTAAGATGTTTTAATTGTGGAAAATTTGGTCATTATGCTACTGATTGTATTGTTGCCAAGGATGAAAGTGATGAAGATAAACAGGATTTGTAAGAGCAAGGATTCGAAAAGCACAAGCATCATAGGAAAAACAAAGATGAGCACAACAATCAAGGAAAGAGGTATTCTCACAAACACAAGAAGAGTTTCTACCTAGACAAAGCAAGTAAGTGTTCTAGTAGTGATAGTGAAAGTTCTTCAAGTGATAATGAAAATGAGATGTTGTTCATATCAGAAAAAGAGGAAGAACCAAAACATAGATTCATTATCATGAAATGTCTTAGATGTGGAAATTTTGGTCACCTTGAGGATGATTGCACAAATAATGATTTGATTTCTAGTATGTATGAGGATGCTTCAGAAAACTATAAGGAAGATGCATGTATGGTTTTTGAAAAGGGTAGCACCTCTAGTGATAAGAAATCCGAAAAAGGCTTTGATGATTCTAATAGCAAACATATAGAGGAAGGTGAAGTAGATCTCAAAGGTGAACTTATTAGTGCTCTTAGTGCTTTGAAAAAGGAAAGAAAGAAGAATGCTAGACTCAAGGATAAGTTAGATGAATGTTGTATGGAGAGAGATGATCTTATTGAAAATCTTGATTTCTCTATAGCTAAGACACAAGAACTCAAGGATGAGTTAGAGTCTAAGGTTCTTGAGTATAGTGAGTTAGAACAGAAAATGGCTTCTTTGAAAGAGGAAACTAAAGGGTACAAGGATAAGCTTCACGGGTTTCAAGATAGCTCCAAAAAGGTTAAGTCTCTCATCAAAGGTCAAAGAAAGACAACAGATAAAACAGGTCTTGGTTTTGTTAAGACTCACAAGGAACAAGTTGGAGAGTCTAGTAAGAGACTCCAAAAGGAAGAGAGTTCTGATGAGGAAAGTATTTCAGATCATGAGTCCTTGAATGATAGATGCACAGAAATAGAAAATAGAATTCAGAATGAGAAGAAGAAGTTTTCAGGACCCAAGAGGTCAAATAAAGGAAAGTTTCAAGGCAGATGTTTTGCTTGTCACAGGTTTGGTCACATGGCTTCACATTGCATGGCTCAAGTGAAGAAGGTAAATGACAGTTTCAGAGGTGGTAATTTCTTTCAAGGGTATTGCTACTCTTGTCAACAGTTTGGGCATAAGGCAGTTTATTGCAAGGCAAATATCAGGAACAGGTTTGATCAGAACAGGGTTGGTCAGAACAGGTTTGGTTAGAACAGGTTTGGTCAAAACAGGTTTGGTCAGAACAGGTTTGGTCAAAACTGGTGGATTCAAAGAACAGGTATGCCTAAAAGAAATAACATTGTTACTTGTTATAAGTGCAACAATGAAGGTCACACAGTCAGACAGTGTAGAGCTGAAATTCTAGAATACAGGAATAGGAACAGTGGCATGATCAGGTCCAAGGATCAAGGCATGGATAAGAACAGGGATGAGAACAAGAACAAGAACAGTAACAGGAACAAGAATATGGACAAAGAATTCAAGAGAAGGCCCGACAAGGAAGTTATAGACGCTGATGATGATCGGTGCCTAATGGGAGTTTTACTCCCACCCCAGAATTAATCACCTCATCGGGGAGGTGGGGGAGGGACTAAGCTAAGAGGTTAATTCTTAGTCCCGAGCCCCAAAGGTGGCCCTTTGCCATTGATGACAAAGGGGGAGAGATATGAGTAAGGGGGAGAGCTTCATAGTGAAGAGGAAAGCTTCAAGTCAGGGGGAGCAAAACTTCAAAGGAATATTCTCGGTTGTTAGCACAGTTGGTTTCGAGTTGGTTTCAGTTTTTGCTCTTGAGAAGTGTTGTCAATAAAGGTTTGCCATCAATGACAAAGGGGGAGATTGTTGGCAATTTTGGGTACTTTGGGTACATTGCCTTTGCTAAAATGTATAAGTTGTCATTGATGTCAAAAGGCATTTTTGTGTTGATTTCAAAAGAGTGTGATGTCAAGAATATCTTGAGAAGCTTCATTATGTTAAAGGGTTTTTATTAAAACCATGGTGTCAAGGCTAAAGGTTTTTCTTAAAACCATTTGGACTCATTAAGGGTTTTTATTAAAACCAAGCTTAACTTAATGCAAAGGTCCATGTGTATTATTAATAATTAAATTAACTCATACCTTTGTCAAAGGTCCAAGTTTAATTTATTATTAATAAAATAATAATAATTATTATTTTAATTATTATTAAAGGGTCTTTCAACCCTTAAGCGTCGCCGATTTATTGCCATCGTTGGAGGAGCGCCGACGTCAATCAGTAATGGATAAATTGCTATATAAGTGGGCATGGTTTTCAAAAGTGAGCACCACCGATTATTATTTGGACATCTGCGATTTGTGGTTCTCTATTTTTTTGATTTGCGCTTGGCTTCTCGATTTGCTTTACGCCATTTCGTTCGAATTATGCTTGGCATCTACGATTTGATTTTGCACCGTTTCGTTCGATCTGCGCTTGGCGTCTGTGACTTGCATTGCTCTACATCCTTCGAAAAGCGCTTGGTGTCTTCGTTTGAGCTCGCTCTGTGTTTTCGATCTCCGTCGACGTCTTTGAGATCGTGCATGTTCTGCGTCATGGAGACTGCGCTTGGCAATCTCGGTTTTGAGCTTGGGCTGTATCCTTACCTTTTGGCTTGATGGCAGTGGTTTGTTTGCATGCGGTTTGTGGAAGACGTTTACGTTTTCCAGGATCTTGGCATCAAAGAAAGATAAAAGAGAGGGCAGCGGTTTGTTATTTCGTTGGGCTCTTGTGACCCAACGGCGGTGGCGTTTAAGCGAAAGCGCTAGACGGCAGAGGTGCTGAGTTCGATTCTCTTCGTTGGGGATTTCTTTTTGGTCGCGGTGTGCATAGAATGGTGGCCGTGAATGCGCGGGAGGTATAAGGTTAAGGTATCTTTTTGTTTTGACATTGATGTTTAATGTTTAATGTTTATGTGGAGTAATAAGGTGTAAAGAGGTGTTATTTTGTATGTTATTGTACTTTGGTGGTTTTTACTAAGTTGGAGAAATAAGGTGTTATATTTGGATCTTTAATATTGTGTAATATTGTATAGTTGCTAACTCTAATTGGTGGCAAATTGAGAGTTAGTGTTGTGACAGATTTTGAGTTCTCCTTCTTCATCAAAGTAAAGGTATGGGCAACTTCTTCCATGTATGTTGTTTATGGTATATTTTCTGAAATTGAGTTTGGAGTGAAAAGGTTGTCTACTAGGTATTATTGGTGTAAATCTTATTTTTTGGATATTGAAGATTGTTTATGCATTAAAGTTATTGTTGAATCTTTGGGTGAATGCATAATTCTGGTTGAGGAAGAAGAAGCATTTTTGCAATAGGGTTTATGTTAATAAGTCTTGCTACTTGCATTGAGATGATGAAACCCTAGTTGTTGGTGAAAAGAATATAAGCATCATAGTTATATGATATATTGCATGGTTGGCAATTGTTGGGTTGTGTTTTATATTCTTGAGAAAAGCTACTACATCTATCTTATTCTTTTGAGATTGAGTTTGAGTTGAGATTGAGTTGAGATTGATATTGGGAGTTAAGTATAGATCATATTGAGTCTCTAACAATTCTCTTTATGTTTCTATGAGATTTGAGATTTGAGATTGGGAGTTAAGTATAGAACATATTGGGTCTCTAACAATTCTCTTTATGTTTCTATGAGATTTGAGATTGAGATTGGGAGTTAAGTATAGAACATATTGAGTCTCTAACAATTCTCTTTATGCTTCTATGAGGTTTATGAATCACATTGGGTCTCTAACAATTCTCTTTGTGAGTTCATGCTAAGCAAGTTTTTCTTGGTGAGCTTGTTGAGGTTTTGGACAGGTTCCGGTGGGGACTTGTGAGCAGATTTGGACAGGTTCAAGTGGGGACTTGTGAGCAGATTTGGACAGGTCCTAGCGAGAGGACTTGTGAGCTGAGATTGATAGTTCTATTAGAGAACTTGAGGACAGAGGTACATTGGTTCTATCAGAGAACCCGAGGATAGATTTGGCAAGTCTTTGAGAAGGCTTGTGTGTAGAGGATTGATTTGTTCATAGAGTTGGACAGATCTGACGAGATAGAGGAAGACTTGTACTAGACCGATCGACTATGTTTGGTACAGGTAGTCGAGCTGATGTGGACGTGATCATAGAAGGCGAAGGTCTCTTAGGCTAAGCATTGAGGACAGGAGGTCTTCGGTGGAAAGGAGTTCCACGTGCTGGCAAGAGGTAGAGGCAGTTGATCTTCTGAGGGATCATTTCCAGAGCAGAGGGGAAGGTATCTCCTTTGAGCAGAGGCTCATAAATTCAGCAGAGGGGAAGGTATCTCCTTTGAGCAGAGGCTCATAAATTCAGATCAGGGGAAGGTGTCTCCTTTGGGCCGAGGCTCATAAACATTGTAATTGGGAAGGTTTCCCAAAGAACTTTGAGATAACTTTTAGAGAAAATTTTTGTGGACGTAGCCCAGGCCTTCTGGGTGAACCACGTTAAAATTGGTGTCACTTTGTGGATGATTTTGTGCATTGTTTTGATATTGCTTTGGGTATATTGCTTTACTATTTTGAAGTATAAAGGAAAAAGTAAAAAGAGGTCTTATACTTTTCACCCCCCCCCTCTCAGTATAAGCTTGTGTTCTTCAGAGATATTTGCTCCAGTTGCACAACTTGAAGCTATAATAATATTATTAGCTTTCTCAAGTTTTAAAAACTTCAAAGTATATTAGATGAATGTTAAATAAGCCTTTCTAAATGGTTTTCTAGAAGAAGAGGTTTATATTGAGCAACTAGAAGTATTCATCTTAATTGATAAACCAGACTATGTATGTAGATTGAAGAAGGCACTTTATGGACTAAAACAAGCTCCTAGAGCTTGGTACTCAAGATTGGATAAGTACCTTAAGAAATAGGGTTTCAGGAAAGGAATAGTGGACAGTAACTTATACATCAAGAATGAAGGGAATGACTTACTAATTGTGGTTTTTTATGTGGATGATATTATTTTTGGAGGCAACAATGATAAGATGTGTTAGAAATTTGTAAAGAGTATGCAGAATGAATTTGAGATGTCAATGCTTGGTGAGTTGTCCTTCTTTCTAGAAATTAAGGTTTCACAATCAAAGAAAGGTGTATTTATTTCACAAACCAATTATATAAAAGAGATGTTAAAGAAATTCAAGTTAGAATATTGAAAACCAGTGAGTACCCCTGTGGGTAGAGGATGCAAGTTAAGTAAATATGATGAATATCTTGAGGTAAACCATATATTATACAAATCTATGATTGGTAGCTTACTGTATGTCAAAGCTACAAGACTAGATATAATACAGGAAGTGGGACTAGGGGCAAGGTTTCAAGAAACACCCAAAAGTGACTATGGATTTTGGGGTTTGTTACCCCAAAAGCAACAATTTCACTCTCACAGTATATACAGATGCAGATTGGGTTGGCAGCATTTATGACAAAAAAAACACTAGTGGAGGAGCATTCTTTTTAAGAGATTGTTTAGTCTCTTGATTAAGTAAGAAATAGGCATCAGTATCCTTATCCACAACAGAGGCAGAGTATATTGTAGTAGTTTCTTATTGCACACAGGTATTATGGATGAAGCAATCTTTAGAGGAATTCAAGATAAAGCATGATCACCTTATTCCCATATTGTGTGATAATACAAGTGCTATAAATATCTCAAAGAATCTGGTGACGCTTTCTAGGACCAAGCACATTCTGATCAAATATAATTTTATGAGAGAGCAGGTGACAGATAAGCAGGTCATGTTGGAATATGTTACTACAAAGGAGCAGATTGTGGATATCTTCACTAAGCCACTTTTGAAAGAGACTTTTGAGTATCTTCGAGGAAAATGGAGAGTATTTTTACTCCCAGCCCAAAATTAACCACCTAAAGGAGAGGATGTGGGGAGGGGTATGAGCTAAGAGCCTTATATTTAACCCTATAAGTGGCCTTTGCCATTGATGACAAAGGGGGAGAAATTTTAATTAGGGGGACAACATTCATTTAGGGGGAGCATATTTTGAAAAGGGAAAAAGTAATGGTTAAGGAAAAAGGGTTTCCATAGGAAAAAGGGTTGCCATCGATGAAAAAGGGGGATATTTTTGTAAATTTGAGCAAGTTTTGTTGTCATTGATGTCAAGAGGTTGATTTCCAAGTGTCGTCATCATTAATGTCATCAGGTTGTTCTTTCAAAATGTAAGAAAATGATTAAAAGAAATGAGATATAAGATTTATTTTAAATATTATATGCCTAAAGAGACCTAAAATATTAAATATCCAAGGAAGGAGAAGCAAGTTTAAAAAGAAATAATAATATTATAATATTTAATATTATAATATTTCAAGTAAAATGATGAGGTGAAGAAAATGAGGTCCAAGGAATTATTAAAAATAATATATCCTTGAAAATACCCATTGAGAAGCTCGCAAAGGATTTAATTTAATTTATTTAAATTAAAATATTTTAACCTATGGTTAAAATTTTAATTTAAATAAATAATGGGTGCCAAAGGTTTTAAGTTTAATATTTAAATTTAAATTTGAATTTCAAAATTTGAATTTGGGCTGATGTGTAAGGGCAAAGAGCAAATGTATTTATAGGGGAAATAATTTTCATTTTCCAACCCCCGATGATTTGCAATTCATATGCTATGCTAATAGAAATATCCGTGCACTTCACATTTCGAAGAAAGAAGGTTTCGTGCTTTGCAATAGGAAAACAAGGAACAATTTACAAAAATCGTGGAAGTCAAAAAGAGGTTCCACCGACATTGTTAGCGCAAGTGGCAGTTGAGGCAAAGCTAGGACATTGTGAGAGCAAGATCATGGGTTCGATTCACACGATGTGTTTTGCAAAGGGAAAATCATTTTCATTCATGCTAAGTGTGAGAAGAGACAAGGAACAAAAGGGGGTTCGTGCACTCTTTGATTTCGTATGGGCACGTAGCCCAACCAATGACCTAGCTTTGGGCTAGGGTGTTGTAAATGCGAGATCGTGTATTCGAATTTTGTCAAAAATAATTTTTGGGGTAAAATTAAAATGAAAGGTATGCATTTCACGATTTAATTTTCCAAAGGTTTTTTATATTCAAAAATCTGCATTAAAGGGTTTTGTGAGATTTAAAAGGCAATTTGTGAGTTTGTTAAGGGAGATATAAGGTATAAGAAAATTAAAATATTTTATTTTAATTTTTGGTGGTTAGAATTTATTTTATAAGGTAGGAGTGATAAGGTATGCAAGGAAAATTGTATTTTGTATTTTGAAATAAAGCTACATTGTGATAATTATTTTTGAGAGGAGAAATAAGGTGCATAAAGGAAATTATTGTGTATGTTTTGCTATAATGAAATTTTTGACTTATATTTTGAGATTTTGGAGATTATAAGGTGTACTAGAGATTTGATATTTTTGTATGGTGAAATAATTATTGGGGAGAATATTTGTGTGGATATTTTGAGATATGTTGTTGCTATCTAACCTTGAAATTGGCAAAGAGGATTTTATTGTGATTAAGACAGGTTTTGAAGACAAATCTCCATAAAAACAAAATGTATGGGCACATCTTCCTCATGAGTGAAATATTGTTGGATTGAATGTTGTGAAATGCAAAGGTGGAATGAAAAGGATTGTTTGATAAGCATTGTTGGAAATGTTTGAGTGAGTGTTCATGTGCATGATTTGTGGATGTTGAAAGAACATGAGTATCATTGTTATGTGACATTGGAATCATATTGAGTCAAGGTTTGAGTTCCATAGTGTGAGTTGTTGGAAGTATAGTGAAACACTTGGTTAAGGTTTGTAAGCAAGTTGTGTTTCATTGAGTGGATGTTTGAGTGAGGTTGATTGAGCATTATTGATTGAGATTTGGAGTGATAGTTCAAGTTTTGTAAAATAAATTATACTTTATTTCTGAATTGATTTGAAAGAGAGTTTGAAAGTGATAGAGGTTTTTGTTGTGTACAAAATATTGTGAGTGTGAAACATATTGAGTATTTGATCATAATCTATATGTTTCTGTGGCTAAGCAAGATTCTGAGTGAAACTTCTCTATGTTTTGAAGAGTTTTTCTAAAAGAGAATTAAGTTGTGTTTTATTTATAAGATCTAAATTGTTTTAATAATTTTTTGTGAAAGTTTAAGGACATATTAGAGGCAATTATTTGTGAAGACTTGAAATAAGAGTTGATTTATTTTTTCAAGCCTTGTGTTAAGGCCTTGGGAAAATCTGATTAGAGTTGGTTTGTGATTTGATCAAGATTTGCGTTAAGGTTTGAGGATAAATTTGAGGATAAATATTGGTACAAATTTATGAGTAGATTTATTCTAGAGTAGAGACAAATTTGGTGATAGATTTTGGTATAGATTTGAGATTATATTTGTGCCAGAGCAGAGACAAATTTGTGAGAATATTTGTGCAAGTTAGAGGGCAATGTTCAATACAAATTTGAGATAGATATTTTCCAAATTTTAGAATAGGCTTTGGTGGTGATAGAGTAGAGGACAACAGTATCCAGTGGATAGAGATCCATTAGCTAGGGCAAGTGATGATAGAGGTCTTCTGAGTGAGGATAGAGGTCTTCAGTGAAGAGAGACCCACAAGCCAGTGTAGTAAGAACATAAGTCTTCTAGGAAGAGCACCAGCAATAGTAGAGGGTAAATATTTATCCTGTGGATAGTGATCCATAAATCAGAGAAATGGGATTGGTGTCTCCTTTGGATAGAGGTCCATAAACACTGTAATTAAAATTTGATTTCCAAAAGAATTTATTGAGAAAATTTATAAGGAATATTTTCTGTGGAGTAGCCCACATTGGGTGAACCACGTTAAACCATGTCTCTCATGTATGTGATGTTTTATGTAATGATCGTTGTTTTAATACTAATGATGATATCATATAGATTAAAAAGCAAAAAAAAAATATCTTATACTATTCACCCCCCGTCTCAGTATAAGCACATGTTCTTCAAAAACAACTTCCAATTTTGGGAGCATCTAGCAATATGATCTATAAAAACTTGTCTTTTTATTTTTTCTAGGAAATTTGTAACATGGAAAAAACCCATTGATCAAAAAATTTTGCCCATATGGATTTGATGCTTCTTTCTACACTTTTTTCTAGCTTTTACTCCATTTCATGCTACATTCAAATTTTGGTTAAGGCAAAGGAAGTAGTGAAAATTCACTATAGATCTAGAGACTTACAAGGTCCTTCTTGTTTTTTGAAGTATAATTCAAAAATATTACCTTTATCCTAGGTTGTGGAGTCAAAACTAAAAAAAATTAAAAAGAAAACAAAAAAAAAAGGAAAAAATAAGGAACATGTTGGTCAAATATCTTCCTAATTAAAAAAAACTATGTTTGTGCGCCCTAGACATGACCAATATTGAAAGGACGAAGGAGAGATATGTCCTTCATGCCAATATCCAGAGAGGGTTGGCTCCCTTGCTAAATCATACACTGGTTTAATACTAGAGTTGTAGGAAAGAAATTGGAAATAATAGAAAGAAATGGTAAATATGGCCACATGCTAGAGTGTAGGATTTAGGGCACACTAGTAGCAAGAATTCCACCCAAGCATTGAAACAACATGTAATAAAAGGAAAAGAAAAAAATTTACTTATAAACTTGTAGAGACAACCTCCAGTATCACATTCCATGACTCACTTCCTCACCAGCAATATTTGAATTAGATGCAAAATTTAAATTTAACAGCAGATAAAGAATATGAGTGTAAGATATAAATGCATAAAGATATAAGGAAATCACACACAAGGTCACTTGCAAATTTAGAAGTCAAGTATCCTTTATTGGTGTAGATAACTTGGATAGTTTTTCTGTAGAATTTCTAATATCCTTTTACAATGAGAATTGAGTAGTATTTATAGAGGATTTCACCTCTTTCATTAAAAGCACATAGAAATAGAAAGTTTACAAATAAGGAACCATAATGAGAAAATTCCTTCTTGGAAATATTAAAAATCCATCCCCTCAAAACAGTGATCCAGATTCTAAGGAAATTCCTCTAGAAAATTTGCATCTCTAGGTGTTGGTGCATGAAAAACTGTAAGGCTTGGTCATTGATTGGATGCATTCACCATCTCGAAAATGTGCTTTTGCTTTGGAAATCATGAAAATATCCTGGCATTTTTAATATTGTTGCTCCCCCATTGCTTTGAGATCCATAACTTGGACTGTGCCTTGAACCCATCATTTAATACTCTCCATTCACTTGTTTTGGGCACTTCCTAAAAATCTATGATGATATCAACAGTGTAATTCACCCGAACTGAATAACAAGAAAACACACATTTACTCTTTCCATGACATGCATTGGTGGGGGGAGGAAACACCTTAATCAATTTAATGGATAACATATCTTCTTTGATCATGATAGCAATCATCCTTATTTTCCTGGGCGAAAATGTTTCTAACAACCACCCTGTTCTCCTCTAAATTTGTGTTCACTCCAAAAAGAGGCAAAGGGAGTCATCGTCGTCCTCTTGGGGTGAAAACGACTTTGAATTTTCAATGTCACTTTGACCTTTATAGCTTTCTACCAACTTCAACTTTCATAGTGTTTTCGCTCGCCTTCAACTCTTTATGGTACGTTCACCCCACTTCAACTCTTTATGGTACGTTCATCCCAAAGTGGGGTGAACAGAGCTTTTGCTCTAGCTTTGGGGCAAACACACCCTTTCTCAAGCTAAAATTTTCCTAATTCTATTTCAACCCAAGACCTTCATCGAACCTATTTTCATTGCGATGGGAAAACACATTTCTTAGTTTTTCAAGGACATTCAAAGCTTTTACCCCAGCTTTGGGGTGAACGCAATTCTCCCAAAACTCAACTTTGAGCACCATCGTTACTTAGGCAATTTTTGAAAATTCAAAAATTTTCTTTTCCTTTTCTCTTATTTTTCTCCAAACAGGGGTGTGTGAGGCTTTCGCCCCTCAGTTGGGTCGAACGCACTTTCATTTTTGGTGAAGCTCATTTTTTATGCAATTAACATTTTTTGCTTCATTTTAAAACTATTTCATGGGTGATTTGAACCAAAGCCATCGATCCATTATCCCAACCATTTTCCTTAGAACACCCATTATTTCCAAGCCAAAATATGCATGAAAAAAAAGAAGGAAAAAATAAAATATAATTGCAATATATCAAATCGGTCAAAATATTATATTATCAAATTAATATATTTTGTCGCATTATAATCAAAATTCTATTAAAAACTCAATATGGCATACTACCAATATTTCTAGTGGCTCATGGGGTATCTAGCTCACATGGATGTAAGAAATCCCAAGCATTTATCCATTGGGAATTATTGGATCTTAGCTGATTTTTATGGCACCTTTGATATGGATGCCTTTTTGCATGCCTCATATTCTACTTTCTCAGTGGCTTTAGCTTCAGCTACAACTCAAATTACTCTGGCCTGCTCTACTTCCTCTACTGCCTTCTCTACCATGGTGTGCTCTGTTGATACTAGTTCCTCCTTTTCCTTGAGGCTCTCGGTAGTTACCTCATAAACTGTAACTGCTTCCTCCCAAGCATGAGTGGTAAAAAAATAGGGAACACTCAATGACTCATAAACAAAGCAAATATTTTGGATATCTTCCAACATGAGGCGCTTTACTCACTAGGCTAGCTCAAATAGTGAAAGCTCCATGTGGGTGTACTTCTGCATGAGCAGTAGCACCTATGCTTCTGTAATGGGTTCCTCTTATGCATTAATATCTTAGGTATCTTCCATAAAATTCTTCCAAGCAGCGTCCAACTATTCTTTTATAAAAGGTTTACCCCATTCATTAGTAAAACCTAGAAAACCCATATCGACAAGAGCATCAAAGTGGATCATGGAGATAGTGTGCTCTCGCTCTATGGTGTTGAGGATTTTATGGCCTTCTCTCACCAGGTCCATCCTCTATAAATAACTATGAAGCATGACCTTGGCAGCTGACCAAGCGTGGTCCATATTGCTAAGGGGGTGAATGTATATGCTGGAGTTAGCCAAAGCTTGAATTTTCATAGCCATCTCCATATACGACTCCAAAATTTCCTTGATAGTATCTATCAACTACTACCCTATATGAATCTATATCCTAGCTACCCAGAGATAATGCAACACTTGTACTGCTTGTGTGGCTAGATTTTCATAGTTTTGGGCCAAATTAAAGTGCACCTCCTTGATGCTTTTTGGAGAAAAACCTGTAGCCTGTGCGGCCTTCTCTATCAGTTGATTCTATATGGCGTCTAGATGTGTTCAAAGTGTGTGCATTTCTATCCTTTTTGTATCCCTTTCTTTCAAGTTCACTCCTACCTATCAATGCAAGTGTTCATTTTCTATGGTTGTCTTCTCCTCTTGCGCTCTGCTTTTGGCCAAGGAATTTTTAAGTTTGATAATTTTATTCTCCTAATCAAAATATTTATGCTTATAATACTCGCTATGCAAGTATACCAAACTTATATCCACTTTTATGTTGCCCATATTATCCATAGAATCAATCCTAGTGAGGTCATCTATTATGATCTCACAAACATAATCACTCGACATCATTTCTCCTTGTGGCTTCACAACCAAGGGAATGATTTTAGTCATGTGAGCTTTAATGGCAATGAGATCAAAAGCAACCTTCATAAGTGGCTAAGCTAGAGCCAGAGCTTATTTTTACCTCTTGATTTTTAACCACTGTGACAAACTCAAGTGTGTCCGATTGATTTTCTCCACATCGGGTTGCTTCGATGTCACATGAATGTCCAGCAATACTTGAAGCTCCAAAAATGGTGTGAAAGGTATCAAAATTTTTGAGTAGTCAAGCTGAAAGGAAGTAAATGATATGTATGGAATGGGAGGGACCAGAATGGTGAAATGGGTAGAGGAACCGAGTTTAGCTACAGTTATGCTCACTCTGGGAGGAGCCTACATACTTATGGTCTCAGCGAAAATGGTGGTGGTAATGGAATGGGAAGGGTGTGAAAATGGATTTAGCCCTAACGCATACGAACTAAAAGAAAAGGGGGTCGAATAAAGGGGAAGAGAAGAAGGAGCAATAGTGACTTCAGGAAGGGAAGAAGAGGGAAGTAAAATGGATATGGAAGGCATACCAAAACATGGAGATAGTGACACAAAAATTTATGGAAGTGATTTGATAGTCACTACATGCTCTGAAGAAGAAGAAGAAGGAAAATAGGACATACCTTTGGGTGTAGGTGCCATATACTCTAGTGATGGAAATGATTGTGAAATAATTTCCTCCTGTTGCTTTTCCATTTCCTCCTCAATGTTCATGTTCTCCTCTACGTCCATGACCTCCACTTGAGGACTCTCTAACTGTTGGTCCTCCTCTTGTTCATGAATCACCAAAAATATTTGCACAACCATCATTAGAGCCTCTATCATCGGTGGAGAGGAAATAACAGTCATTGAAACAATCGAAACTATGAGCATTGTAGCTACCAAAACTTTAATAGTGGAGGATAACTTTGGGAAGTGGGAGTGCATCTTGGATAGTCTGCTTCTTTTGCAAAGGCATCTCCTCAATTTTTTGATTTTTTCATTGCGATATTTGTCTATACACGTACTAATGTTCTTCCTCCCCATAATCTCTTCTTCAACTATCGAACATTCTTCCTTTGCCCCACTTTTTCCACTATCAAAATGTTGGAAGCTTTAGGACAAGATCTTAGCGAAAGCAACGGGTTGATAGGAATTAACAAACTAATTGTAGGTGTTGAAAAATACCTTTTCCATATTCAACTCGTAAGGATATGTGGTCTTTCCTCGTTGAACCCATATTATCCACCAGCTCATAATTTTCTCCTCATACCATAGGGACTGATTTTTTTTTACTTGACTAAATAATCTAGGTGGAGGAATCTAATTTTTGTACTTTGTGAATTATACTCAGCCTCTAGTTTGTAGTAATCATGCCAAGGTGAGAGCATCATCATATCTTCAATGTGCCACTCCAAGTCAGACCCATCAAAGTTATTTTTCTTTTTCTCGATGTTGATCTGAGGACAACAGTGAAATGTCTTGGATTTTATTATCTTTAGGAATTTTCCCAATGGGTCATACCTCCAACATTGTGGCAGTTATATCAACCCTAGGTCCTGGAGCGTCAATGTGAGTAGTTTTTTCTACCCTGCATAGCTCACTTCTATGCTATTAAACTTAAATGACATATTGCAAGTCATATTCTTACCATGCCCTACTCCATATACATCATTCATGTAATCTGATTGGTGCACCACCTCCATAGTGAAAACATGTTCAGTGGCAAAATATGGCGGCAGGTTTGGCTTACCTATGAAACCAAAAATTCTTATGACCATGCCCTATGTAAGAATAAATATATCTCTTTTTTCTCCTTTAAATATTGCTTCTCTCATCTCCTGTGGAACTCTTTCACATGTACCACAATTAGTTCTATTGTGGATTCCAAAAACAAACTATTAAAACTGTATAATGACTCCCTATTTGATAAAGTAGAAGTCCACATGTAAACTAGAAGAAATTCATCCTTCTCATCCATTTGCCTCACTGTTATGAACAAGAAGTGTTGGTGTATGTGAAAGAATAAATACCATATAAAAAAGAAGTATGCCTGAATGGCGTATCATCCCCAGTTTGTAACCTCTCCAGCTGAAAATGCAATTTTTAAGAAATAAAATTGGCCCAATCAAAGAAAATAGGATTGGTGCCTTACCTCATGGCCGATGGAGAGTAAAAATCTACATGGAAAATACATTACGCTAGGGCTACCTGCAACTTATGAATGGTAGAATCTGTTGGTAAACTAGCAACCCATGCCAACATGGAATGGATGTCTAATATTTTAAATTTTGTGAGTGGCTTTGGTAAGTTCGAAAGCTACCCTAGTTGTGGCTCCTTAATTAACTGCATCTCCATGATCTGATGCATTTTTACAGTAGAGATGCATTCGTACTCATGCTCATTGGTATGCAACTTCTTGGTAATTACATAAGAATGAGGATTTAAACCACAATCAAATACCTCTCGCACTTCTTCTAGGATAATAGTAAAGAGTATTTCTCTATTTGTATTACTCATCATCCTAGTAACTAGATTATAAAATTAAGAAATAAGCTGCACCAGTTTCGGACATGGGTGTACGGGCATACACAGATACCAAAATAATTATGAGTTATATGGCACCGTTAATATGCTTCCTACTATCAACCCCTAATTTAATGTGAGCTCCATGTCTTACCACAATTTCTCTATGCCTTTGTGGGTAATTGCAAAGTCGTCAATTTCTGCCATTGTGTCAGCATACGGGTCTAAGTCCACATTCTCATTCCTTTGGGCTTTCTTATACTTTGACCCACCTTCTATTTTCCTCGACTTCTTAGGCTCTGATGCCTCTATCGTCTCTTTGCATTTCTTTCCCATTATATCCTTCTAAGGGTACTCTACAATTTATTTGAAATTTCTGCAATAAGAGGCTTCCAAAACTACGCAACAATAATATTTTAAAAATAAAATTGAAGATAATTCTTGGAAAGTGTGCCCTTATTATCACCTAGTTCCTTTGGAAAGCATGCCCTATAGATTAAAGTTTCCTTGGGAAAATAACCTCACAAATTGTGGACCAATAATCATTTCTACCTTTGATGATGTGGGATCTTGTTCCTTGAGATCTTCAATTCACCTTCCAACTCAAATCTAGGTGCATATTTTAAATTAAATACCTTGAGAATGCACCTCAGCTTGTATGCACACTTTTTGATATCTACCAAGCACCCATGGGTGAAATCACTCTGAAAGAGTGTTTCCAAAATCAAATGCTTCCAAAAAGCAATGGGACAAAAGCGTCTTTGAGATGCACTTGTGCTCTTTCGCTCGCTCGAAACGCATTTACCTAATTAATGGAATTCATAGTGAATGCCTTCTTTAAAACATCTTATGTTTTTCTTCTTCACCCAGTCCTGGAAAAAAGTATGATTTTCTAGAAAAACAAAATTGTTTTTAGGGTTTTTTCTCTTTTTAAATTTCTCTTTCTTTTAAGTTCGCTTGCATGCCAAGGATAGAATTACATAACTTGTGATTTTTTGTTTTTTTTCTCTTTTTATTTTTTCATTGGTGCCTTGTATTAACATTTAAATTCACTCACCAGAAAACCAAGGCGCACGTCTTCCTCATAAAAGACCTATCGCTCTATACACCTGAAGAAAACATCTTTAATTGTATTGTAATTACCTTTAATCTTGATGGCTCGCATTCTAATCGATGCATTCACCCTAACAAAATGGTCATTTGGCCCGAATGCAATTTCATCCACACATACTTTACCTCATCTTGGCACTTTGTTCGTTCACCCTCAAATGGGGCGAATGAGGTTTTTGCCCCTCCCTTGGGTGAAAGTGCCTTTATAGGTCATTACTGCCTTAGATTTAAAAATATATATATTTTTTTAAAGACGCTTTTCTTCTTAGGAATTTCGTATGACCACCCTTTTGCAATTTTTTCAACTCTTTTAACACGTTAAGGGAAAAACTGATTTTCATCATCATTTTCATCTCTTTTTTTTGTATATCTATCTTTTTATAAAACAAATAAAATGTTGAAAGGGAAATCTGTACATATTTACAAAGTTATACCTTTCTTGAAACAAATCATTGGAAATAGGCCTTCAAATGAAGGCCATTAACAGGAACCAGAGATCCCAACCATCCATATCCCGAATATGATACACATTTTCCAAATTCACTACAAATATCTAAAATGGGTCTTCCCAGATCGCATCAAACTTGTGGTGTTTTCCCATCTTGGCCTTGTTCTCATTCCATTTAAGAACTAAGTCTCCCACCTGAAACTTGCGCTTTGATATATTCTTTTTGAACCACCTCTGCATCATTTTGGTATGTTTGTTGAAATATTGATATACCTTTTCCTTGTTCTCCTCCAACTACAATAACTAATCCAACCTTCCACTCATCAAATCATACCCTTCATCTTCATCTTTGAATAACTACAATATCTGGAGCATTGAAATCTCAATATGAGAAGGCATAACCACTTCTTTTCCATACACTAAAAAATAAGAGGAGGCTTTAATAGAATTTTTCATAGATATATGGTCTGCCCATAGATCCTAGTTCAATAACAAGTGCCAACTCATTTTATTGTTACCTAGTGTCCTTTTCAAGATTCACAATAAATTCTTGTTTATAGATTCGGCCAACCCATTTCCCTATGGATAATAGTTGGATGATACTTTAAGATAAATCTCGTATTTACTGGTGAACTCAGTAATATTAGCACTAATGAATGGATTTCCATTTTTTCGTTACAATAGCATCTAGGACACCAAAACGGGTGATGAGTCCCTCCAAGAAAGAGATGATTGTAGCTTGATCCACCTTTTTTTGTAGGAATAGCCTCCATCCACTTGGTGAAATAATTAATCACCATAAAAATGCATTTGTGTTTCACATAAGAATGCAGGTCTATGACTCGAATGAATTCAATGACCCGCTACTGAAATTACACTTCCACTTTGAGTGTAAGGGTAGTGCTCCTTTCCTAGTTCTGCTGATATATCGTTTATAGTTATCACACTTTTGACTCACCTTATGAGTATCAAAAAATAAATTAGGACAAAAATATCTAGCTCGAATGATCTTCAAATCCATGGGTCTTCCTACATAATGGCCGCTAGATAAGCCAGAATGGAATTCTTTCAAGATTTTCTCCTTTTCTGATTCCTTTACGCATCTAAGGAGAACTCCAATATTTTTATGAAATATCCCGCTTGATAGTAGGACATATTTAAGCACTTGCAGCCTGAATATTCTATGTTGTGAAGCATAAAGGTGTGATGGACATCTACATGCAGTAAATAATTCAACTAGATCCTCTGTCCAGTCATGACCTATCATACATTGATTTGCACAAATGCCTTCGTCGATATCCTCATTCTGTATTGGAATCAATGATTCAGATGTTGTGCTTTTGGTTAATTCTTGGCAGAGAGCTAATCCAAAAAATAGCTTTTTTGGTCATATCTCCACATCATATTTTTGAATCCTTGAGACCCAATTGGTTCTTTTTCTACCTAGTTCCCCCTGGAGAATGAAGTTTCGGATATCTGGGTGTATAACATAAATGATTGTTTTGTTATGTGAAAAAAAGTTCCAAAACTTCTTTAGGTATTTCATAATTGTGTACATATATTTCTTGATGAAATTATACTTCTCCTGGTGTGATGCAATAACATGGATTAGAAAGGTAATCGACCTTTCATCTCCATCTTCTTACTTCTATGTGAGAACTGCTACATAAATATCTTGTTCACCTACTACATAGAGAATGAAGTCCTTAGAATAATACAGGTTGATTAATACTAGTGCTTGGATAATACTCTCCTTGATATCCTAAAAATATTATCTTTTTGCTTTGGTCCATATAAAATATGCATTCTTTTTTAAAAGCTCGATCGTAGGTTTTACTACTTGATAAAAATCAGCAACGAACTTTCGAATGAAATTTATTTAACCAAAGAAATATTGCAGGTCTTTTTGTTATCTAGAAGTGGTAGCTTCAGGAGCACCTCAGCCCTTGTGGGATCAATCACCATTTCTTCTTGTGAGATCACATGACCTAAAAATTTTCCTTCTTTGACAATGAATATAGACTTCTTCGGGTTGATGGAAATCATAAACTCCTGATATTTTTTGAACACCTACCTCAAATGAGAAAGGTGATCTTCTCTGTGATACAAAAACACAATCATATCATCAAGATAAATCACAATAACTTTATTTAGTAACTCACTGAAAGTAATTTCAATGGCTCTCTAAAAGATAGCATCGAAATTCAAAAGACCGAACAACATCCTTTGATAGGTGAATGTGCCCCACTTAGTAGTGAATGACATTTTGTGTTGATCCTCATATTTTACCCAGATTTGGTTATAACTAGAAAAACCATCTAGCAATGAGAATATTTGCGCTCCAACAACCACGTGGAGAAAATGATCAATTCGTGGTAGAGGGTAGTGATCTTTCAATGATACCTAGTACAAATTTTGGAAATCCATGCACAAATAGATATCTCCATTATTTTTTTGAACTGGCACTAGGTTTGCCACCCATGTTGAGTGCTTAATTGGATATATTATTTTTGCTTCCAACATATTTAACATTTATGCCTTCATGAGCACCTCGATATTGGTATTGATAGGTCACCGTTTCTACTGAAAAGGTTTTACCCCCTCCTACAGCTCAATGGCATGCTGGATAAATTTTTTGTTATATCCCTTCAAATCCTGATAGCTCCATGCAAAAATGTTAGGGAACTCATAACACAAGATTTTTATATCATCTAACTCTATTGAAGAACAGTCGGTTTCAATTTTAATTATCTTCTCAAGATCCAATTGCAACTGCTTATATTCATTCGCATCTACCTTGATTTTATGCTTCTCAGCCCTATAATTTTGGTCAAATAGACTTTCCAGCAAAATAAGTCCCCTGGGAATATGGTTATTCTTCAGCTGAATCATCCCCTCCATCTCCTCTTTGAAAAGTACTCTACCATTCATGCTTGTAGATTCCTTAATCATAAAATTAACTATTTGCTCATCATTGTTTAACACTTACTAGTAGAGGTTCTTATCAAGGACTGAGGGTCTATAGATTATCTTGACAGTATTGGGTTTCTTGACCACTTGTTCCACGAGAGAGTAATTCGCACCAAGAGGCTAAAATATCATTATGCTTGTTCTAATCCTATGAAATTTCTTGAAAATTCAAAGCTATAAAGGACTCAAACAAATCCCATAGTCTGTTAAGATAAGCTTTCAAGTAATGTTGCTACACACATTTTTGTGTGGTCTGGTTGACAATGATCTCAGAGTCTCCAAAAATTTATAGTTGTTTTATGCCCAACTTCTCAACCTTTTTCAATCCAAGATACAATGCTTTGTATTCGGCTGCATTATTTGTGCAATTTCAAGTTAGTCTATATGAATATGTATTTTTTAACCATGTAGGAGAAACAAGAATGATACTAGCCCCTGCACCATTTTTACACCTGGCACCATCAAAGTACAACTTCCATAGTTGATCTGCAATAGGTTCTAGGGACTCAAGGACCTTTTCTTCAATTTTTTCAGGCTTGGTTATATAATAACAACCAATGTCCATTTTTACCATCACATTAAAATCTATAAGTGATAATTCATCTTCAAGGTGAATTTCAGCAAGTGCTTCTTCCATTAGGTTGACTTCTTCTAACTCTTCAGTCATCATGTTGACTGTACTTGGAGGTTTTTATTCTTCTTCCAAATTTTTGATATGAAAATTTGATGACTTTTCATTATAAATACAAATTATATTTCCTTTGAATGGAATATCCAAATGTGAATAGTCCAATAAAAGGTATCCTCTTAGTTTCATTGTGAACTCCCTTGAGAGACACATGCTGAAATATGGTTCCAAGTCAACCACCACTACTTATTGGATAATAGTGATTTATGGCATGCTATGTAGAACGATGGGGATATCTTTGATTACTCCTACTATTTTGACTGGAATTCCATCCAGATACAATACTCCTAGGCTACTTCTCGTATATTCCATCCCCATTACTTTACATACTGCCTTAGACATGATAGTAGTTGCACCAAAATTGATCATACAATTGTGCACAATCCACCCCTCCATTATGAGTGAAAAATAGAATGGGGGTGGCCTATTATTTCTAGTGGTAGAGGTCAACAACGTTTGAGCCAACACTATCTGAGAATGACTTTTATTTTGTTCTTTTGCAGTCTTAAGATACTCTTGCAATAGGTCGAATTGCCCAGGCAACTGCAATGCATCATATAAACTTACCTTTGCTAGAATCTTCTTCACTTCTTCCACAATGTTATAATTAGACCCCTTAGGAGCCTTTTCTTCTACCCCCCACTCATGTTTATCCTGGTATTTCTGAGTAGCTTCCACATTTTTTTGCCTAGTCAATGACGGGTAGCAAAGGCATTCTTTGGCCTATTCTTTTACCTCATTCTATTCTAGAGTAGTTGCAAGTTGCGTGGTTGGCATCTTCATTTTTGCTTGAGCCTGTTTGGGTAATAAATATTTCAATAAGATAGGATCATTTTGCTTTGTCATAGCATTAGGCACTTTTTTTGGTGGCTTCATTTTCTCATTTTGTGTCTTTTATTTTGTAGGAACCTTCAAAGGCTCTAAGTCCATTGGATCTACCATCATCAGCTTCTTTCTAAATCTTGTAAGAACTAAGACTTGCTCCAAAGAGGGTACCATAAAATTATGATCAACCTCCATTATCATATTGAATTTTCCATCAACAAAAAATTTGGCTAGCATTTGTACATAGTTCAAATGAACCATGCATGTATCTTCTCCATGAGGATCATTACAAGTAGAGCACCAATACACCTTTTTAGATGTGCTAGCTTCTTCATTCGCTAGCACTATCATGTTACTTTTAGGGCCCTTGCTAGTGGTTGCCTACTTTAAGGTAATAGGTGGTGTTTGAAATCTCCTTGATCAAAAATCAGCCTTAGCTTGCTTCTTACTTACTACTGTAAGCTCGTTTGACATTGTCCTTATGGCTGAATTAGCCAACTTCACCTCTTGTAACAACACCATGTAAGGATTAGGATTTGAGGGTGCAGGAGGTTTTGGTAAAGGTAGAGGTTTTTATGGGAATGGTAGTGGAACCGGTGGCTCTGGCAATGCTTGGAAAGGAACAGGTGCTGGAAATTATGGCATTGTCAGAGTGGATAACTATAGAAAATTTGAAGCAGGAAGTTATGGGATAAGAATCAGAGTGACTTGAGGTGGACCTAAGCTCCATGAGGAAACTAGGTACATAGAAGGCATGGGCTGCAAAAATGTACTTGAATACAAATGTTGTGGAAGGTCAAGAAGGATAGGCATGGTCATTTTTGGGGAAGCTTACCTATGGTGATCAAATATAATTCAACATTCTGCGCCTATGTATATAGTTCTGGAAATGTATTCACATTGTTTTTCAAAAAAACCATGCCAATATTAGAGTTGAATGCTCTGAGATAGTAGAATACAACTTATTCATGCGTGGGATGAAGACCATCAGGAACCCTTTGCCAACTTTGAGTGAACTTGACATTGAAATCAACTATCTCCTCCTACGGATGCCTTTGAATCATTGTAAACTGATGCAACAAGGATAATGGATCGCCTTTTTCATGAAAACTCTTAATAAATAGTTCTGCCAACTGATACCATGTGGTGATAGTGCTAGGCTGCAACGATCAGTACCAATACAACAACTTTCCTCTCAGAGATAACACCAACAATATTACCATAATATATTCATATGCTATACCATGGATCATAACCAAAGAAGCCACATCTTGAATATTCTCATATGCAGTTTTACCAATACCATCACAAGTTAGCAAAGCCTTCAAAGTTTCTTAAGGCACTGGGTTTTTACCTAAGCTATTCTATGCTAGGAATTGCCTTAGAGATTTTTGATTCTATGGTGATGGGTTATGAGCCATGTGAACTGGTGTGTATGGTTGAGCTTGGGGAACACTAGCAGTAGTACTAAATGGGCTTGTAGGAGTGGAAAACACACCAGCTAATCATGAGGATGTTGTGGATGATGTATGAGATGTATGAGGTAATGATGACGTACGACATAAAGTAACTAGTTGAGGATGCTCTCCTAACCTTTGGGTATCAAGTTCATAGAACTCAATGGTATTTTTGGGATTTTTGGCCTTCGATATTGTAATCATGAAGCACAGCTTTTGTTGCCCTCACATTTGGAGGTTTCTAGGTACAATCGAGTTGCCATATGTTCTTATTATACAACATAAAGGTGAACATAAAACCTTAATACTATTGAAGGTGGAACTTTTTGGTGTCCCACTGGGTGTGCCAAAATTTTTTGGTAAAATATCTGTCTAATTAACAAAAACTATGTTTGTACACCCTAGACATGACCAAAATTGAAAGGACAAAGGAGAGAGATGTCCTTCGTGCCAATCTCCGGAGAGGGCTGGCTCCCTTGCTAAATCCTACACTGGTTTAAGACTAGAGTTTCAAGAAAGAAATTGGAAATAACAAAAAGAAATGGGAAATATGGCCACAAGCCAGAGTGTAGGATTTGGGGTAGACTAGTAGCAAGAATTCCACCCAAGCATTGAAATAGCATGTAATAAAAGGAAAGTAGTAGAATTTACTTATAAACTTGCAAAGACAACCTCTAGGATCACATTCTAGGACTCACTCACTCACCAACAATATTCGAATCTAGATGCAAAATTTAAATTTAATAGCAAATAAAGAATATGAGCATAATATAGAAATGCATAAATACAGAAGGAAATCACACACATGATCACTTGTAAATTTAGAAGTGAAGTATCCTCTATTGATGCAAAGAACTTGGATATTTTTTCTACAGAATTTCTAACCTCCTTTTACAATGAGAATTGAGTAGTATTTATAGAGAATTTTACCTCTTTCATTAAATGCACATGGAGATAAAATGTTTACAAATCAGGAACCATAATGATAAAATTTCTTCTTTTAAATATTAAAAATCCATCCCTTCAAAATAGCGATCCATATTCTAAGTAAAATCCTCCAAAAAATCCACATTTCTGGGTGTCGATGCACAAAAAACTATAAGGCTTGGTCATTGATTGGATGCATTCGCCATCTCAAAAATGTGCTTCTGCTTTAGAAATCATGAAAATAGCCTAGAATTTTTAATATTGCTTCTCCCCCTTTGCTTCGAGATCCACAACTTGGACTACACCTTACCCCCATCATTTAATACTCTCCATTCACCTGCTTTGGGCGCTTCCTGAAAACCTGTGATGACATCAACAGTGCAATTCACCCGAACTGAATAACAAGCGAACACACATTTACTCTTTCCATGACATGCATTGGTGGGGGGGAATGCCTTAATCAATTTAATGGATCACATATCTTCCTTGATCATGAAAGAAACCATCCTTATTTTCTTGGATGAAAACATTTCTAACAGCCACCCTGTTCTCCTCTAAATTTGCGTTCACCCCTAAAAGAGGCGAAGGGAGCCATCGCCTTCCTTTTGGGGTGAATGCAACTTTGAATTTTCAACATCACTTTGACCTTTATATATTTCGCCCAACTTCAACTTCCATAGCATGTTTTCCCGACTTAAACTCTTTACGGTACATTTGCCCCACTTCAAATATTTATGGTACGTTCGCCCCAAAGTGAGGTGAATGGAGCTTTCGCCCCAACTTTGGGGTGAACGCACCCTTTTTCAAGCCAAAATTTTCCTAAGTCTATTTCAACCCAAGACTTTCATCGAACCTATTTTCGTCATGACGGGCGGGTGCATTTCTTAGTTTTTCAAGGACGTTCGCCCCAAAGTGGGGTGAACGAAGCTTTCGCCCCAACTTTGGGGTGAACGTGATTCTCCCAAAACTCAACTTTGGGCATCGTTGTTACTTAGGCAATTTTGAAACTTCATCATTTTTCATTTCCTTTTCTCTTCTTTCACTCCAACAAGGGGCACGTGAGGCTTTCGCCCCTCAGTTGGGGTGAACGCACTTTCATTTTCAGCGAAGCTCCTTTTTTATGCACTTAACATTTTTTGCTTCATTTTAAAACCATTTTTGCGGGTGATTTGAACCAAAGCCATTGATCCATTCTCCCAAAAATTTTACTTAGAACACCCATTATTTCCAAGCCAAAATATGCATGAAAACAAAGAAGGAAAAATAAAACATAACTGCAATATATCAAATCGGTCAAAATATTATATTATCAAATTAATATATTTTGCCGCATTACAATCAAAATTCTATCAAAAACTCAATGTGGCATACTACCAATAGAACATTACAAAGGTGAAAGCTTATATAGTGCTTACTTAATCTCTAGTCACTCCTAATTTGAAGGGCATAATATTAATTTGAAGTTCTTGTAGACTACTTCAAGGTAAAATTGGTTATTTTGAGAGAAATTCCTTGTGTAGTTGGTGATCTCATATGCTTGGATCGTTAACATAGCTAAAGTTTTGATTGTGAAAGCAATATTTGATTTAGGAAGATCTAACCATGGTTCAAAAGGAGAGGTATATTCTATATATAGACTTAGCAGATACATGTATTCTTATTTTGAGGTAAGTCTATTATAGTGATTTCTTCATTACATGTGAAGTTTCTTGCCTTAGGATGTTTTGGAGGGAAAGTATAATGATGGGATGTGTGGCCCAAATTTCTAAAATGGTAGAAATAAAAAAAGCACTAAGGGTTACAAGAGAGAAAAGACACCTTTGATGATCAAAATTTTTTAAGTTTTGAAGAAGAAGAAAGAAAACTTTTGAAATACAAATCATGTGAGACAAAATAATATTGAAAGGTGAAATAATAAAAAGTTTTCATGGAAGGATAGAGGAATATACTTTCATGAAGTATTTTTGACAAATATGAACCCAATGTAAATTTTTTATGAAAAGAAGGAAACTTTTGAAAAACATCACCATATAAACAAAATTAAGAGTGCTCTAGGAATTAAAGCATGCACAAGCCCCTAGAAAGGGTAGATGTGCAAGAATGAGACATGATTAGGGGACGGTAAGGATTACCTATTCATATTATTTCAACTCAAAAATCCAATAAAAGTAGGTATTCTAGCCCCCAGAAGGGTAGATGAGCAAGAATGATACATGATTAGGGGAGGTTAAGGATTACTTATTCATGTCATTTCAATTCAACAATCCAATAAAAGTAGGTGGTCTATTGAATACAAAGGTATGGCATCTGCAATAATGACAATTCTAAAACTAGCAAGAGTAATGGCAGAAGGTGCTTTCATTCAATTTTTAGAATCCCTAGAACAAGTAGTTGAGATTTTCATATTACCCTAAAAATTTTGGAGGTAAATTATCCCTAATTTTAAATCTATATATAGTAGATTTCTTTGCATTATAAAGGATTGGCAAGTTGTATAACTTTCCCTTCATTTTATTCTATATAGAAGTAATTAGATTCTTGAGGGGTCTTGTAGGCATGTCTTTGATCCCTCGATTCTAGAATAACTTGTAATATTTTATATTCAAATAACTCATTCGGAACCTGCTCTAGCACCATCTGCATCAAATAACTCTTGGATAATTTATAATGAGCTTTATTTTAGTTTTACCATCTACAACATCTCTAGTAATGTAAAAAAGGGTGGAAAATTTACTATGCTTGGATTATTAACGCTTGGATAGAAGGATGGTACAACTAAAAGGATGCTCATTCTAAATATTGGGGATCATTAAAATCCTTTTTCTTTCTTTACAAACATGTTCAAATCTAATAGTAATTTAGGATATAGTAGTACTTTATCTTCTTGTACCATTCAGTATTCATTTATTAGGGGATTTTACTACTAGGATTGAATAATATCTCCATATGAACGAGTCAAATAATGATCTTGGAGGCTAAAAATAATACTAATATCACAATTACAATGTATCCTCTTTACACACACTATATTGAATACTTGTTGTAGCATGTGTGGTAGTATTCCTAGGAGGGGTGTGGTGATGTTAGATTTAAGTCTAAATATTTACTATCAATATGCAATTATAACAACCATATGATTGTACGATACAAATCATAAAAATACTCACAACATAAAATATGTTTTACAATCACAATGTGTATAATGTACAATTGTACAGTTACAAATGTATAATGTCACCTAACTATATGGTTACCCAAATGTTCATTCTAGAAAAATTATTTAGTTGGAAATTCATTAATCTTGTCAATCATTCAACTACAATCATTCAATTGGAAACTATTCTACACAACCAAAGCATTCCATATATGAATTCATGTAATACTAGGGAATAAATAGTTAATTGTATGGTTCCAAAGCCAATAATATAGTTCATAAACCCTCAATACAACCCTACAAATTTAATGAACGTCTATACAATAATCAACTTAATTCATTATTTCATATATGCAAGTATCAAATACATGAAGGTTTTTGTCACATCATCATAAATATGATTCAAACTTTGACATTATTATATTATACATTTATTGCAATAACTTATCTCAGCATGTACGATTTTTATGTTAAATAATTATGCCATGAATCCTATTCTAACAATGTATGCAATATCAATATAATCTACAAATAACATTACTGTTAGGAAAGCACTCCATTATCCATACATGCACACATGGTTTTTGTTCATGGTACATTTAGCATTGATTATGGCTATTGCACACAACAATGACACATTATAAGTAATGCACATATCTTATATACTCAATTTTATTAGAGCAATTACTCATGTGGAGCATTATTCCTACAATGCTTCCATACATAGACCATCAATAGCTACCCCATGAACAACCATATGAACTCCAAAAAAAATAAATAGGGGGTCTTATAATGTATTCTTAGGTCATTCCTAAGAAGAACATGAGACAACACATTATTTACAACTGCCACCCTATAACTATCATTTCCTAATGTTTATTTAATTTCTCTAAAGTCCAATTTGATTTTTATCAAATTACATATCATGTACATTTCACCTAATTTTTTTGAATTTCAATTTATATTCCATCCAAAGTCTTATGTATATTTTAATAAAAATTATACAAAAATTTCCATTTATGCATTTTACTACTTCTTTTTCTAGGAGGTGGGTTTGCTGCGTAAATCTACCCTCCCTTTAAATTAGTCAGAATTCTCGTCAACACTTACTACTTGCCCTTGGATGGCTGCTCCAATTTTTTCTTGGCTAGGAGATCTAAAATTTGAACCTGGAGGATTGCTCAATCATTCTATAAATTGGCAACATAGTTATTAAGTTCTAGGCCCTTAAGTCCATATTTATTTTCCTTCTCTTTAGCTTTGGCTAAGGCCTGCAAGAACTCCTCTTATTTTTATTTTCCTTTGCATAAATTTTCTATCAAGGTTGTCTATGTTCTTGTGGTGATGTCTAGTTCTTTATTCTTGTCTGCAATCACTTGGTCTCACTACTAGAGTTCTATTTGATGAGTCGGTTGTTTTTCTTTGAGCTGAACTATGGCCTTATATTGAAAAATCTTCTTATTATATCTATTCATATCCTTTGTCATCTCCATTATCTTTTGGTCCTTTAGCTACAATTTTCCTTCATTCATCTTTAGCTAGTATTCCTATTTCTTTAATTATTCATTCTTAGTTGTCAGTTGCTCCTAATTTTTAAGTTATTGAATGCTCAATTTCAACTACTCCTCTTGTTATTTCAAATTTTCAACATATTTTTTTAACAACTCCTCTTGCTCCTATAGTTATTTTCTTTGATCTTCGACCTGCTACTTTGTAATTTGACATTGTTCCTCCTAAGTTTTTAGATTTTCTTCAAAGGTATGTTTCATACTATTCATTTCAATTTTTGTATCTTTTGTTGAGCAAGGTGCAGCAACAGTATTGTCATTGTTGTAAACACAGTCAGATAGATCTGTTGTTTTAGTGGACAGGAAGTTCAAAAGCTATTCATATGCAAAAGATAGGAGTTCAAAGGTTATTCAGAGTATGGACAGTGAGTTTCCAAGAAGACCGAAGTGGCCCATTTGCAAAAGATCAAAGAAAAATACAAGTAAGAAAAGTGTCACGATATCGCGACATATACAGCAGGCAAGAAAAATTGTCGTGATTTCGTGACATGTTGGAAGAGAGAGAAAAAGCTGGAAAAACTATCGTGATTTCGCGACATGTTGGAAGAGAGAGAAGAAGCAGGAAAAACTGTCACGATTTTGTGACATGTTGGAAGAGAGAGAAGAAGAAGGAAAAACTGTCGCGATTTCACGACATGTTGGAAGAGAAAAAGGCAAGTGGAAAAACTGTCACGATTTCGCGACATGTTGGAAGAAAGAGAAGAAGTAGGAAAAACTGTCACGATTTCGCGACATGTTGGTAGAGAAAAAAGCAAGTGGAAAAACTGTCACAATTTAGCGACATGTTGGCAAAGAAAAAGGCAAGTGGAAAAATTGTCACGATTTTGCGACATGTTGGAAGAGAAAAATGGAAATGGAAAAATTGTCACGATTTTGCGACATGTTGGCAGAGAAAAAGGCAAGTGGAAAAACTGTCATGATTTCGTGACATGTTGGAAGAGAAAAAGGCAAGTGGAAAAAATGTCACGATTTCACGACATGTTGGCAGAGAAAAAGGCAAGTGGAAAAACTGTCGTGATTTCGCGACATGTTGGAAGAAAAAGAGAAAGCAGGAAGAAGTGTCACGATTTCGCGACAAGTTCGAAGAAAGAGAGTAAGTTGGAAAAGTGTCACGATTTCGCAACATGTCGCATTTTTGCGACTAAAATAGGAGAGAGAAAGTAAGTTTGAAAAGTGTCACGATTTCGTGACATGTCGCATTTTTGCGACTAAAATAGGAGAGAGAAAGTTTGTTGGAAAAGTGTCATGATTTTGCGACATGTCGCATTTTTGTGACTCGAAAAGCGTAGGAAGGAAGAGAAATAAAAAGTGTCACGATTTCATGACATGTCGCATTTTTGTGACTAAAAAAGCGCAGGAAGGAAGAGAAAGAAAAAGTGTCACGATTTTGTGACATGTCGCATTTTCACGACTCGGAAAGCACAAGAAGGAAGAGAAAGAAAAAGTGTCACGATTTCATGACATGTCACATTTTTGCGACTTGAAAAGCACAGGAAGGAAGAGAAAGAAAAAGTGTCACGATTTCGCGACATGTCACATTTTCACGACAAAAGAAAGAGAGGAAGCGTACGGAAGTAGAACTGTCATGATTTCGCGACAAAAGCAGAGAAGAAGACTTCGAAGGCAGAAGTGTCACGATTTCACGACAAAAGTAGAGAAGAAGACTTCGAAGGCAGAAGTGTCATGATTTCATGACAAAAACAAAGAAGCTAAGTATGAAAGTAGAAGTTTCATGATTTCACAAAAAAAGTAGAGAAGAAGAATTCGAAGGCAGAACTATCGTGACATCGTGACAAAAGCAAAGATGAAGTATACAGAGGCGAAAGTGTCGCAATATCGTGACATGTTGCATTTTCATGGTCCAAAGCAAAGAGAAAGAGGAGAGAGAAAATAATGTCGTGATTTCGTGACATGTTGTATTTTCACGAGTCAAAGCTAAGAGAAAGAGCAAGGATAAAAAGTGTCGTGATATCGCAACATGTTGTTTTCTCATGGTTAAGTTGAAGTCGGTGAAGACCGATGAACAGCCGACTAAAATTAGGGTTTACAGATGTCATGAAAACTAACTAAGATGAGGATTTACAGTCGACTCTCAAACATTATGTTATAAAAGGAGGGTTGTTTGAAGATTTGTGTTGTGGTTGATGTGCGTGAAGTTTGATCAGAGTGCGTAGAGAGCAAGTCGTGTCGAATCAAGCTAAGTGTAGAATTCGCTAATAGAGTAGAGTGCGCGAAAGGGAGAAGACGATCATGAAGGTTGACTATAGATCACATAAGTGTGCAAAGTGATTACACAGAGAAAGAAAAAGGTACAGTGTAGCTGTAGATCGTAGAAGTGTGTGAAGTGTCTATTCTATGAACAGTGAAAGAGATTGGATAAGCTATAGACCAGTCAGGGTCTTGTAAAAGCAAAGGTATTTTTTTGGTAAACTTCTAGATTCAATTGAAGTCCAAGTTGCAGCTTGGCATCAGGGGTTGGTGCTCCTTTCTGTTGGTGCAGATAAATAAGGGGTTGGTGCTCCTTCCAGTGGGTGCTGGTAAATTGATTGTAAAGTTGGTGTTTTTCAAAGGTTGGATTTGGATGGTAGTCCAAGCAGTCATTTTTTAGGAGTAGCCACATTGGTGAACCTCGTTAAATCTTGTGTTGTGTGATGTTCTCTTGTGATACTTGCTCTATCTGGTTTTAATGTTTTTCTATTTTAAGAGCTGTGTGTTTAAGTTTAAAGAGCTACACTGATTCACCCCCCCTCTTAGTGGCATTTTGAGACTAACATCTTTCTATTTAGATTTTACCTCTTTCTAAATACTTTCCAAATCATCCTCCATTGCATCCATTTACTTGCATTCCACTTTTGCTTCTCCTTGCTATGTTTCTTTAGATTGATGAAGTTACTTTAACCCCAAGGTAAGCCATTCTATCCAATGTATTAGGATATTATAATTTTGGAACATGAATACTAGTTCTAGTGGTGCTACCCAATATTCCATCATTGTTGTGTCTACTGGACCTCTTTGTGATATATCTAATTCTAGATATAGACTTAGAGGCACTTTGTAATTAGTTCTTATTCCCTCCAATTTTATCAATTTCTAACATATTTTTTACCTCTCCAATAGGTAACTACCAAGGGTATTGTGCATACATTTTTATTAGTTTTCTCATTTTATCTTCATTGCACGCCCAATTTATCACTTTTTTCATATCACTAAATGTTTGTTCATTCCATCATCTCAACTAGCCAATACAACCTATCCAAAATTACAACCATATATTTACAAACATTTTGGATATCTACTTAAAGAAATGGTCCACCCATTCATTTGTTTCTTCTCCTTCCCATCGAAGATTCCAAATGTAGGTACTTCAATAAAAAATATGTTCATAATCCATGATCTTGTCCATGTGTTTGGTCCTCATCCTCAACTTCCTCCTATTGGGAATGTCTTTCAATGTCTTTTACTAGCCTAATTTTAGTTTCCTCTTGTAGAGTGATTTGTGCTATAGTTAATTCTTGTTGCTTTTCCTATTTTGTATTGATCTCCTCTATATTTACTAGTTTTATAGCCATATCATGTTATATTTTTTTTTGAATCTATTCTTCTTCACCTTGCACCTAAACTTCTACTAGATTATGTTGTTCTTTAGTTTACTCTTGTGGTGCTAGTATTGGATCAGGTCATTCTCCTTCATTTGTCCTTTCCTCTTCAACTAGTTTATGGCTATTTCCATATCTTATAACAATTCAAAATTATTTCTCTTTCTTTTTATCCTTAGGTAGTATAACTTCTAGTTCCTTTTATTTTATCCTTAATGATATTGCCACTTTCTCTAGCCATTATTTGTCTTCATATAGCAATTCAAACTCACTTACATAAATCAATGTAGGTGATCCCACTACTTATCTTGGATGGTTTTCTTCTATTGGTATATTAATTTCAATTAAATTTAGTTCATCTAAGCCTAATTGCACCTCCTTGTTTGGATTGGTGATCACTATTTGTTGTTGCTCACTCTATACTGGAAGCTTCTTCTATGAACTTTTTTCCTACTCTCATTTTCATCTCATCCTTACAAGACTTGGTGCATTTTCTTCTTCTTTCTTATTATTTTGAGGTATTGGCTACTCATACAACAAATATTCAAATGTGGTGTCCTCTTGTTCAATATCCAATTCCAACTTCCTTCTCCTTTTTCTTCAATTATGAATTTCTTCTTTGAAAATTTCACTCTTGTCCATGTGACCAAGAGATAGTTAGGCTTAATCAAATGAATAATTGCATTAACATAATCTTAGGAATAAAGCCTTAATTAAATAGATTACAAAATAGAGAAATAAACTAATCTTTCTATAACCACGCTAACGTAGGTAGAGTGTTAGGTTTAGAACTCTTAACCTAGGATATTTAGGATTTATCATTAGATATTTAAGACAATAAATATCTACATGGTAGAAAGTAGAAAGTAGAAAAGTAAATGTAATAATCTACCTATGTAGTATATAATGCAATATACTACCTATTTTACCCTAACATCCCTCCTTTATTACATTACTTTGATATACAAAGTTTACTTCGGAACAACTCAAATTTGACACGTCCAAGTGCATTGGTGAAGATGTCAGCAACTTGTTCATCGATGGGAATGTATTGGAGCTTGATTATGTGTTTAGGAACTTCATCATGAATGAAATGACAATTTGTGTCAATATGCTTTGTGCGTTCATGATGGACTAGATTCTTGACCAAGTTCAAAACACCTAAGTTGTCGCAAAACATGTGAATAGGAAATTTCTTTGGTAGGCCCATGATAGCCAAGATAAGACTTAACCATATCGCTTCACACATAGCTCCATGTGCATCATGATATTCTACCTCAATTGAAGATAAAGCAACCACCTATTGCTTTTTACTATGCCATGAGACAGGTCCAGATCCAAGATGAAATACATATCCTGATATTGATTTTTTGTCATCTAGGAATTTAGCATAGTCAGAGTCAGTATAACTTTATAATAAGAATGAGTTATTCTTCTTACACTCTAGACCATAATATACACTACCTTGAATGTAGTGAAGAACCCTCTTAGCTTCTTTCCAGTGAGAGAATTTTGGTTCCTGCATGAACCGAGAAAGATATTTTATAGCATAAGTAATGTCTGGTCTAGTGTTGGTCAGATAGATGAGGCTTCCAATCATCTATCGATATAGCGTGCCATCTACCATTGGTGAGTCATCATACCATGATAACTGAATCCCTACAATCAGTCATACGATATTTTTATACTAAAGTCTTGGTATACTTTTTCTGAGTCACCCTAAGATGATTCTTCTTCCGTTCTATTTCAAGGCCAAGACAGTAGTGGAGAACTCCTAGATCTGTCATATCAAATGACTCTTTCAAGTCATTTTTCATGGCTTTAATCAATTTCTCTGAATTGCCAGTGATGATCAGATCATCTACATATAACACAAGAATCACTATTTCAAGACCTATTTTCTTGATATAGATATTTGTGTCAGATGGAATTCTCTTAAATCCATGCTACAGTAGGTGACTATCCATTTTTATGTACCATGCTCTTGGGGCTTGTTTTATCCTGTATAATGATTTGACCAACATGCAAACTTGTTGCTCATGGCCTTCCTCAGCAAATACAGGAGGTTAAGTCATGTACACTTCTTCTTTTAAGTCATCATTTAGAAAGGTTTTTTTTACATCCATATGATGTAATTTCCATCCAAACTGTGTTGCCATAGCACAAAGAACTCGAATGGTGGTCATCCTTGCTGTAGGAGAAAAATTTTCCTCATAGTCAAGGCCTTCCTTTTGAGAATAGCCCTTCACCACAAGACAGGCCTTATGCTTTTCTATGGTACCATCTACCTTATATATGACTTTGTAAACCCATTTGCAACCTATGGGTTTATTTCCTTTAGGTAAATCTACCATCTTCCATGTTTTATTCTTGATTAGGGAGTTATGTTCTGCATCCATAACTGCCTTCCACTAAGGCAGTCTAAGTGTTTCATCAACTGTAGAAGGTTCATTTTCATCAAATGATGATAAGTAAATCCTCTTCTCATCTATTTCCATATCATATTCCCTTGCTAAGTCTCTATCAACAGAAAGGTCTTGAAAATCTACACAAAGATCATCAATTGAAGTGGATGCTCCAGTATTTTCTTATTGAGTCATGCTTCATATCTTTGGATGATTGAGAGTAAGATCAGGTGGGGAAGTGAGTTTAAAATCTTTCATTGTGCTCGTATACTATTTGGGAGGATTTTTTTGTTGTGGAGAAGGAAGTGGTTGTTGCTTCTCATCATCTAGGTATAATGATGTAGTGTTGGGTGTGAAAGCTTCATCAAACACTACATCTCGGTTGACATGTATTTTCTTGGTAAATGGGTCTATCAATCGATAGCCTTTTGAAAATTCATCATATCCAAAAAAAACACATGGTAGGTACTTCTCATCTAATTTATTTCTTTTCTTCTTGGTTATATGCATAAAATCCTTACACCCAAACACCTGTAGATGAGAATGGAGGGTTTCCTTCCATTCCATGCTTATTGAGGAGTCATACCTTCAAGATCCCTTGTGGATGCTCTATTTAGAAGATATATTGCAGTTTGAACAGCTTCAGCCTAGTAAATTTGCTCAATATTCGCTCCCTTAAGCATACATCGAACCATTTCCATAATGGACCGATTTCTTCTCTGAGCAACTCCATTTGACTAAGGATAATAGGTTGTGGTTAACTGTATTTTTATCCCATGAGTCTATAAAAATGAGGAAAATTCCTTTGATGTGTATTCCCCCCTCGATCTAAATGGAGGGTCTTGATGAAGCATCCTGATTCTTTCTCAACAAGATTTTTGAATTGTTGAAAATAGGTAAATACTTCAAACTTCAATTGCAAGAAGAAGACCCACATCTTGTGTGAGTGATCGTCGACAAACAATTGAAAATACCTTTTTCCTCAACAACTAGTAGACATGGGACCACACATATTTGTGTGAACCAACTCCAAAGGTACCTTAGGTCGAAAGGAGTTAGGTTCAAAGGGAACTCTATGTTGCTTGCCTGACAAGCAATCTGAGCGTACAGGCAAAGTAGATGAAAGAATAGGCAATCCTTTCACCATTTGATATTTACTGAGTTCTAGTAAATATCCTAAACTTAAATGCCCAAATATCTTATGCCATAGAGATGTGGCCTCTTTTGTGGTTACTGCCATTGTAGTATGTGTTGAGGTAATTGCACCTAATACAAACAAACCATATTTATATGAACCTATTGCTATATGTTTTCATTTCTTGGTGATAAAGAAACGTTTCTTTTCTATGTCCACATTGAAATTGACATTCATGTGATTGTCCAGGATTTGTGGAACTGACAAGAGATTATTTTTCAATCCTGGTACATAAAAAACTTTTTGAATTTTACATTCTCCATCTGGAAGTGAGAAGGAAACACTTCCTTCTCCCTAAACTCAATAGGTTTTATTATTTACAATGATCATTGGTCTACCTTCTCGAGTCTCAAATGTCTCAAACCAGGACTTATCACCAGTCACATGCTTACTAGCGCCTGAATCTATGTACCACACAGTGTCCTTGTGAAGGGAATCTGTATGTTTCATGAGTACCTTGTGTGCTCGTTCAGAGTCTGAACTAGAATCTTTAGCTGCAATGTGTCCCTGTTGTTATTTATTCTTGTTCTTTAGTTTGCCTTTGCCCTTTTTGTTTCCTTGTTCATTGGGTGGTTTTTTCTTAAACCAACATCTTTTGGTTTCATGAGTGTCCTTGTCATAAATCTTACAATACTGCTTCTTATTTTGAGTCTCTTTGCCTTTACCCTTGTCTTTACTAGAAGAAGAACCTTGTTGTTGATTCCACTTTTTCTTACCACCTTGTCTATTTGAGAAAAGAGCATTGTTGGATGCCTCATCTCTTTGGAGTTGATTAGCTTCTTCTATTTGAATCATATTTACCAACTCGACAAAAGTCATTGTCCTTCCAAAGACTTGTAATGAAGTGATCAACATTCTGTAGGATTCGGGAAGAGCCCTCAAAATTATAGAGGTCAATACTTGGTCTTCCACTTTTTCTCCTAAGGATTGCAGTTTTATTTTCAATTCTACCACTCTATAGAGGAATAGCTCTACTATTTCGCCTGATTTCATATGAAGAGTATGAAGTTGTGTTTGGAGGTGAAGAATTTTTGATTGATTCTTCCTTGCAAAGATGGTTGTTAAGGCATCCCATGCCTCCTTACCATTCTTAGTTTCATTGATATGAGGTTGGATATCATCAGTAATAGCTAGCAAGATCATTAAGGATAATTTTCTATCCTTTTTATCAAATGTTGTTTGATATGCTCCTACTAATTGAGGTCTAGTTTCACTTCCATCCACTATAGACCATAGATCCTCTATAGTTAAGATAGATTTCATCTTAGTCTTCCATGCAGAATAATTTGAACCTTTGAGCAATTGGCCATCATGGCCATGGTGAAGGTTTCAAATTGATAGGACTAAGATGGTTTTATATTGCACTATACCCTCAAAAGAGTATATGGAAGATGTTTAAGTTGCTTCTATAAGATATTTAATGGCACCTGCCTTAACACCCTTAAAAAGGGATGAAAAGTTTAAGGATTTTAAGCCAAAAAAATAGAGAAAATTAAAGGGGTAGGTTTTGAAATACTTTTGATTATTCTCTCTAGGATATTTAATGGCACATTCCTTAACAACCTTCAAGAAGGATGGAAAGTTTGAGGAAATTAAGCCAAACAAAGAGAGTTAATCAAGGTGTTTGTAGATTTGGACCTTTGGGTGAGGATTATTTAAAAATTTGACTTTGTTTAACCTATGCAAGATGTAGCATGATTTGTAGTGAAATTTGGGTTTTCAAGTGTGAAGTGCTCTTCAATTTTTATGATTTTTAATTGCAAAATGATGTATAGTGCAATAATAAATAAAAAAAGAGCAACCCAAATTATTTATCACTATAGGTGTCGGATGCAACCGAAAATGCACCTAATGAAGCCAATTTTTGAAAAATAAAAAGGTGTCGAGTACAATCGAGAATGCACCTTTATTAGTTTTAGAAAATCCCCCCTTTGTCTTTACAATTTTGCAAAAAATATAAGCACAAATTTAACTTCTATCCCCCCTTAATGATTACAAAATTGAGAAAGCAAGCACTCCTTTCAAGACAAGTTGACACACGACCCGCATTTGAAAGGCTTCCAAACCAATCGACACACGACTTGGTTTTTGTTTTCAACACTCAAAAATAGGTGGTGCATTAGTATCAAAAGGCTCACGAATCTGCTTGGACCATAGCTTCTGTCCAACCCCTTCCATGGATCAGTATAGATAAGTGAGTGAGGAATGAATCTACGATATTCACAAAGCATACGATGAAAAAGTGATCGTGTTGTTTGCCTTCGTAATTCGTTTCTCTTTATGATGATTCTTTGTCTACAAAGAGCTTTCCTTACCCAAGATTTGATCTTCATGAAAACTTTGAAGAATGATGAAAAATATAGGAAATTTTGATGAAATTTAAGCAAAAAAATGTGTCTTTGCTTCTTGTCTCTTTATCTCCACATGCGAAGAAAACTAAAGAACAACAATGGTATAGTTGCATAAGGATTTTGGCATTTCTATTGTAAATTTAAATGCTATAAAAATAAAATTTTAAAGATTTTTTTTTTTAAAGAAAATTTAACATAAAATTTGAAATAAAAAACATCAATTTAATAGTTAAAAAAATATTGATATAATTTATTAAAAAATAATATGAGAAATTCTAATTTAAAAAACTAAAAAATATTAAAGTTAAGCATAAAATTTTAAATAAAGCTTGACTTATGCCAAAAAACAAATTAATTTGCATCAAAAAAAATAAAATTGCTATATGGCGGGTGTGGGAGTCAAACCACCGACTCCTGTTGGCCTAAGGTGTCCACCTTGGCCAAATTACCAAGCTCGCGGTTTGGTTCTTAGGCTAAGATGCTTGAGATTTAAAGAAGCCCACAGGCTTCTTTTGGAACAAGTGGGATGTATCCCACATGCATCCTGAAAAGGATGTAGAGGCCTTTAAAGGCCTCGACAAGCAATTAAGCTTGTGATTGCCTTTGAGAAATTGAGTTTGGGCCCTCCTTTTTGTTGGTGGCATCCACATGGCACGACAAGGGGGGTCCACATGTCCTATCATGTCCATGTTTTAGGTCCACATGTCCAGTCTAGTCCGCATGTCAGGTCCACATGTCCAGTCTAGTCAGTTTCGATCAAGTGCTAGGTGGCACATGGCCAGAGTGCCACATGTCACCTAGCTATCGATTGAGTCAGATCTACACCACCTCAAGGTGCATGTAGGTCTAGTTCAGCATCGACTCAGGGTGCATGTAGGTCTATGGGGAACGTGAGGGCGCTCTTGCCCTCAAATAATTCCCTGCCTTGGGATGCATGTTGTGGGAAACTTGAGGATGCTCCTGCCCTCTAGGCGTTCCCGCCACGATCTCGAGATGCATTCTCAAAAGGGAAAGCTTAGAAAGTTTTCCCTTGCCATAGGGAGTGTGAGGGTCACCTACCCTCGTACACTCTCGTGGAAGGGACTATGGGCCCGCAGGTCGAATCGTCGACTTGATGATCCAGTGGTCACGATCCACATGGGGATGGAAAATTCCTCATGGGTTGCAATTACAACCAAGATCAAAATGGCCCTGCATTGGGATCTGCATCTTACATTGGGATCTATGCCCTACATTAGGATCTATGCCCTACAATAATTAAAAATGCCTAACAAAAAAAATTGCCAAACTAAAAAATTAAACCTAGCATAGCAGTATTAAAAATGGTCTTTAGGAAATAATTAAGGGTCACCAAAAAGAATGGTGCCATATTTCCTTGCTCCAGTCAAACTACTCGCTCCAGCTATGGTACCAATGTGACCAGGAGATAGTTAGGCTTAATCAAATGAATAATTACATTAACATAAGCTTAGGAATGAATCCTTCATTAAATAGATTACAAAATAGAGAAAGAAACTAATCTTTCTATAACCACACTAACTAACACGCTAACGTAGGTAGAGTGTTAGGTTTAGAACTCTTAACCTAGGATATTTAGGATTTACCATTAGATATTTAAGACAGTAAATATCTACATGGTAGAAAGTAGAAAGTAGAAAATTAAATGTAATAATCTACCTATGTAGTATATAATGCAATATACTACCTATTTTACCCTAACAATCCACTACCATCGATTTTGTTCTCCTTATATTTTATTTGGTATTTGGTTTTTTTGGAGTTGCCTTCTTTATTGGGACTGACTTCATCCATAATAGAATGTAATATTGATCCTTTGACATATCCCTTAGTGTTGTCATTCCATAGAATGGTATGCCAACCTAAGATATTGCATCTAGCATCACTGCAATTGCACAAAATGTCATGGAGAAATTCTTGGTGTATTGTTGTAGCAATCTATGGATTCGTTTATTTAAGTACATGCCCCAATAATACTACATACCTTTAGTGATATCTTATATGTATTATTCCAACCATACTAGCATCTCATATTATCATGCCTCACCGAACAATCATGACTTCACAATGTTCATGGTGCACTAAAGATATTTTGTCTTCAAGTAGCTCTATTTAATTCCTCATTCTCCTAGACCAAATGACTTGGTTATTGATGGAGATTTGAAGACTATAAAATCACTAATAAATTTGTATCATTCAATCATATCTACATGGCATTTCTTAATAGGTTGTCTTTCTTGTGGTAGTCCATATGTCCGTAAAAAATTCTCAACTAAGAATTCAACCCTAAGATGTCAATTCCTTAGGTGGACAAAAGTGTAGTTCCTATTGGAACAATCTACAAAAAGTACTTATTAAATAAATTCCCATCAAATGAAGGTACTTGTGCTAGAATATTTACACTAGTTTTCTCCAATATTATCTTCAATTCATAATTCTTCAAATGCTCACTCCATAATTTTTGATAAAATTCTCTTGATATATGAGAAAATGTGATATCCTTTAATTCCACTTGCCCACCTTCTCCTTCACTCTATGGATCACTATGGTCCTCTAACGTAGGTTCTCTATGAGCTTCACTATGAAGTTCCCTCTATTGTACCCTCAAATTTTCAATTGGAGGTTCCCTAGAAGGATGATTATATTCTACCTTCCTACCACTATGCCAATTGCCATGTCCTTGCCACAAGTAATAACCCCTCCATATCTAATGGAAATATTCATGTCATCATATTGAATAAAACCCTCATCCTCATCCTTGAGTATAGAAGGTTGTATCCTAGTATGATGGAAGTCGAGACCCTCCTTGTCTAAGCCACAAATATCTTTGATGTAGTGGACTTGGTGAACGCTCAACTCTGCTTCCTACAATACTTTGTAAATAATATAAAGCATTATACCCTTAACTCATTCTTTACAAGTGTTCATATTTATCTACTACCATCGTACAAATTTTCTATATCATTGTATGATTTCACCGACAACCATATGGTTTCCTCCCAAATGTACAATTTTGACAACCATGCAATTTGTTTCACAATTGTATGATTTACCCTATAAATATATATTTTCACTAAAAATGAATGATTTGATATACCATTATATAATTCACCCAAAAATTGTATGATTCTACCTTTGGCTATATGGTTCTCTTTGACAATCATATGATTCTTCTTAAACTAGTCTATTCTACCAACAACCGTATGATTTTTGCTTTTTCTTGTATGGTTGTTCAATTATTTCCCAAAAAAATATGACTCTCTTTGTTTGTACAAATAATACAACTTCTTTTATGGTTTTATCCCTTAACCAATTCATATACAACTACTTCAACATCTACGTTTACTACATATTGTCCCATATGCATGCATGCACCTGGTAGGGTTTTTATTTTTTGCCTTCCACTTCTCAATAAGTTATGTTTTCCCTAATTTACTTACCTATATTTTTGGTACAATATGTTTGTACCCTAACCATTTTTCTTCTTTCTAAGAAATATTAGAGGGTTTTGGTGCAAAGGTACCCTTCTTGTGTAATTTCACTTATGGAGCTTATAAAATATTCTCTAGCTCACTCACTTCTCAGTGTATGCCCTTTTTCTATTTGTTATAGTTTTCCACTTTTTCTTGTGTTGCATAGACCCTTGATCCTATAGACCCTTCTACTTTATTTCGATGAAGTTTCTCATACCCTTTCAGTGGTTGGGGTAATTTTCTCGATCCTAGATCCATTTGATTGCTATTGGTATTGCATGCATTCTACTTCCACTATTGTTCAATCATCTAATTTATATTTAAATTTATCTTAGCACCCTTTTATAAGTTTATTTATAACAAAAAAATGTATATATTACTGCCACCTTAGCGTTTGCATGCATATATTTTCCACTTTTTCAACATTTTGTCTTTTTATCTTTTTATGTTTTTCTTCTTCTTCTTTTTTACTTATCGATGCAAAAATCATATAGTGACATTCACCTGTACTTATACAATTTTTCATACTGATGTGTCGCCCTATTGTTCTAATGAATTTTTGTTGATTATATGGTTTCCAACTATACAATTTAGACTTGTATGGTTTTGATATTCTTCTTGAATCGTATAATCATCTACACTTGTACGATTTTCCATTGTATGTGTTGGAAATCTGGCCAGCCATATATTAAAATAAAAATTCAGGCCGTTAGATGATTTTTTTAACCTTTTAAAATGTATCCTCTTAGAGGAGACAAAAAAACCATAGAGCTTCAAAATATGTACAATATGCAAAAAAAATAGGCTCAAACGGACACCCGAGTCAAAAGTTATGTCTGAAATACTAAGACGTGTAATAAACACCGTCGATGTAGATCCGACAAATGTGATTTGCTAGGGTTAGGGTTTGCTTTATTTTTTCTTAATTAAGGTAGTTTTAGGGTTTTATTTTTAATAAGAAGAATTTTGCATTGTATCAAGTGTGTGAGCTCTTCCAAATCCCATGAGGAGATTGTAACAGAGTATTGAAAATCTACCAAAATTATTTCGGATAATAAGAAGATAATATTTTCTCCAATTTTATTTTATTATATTACTGTAAATTCTTCATTTGGTATTAGAGTGAGGTTATCGATAAATTGGATTCGAGTAACTGTGGAAAATTTGCTACAAGTTTTACGAAAGCTTCTCGGAGATCTGAGTTCGTGGTGAAGGGAGTTGTTATGGCCAACAACACCAATTCAATTCTGATCCCAAAATTTGACGATTTCGACTACGAATATTGGAGCATCTTGATGAGGATGATTTTGAATGCAAAAGGAGATTGGGCCATCATTGAACCTGGGTTCACCGAACCAACATACTAGAGTGCATTGATTTAATATCAAAAGAAGGAGATGCAGGAGAAAGAGAAATAAAATAATTTGGCTTTGGCTTTCATCCAATTGACTCTAGAAAAGAGTCTCTTTCCCTGGATTTATACTTGTGTTTTAGCTTAAGAATATTGGAAGGCATTGAAGTATAATTACTAGGGGAGTGCCTAAGTTAAGGAGGTGAATTTACAGATCTTGTAGAGATATATTTAAAATATCAAACAAGAGGAGAATGAAACTATAGGAGATTACTATTTTTGGGTAAAAATGGTAGTAAATAAAATGGCTACACTTGGAGAGATCATAGAGAAAAATGTAGTAATTAAAAAGGTTTTAAGAACCATGACAGAGAAGTTTAACAATGCACCCCTTATCATAGAAGAAACAAAATACCTCTCAAAAATGGATATAGATTTATTAATTGGTTCTCTCACATCTCATGAAGAGAGAATTTCTAAGAGGAAGAAGGATAAATAAGGAGGTTCTACAGAGGAATAATATTTTTTTGCAAAAGATAATTATGGAGGAAGAGGTCACAGTAGGGGTTCTAGAGGAAGAGGAAGAAATGGAAGAGGAGGTATAAGAGGCTCCTACGATGGTAGAGGTCGAGGAAGATATCAAGATTCAGATAATGACCAGGCTCATGCTATAAGAGGAGGATCCAGTGTAAGAGGAAGAGGCAAAGTCCGAGATATGAGAAATGTGCAGTGTTACAATTGTAACAAATATGGCCATTATGAGAGGGATTGCAGGCTGAAAAAATCAGCACATTATGGAGAAGAGGATTCCTATGAGGATGATACTTTGTTCTATATGATTGAAGAAAAAGTGGAGCAAGCAAATTTCCTCTCTACATAGAATAGCACAAAGGAGACATGGATCCTGGACAATGGGTGCACAAACCATATGACTAGCAAGAGGGATGTATTTCATCTCTTGATTCTTATTATCAATCTAGCATCAGGCTTGGGGATGAGAAGAGCTTGGAGGTGGTTGCAAAAGGAGAAATGGAGGTTCCTACTGGAGAGGAAAAATAATGAAGATAAAATATATTTACTATGCACCTCGTTTGAAGCATTTATTAATGAGTATTGGTCAAATATTGGAAAAGGATTATAAGTTAATGTTTGAGGATCGAATGTGCAAAATTTATGATCAAAGGAGAAAATTGATTACCATTGTAAATATGACCAAGAACAGGCTCTTCCCATTACAATTTTTAGATCAAGGAGGAGCTCTAGCATTTTTTGGTGTAGAAGGTAAGGAGAGGCTATGGCATTTACGGTTTGGGCATTTAAATTATAAGAGTTTGAAGATGCTTTCACCACTTGTATATGGGTTGCCAAAAGTTGAAAACTCCAAGGAGGTTTGTGAAGGTTGTGCACTTGGAAAACATGCAAGGGGGAAGTTTCCACATGGTGAAGCATGGAGGGACCAACATCCATTGCAGTTGGTTCATAGTGATATTTGTGGACCAATGCAGACACAGAGTATGGGTAAATCTTCTTACTTTATGACTTTTATTGATGATTTCTCCAGATATTTTTGGGTTTATTTTATTAAGCATAAGGATGAGGTATTCAATTGATTCAATAATTTTAAGGCTCTAGTTGAAAATGAGAGTGGTCATTATATCAAATGTTTGAGGATAGATAGAGGGGGTGAGTTCTGTTCTCATGAATTTGACGATTTATGTAGTGAGTTTGGGATTAAAAGGTAGATAACAAGTCCTTACACACCTCAACAGAATGGGATGGTTGAAAGAAAGAACATGACTTTGGTGGATATGGCACGATGCATGATGCAATAAAAATGTATGAGTAAGTTTTATTGGGCTGAAGAAATTAGGACTGCTAATTACATTTTAAATAGAAGTCCTACTAAGATTCTTGAGAATATTACCCCTTATGAATGTTGGTACACCAAGAATCCAAATGTAAATCATTTTAGAGTTTTTGGATGTGTGGATTTTGTGCATGTTAATGGTGAGAATAGGAAGAAGTTGGATGCAAAGAGTAAAAAATGTATTTTTATTGGGTACAGTGAGCAATCTAAGGCTTACAGGTTCTTTAATCCTATTTCACATAAAATAATTGTCTCTAGAGATGCAATTTTTTATGAAGGGAGAAGTTGGGATCACAAAATTTATTTTTTGAGGATGTTTTTAGTGAAGAGAAGGTGGAACCAAGCCATGTTTCAGTTCAGCCCAGCCATGAAAAATTTTCTAGTTCATCTTCTGCAAGTGCACCTTCAAGTCCAAGAGAAGGTTCTTCCAGTAGTTCTCCACCTCCATCACCACCGGCCAAAGGAAAAGGTAAAATATTGTTGAAGGATCACACAAAATATCAAATTCTTAATAAAAATTTGCATAAGAGGGTGACAAGGAGTCAGCATACATAGATGAATGCAGTAATAGAGAGGTTAGAGAACCTACATCTTTATGAAGATGATGATAGTGGATATCCCAAAGGTGATGTTGTAAACTATGCACTTGATTCACAAGTTTCTAAAGTTTCAAAAGTTGTTTATTATTTTGAGCCTTCATGTTTTGAGCATGCTAGTACTAAAAAAGTGTGGATGAAGGTTATGCAAGAAGAAATGCATTCTATTGAAAATAATTATACTTGGAAGTTGTGTGATTTGCCCAAGGATAGGAAATGTGTAGGATGCAAGTGGGTCTACAAGATCAAGAAGAATAGTGATGGATCCATTGAGATGTACAAGGTACGATTGGTAGAAAAGGGTTTCACTCAGAAATATGATTTGGACTATGAGGAAACATTTTCTCCAGTGACAAGGCAAGAAACAATAAGGATTTTGCTATCATTAGTAGCTCATAAAATGCGGAGAGTGCATCATATGGATGTCAAAAGTGCATTTCTCAATGGGTATTTAGATGAATAAGTATATGTAGAATAGCCACAAGGTTTTGTTGTCCAAGGAAAAGAAGATAAAGTCTACAGGTTGAAGAAGGCTCTATATGGGCTAAAGCAAGCTCCGAGAGCTTGGTATGCTAGAATCCATGACTACTTCCTGTAGTGTAATTTTGAGAGTAATATTGAGCCCATTTCATACTACAAAAGGGAAGGTAATGATATTCTTATTGTATACCTTTATGTTAATGATATGGTATTTATAGGGAGTAGTTCTTCTTTGAATGATTCTTTTAAACATGATATGAATAAGGAGTTTGATATATCTGATTTGGTTTTGATGAGTTACTTTCTTGGGATGGAAGTACATCAAACTAGTAATGAGATTTTTTTTTTCAATCCAAATATGTAAGGGATATGTTGAAGAGATTTTTTTTGAGTGATGTAAACCTGTAGAAACACCCATTGCACATGGGGAGATCTTGATTTTGGAGGATGGAGTTGAAAGGGCAAATAAAATAGAGTACAAGAGTATTTTTGGTAGCCTTATGTTCCTTTGTAACACTAGGCCGAATATATGCTTTGTTGTTTCATAGCATTACAGGTATATGGCTAATCCTTCACAGTTACATTTAAAGGCAGCAAAGAGGATTTTGAGGTATGTTCATGGAATAATTGATTATGGGATCCACTACTCGTAGGAAAAGAATTTGAAGTTAGTGGGACTTAGTGACAATGATTTGGGCAGTAATATTTATGACAAGAAATCCATGAGTGGGCACTACTTTTCTCTTAGTTCAGGTTTGGTGACATGGAGTTCCAATAAATAAGCTACAGTGGTGTTGTCTTCTACTGAAGCAGAGTATATTGCACTTACAAAAGCAAGTGTACAAGCATTGTGTCTTTGAAAGGTGCTAGGAGAGATTGGGGAGAATAAAGGGACTCCAACTACTTTATTCTATGATAATTAGAGTGCCATTAATTTGGCACATAATCCTATCCACCATACCAGGTCCAAGCATTTAGACATCAAGTACCACTTCATTCGGGACATGGTAGAGAAGGAATAAGTTAAATTGAGGTATTGCTCCACACATGATCAAGTAGTAGATATTTTTATTAAGGGAGTAGTAAAACCACATTTTTTTCTGCTAAGGGACTTGATAGTCAGTGTCCTTACCAGCAAGGGGGAGAATGTTGGAAATCTGGCCATCTATACATTAAAACAAAAATTTGGGCTATTAGATGATGTTTTTAGCCTTGGAAAGTGTCTCCTCTTAAAGAAGACAAAACAAAATTGTAGAGATTCAAAATTTGTGCAATCTACAAAAAAATGCGCTCAAACGGATACCCGAGTCAAAATTTATGGCCAAAATACTAAGATGTGTAATAAACACTATCGATGTAGATCTGACATATGTGATTTGCTAGGGTTAGGGTTTGCTTTGTTTTTCTTACTTAAGGCGGTTTTAGGGTTTTCTTTTTAAGAAGAAGAATTTTACATTGTAGCAAGTGTGTGAGCTCTTCCAAAGCCTGTGAGGAGATTGTAACAGAGTACTAAAACCCTACCAAAATTATTCCAGATAATAAGAAGGTAATATTTGCTCCAATTTTGTTTTATTGTATTATTGTAATTTCTTCAATATGATTTCCAAATTTACAATTTATTATTGCTAGTATCATATGGTATTCTCTATTTGTACAATCATTAATCCTTTCTTGATTAGCTCTTTGACAAGTCGTATGACTATCTTGCTCCAAAATTTCTCTTTGTCTCCTCAAATTATTGAGTGGTGAATTCTCACTCAAATAAGTCTTTGTTAAATTATCTTCATTTGGATGGATTCTACTCATATCCCCTCATACTAAATCCACCTCCAAACTTGGTGAACAAGTCCTTCACCTACTTCAACCACTCTCCTCTTGAAATTTCACTCTACCTCTCTTCAATGTCTTCTACTCTTGCTCTAACAATCCAAGTGACATCTTCATTATCCTTTAGAGTCTCCTTACCTCTCTTCATTATCTTATCAGTTGTCAACATGTTGTAACATAAGTTTCTACTTTAGGATAAAGTTGCAGTTATTGTGTTCTATGCAAAAGATCTTCACTACTGCTAGTACAACTATTGTATTTTACCATTAAGGGAACTCCTTCATTACTAGAATCACTAGAATCCACTTTTCAAAATTTGCATAGTTTGGGTTATGTGATATCCTCTTCTATCTCTCACCACACTATCTCTACTAATTCATCTGTAATTGGATAATATTTTGTCAAACCCTATGGTTCCACTTGTGATTTTTCATCATCACTAGTATTTTATTCTGATCCTTCTCAGTGTCTTTATACTCTTTATTGTACTTACGGTACATCTTGATATTCTACATTCTACAATTTGAGCTAAGGCCTTACATATTTTTGCTCGTTAAGTCTTTTTTTTGCATCATCTAATTCCTAAATTATCTATCCTCAAAGTCTTGTATTATGTTCTTGCAATATCTTATATTCTTCCTATAATTGTTGTGTCTGGTTGTGGATTCATTGGTGTATCATACCTATTTAAGATAATAGGATAAGTCCTACTATATTCTCATTTACAACACCTCCTTCATCTAAATTTGGTATCTCTATGTCAAAAGCATCTATCCTATCTAAATATTGTTTTTTAGACATATATTCCTTCACCTTATCTAATTGCTAAGCCAATGCTTGCTTCTCTACTTGAGGATATACTACTTCTACTAGTAGTTGTGGGACTTCTTGTATCAACAAGTTTGTTGCTAATGGATTTGTATTTTTATTCCTTACTTAATTCAAATGAATCTACTCTTCTTCCTCCTCTTCAATGCTTTTTGTGTCATCCATAAATCTTGTGTACTTGCATCCTTCTTATTTTACCAGGGTGAGGTTCCAATTCTTTTTGCTCTATAATTGGCTATATTCCCTCTCCTAAAAATAAGCATCTTGCCCCAATATCATCCTCCTCTTGTCAAGGGTTTTGATTATTTTAGGTTACATCATGTTGTTTGTGAGACTATTCCTATTGCCTTCTTCTTTTATGTATCTCTTCTAAAGTGATGAACAACTATTGTACTTTTTAAGGTTTCAATTTTGATCCATATAATCTTGGGCACCGTTGTCCCATCCAAATTTTGCAATTTCACTACACTATTATCCTTGAATTCCACTAATTTAAAAGGACCAAGCCATAATAATTTTAATTTCTCTAGCTTTATTTCTCACTTATCATTATACTTCAATACTAAGTCACCTTATTTCAATTCTAGTTTTTTAATGTGCTTGTCCTATCATAAATTTCTTTACTTTTTGGCTACTTCAATCGCCCACTATGCCATAATTTATTTTTTTTTCCAACTTAATTAGTATTTTCAATCTTTCATATAGACTTTCTTGGTCACCTAAGCAATGTTTCATAGCTATTCATAAACTAGACACTAAAAACTCTACTGGCATCACTGCCTCTTGACCATATATTAGCTGAAATGGTGTATGGTCTATTGCGGCTTTAAAGGCTTTTCTATATTCCCATAGAACTAATGGTAATTTTTCTTCCCAATATTACCCTTCTATTCATAGTTTTTGTACAATGTAGAGACTAGGATTTTGTTATTTGCCTTTTCTTACCCATTTTCCCAAGGGTAGTATAGGCTTGATAATGAGTGCAAAATCTAAAATTTAGTTGTTAGCTTATTTATAACCTCATTGACAAAGTGACCACCCCTATCACATGTTATTTAAAGTGGAATTTTGAATCTTGTAAGCACTTGCTCATACAAAATATGGGTTGTGATTTTTGTTGTATTATGTGGTAGCTCCTCTACTTCTACACATTTGGTTAGGTATTCCATTACTACCAAATGAGTTGTTTTAAGTGGTCCAAAAAATCAAACCCTATATTTCAAATGATTCTTGAGGTTGAGATGGATATAGGGGCATAAAATCCCAATGTAATGGTTTTCCTACTCTTTTATAGGTGTCACGTGCTTGAAAATATTATTTTGCATCATGGTATAGTGTAGGCCACCAAAATCCTACTAAAAATATTTTCCTTGTAATAGCATCTATTCCCATATGTCCTCTTGCTAGGCCTTCATGAGATTATTTTAGTGCAATATTTACCTCTTCTTCCATTATGCATCTTCTTAGAATATCATTTGAACCCATTTTATACAATATTCCAACTATCAACTAAAAATATGTTGACTTAATTATAACATTTCTCTTTTTTTTGTTAGCTCTTGAGGTAACTCTCTTGGATATATATTCACCAATTAACTTGTACCAATATGGTAAAACATTGATTGTGAATAGCTGAGCATCAAGAAACTCATATGATACTCTTGTTCCTATAGGTTTCCTTGAGAAAATTCTTAACAATTGATTTGCTATTATGTGTTTCAAATTGGGTCTGACCACCACCCAAAATATTAATTTGTGTAGTGTGACGAGCCACCTACTAACTCATCCTTGTATCAGTGGTTTATTAATTAGATACAACAAGGCCTGATGGTCAACATAAAAGGCAAATGATTTTTCTAGTAGGTAATACCTAGATTTTTTAACTGTATTTATCATTCCTAAAGCCTCACATTCTATTGTAATATAGTTCTTTTTTACCCTTACCAATAGATAACTTGTAAAATATATAGGTTGACTAGCCTGTATTTTCCTTCCTAGGCCAACATGCATCCTCTTAAAAAAATGATGCATTTATCTGAAATGGAATCCCTTATCCCAATTTAGAAACACCAAAATGGGACTACATATGAGATTTGCTTTTAACTCTTTAAAATCTCCCTAATATTCCTCTATCCAATAAAAAAAGGATATCATATTTTGTTAGAGTATTTAATGGATAGGACACATAGATATAGTTCTTGATAAACCTTTGATAATACCCCATTGATCCCATGAATATTTTTGACAAGCTTACATCATGTGGTTTTTCCATATCCAGGATGACATGAATCTTATTACAATATGGCTTCAATCCTTCTCTACATACTATATGTTCCAACAACTTACCATATGGCACCATTAAAAATATTTTCTTGTATTCAAGGATATTTGTGCATTTCTACCTTAACTCATACATTCACCTAAAGTTGGTACTTGTTCCATAATTTTATCATATATGGACTAGTTTTCTAAGCATGTCTTAAATTTTCTTGTTGCTAATTGATCGAATATGTATAAAATAATTCACTAGAATGTGGTCAGGGCATTACATAGCCCAAATAAAATTTTGTTATATGTATAAATGTCATTTTCCATGAAAAACATGGTCTTGAAATTATCCTCTTTAGCTATAATTATATCTAGAAAACCCATCCGAAAATAAGTAGATTTCATGTCCAGCTACTTCCTCCAATATGAAATAAGTGAATGGAATGGAAAAGGAATCCTTAATTGTCATTGTGTTCATAAATTGAAATTCTATGCATATACAAATTTTATCTACTTATTTCTTCAATGTGACCATAATAGGTGAGAGCCACTCACTTTTGGCCACTTCAAAAATAATTCCAAAATCTAGCATCTTTTCTATTTCTATATTCACTAGAGCTGCATACTTTGGGTTCATTTTGTAAGGTCTCCTTTTGACTGGTTGAGCTCCTATAATCAAAGGGATCTTATGAACACATAATTTTGGAGGTATCCCTTTCGAATTCTTGTAATTCCAAGTAAATACATGTTTATATTCTAAGAATATCTTGAAAGTTGATGCTTTTAACATAGAATCTCAATCATCTCCACAATGGATCATTTTTGGATCATCATTTATTCACAAATTTACTTCCACCATCTTAGATCCTTCATCGATCTCTTCATAACCAACTGTATATTCTACAAATATTTTTGGAAATGTCCATTTCTCCTTTTTCTCTTCCCATATTTTGTTGTTTACTTATTTTCTATATCAAATTTCTATAATCTCCTTTGTGTTAATATAGATGCAAGGGCTAAAATATTTTGTACTCCTCAATTTTCCAATGGAGAAGTATGATATTGGATTGAACTTCATCTTCACTATATTCCTCTAGGTATAATATCCCTTCCTCATTTGGCTCATATTGTTCTTCCTCACTTAAATAAATCCTTGATTCATTTGTTGTAGCCACATCTTTAGTAATCATCCAATTTTTTAGATTGATCATGTATTTGTGATGTCCTTTCTTGAATGTTATTCTATCCTTTTCCTAGTTGTAATTTATTTTGGCCACTCTTAGCCTTCTCATTCCTAGCAATACATCATATGTTGGTTTTTGCATTGTAAACACAATGAAATCCAAGATGAACTTTTGGTTAGCTATTATTACCTTCCGAGTCATCAATACTCCTTTGGTATCAATACTATATTGATCAACACCATACAACTTAAAACTAGGTACCCATAAAAAATGGAGCTCTAATTTCCTTCCAAGTTCTTTCTAGCAATACGTTAACACTAGATCCTCCATCCATAATTACTTATATTAAATTTCTACTCTAGTATCTGCATATGAACCAATGCTAGTTTCTTCCCAACATTGATCATTAATATTTTTGGATCCATAAAGTAATCCTTTTTCTCAACTTCCTTCAAAAATATGATTTTTACCTCAATTACCTTTTGGGGTTGTAATTATTCTCCCATTATCTTGTCTGATGCTAGTATAGCTCCTAGTAAACTTGCCACGTTAAACTCCATGATGGTGTTAAAGACTTATGTTGCTAGTATTTGCATTGGTGATTTTTCCTCTAAGATACTTGGCTTCTTCAATTCTTATTGTTCTACTAATATTACTTTGATATGGAAGCAATTACAATAGACAAATGAATAATAAGACAATCCCAAAAACTTTGTTTTTCATTAACAACATAAGCCTATAAATAGACATTACAAGACATGGAAGGGATAAGGGTGAATTCAATTATAACGGTGCACCTTAATCCTTACAACAAATATTTATTAAATCACACCTAATTCTCTATCATACTTGCTTAGCTTTTTGTGCCTATTCTCCAAATACCTTCTGAGCCACCTACCATATTTGCTTCTCTTTGGCAGGTTCTGGGTAATTATCCTTCTTAATGTAACTCTATGTCATGACTAATATGTCTTTCTATTTCTCTTCCTTTCTTTTTGGATGTATGTCGATGTCTAAAAAATTGATATTCTACAAATTACTTATACTCACATTTTTAGATAAATTAACCTCCTTGTGGTTACCTAGACCACACCATCGATACATATGTGTTACATTATTCTGCACTATCTCATTTATTTGAGGAGCAAGGCAATTTTTTACAAAATACCCCCACTCTTGACAGTTGCAACACTATATGATTGGTCTACCTTCTAAATTATACTCCAATAAACTTTGACCTCCTTATTGATTGCCTTGATATAGCCTACCTCGCGATTGTTTCTATAACCACCATTGGTTGTGCCTTTTCCATTTCCTTGGGCATTCAAGTTTTTCTCACTCCCTTGGACTATTAAAGTCTGGTGTCTTATCCCTTTTAGGTTAAATTTTTAATCAACCACCTCACATCCCAACATATCACTTATATTACAATATGCATTCCTAGGATAATTCACATTTGTATGCCCTTTAGTTTTGAAATTAGTATACCGTATATCCTTTTAGTCTTTCTTAGTTTCTCCCTTGACTTCCTTAATCATTTTGTCAAATTTCTTATGGAATAATTGAATAGCATGATGCACTTTATCATCTACATCACTGTTCAAGTACTCGTTCTAATAATATCCAACAATTCCTATTGTTGTTTTCTTTGACTAACTTTTTAAAAGTAATTTACTTTCTCTAGAGATTTAGCATATGTTTATCACAAAAATATCTTCATAATATTTTTTATTTTGGTAATAGTCCATTAATGAACCATCTTCTAATGAGTCCATCTACTAGTGGTAGTTGCATCTTATCAATCAATTGCTTTAATTTTTTATTATATTCTTTGACATCCTCATATTTTTCTTGTATTGTAGCATATATTTTGGTAATAATTTTGTGTCATCCCTCAAAGGATGGAATTCATTAATGAATTCATCCTTCATTGTGTTCCATACTTAAAAGGCTAGTGTATTCTCTCACTTTAGATACCAATCTATTATGAGTCCTCATAATATGGTGGGAAATAGTTATAACCATTCCTTTGTTTGTCTTACCCATTTAATTTACAAATGGTGGTACATGTTCCAATATGCCTATATGGATCCTCCTTTCCTTCCCCCATAAAGGGTGGATATTTCTATCTACCTACTCTAGTACCAATGTTAGCCATTGGTGGTGTTCTTTCTTCCTCGTCACTTGATGTGGATCCCTTTGTTTGATTCCTTTCTATAATTGGTGGTTCTTCCTATTGTTCTTCCTTGGATATCTCTATCCTTGGAACTTTATTTTCACTAAATAATTATCTTCCTATATCTTGTGCATCCTCACTCCATGATATCCTTCACTAGTATACAAACTATGGTGTCGATATATCTTCCTAAATTCTTGCATGTGGTTGCTTTGGTGCCTCACTCCCATCCTTTGCATCCCTTGGAAAACTTTCTATTTCCTACTCAGGTGTCGCAATCCACTCGTTGTTACCTTGCACTCTTTCTACATTGGCATCTTCCCTTACTCTAACTTCTCCTTTGACTATAGGTTTTTGTTCTTGTACATCTTATTTCAAACTTAATATTAGTGTTTCTCATCTTTAAATATCTTATTTTTTTAAGTCCATACTTTTTCTACTACTAGGTCATCTATTTCTTGAATTATATTTCTCACTTTCCCCTTTGATCAATTAGTATGCTTCTTCTTACTAGGACATGCTCCTCTCTGTGATCTTATCTTCAACGTCTTCACAAAATTGTATCTATCATCCACTCCTATTTCCTCCATGCTACTTATTGTTCATGATTCTCCTCATTCTCAATAATAGCAACGATGTCAAATGTAGCACATGTAGTGGTATTCTTGATTGGGTGTGGTGACAATAGATTTAAGTCTAATCATTCACTCTTAATATGCAATTATAACAATTCTATAGTTGTATGATCCCAATTGTACAACTCCTCAAAACATACAATATGTTGTATGATCACAAATCATACAATATACGATTGTATGGTTACAAATATATAATGTCACTTGATTGTATGGTTACCCAAAAATTCATTCCAATAGAATCATTTAGTTGGTAATATATTAATCTTGTTAATTATTCAATTTCAATCATTCAATTGGTAACTATTATACTCAACCAAATCATTCCATCTATGAATTCATGCAATATTAGGAAATAAATGGCTAACTATATGATTCTAGATCCAATTGTACATTTCATAAACCCTCAAGAAAACCCTATAGGTTTAATGTGTGTCCATACACTAATCAACTTAATCCATTATTTATCATATACAAGTACGAAATACATGAAGTTTATTGTCACATCATCATAAATATCATTCAAACTCTAGCATTATCATATTGTACATTTACTACAATAACTTATCCTAGCTTGTAAAATTTTTGTGTTAAATCATTATGTCATGAATCATATTCTAACAATGCATGCAATAGTAATAAAATACTCAAACAACATTACTCTCAGGAAAGCTCTCCATTATCCATACATGCACATAGGATTTTGGTTCATGGTATATTTTACATTGATTATGGTTTCTACACACAACAATAACACATTATAGGCAATGCACATATCTCATATACTCAATATTACTAGAAAAATTACTCTTGTAGAGCATTATTATTGCAATTCTTCCATACATGAACCATCAATAGCTACCCCATGAACAACCATATAAACTTAACAAAAAATGAATAGGGTGTCTTATAATGCCTACCTAGGCCATTCCTGAACGATTCCTAAGACACTGCATTATTTACAAATACCATTTTGTAACTGTCATTTCCTAATGTTTATTTAATTTTCCTAAAGTTTAATTTAATTTTTATAAAATTAAATATCATGTACATTTCACCTAATTTTATTGGATTTCAATTTCTTTTCAATTTAAATTTCATGCAAAGTCTTACATACAATTTTAATCAGAATTATACAAAAAATTTCCATTTGTAGATTTTACTTTTTTTTTTAGGAGGTGGATTTTCTGCCTACATTTGCCTTCGATAGAAATAGATGCTAATATCACCTTCATAATAGAAGAAAAATAAATAACTGAAGCCTTGGATCCTAATATCAGTATGATATTTTCTATATTTGCTTTCAAAATAAAAATAATAAAAAAATAATACATATATGTAAATATATATATAGATGTGTGTGTGTGTGTGTGTGTGTGGGTGTGTATTTATGTATGTATGTATATCATTAAACTTATTGCATAAATGGAAATAAGGTCCAATATATCAAATCAAGAGCAAATAGGGAAAAAATGAGCCTATGAAATGTGGCCATAGATGGCGTAGTGCTAAAAGTGATAGATTTGAAATCAACCAATCTCAAATGGTGGCATGCAAACCAAGTAATCCTAATATCCAAGAAGAGTTAGGTCATCTAGGGTAACCGAATAAATACCTAATTATCATATTAAAGAAAAATATAAAGGACTAAGAAAGCTTACTGGTATCATTCTTGCTCCCATGATCATTTTCACATTGCATCAAAAATCCCTAGTGAACTTTCAAAAGTGAAGATACACCAAGATTTGAAATTAGAAAGGTCGTGTCAACCATGGAAGCTATGAAGAGGAATAATATTGCAACAAAATATTCAAAACCAACTACAAAAATGTTCACTCATGCTCAAGCTACAAGAACTAAGCCTTTGAATTTCATTTAATATGCAATAGAAGAGATGTAGAATATTAAATTAACAAGAGATACAAAGTCACTAAGGTAGGAAGCATGTCCAAAACATATCAAGGTTGAAGTATAATATTTTATAGAAAATTATGGCTCAACTACTTAGCTCAATATCTTGTCATGAGGGTCCATATTTGCTATGAATTAATGGAAGAATACATGTTGGATTATTATTCTTGTCAAAATATGATTATCACTACCCAAGATGATGCTTTTCAATTGATTGTGTTTAGAGAAGCTATTTAGAAAATGTTGCTATAACAAATTGGGATTAATATAAATGTAAAGATAACAAATTGATATTTTAAAAAAATTAAATATAAGCCAAAGTGCTTGAACCAGGATCTCAAGAATTCCATAGTTGTTATGCTAGAATATCTCTCAGAATGATAAATATTCAAAAGCAAGGCTAAAAACATCTTGAGTATGACAACTATGATGACAAAGAGGTAGTGTAGGAGGAATTTGTCATCATTCACATGTTGACAAGTAAGACAAAGAGTAGGAATTTTATTTTTCTATTTTAGTAACAACATATCACAACAATTCATGAGGCACTTAAAAATTTCATGGAGAATCAAATATTTAGATACTGCTCATTCCTAGATTATTTGGTATTACATAAAAATTACCTAGTTGTTTGAGCATCTAAATTTGATGATGGAGGATGAATAAGGACAAGAAAAACCAAATCCCTTTTAGAAATATGTCCTAATAAGAGCTCCTAATATTGTCAATTCTCAATAGAATTCTTAGTGTCAATTATATGTGCAATCAAGTAAGAATTCTCCCAACATATACCAAAAAATATTTTTGAGATTATGCAACTTTATATTAAAGGAAATTGATACTTCCTAGAGGAGGCCACTATTTTTTTTACTTTCAATTTTAGCAATTATATCTATTTATTACCAAAATATATAACCAAGAGAGTAGCATGTATTGATATATTAAGGCAATAAAATTTACCAGATGCCCTCATATGCAGTTGAGCAAGGAAAAACTACATTTTATAGAACTCCAATTCAGTTTGGAAATATAACTTAGGATAAAATAAAAGTAGTTGATAAGATAGAGGTCAAGTTTAAGGAGTTAGGGTTAGAAATAATAGATAATACTTATATTTATAACCTGGAAAATAAATTTATTGTATGGTTAAAAGTGCCTGGATTTCTAGAAAATTTGTACATGGACCTAGGTCCAATATTGACATTTTTTAAGAACAAATGAAGGGGCTTTCCCTCCCATTATAAAGGAAAAATTATTGCTATGATAACCCCAAAAAATTCTATATGAGACCTTCTGTACAAAACTAAAATATTTTTATCTCATGCTTTCACTCAAGACAACTATGAACAAATTCTTAAAAAGGTAAAAATCAAGCAGTAACAAAATCAAAAACTAGTGGAAGTTTCACCAATAAATTGATGAGATGAAAGCAAATTTTAGGACCTTAGATATTTATGAATATGAATCCTTCAAGTGGTATTTTGATGAGGAGCACCTAGAGGAAACACCACTCAAGATGAAGTACAAAGACAAAGGGGACATAAAAAAGGGGATTTTAGTCACAGAGACTACCCCTAAACTTCTAGAAAAAAAATCCAGTAGTTTAGTTAGAGCCTCTAAGAAAGAAATTAATGTGAAAAATATCAAGAAGAAATGACACCCTTTATAGAAACTAAAATTTAGTACTTCCATTATAATCATTTGAGGAAGGATAAATGAATGTAACATAACATTAGAAGAATCCTCAATCATCAAAGCATGTTGTTGTATTGATTGATTATATGTGAGAGGAAGCAATACAAACTGATGAAGATACAGCTAAAATGTCAATCACCGTTACTGACCAAGTTCCTAATTAGAAAAGAGCAATAAAGGAAAGGAATGATACCCCTAAAATCTAACTGCTCATTATTGAAGCCTCTCCACCGATTTCTCCATTCTCTTCCATTGATGAGCCTATGATTTTTTAAGATGCTAACTATTATAAAAATATCTACCAATGGTCATATGAGTCTCTAATAGCCTCATCCATATAGCATTCCCAAACCACCCAAGTTTATTAGCTTCAAATACCTCATTTCCTCTATCAATATGATATTTTAAACCTTTGTTTTTATTTATGGCACCTTTAAGAAGATAAGAAGATCAATAGGTAACCATACCAATATTAAATCCACTATAATATATTTAGAGGGTTAATTAGTATATAGAGCAATATAATCAAAAGAATTTGACTCTATTGGCACAATTATAGTTGTGACCCAAATACTAAGTCATTTTCCCCTGAAAAATAAGGTAATGTTAATCTCATGAAAAGAGTTGTTGGTATCTAAACCTAAAGATAAAATTATGAGACAAGACTATAAAGTAGTTATAGGAGGGATTGACTTAATAAATATCTAATCTAGAGATAATTTTCATATCATGCAAGGAGCTAAAGATATGGTCTCATACAATTATGAGTCCTTGAATCAGAAACTAATAAAAAGGGATTAAGATTTAAAATATATGAAAAGTGCCTTGAGTGACTATCAAATGGAATCTAGAGCCCTCAAAAATTAAATAAATACGCTAATCAAGCATCTAAGGTAGAATCCTATGGAATATATCCTAAAATAAAAATAAGAAAAAATTTAAAGCCTATCAAAAAGACTTATTGAGAAAGAAGCTAAATTCAGCTAGGAGATAGAAAACATCAAAAAATAACTAGAGGAACTAAAGTAAAAAATAAGATAAGGAATAGCAAAGAAATCAAGAAATTGTATGAGAGCTACGTTATGCATATTATAATGAGATTACCAACATGGATTCCATGCTTTTCAAAACTTTTAGATTCGTTGATGCAATCACTATACAAAATTCCAATGTGAGTCAGGAGATTGAGTCAAATCTTACCAAGAAGTTTGCAAAAGTGTTGTAAGCCAGGGCTTATAAAGAAAAACTAGAATTTGCATCAAAATTTGAGCTAATGACTATTATATTTAATTATAAGAATATGACAATACAGAAGATAATGGATTTAATCTAAAAAGAGTTATTTGTGCATAAATGCAAGGCCCAAGTGACTACCTTAAGTACCACTATCATAGAGATTAAAATAAAAATCGATACATTGATGCAAAAGGGACTCCCATCCCCTTTGACTAAAAATGGAAAATTCATATTGGAGTACAAATATATGTAGATGATAAGTTAATACAAATAAGATAATCTCCCATTGAAGGTATGGTGAAATCAGCCTAAAGAAAAGAACATCACTAGAATTATTGAACGTGTGGTAGCATTAAGAACTCAAATACATGTAACTATAAAAAACACAAGGAATTTCTTCTACAAAAACTAGTTTGATATGGAGGTAGACCTTAAATCTTATAGAATTATCCAATGCCCATCAAATTAAGAGTGGGTAGAAATTAAGTAGGCCCTATATAAGTTTCCAATATTTTATCAATTTTGTTTTCTTTTCTTTTATGTTTCCTTGTGCAGAGCCCTTCAATTTTGACTCTATGTCTAGGATAAAGGCACTGGTTATAAATTTCCCTTCAAGTAAGCAAGAATACCCCTATGAGTCATTGGAACTATAAATATTTTTCACTACATGCAAAGTTTCTTGCCTTAGCAGGTTTCAAGAAAAAAATATAATGAGGGATATATGGTGAAATGCAAGGAAATAGACATCAAATAGATGCAAGAAGGCACTACTTTGTGAAACTTATGAGCAAGGGAGCAAATAAAAATACTAAAACATTTATGCAAACTATATTATTTAAAAGGTAGAAAGCAAAAAATCACTTATGGGTGCAAGAGAGAAAATAAACCTTTGATGATTAGAAGTTTTAAAAGTTTTAAAGAAGAAGAGGAAAGAAAATTTCCAAAAGATTAATTGTGTAAGAAAAAAAATCTCAAAAGAAAAAACAATAAAAAGGTCCTATGGGAGCATATAGAAAAATAATTATATGAAGTATTTCCAACAAAGAGTTGAATCCAATGTTGGACATTTTTTAAGAACATGAGCTTATACTAAGAGAAGGTGTGAACAATATAAGATAAAACTTTTTACTTTTCAATCCATATGATAACATCAAAAATATTAAAGCAGTAAGCATTCCATAAAACATCACACACATGAGAGACATGATTTAACGTGGTTCACCCAATGTGGGATACTCCACGGAGAAAATATTCCTTATAAATTTTCTCAATGAATTCCTTTTGGGAATCAATTCCCTATTGCAATTTTTATAGATCTCTGTCCAAAGGAGACACCAATCCCCTTGCTCTAATTTGTGGATCTCTATCTATAGGAGAAATATATCTCCTTTACTCTAGTTGGTGCTCTTCTAGAATACTTATACGCCTATTGCACTGGCTTGTGGATCTCTCTCCACAAAAGACCTCTTGTCCTCACTCAGAAGACCTTTATCCTCTCTACCTTGGCTAATGGATCTCTCTCCACTAGAGACTGATGTCATCTAATTTGTCACCTTCAAATCTTACTTTAAACTTTGCTAAATATTTGTCTCAAATTTGTACTAAACACTATCCTCGGTCTAGCACAAACCTGCTCATAAATTTGTCTCTTTTATGGCATAAATCTATCCTCATATATGCACCAAACTCTATCCTCAATTCTATCCTCAAGCCTTAACACAAAGGTTGATCCAATCACAAATAAAATCTACTTATATTTTTCTTAAGCCTTAACACAAAGCTTGAACAAATAAATCAATCAACTCTGCTCTCAAGTCTTCACAAAGAATTGCTTCAAATATATCCTCAAGTCCTCTCAAGAACTTGCTCAATCTGTTCTCAAGTATTCACCAAAACTTACCTCAACCATAAACATACTCAAACCAACATTCATAAATTTCATTCATTTATTCAATAAATGAAACACAACTTGCTTACAAACCCCAGCCAAGTATTTTCATACTTCTTCAAACAAATAGTATATTTTGGGTCTCAAACCCTAACTCAAATAATTCTCAATCTCTAACTCAAATTTTCTCTCAAACATTCACCAATCATGTAAATGAAAACTCACTCAAACATTTCCAACAATGCTTATCAAACAAGCCTTTTCACTCCACCTTTGCATTTCACAATATTCAATCCAACAATACTTCAATCAAAAGATGATGTGCCCATACCTTTTTATTTTAATGGAGATATGTCTTCAAAACCTGTTTACTCACAACCAAGTCCTTTTGCCAATTCTAGGTTAGATAGCAACAGTCTATCTCAAAATATCCATAGGAATATTTACTCCAATAAATATTTCACCATACAATAAATGTCAATTCACAAATATACCTTATTCCTCCTTCCTTAAAATAACTCCAATAAATATATCATTTACTCAATCAAACAAAATAACAATATCCATATGGCTACTTTTAACTCCCACTTAATATAAAATATTTCAATCCAAACTTCAACCTTCCAAACACTTTAATATTATAATTCAAAAAAAAATTCAAATTACAATAATAAAGTCCTTTAAATACACCTTATACTCTCCAATTCTTAACCCAACATTCACTTCAAAATACACAAATGCATGGTTATGCATAAGGGGTAGTACCAAAAAAGTATTTATCAAATCGGGGCGAATCAACGTGAAAACTGTATAAACTATGGGGCAAATTTTTCAAATTTTTGAAGAAATTTTTTCAAAACATGGCGATTTTTTTTTCAACTACAAGTATCAACAAAATTATCAGAAGGCGACTAGAGAAGGTGACTGGTAGAAGGTGACTGGAAGAAGGTGACTAACACAAGGTGACTGATAGAAGGCGATTGACACAAGGTGACTAGTAGAAGGCGACTGACATAAGGCAACTAGTAGAAGGCAATTAGCATAAGGCGACTGACACAAAGCAACTGACATAAGGCGACTGGCATAAGGCGACTGGTAGAAGGTGACTGACACAAGGCGAATGGCAGAAGGTGATTCGTAGAAGGTGACTGGTCGAAGGTGACTAACACAAGGTGACTATCATAAGGCGATTAGCAAAAAGGTGATTAAGATAAGGTATTTGACACAAGGGGACTGACACAAGGTGACTGACAGAAGGTGACTGGTAGAAGGTGATTGGTAGAAGGTGATTGATACAAGGCGACTGGAAGAAGGTGATTGGTAGAAGGCGACTAGCAGAAGGTGACTAGCACATGGCGACTAACAAATGGTGAGTGGCACATGGCGACTAGCAGATGGCGAGTGGCAAAAGGTGAGTGGCACTAGGCGACTGGCAGAAGGTGAGTGGCACATGGTGACTGATAGATGGCGAGTGGCGCAAGGTGACTGACAGATGGCGAGTGGCGCAAGGTGACTGACAGATGGCGAGTGGCACAAGGTGATTGGCAGATGGCGAGTGGAACAAGGCGACTGCCATAACCATAAATAATATGGCACCATGTGTCCTCCCTTCTGCCATGTGTCATTCATGCGTTAACTCTTGCCATGCAGAAAATCTATAAATTCATTTGCAGGGTCATTTGCAGCTTTTCCCAGAGCAACTTTAAAACCTTTTTCCAACATTTTTAGGGCATTTTCCACAACGGTTTTAGAGCATTTTTAGAGCATTTCCAAGCAATTTTAGTGCATTTTGGCAGCATTTTTAGAGCATTTTGGCAGCATTTTGGCATCATTTTTATAAGGTTTTGCCAGCATTTTCCTGCTTTTTAGAGATGGCTAGTTGTTCCTCCCCTCTTCCATCCAAATTTCATTTCAAGTACACCTTCTGCCCCAATCTCAAGAGCATTTTCAACACTCCTGATAGAGATTCCTAATGGATTTACACCGTTGGACTTGCTGGTGTGTTGAAGATGCCTCAGTTGAACATTAACGTTCAGTTGATGCAACGGATCATTTCTTGTTACAACCATGACGTGTGCACTATTTCGATCCATGTGGATAACAACGAAATTGTTTTTTTGGTTAAACCCTCCGATGTGCAGCGACTAATAGGGCTACCATTTTTGGATGGTGTACTGGTGAACAACCAGTACGCCTTAACCGACGATGATAAATCCACCCTAGGAAACCTTTACGTTGTTCATCCTGACAATCTGAAAGGTATAATTTGAAAATTTATTTTTTATTTAACATTAAATATTGTTCTGCTATAGTTTCATTTCTCTAAAAATGTTCTCCTTGTTTTATTTTTTGTTTTCTAATAATGTTCTCTTTTTCAGTCAATTCTTCTAAGTCCAAAAGGGGCTTAAACATTTCGAATGTTGGAGACAAATTTCTATATGCTTGCATTGAATTTTTTAGGCAAGGCTTATTCTGTAGGGGCGACCTACAGAAATGCCTTTTTGGGCACTTTCTTTATTGCTTCATTGTATTGATGGTGGTAAATTTGACTGGTGCATGCACATTTCCAACCGCCTGAAGCACGACCTTTTGAGTGCCCAGAAAATTCAAGCATCTGCTTACACAGTGACTACCAACAATTTTATTCTTTGTTTATTTTAGGAAGCTTATTTCAACCTTCAACAGAGCAGTCCTCCCACTGCATTGCACCCTAGTTTGTTGTCTATTGGCATGTCTGATGGTGAGATACAGGTAAAAATATTTGTTGAAATATCTTTATTTTCTTTTTTTAATTTTATCTTTTTATTCTCTAATTTTGTTTTGAAAACAGAAAAGAGCATCTCAGTATTCAAGTAAGAGGGATGTCGCATTTAGGATTCAGGAAGTATCTATTGATTCTGACATGCAATCGCAGTCATCACCAATGACTCCCAACAAACGTGTGAGGTCTGATGATGGTCGGATTCAACATACACCTGCGACACCTTTTACTGGAGAAACAGTTACAGTCGACGTAGAAGAGGTTACCTCCAACCCACAAGGTAACCTTACTCTGCATTGTTCAAAAATGCTTTTTTAAATGATTTATTTTTTTGACTTAAAATTATGTTTTTTTAATGTGTTTTACGTATTTTTTAGACAAAGGGCAAATGGTTGAAACATCAATGGTTGCAGAGTCTGAGTCAGGTATGTATATTTTGAATAAATATTTTTTAATGCTATTGTTATTTACAAATGATTTATTTTATGTTCTTGTGTGAAATTTAACAGAGGGACCTCGTAGATTCAAAAGGCTAAAAAAAAGGATGGCTCCACCATCTGACCCTCCATGACCATAGCCACAACCACAGCCACAGTAGGTTCAGGTCCACCCAAAGCAAGTTCAGGTCCATCCACTTCAGGTTCCACCTACGAGGAACCAATCACGCATGCATGGTAAAACGTTCCTCACACCGCCACCTCACAATGCAAGAAGTGCTACAGAGACACAAAATGTGTCATCATCTAATATTTTTGTTGTACCGATATTAACCTTGGAGAATTTTTCAAATGTTGAGAGTGCATCTCAAATGCCCTCGGGAACTCTTGATTGTGACTTTCTTTATCAGGGTATGAATCCTAAAAATTTCCCTTTAAAGGCAAGTGATATTCTTGAGGATGAAGAGGGCATTGATGGAGAAGAAGATGATGTCAATGTAGATGCCATCGAAGTTTCCCCCTCCACCCCACAACAAGTCATCGCCCGTACTATTACAGAAGATGATATCCTAAACGTTTCTGAAAATGTGTTATTAGCCGATGCATGTAAAGTTGTAGTTCATAATACTCTTCTTTCGGATATTGATAAATTGAAGGAATGGGAATATCGGGCCAAGGTTTTGATTAAAGCCATCAATGGCCGATATAAGAATTTTTCAAAAAGAAAAGAGTTGTTTCTCAAGATGGAGAATGAGCCCCAAAAGCTCGATGCCTTGCTACATAAAGCTGAATCTGGCACTATGGAGGCCGAGTCTACATACAGAGATGAAATTCTTGCCATTGTTATGAATCATTTGGAAAACCTCAATGCAGAAGCCCAAGCATATTTCAATGAATGGGCACTTGATCAGAACAAAGTAGCAGTTGTAGAAACAACACGACTTACAACTGATGTAAGTTCTACATCTAACTAAAAATATATTTTTTTTGTTAAATATGTTTTGTTTATAAATATTAACCTTTTTTTATTTCTGTTTTGTAGTCTAATTTCCAGCACCTAAAGCAACAAGTCAGTGCCATGAAATTTTTGATCAAGACTACCAAAATTAGCATTAATAATGCTATTGAATTGAAGAAGAGGTTACAACAGACGGTTAGAGAAAATAATTACCTAAAGAAGGTTATCAAATATGGGGGCCTAGATGTCGAGGCTAAACTGAAAGAAAAGGAGAAGGAGCTGAATGCACCTTTCAAAGAAGATCCAACGAAGGAAGAGAGTGCCTTGTTATCGGGGATCAACACTACAAGCAGAAAGTTTGGTTAGGGTTGGGGCATTAGAAGAAAAGGATATTGAGGTAGATGTGGGTGGACCTTCAGGAAACATTGAAAAACAATAGATCTTTGTTGTGTTGGGTTTCAAGTGAAACAAAAACTCTTTATATCTTTATATTTTTATAAATATTTAAGACTCAGTATTTTTTTGAAAATTGAAATCAATGTTAGAGGCAATTTCTGAAAAATTCATATTATCATTTTGAAGTTTTGTTTTTAATTATTGTTATGTTTTAATTTGAAGTGGAATAAATAATGTTTGATATGTTTGATATCCTTTTTGAGAATTGAAATCAATGAATGAGACTATTGTCAAAAATCAATGAATGAGACTATTGTCAAAAAATGTTTTATCTATTGGAAATTTTGTTTTCAATGTTGTTATGTTAAGATTATATGTGTTGATGTATTAAGTAATTTGAAGTGGAAGAAATAATGTTTGATATGTTTTGTAAATTGCAAATGAATGGTATCATTTTTTAGAATTGAAACAATGAATGAGACTATTTCTAAAAAATATGTTATCTATTTGCAATTTTGTTTTGAATGTTGCTATGTTATGATTATGTGTTGATGCATTAAGTAATTTTAAGTGGAAGAAATATTGTTTGATATGTTTTGTAAATTGCAAATGAATGGTATCATTTTTGAGAATTGAAACAATGAATGAGACTATTTTCAAAAAATGTGTTATCTATTGGAAATTTTGTTTTGAATGTTGTTATGTTAGGATTATATGTGTTGATGTATTAAGTAATTTGAACCGAAAGAAATAATGTTTGATATATATTGTAAATTGTAAATGAATGGTATCCTTTTTGAGAATTGAAACAATGAATGACTATTTCCAAAAAATATGTTATCTATTGGAAATTTTAAGTGGAAGAAATAATGTTTGATATGTATTGTAAATAACGAATGAATGGTATCTTCTTTAAATATTGAATTCAATGAAAGAGAGTATGTTTTGATTATTTATGATGATGTAAAAGTTTGTTGTTCTTAATTTGAAGTGGAAGAAATAATGTTTGATATGTGTTATCTTTTTAAAACTTTGTTTTGAATGTTGTTATGTTTTGATTGTTTGTGTTGATATATTAAGTAATATTGAATTATGTGAATGCAGTAAGATGTTCTTTTATGTTATATGAATTAATTTGAAATGTCAGAAAATACAGCATAGGCAATTACTTTCATGAATAACAAATATTACAAGAAAAATAATGTAACATGTGAAATCAAATCAAATGATAGCATCCTTTCATTCAGATATGTGAAATCAAATCAAATAATAACATGTGAACTCAAATTAAATCAAATGAAAACATCCTTTCATTCTGATATGTGAAATCAAATCAAATGATAATATGTGAAATCAAATCAAATAATAACATGTGAACTCAAATCAAAACAAATGATAACATCCTTTCATTCTGATATGTGAAATCAAAACAAATGATAGCATCCTTTCATTTCATATGTGAAATCAAATCAAATGATAGCATCCTTTCATTCAGATATGTGAAATCAAATCAAATAATAACATGTGAACTCAAATTAAATCAAATGAAAACATCCTTTCATTATGATATGTGAAATCAAATCAAATGATAATATGTGAAATCAAATCAAATAATAACATGTGAACTCAAATCAAAACAAATGATAACATCCTTTCATTCTGATATGTGAAATCAAAACAAATGATAGCATCCTTTCATTCTGATATGTGAAATCAAATCAAATGATAGCATCCTTTCATTCAGATATGTGAAATCAAATCAAATAATAACATGTGAACTCAAATTAAATCAAATGAAAACATCCTTTCATTTTGATATGTGAAATCAAATCAAATGATAGCTTCCTCTCATTCTGATATGTGAAATCAAATCAAATGATAATATGTGAAATAAAATCAAATGAATGCATCCTTGCATCATAATGTTAGAAGCTAGAACAAACTCTTTTCAGATTGTACAAAATGTTCTGCACTCATTCCCAAAAATTTTGTCATCACAATCTGACCAGTGTTACCATCATCCTCATCATTATCAATATTCATTACACCTCTTCTCTCTGCCAAAGAACTCCAATGTGACAATGCTCTTTCGTAAGGAAACTCCTCCACCTCATAGGCCGACACATATACTCTCAAGCAATTCTCCAAATTTTTGTCCAACCTATTTCGAACTTTAGATTTTATATATGAAAGTGCACTGAACACCCTTTCATCTTCCACGGATCCCAAAATCATCATTTGACATAATTCATATAAATGAAAATATTCACTCATAGTATGTTTTAAGATAGTACTTGGTTGTAATATTCTCCACAAACGTGAAATAGAACCTGCTTCATGACGGTTAGAGAGCTGTGAAACTTGAGCAGACATTGTTGTTCCAAAATAGTTGGATTGTTTTGTCAAAAGATCTTTGTTCAGAATGCCATTGATTTCAATGCCATTGACTACAACACTTTGACTAAAATGGCCAGCAAGTCTGCCCATGTATTTGAGGAACAAAGAATTTATAATCTGGTATTCATTACAAGGATCCCAAAACATTGGATTTACCACACCCATAGCCTCTAGCAATTCATCTCTTTGAAAACGGTCTCTGATTTCTTTTGTCAATGATTCTCGCTATTTGTTTTAGTTTAAGTTTTGTATCATCCACAACCACATGAAATCTATTGTAGGTTATGGGCATTTTCTCAACTTCATTTGTAGCTATATCCAATCGCACACCATAACAATATAAAGGTATTTCATTTCCATGGACATTAATACACAGATGATCATTAATATTGAACTTCAAAAAGCTTCGAGGACTATTCACACTTGTTAATGCTCTCCAACTCTCAAACAAGGGATCCATAAAATTTTGACCAGATGCATACATCATATCAATATGCATGCAAATTTGTATTCTCACCCTGATGAAATCCATAATATAAATCGATCTTTCTTGTGCAATTTTGATCAAAGTATTCATTTTTTCCAACATTGGAAGAATTCCACACAATGTGAGAAGAGTTTCAAAGTCACTCATTCAAAAAAGTAAATCTTTAGCCTTATCAACCACCCTACGATTTGCATACATAAACCCTATCAAGGATTGATATTCTTTGAAAACTCTTAATACCGGTAGATACATCGAAATCCACCTAGTATCCACATCTTTCAACAATTTTTTACCTTCGGTAACTCCTAGTGCAAACTGTTGAAACTCTAAAAATATTTTTGGACTACGTGAAAAATATTCATGAATTTCATGGACAAGCTCTTCCACTCTAGCAACATTTGTAAATGTATCCACAATTTTGTATGCAAGATTCATTCTATGAGCCATGCAATGAATAGGGATCAAATATGGGGCAACCGATGTTTGTAGTCTAACACAAAGACCATTCCTATGTCCTTGCATTGTAGCAGCACCATCAGCTCCTACACATATTAACTTAGTGGCTATTTCAATTTCATTCATTCCTACTTCTTCTTTTAAACTAGTTACAACAACATTGTAAATGTTTTCTGCATTACAATTTTCCACCATTTTACGTATTCCTAGTAAATGAGGTTGCCTTGAATGATTTTCCAATGTGTAAACATGCATGCAAATCCAAGATGTATTGTCAACTCAGTCACCTCATCAATTGAAAGTGAAATGAATTTTGCCTTTTTTACTTTCTCTCTGAGGTCATTCTGCTCAACCAATGACAGACATTTTGCCATTTCCCAACCACTTCGATCTGACCAATGAGCGTTGGGTAAGTTCTGCACATTAGCTAGTCGAAATAGAGATTTATAATCTATGAAATCAGACATAGGTCTACCCTTCTTAAGAATAGAAAATACAACAACAAACTGCAAACTTTTTGAAGCTAAAGTTAACTTATTCATTTTTTGAAATTGGGCTTGAATCGTTGCACCTTTCTCAACCAATGTTTGCTTTTGTTTCATTTCTTTATCATATTCTTCCGCATATCTCATATGTGCGCACTCTGATGCATCCTTCCACCTATAAGTTTTTTGTGTTGCTCGATCACCTTCTTTTGTTTTGATATAAACCTTTCCACAATGTTTTTCTACTGTATCTTTCTTAAGTTGCAATCTATGCTCCTTTCCGTGTTTCCAACTGCAAATTACGCATCTTAATTATGTTATATCATCACTACTATTCTCTGGCAGCACTGGCTCAATAAATGGAAATTCTGATATCCAATCAGGCTGAAATGATCTGTTAATTGTCCACCTAGATAACCTTGCACGTTTATTTTTTTTAGATGAAGATTCTCCAGAAGTAGGGACTGCATAAGAACTATTAGTTTCTTTTCCACTTGGCATGTTAGATTCAGGAATCTCTTCATGTTGTTGTTCGATTTGATTGAGATTATCTTCATGTGTGGACTGTTGATTATCATGGATATGTGGAAGTGGAGGAATACCAGGGTTAACAGTGTTTTCTGTAGAGATAATTCTAGTGTCAATAGTAGATTCATTATCACTATGGCATTTAAAAGCATACTAGTGTTTTCTATAGATAAAAGTGAACAAAGCCATCAACCAAAAAACACACTTCTTTATGAATTGAGGACATTATATTTAAAATTAACAAAGTAAAAAAATTAACTGGTGAGTAAAGGTGTTCATACCTTCAATTTGTGTAGATGTTGATGGCAGACTAGGTTTTGAAATATTAGGAAATTATTTGAGGATACTCCTTTTATTGGAAGACTCTCCTCCCTTCTTTCCACTACCTGTAGTTGACATTTTTACCTGTATGAATAGAAGAATAACATGAACAAAGAACATCATTTTTAAATATGAAAATAATAGGTATAAAAGAGAACTACTACTAGAGACAACAGAATCTATGACTGTCCCATGAATATTGTTCGCAGGCAGAATAAACCTCCTTATTGAGTGTCCATTAATAAAATGAAAAATGAAATTTAATGGTAAAAGAAGCATACAGATAAATTGAGTCACCTTCTACCAATCGCCTTCTACCAATCACCTTCTATCGATCACCTTCGATAGTCACCTTCTTCTAGTCGCCTTCTACCAATCACCTAACTGTTAGTCACCTTCTGTCAGTTTCCTTCTGTCAGTCACCTTTAGTCATCACCTTCTATTAGTCACCTTCTACCAGTCACCTTCTATCAGTCACCTTCTATCAGTCACCTTCTGCTAGTCGCCTTCTACCAATTACCTTCTATTAGTCGCCTTCTACCAGTCACCTTCTACTAGTCACCTTCTACCAATCACCTTCTCGCTCACTTACTACTCATCTTCTACCAGTTGCCTTCTACCAGTCACCTTCTACCAGTCATGGACTCTGGTTTTGTCAGTACTCTACTTTGTATCGCTCGCTATCCAAGAAAAATGTTGTAATTGTATGGGAGTCATTGTCAGGGTTAGCTATATATAATGGGGTACAAGGGGCGATTTGGGCGAGATATTTCTTATTTTAAATAAATTTAGGGCAAAAATTGGGTGGGAAACCTTATGACAATGGGGCGAATTTACCCTAAAAAAATTAGATCCCAAAATTTTGGGCGAACGGGCCGACCTCTATGGTCCCAAAAATCGTAAAATTGACATTTTGGAAATCCGAAAATTCATGCTAAATTGTGAAATTCACCACTAAGAAAAACCTTGCAAAAATGATATTCCTTTGAATACACCTTATACTCTCCAATTCTTAACCCAACATTCACTCCAAAATACACAAATGATATTCCTTGCACACACCTTATAATCTCCAATTTCTTAAATCAACATATGGCAAAAAATAAAATATTAAATCATACCTTAGCCACTTTAATAAAAAATAATTTCATGCACATAAACACTAACATGCACTCCACACGAATCGAACTCACGTTCACCACCTGCCTAGCGCCTTAGCCATGGCTAGGCTACCACTTGGGCTGCACACCCACACAAACACCACTATGCACTTCTACCCTATTGTATCCTCCGTAGGTGCCAAACAAATCTGTATCAAAACAAAACTCTTCCCTCTACTACCATCGAGAATCGAACGCGAGACCTCTATTTCACCAATGCCTTACGTGTCAAGCCTTGCCACTAGGCCACCCGTGTGGATGGTGATAGAAGTGTGCACTCTCTTCCCTTTATTTGTCCATAGTCCACCTTAAGCTTTTAAAAATAAAAAGCTTCATCTATGCCTTGCTCATGAAAATCGCATCGATTATTTTGTTAACCCTTCGCATATAGATTTCGGAGACTTACCTTATGCCATCCAAACATTATGGTATAAATACCATATCCTTCCTTGCTTTGACGTCGGCGGGGAAAATATTAAGTTTAATATTTTGCGCCCAACCCTTACTTAGGGTTTAATTAATTTATATTATAAATTAATTATAATATAAATATTATAATTAATTTACAAGTAACCTTAGGCTTTATTTTTAATATTAAATATTATAATATTATTTCCTTTGGGCCTAGGTATTTTCCTTTTTAACCTTAGGCCTTATCTTAACACCTTTAATATTATAATAATAAATATTATAATATTATTTCCTTTAGGCCTAGGTATCTCCTTCCTTCAGGGTATTTAGCCAACCTTTTGACCAATCATGTGAAGCTTTAAACCAAATCTCTTGGGCTTAAAATATAAATATTTTAACCCTCATTTTGTCAATTCCTTGCACTAACTTTTGACATCACTGACACTGACTCTTGACATCAATGACAACAAAACTTACTCAAAATTTCCAACAATCTCCCCCTTTATCATTGATGGCAACCCTTTTTCCTTAACCATTCCTTTTTCCTTTTTCCAATTCTTCTCCCCTAAGAAACTACTCCCCCTAACTGAATTCTCTCCCCTAACTCAAATATCTCCCCCTTTGTCATCAATGGCAAAGGGACTCCTTTGGGGCTAAATATAAGACTCTTAGCTCAGCCCCCTCCCCACCTCCTCTCCTTGAGGTGATTAATTTTGGGGTGGGAGTAGAACTACTCCCAATTTTCCTCTAAGATACTCAAAAGTCTCTTTTGGAAGTGGCTTAGTGAAGATGTCTGCAATATGCTCCTTTGTAGTAACATATTCCAACCTGACTTGCTTATCTGTCACCTGCTCTCTCAAAAAATGATATTTGATCGGAATGTGCTTGGTCTTGGAGTGCATCACCAGATTCTTTGAGATATTTATAGCACTTGTATTATCACACAGTATGGGGATAGGGTGATCATGCTCTATCTTGAAGTCCTCTAAAGTTTACTTCATCCATAATACCTATGTACAACAAGCAACTACTGCAATATACTCTACCTCTACTATGGATAAGGATATTGATGCATATTTCTTGCTTAGCCAAGAGACTAAACAATCTCCAAGAAAGAATGCTCCTCCACTTGTGCTTTTTCTATCATCAATGTTGCCAGCCCAATCTGCATCTGTATATGCTATGAGAGTGAAATTATCACTTTTGGGGTACTAGAGCCCAAAATCCATAGTCCCTTTTAAATACCTGAGAATCCTTTTTACTGCTACTACATGTGTTTCCTTTGGTGCCGCTTGAAACCTTGCCACTAGTCCCACTACCTGCATTATATCTGGTCTTGTAGTTGTGACATATAGTAAGTTGCCAATCATAGATCTGTACAATTTTTGATTTGCCTCAGGAGATTCATCATCTTTACTTAACTTGCATCCTGTAACCATGGGGGTACTTACTGGTTTGCAATCTTCTAACTTGAATTTCTTTAGCATCTCTTTTATATACTTGGTTTGTGAGAGAAATACACCTTTCTCTGATTGTGAAATCTGAAGTCCAAGAAAGAAGGACAACTCACCAAGCATTGACATCTCAAATTCATTTTGCATGCTCTTTGCAAATTTTTGACACATCTTATCATTGTTGCCTCCAAAAATGATATCATCCACATAAACAACCATAATTAGTAAGTCATTTCCTTCATTTTTGATGTATAAGTTACTATCCACTATTCCTTTCCTGAAACCCTGTTCCTGAAGGTACTTATCCAATCTTGAATACCAAGCTCTAGGAGCTTGTTTTAGTCCATAAAGTGCCTTCTTCAATCTGCATACATAGTCTGGTTTATCGGTTAGGCTGAATCCCTCAGGTTGCTCAATGTAAACCTCTTCTTCCAAGACACCATTTAGAAAGGCTGATTTAACATCCATCTGATATACTTTGAAGTTTTTGAAACTTGAGAAGGCTAAGAACATTCTTATAGCTTCAAGTCATGCAACTGGAGCAAACATCTCATCAAAATCAATTCCCTCAACCTGTGCATAACCTTTGCATACTAATCTTGCTTTGTTTCTGACTACCTGACCATCTTCATTTAACTTGTTTCTGAATACCCATTTAGTGCCAATCACATTCTTACCTTTTGGTCATGGGACAAGTTCCCAAGTCTCACTTTTCTCTATTTGATCTAGTTCCTCATTCATTGCCTTGATCCAAAACTTATCCTCACTTGCCTCATTGAAATCTTTTGGCTCAATTTTAGATAACAAAGAGAAATTAGCATGCTCATTTGTTGCTATTATCTTCCTCCTTGTCTGTCTCTCATCTGGATTCCCAATGATTAGATCTCTTGGATGATTTTTCTGCACATACCTAGATGGAGTCTTAGGTAAAAGTCTTTGTGTTTCTTCTTCTTCTTCTAATTCTTCACCTAACTCTTCTTGGCAACTTTCTTCTTCTTGATACACAATTTCTCGAGCTGGTTCTCTTGACCCTATCTTCTCATCAACTATTACATTTATACTTTCTATAATAGTATGTGTCCTTTTGTTATAGCATCTATAGGCTTTGCTCTTAGTGGAATAGCCAAGAAAAATACCCTCATCACATCTTGAGTCAAACTTACCCAAAATTTTCTCTTCCCATCTTATGTAACATTTGCTTCCAAAATTTTTGAAATACTTTATAGTGGTTGGTCTTCCTTTCCAAAGCTCATATGGAGTTTTGTGATGATTTACTCTTACTTGAGCTCTATTGATGATATATACTGTTGTATGTACTACCTCTTTCCAAAAACCATCTGAAATATTAGACTCATTTAACATGGCTCTAGCCATATTTTCAACAGTCCTATTTTTCCTTTCAACTACCCCATTTTGTTGAGGAGTTCTTGCTGTTGAATATTCTCTTTTGATCCCATGTTGTTCACAAAAGTCTATGAATTCATTTGAGGTAAATTCTCCTCCTCTATCTGACCTTAAACCCTTAATCCTTCTACCTATTTCATTTTCCACTAATTCTTTAAAAGCTTTAAACTTCTCAAGAGCTTCTGACTTTTCTTTCAAGAAAGCTACCCAAATCATTATGGAATAATCATCTATAAATAATATAAAGTAACTTTCACCTTGTAGACTCTTTGTCCTTGTAGGACCACATAGGTCAGTGTGCACTAGTTTCAATGGCTCAGATGACATAAATCCTTTTGACTTGAAACTTGTTCTAGTTTGCTTCCCATGCTGACATTGTGCACAAATTATGTTTTGTGGCCTTTTTAGCTTGGGTAAATCTCTGATAACCTGCTTGTTGCTTATTTTCACTATGTTTTCAAAGTTCAAATGACCCATTCTTCTATGCCACAACCAACTCTCATCTTCTTGTGATAGAAAACACTTTTCTCCTTTAATCTCACTTAGCATGTAGAGGTTGTTTGTAGTTCTATTTGCATCTGCAATAAGCTTTCCAGTTTTAGACTTTCTGATCTCACACCTATTTGGATGAAATGTAACCATGTGCCCCTGATCACAAAGTTGGCTTACACTTAGTAGATTGTGCCTCAACCCCTTGACATACAATACATTCTCCATATTTGTTTTTCCATTATCTAAACTCAAAGTTCCTTTTCCATAAATTTTTGTTGATCCATTGTCACCAAATTTTACTGATCCTCCATCAATTTCTTTGAGTACAAGAAATTTACTCTTGTCTCCTATCATATGACTAGAACAACCACTATCAAGGAACCATTATTTTCCCTTATCTTGAACATGAAGAGTTGTTTGTACTAACATTGATCTAACTTTCTCATGCTCTTTTCTCTCTCTCCTAATTGTTGAAGTTGTATTCTTTTTACTTGACTCAAGAAATACCATTTTGCACCATCTAGCCTTGTGCCCAAAATTATTGCATTTATAACATATGACATCATCATTCATAAGAGGTGCAAAAGAATTGAAATTTCTATCAACATTATTTTTCACATAACCAGTGCAATGTGCAGCTCTATGACCATATTTATTACATGAAAAGCAATAGCCATGGAAGAGATTTTGTAACCTGTTTGAGTGCCTTGGAAAATATGGTCGAGTGCTTCTTCTTTTGTTGTTCTTGTGATTGAATCTTGTCCATGGTTCCTCTTTACCCTCTTCTTTCTTGATGCCTTTTCCTTCCAGAGTATTAGTATGAGTCATGAGCTTATCTTTGTTTGATGTCTCTATTTCTTGAGAGCTCGACTCCTCTTTCTATTTCCCTAACTTTATATCTTGTCATAACTTAGTCTTTTCAACTTCATTCCTTAGAGAGACAATTTTTTATTCCAATATTTCACACTCTACTTCTCTTACCCTTAATAGATCTATCATATCCTATTCAATTTTATTTCCTTCTTCCACTTTTATCTTGAGTTCTGTGAGACTTTGTAGAAGTTCCATATTTGCTTCTTCATCCTCTTGAATTTGATCCTTCAAACTTGAGTTCTTCTTTCTAACCTTTTCCAAATTCTTAAGAGCAGCAAAGAATTCCTCTTTTATGTCGATCATGGCCTCTTCTTCATTTTTTGAAGTCATGTGTGTTCCTATTGGATCTTCCTCCAAGTTGTTAGTCTTTTCATGGAGAGACCCACTCTGATACCAATTGAAGAACATGAGCTTATACTGAGAGGGGGTGAACAATATAAGATAAAACTTTTTACTTTTCAATCCATATGATAACATCAACAATATTAAAGTAGTAAGCATTCCACAAAACATCACACACATGAGAGACATGATTTAACGTGGTTCACCCAATGTGGGCTACTCCATGGAGAAAATATTCCTTATAAATTTTCTCAATAAATTCTTTTGGGAATCAATTCCCTATTACAATGTTTATGGACCTCTATCCAAAGGAGACACCAATCCCCTTGCTCTGATTTATGGATCTCTATCCATAGGAGAACTCTTTCTCCTCTACTCTAGTTGGTGCTCTTCTAGAAGACTTCTACCCCCACTACACTAGCTTGTGGATCTCTCTCCATAGAAGACCTTTGTCCTCACTACCCTGGCTAATGGATCTCTATCCACTAGAGACTATTATCCTCTACTCTATCACCTCCAAATCCTACTCTAAACTCTGCTCAATCTCTATCTCAAATCTACACTAAACACTATCCTCGATCTAGCACAAATATGCTCATAAATCTATCTCTAGTCTAGCACAAATCTATCCTCAAATATGCACCAAAATCTATCCTCAAATATATCCTCAAGCTTTAACACAAAGCTTGATCAAATAATCAACTCTACTTAGATTTACCCCAAGCCTTAACACAAATCTTGAACAAATCATCAATCAAATCTGCTCTCAAGTCTTCACAAAGACTTACCTCAAATCTATCCTCAAGTCCTCTCAAGAACTTGCTCAATTTGTTCTCAAGTCTTCACCAAGACTTACCTCAATCATAAACATACTCAAACCAACATTCAAAAGTTTCATTCAATTATTCAACCAATGAAACACAACTTGCTTACAAACCCTAAACAAGTGTTTCACCCTTCTTCAAACACAAAGCACAATGTGGGTCTCAAACCCTAACTCAAATAATCCTCAATATCTATCTCAAATGTCTAAATCATTCACCAATAGATGCATATAAAACTTACTCAAATATTTCCAACAATACTATCAAACAATCCTTTTCACTCCACCTTATATTTCACAACATTCAATTCAACAACACTTCAAACAAAATATAATGTGCCCATACCTTTTTGTTTTGATGGAGATATATCTTCAAAACCTGTTTTACTCACAACCAAATCCTTTTGCCAATTCTAGGTTAGATAGCAATAATCTATCTCAAAATCTCCACAAAAATATTTTACCTCAACAAATATTTCACCATACAAAAATACAATAAAATGTCAAGTCACAAATACACCTTATTACTCCTTCCTTAAAAATAATCTCCAATCAATAGATCATTCACTCAATCAAACAATAATGACAATATCCCTATAACTCCTTTTAACTCCAACTCAACATAAAATATTTCAATCCAAATTTCAACCTTCCAAACACTTTAATATTCTAACTCAAAATAAATTTCAAATTACAATAATAAAGTCCTTTGAATACACCTTATACTCTCCAATTCTTAACCCAACATTCACTCCAAAATACACAAATAATATTCCTTGCACACACCTTATAATCTCCAATTAATCCAACATATAGCAAAAATAAAAATATTTAATCATACCTTAGCCACTTTAATCAAAAATAATTTTGCATGCCATAAACACTAACATGCACTCCACGTGAATCGAACTCGCATTCACCGCCTGCCTAGCACCTTAGCCATGGCTAGGCTACCACTTGGGCTGCATGCCCACACAAACACCACTATGCACTTCTCACCTTTTGTAACCTCTGCAGGCACCAAAAACGTTTGAATCAAAACAAAACTCTTCCCTTCGCTACCATCGAGAATCGAACATGGGACCTCTGTTCCACTAATGCCTTACGCTGCCAAGCCTTGCCACTAGGCCACCCATGTGGATGGTAATAGGGATGCACACTCTTCTCCCTTTATTCATCCACAATCCACCTTAAGCTTTTAAAAATAAAAAGCTTCGTCTATGCCTTGCTCACGAAAATCGCATCGAATATTTTGTTAGCCCTTCGCATATGCAATTTCGGAGACTTACCTTATGCCATTAAACATTATGGTATAAATACCATATCCCTTCCTTGCTTCGAACATCGATGGGGATAAATATTAAGTTTAATATTTTGCGCCCAACCCTTACTTAGGGTTTTAATTAATTTATATTATAAATTAATTATAATATAAATATTATAATTAATTTATAAGTAACCTTAGGCTTTATTTTTAACACTTAATATTATAATAATAAATATTATAATATTATTTCCTTTGGGCCTAGGTGTTTTCCTTTTTAACCTTAGGCCTTATCTTAACACCTTTAATATTATAATAATAAATATTATAATATTATTTCCTTTAGGCCTAGGTATCTCCTTCCTTTAGGGTATTTAGCCAACCTTTTGACCAATCATGTGAAGCTTTAAACCAAATATCTTGGGCTTAAAATATAAATATTTTAACCCTCCTTTTGTCAATTCCTTGCACTGACTTTTGACATCACTGACACTGACTCTTGACATCAATGACAACACAACTACTCAAAATTTCCAACTATTTTAAAAGTTTTGATGGGAAGAAAAAAAATGAAACTTTCAACAATCATCACCATCCAAACAAAATTAAGGGTGCTCTAGGAATTAAAGTATGCACAATACCCTAGAAAATGTAGGTGACCTAGAATATGGAATTATTAATAGAGGGTAAGTATTACCTACTCACATTGTTCTAGCTCAATAATCCAAGAAAAGTAGATGGTCTATTGAAGACAAAGGCATGGCACCTGCAATAATGAAAATTCCAAAATTGAAAATACTAATGGCAGAAGGTGCTTCCATTCAATATTTAGGAACCCTAGAATAAGTAGTTGATATTGTTATATTAGCCTACAAAATTTGGAGGAAAATTATCCCAATTTAATAATCTATATATAGCAGTTTTCTTAGCATTGTAAAGGATTGAAAAGTTGTATAAATTTCTCTTCGTTTTACTCTATATAGTAGTACTTGGATTCTTGAGTGGTCTTGTGAGCATGCTTTTGAGACCAAACTTCTAGCATATATTATAGTTTTTCATATTCATATATGCATGCTTGAATTCATTACTCTTTAATTTATGTCCCATTTCATGTATGTTTATGTTTTTATGTGTGTATACTAAAGGTTGTGACTAACAAATATGTATCCCATTTCCTTTATATGTAAGCATATGCTTAACATTCTAAGAGGATGAAGTGTTCATCATAGGTATGTCAATACATTACACTCAGGGTTGTTGTGTAGGGGAATATTATTTGGATCTTGGCACATCTCCTCCTATTATCTTAGGTTAGTTTAGTATTTTTGCTTTTTGTTATCTTTGTTTCTATATTTTTCCTAACCCTTTACCTCTAATTATCTTATATTAGTGCACTCAATATCACATCTTAAGAGGATTTATCCTTGTAAAATCCCTAACTGCACTAGATTGAGCCAACCCCCATGCTTTCAAAGTTGCCCTACTATGTTACTCCACATGAGGTGTGATAGTCTTGACCATATGGTCCCTACGTCTAATGGCCAAGAAAATTAGAGAGGATAACATCTACCATCTTCATCCTAGGGAAAGGGGAGTCCATTTTGTAATAACGAGCTGATTTGACCTCTAAGTTTCTTAGTAGTGGTAACTAGTGTAAGTACCTTGGATTTGCACTATTCCACAACATATTCATTTTGGAGTAGATTCATCACTTTCCATGTCATTAATTATCTATCATGAGTTCCAATAGTCATCAACTCAAAAGATGATCTAATGACTAGTTTTACCTGACAAGTTCTAGTTTCATCTAGTTTTTTAGAGTTTTCATCCAAGCTTAACTCAATTTATTGATTCACCTAAACACTTTGAATTGTGAATGTATCAATAAATTTAAATATATAGAAGAGATCTAGTGATATAATAGAAAACTCACTCTAATAGGTATTAATAAGATCATTCACCAAGATTTTGGTTATTTGGCACTACGTAGTTTTGTTTTTTTACCTTAATTATTCTAATTGTTTATGGATATTTTCTATCTCTTGGTTAAATTTAGATTTTTGTGGGCCAAGCCTATATACAAGGCTTTTGGCTTGCTTGTTTTTTGATTTGAGGATATATTCTAAAGGATACTCCTTTAGGTGCTTGATAAGCATCTTTACTTGGTTTTATAGGGATTTGGTTTTTTCTTGGGAGTCACTCAAGGTGTTCTTCACCAACCTTCACCAACCTTTGGTTTATTGATTTGTGATTATATGAAACTATTTTTAGTCTTCTACATGACTTGGACCTTATATCTTACCCAAATATTTTTGAGGCCAAGCCATTCTATCACCACTCACCAATATTGCTCTCATATTCCCTTCAAGCTTTAATAGTAGTGGCTCTTTTCATGTAAATAATAATGCCTTGTTTTATAGGGAAAAGTGGTTGATTATTTTAATCATATATGGTAATTGTGCCAAAAAGGCTCACTTATTTTGGTTGTATTATTTCATATATTGATGAATCCTTTGAAGATCCTACAATAGATTCAAAACTAGCTTCGTTGCTTGTGAGTTTTCTTGCTCCTCTAGAGGTGACAAAAATGCAACTAAAGGATTGAAAAATGGGGTTGTTAAAGGTAGATACATTTGGATATATAATTTTGATGAGATTGGGGGTATTTAGGATGACTAGATTATCTCTTCTTGAATGGTAGAGGTTTATTGGTGAATTATATGGAGCATCAAACATTTTGGCTATAATATTGAGCATCTAGGCTAGTGAGGCTGGGGCACTTTGAGAAATTAGAGGTTTTTTTGTAGGAGAGGTTTCACTAGTAAGTGGTTAAAATTTAGGGTCATCATCTCTTCCTTCTTCCATTCTTCCTAGAGTATATTCCTAGTAAAAAATAGTAACTAGTGTTGAAGTTGTCTTTGTTGTTAAATGTTGCTTCCTCCTATATCTAGACAATCAATTTGGCCACTTCAAAAACTAAGTATTTTGAAGTGGAGCCTCACTCCTTTCTCTTTATTTTGGTGATTAAAAATAAACAATCAACCTCCACTTCCTTAGATGATTCTAACATCTTATTGCCCTCTTTCATATCACTTTCTTTCTTGGAAATTTTAGTTGACTCATAATTGCTTCAACTAGAAGCATATGCATCATATTTATGATTGTAAATTTTTTCTTTCTAGTCACTTTACCCTTTTTCTATGCCTTGAGGGGAAATTCTACTAGGTTATCCACATCATAACATCAACTTGTTAGTCTTACAATGGCACTGAGAGGGGGGTGAATCAGTGCAGCTATTTAAAACTTAAAACTTTAACTCTTAAAGCCAAAACAAATGAATGCTTAAAACCAAAAATAGCAAGTACCACAAGAGAGCATCACATAACACAAGATGTAACGAGGTTCACCAGTTTTGGCTACTCCTCAAACTAGACTGCTTGGACTCCCATCCAAATCCAGCCATTGCAAAGCACCAACTTTACAATCAATTTACCAACATCTACCTGGAAGGAGCACCAACCCCTAATTTACCAGCACCAACCGGAAGGAGCACCAACCCCTGATTCCAAGCACCAACTTGGATTTCTATTTGAATAGATTTTATGACATAAAAATGCCTTCTCTGCTACAAGACCCTTACTGGTCTAAATCCTTAAAAACAAGAACTGCATATTCTTACAGCTCTGCTATTCTCTTTACAACACTTTCTTCTGTCTCTTTTTACAGCACACTGCTCTCTGTATTTTTCTTAGCACAAAATACTTCTCTGTACTTTTTACAGCACACTGCTCTCTATACTTTTCACAGCACAATACACTGCACATTTACAGCCCTTTCTTATGGCTTACACTTGCAGCTCTCACAGCTCTGTTATTCTTCACTCTTACTCCCTCTTACAGTTTTTTCTTCTCTGTAACAACTCCACTCTCTATTTTTCAATTTTTTTTCTTTTTATGTCTAGCAGTACATCTTCTCTTTTTCGGTTTACGCTTTTCCCACTCATTTACACTTCCAGTTACAGTGCATGCTTTTTGGCACCAATCCCGAAGCACCTCGGATTCACTACCGCACACACTTTTACTTTATTTTTCTGAGCTTTTTCTGCTGCGTTCAACCCGATGCACTGCGGACCCACAACTGCACTCATGCTGTTGCGTTTTCTTCTTCCTCGTTTGCTATGCTTTTCTTTTCACATTTTGCCATGCTTTCTTTTTCTCGTTTCCCGTGCTCTTTTCGCCGCACTGTGGACCCACTAACGCATTCATGCAGCCGCACTGCGCACCCACTACAGTAGTCATATTATTATAATATATTTTACCTGGTTTTCTTTAGATTCTTTCTGCCACTGTAGATCATGTAACTGTCAAACTAAATTTTTATCATATTTAATTATTTCTGCCTGATCTCCCTCTGTAACTGTCTCTGTGTATGCTTCTCGGCTTTTACTCGCGAGACTATGACATGTCGCGATTTCGTGACATTTTTGCCCCTTTGACTTTTTCTTGACAGTTGACCGCGAAAACCTGACATGTCACGATATCATGACATTCTCCGCTTCCTTCCACTCTTCTCGACATGCAACCGCGAAAACCTGACATGTCACGAAATCGTGACATTCTCCACTTCCTTCCACTCTTCTTGGCATGCAACCATGAAAACATGACATGTCACAAAATCGTGACATCTTTCGCTTCCTTGCACTCTTCTCTTCTTGCACTAGCGAAAACATGACATGTCGCGAAATCGTGACACCTTTCACTTTCGTACACTTCTCTTTGCATGCCCCCGCAAAAACATGACATGTCATGAAATCGCGACACCTTTCGTTGTCGTACACTTCTCTTTGCATGCACCAGTGAAAACATGACATGTCGCAAAATCGTGACACTTCTCACTACCGTACATTCTTCTCCGCATGCCTCAACGAAATCGAAACATGTCACGAAATCGTGACACTTTCACTGCCTTGCACTTCCTCCTTGACTTTGTCGCGAAATCGCGACGCTTCTGCTTCCTTGCTCTTTCATTTTTCTTTTGTCACGAAATCGTGACATCTTTTCTCCTTAGCTCTTCTCTTCTCTTCAAGTCACGAAAATGCGACATGTCGCGATATCGCGACACTTGTTCTCTCGAGCTCTTCCTCTTGCAATATGTCACGAAATCGCGACACTTTTTATCTTGCCCTTTACCTTCTCTCCATCAATATGTCACGAATTCGTGACACTTTTTCTCCTTAGCGCTTCCTTCTTGCAAATTGTCGTGAAATCGCGACACTTTTCTTTGCGAGCTCTTTCTCTCTGAACATGTCACGAAATCGTGACACTTTTTCTCTCCTTAGCGCTTCTTCTCACAGAACATGTCGCGAAATCGCGACATCTTTTCCTTGCAAGCGTTTCTTCTCTAAACATGTCGTGAAATCATGACAGTTTTCCTTGCAAGCGCTTCTTCTCCAAACATGTCATGAAATCATGACAGTTTTCCTTGCAAGCGCCTTCTTTCCAAACATGTCACGAAATCGCGACAATTTTCCTTGCAAGTGCTTCTTCTCCAAACATGTCGTGAAATCATGACAGTTTTCCTTGCAAGCGCCTTCTTTCCAAACATGTCGCAAAATCATGAAAATTTTTCCACTTGCTTCCTTCTTTGCCAACATGTCATGAAATCGTGACAGTTTGCCTTGCACTTTCTAAACATGTCGCGAAATCGTGACATCTTTTTCTCTCTCCTCTTTCTCTTCGCTTTGAACTACGAAAATGAAACATGTCACGAAATCGTGACAATTTTGCTAGCATTTTCTCTCTCCTCCATTATGTCACGAAATCGTGACAATTTTGATAGAATTTTCTCTCTCCTCCGAGATGTCGCAAAATCGTGACAAAAAACATGTCGCGATATCGCGACAATTTTCTTACTTGTCTTTTTTTTTAGCTTTTGCATCTGGGCCACTTTTGTCTTTTTGGAGAGTCATTGTACATGCTCGTATTGCTCTGAACTCTTGTTCACTTCATCAACCGATCTATCTAATGACCTTTGCACTCCTGTCCATTTCATCAACCGATCCTCTGTCTGTGTTGACAATAATGATAATAACTTTGGCTGCACCACCTTGCTCATCAATCAACTCCTGTCCATCACCTTGCTCATCAATCAACTCCTATCCACTCCTTTCCATTGCATCAACTGATCAACCTGACTATGTTGACAACAATGACAATACTTTGGTTGCACCTTGCACATCAATCTCCCCCTTTGGAATTGTTGGCAACACACGTAATTGAGTGCAATTACCTGTAATTCTTCTCCCCATTTGACAATAATACCAAAGGGCGGCTGTAAGACTCCCCCTAAGTCCATGCACAACATTCTCAGGCAAAAATTTTTACTGTTAACCAAAATCATAAATATGAGCAATAAGATAAACAAATGCATAAATGCTCCCCCTGAGAATTTGATCCCTTTAGCTAGTCAATTCTTAGACTATTCTTGGGAATATGTGACCACTTCAGATCACGCTATCTTCTGATCCTCAACCCTCTGTACTCTATCATAGGCTCACTAAGAACTTTCTTAACAAGCTCACATAGAACTTGTCCAGATCAGGTCACAAGTCCACACTAGAACCTGTCCAAATCAGCTCACAAGTTCATCAAGAAAAACTTGCTTAGTATGAACCCACAAAGAGAATTGTTAGAGACCCAATGTGATTCATCAACCTCATAGAAGCATAAAGAGAATTGTTAGAGACTCAATATGTTCTATACTTAACTCTCAATCTCAATCTCATCTCAATCTCAATCTCAACCATTTAGGGCTTTAGCAACAATGCTTATAGACAAGGTTTAATCAACATCATTCAACTCAAGATTAACCTTGAAGCATTCAACCAATCACTACATGAAAAGGAAACTAGTGGACATCCTTTTCCTTCCAAAGGTATTTGAACAAAACAGCCACCAACATAAATCACCAATGTAAAGAATAACTTGCTCAAATCAATCTCAATGGAGTAAGCCCAAATCATGTATCAAGTAAAGCATTAACTTGATCAAAACAACCTCTATGAAGGCAACTCAACCATCAATCTCAAAATAGCCAACTAAGGGTTTCACCATCTCAATGCAATAGCAAGACTTACTAACATAAAACCTAGTGCAAAATGCTTCCTCTTCCTCAACCAGAATTATGCATTCACAATCTTCAATATCCAAAAAACTAGGATTTACACCAACAAGAATACCTGGTAGACAACCTGATCTGAGTTTTCTATAGCTACTGCAGATCACACCTTACTTTCAACTGTGCAAATCAGAAGAAGACATTTTGTCAAACACTTTACAGCCAATCATAGAGCCCCTTACTCAACCTCATACTTCTTAACCTCGGATTGATATTTTACCAACAGTTAAAATGAAACTGTCAGTGAATTAAATAACATTCACCAAGGCGACATGAAAGATCTAACAATATTTACCTCAAAGTGTAAAACAAATACACGCTGCTCGAAACACATATATGCAGCTAGGGCAAACATTCTTTCCACTCAACAAAAAAAATACGTCTGTCACAAGTTCTACGCCGTTACATCCGAACTTGGCGATTGTCTTCGTCTTTTGCGCTCTCTACGAAATCTGCTCATTCTGCATACTCACTTCGCACACATACACAACACTACCTCAAATCACTGCATAAACTAAAAAAACACACTTTAACAGCTATACGACAATAACCCGACTGTTGGTCCTTCATCCTCAGATACCCAGTCAAATATATAGGAGCATTAAAATAGAACTTTAATATTGCTCCCCCTGAGGATGTGCCACCTGGAGCTGCTTAATGCAGTAGAGGAGTAATCTCCTTCTGTCCAAGGAGACACGATTTCCTTTCTTCTGCCTTTCTCCAGACTTTCCTGAACATTGGCTTGAGTTTTTCAATTACTTCCCTATTTTGCCCCTGTTCGTGAACTTGAACATTTCTCTTGCGGGGTTGTCTCTTGTGCATTCTTGATGGATAATTATTTTCCTGTCTGTATTGCACATGATATGTTCCCTGTCTGTGTTGCACTCTTTGTGTCTGATGAAATCTAGGGTTTTGCCTTAGATTAAATACAGAAGTGCTTGGACAGAACCTTGCTATGTGCCCTTGACCATTACATTTAAAACATTGCACATGTTTTATTCCCTATCTGCATTGCATTCTGTGTGTGTAATGAAATCTATGGTCTTGCCTTAGATTGGATACAGAAGTGCTTGGACAACATCTTGCTATGTGCCCATGGCCATTACAATTGAAACATTGCACAGGGTGTTTACTCAGAAAAACAGATACATTTTTATCAGCATAACTCTTTGATCTATTATTCTGTCCACAATACATTGCCTTGTGACCATAGCAGTTGCATTTAGAACAATAGCCATTAAAAGCATTATTATTAAAAGAGTGAGAGTGATAGAACCTCTTTTGCTGTGGTTTCTTTGCTGTAGATCTTCTTTGATGCTTTCTTCCTTTTAAAGATTCAGCTTCAACCTTGAACTTCTTCTTCTCTGCATATTTGGAAGATGATGGTTGTTCAGCTTCAGACTTTTCTTTCTTCTTTCCTTTATCAATGAACTTCTTCTTCTCTACATTTTTGGAAGATGATGGTTGTTCAGCTTCATATCCTAGACCAGACTTAGCCGTGGAGCTTCTTTGTTGCTTTATCATTTTATCTAGCAACTCTGTGCTCTTCTCATATTTGAGATTTACATTGGCCTCTTCTAGTTGTTTCTTCAATGAAACAATCTCTTCTTCTTGTTGGCAACAAATAGTCTCTTTCTCATTGATTTGAGACCCGAGAATATCTTCAATCCTTTTGTACTTGTTCTACTTGCAGCTTTAGATCAACAATAACTTTGTTAGATTCCTCTTCACTTGTGCTGCATACATCATCCTTATCATCCAGGTGTGTCTTCAAGGCTTCTTCTGATTTCTTGGCCTTTTGAACTTGTAAGAAAAGATCTTCAATCTCATCCCCATATTCTTCTAACTTCTTGGACATTCTTTTGTTCTTTTTCCTCTCTATATTCAACTCTTCAAGAGCAGAGATTAACTCACCTTCTAGATAAACTTCACCCTCAAGGTTTTCATCACAAACTTCAGGATTCACTTCTTCTACCTTTTTTGGTACAAATTTCTCTTCTACAAAAACTGAAACTGACTGGGATGCCTTTTTGGAGGAGGATCTATTCTTCTTAGCCATTGAGTACTAATCCAAGATCAACCTTGACTGATTTAGCCAAAACTGGGAACTTGGCTCTGATACCAATTGTTAGTCTTACAATGGCACTGAGAGGGGGGGTGAATCAGTGCAGCTATTTAAAACTTAAAACTTTAACTCTTAAAGCCAAAACAAATGAATGCTAAAACCAGAAACAACAAGTACCACAAGAGAGCATCACATAACACAAGATGTAACGAGGTTCACCAGTTTTGGCTACTCCTCAAACTAGACTGCTTGGACTCCCATCCAAATCCAACCATTGCAAAGCACCAACTTTACAATCAATTTACCAGCATCTACTGGAAGGAGCACCAACCCCTAATTTACCAGCACCAACTGGAAGGAGCACCAACCCCTGATTCCAAGCACCAACTTGGATTTCTATTTGAATAGATTTTATGACATAAAAATGCCTTCTCTGCTACAAGACCCTTACTGGTCTAAATCCTTAAAAACAAGAACTGCATATTCTTATAGCTCTACTATTCTCTTTACAACACTTTCTTCTGTCTCTTTTTACAGCACACTGCTCTCTGTATTTTTCTCAGCACAAAATACTTCTCTGTACTTTTTACAACACAATGCTCTCTGTACTTTTCACAGCACAATACACTACACATTTACAGCCCTTTCTTATGGCTTACACTTGCAGCTCTCACAGCTCTCTGTTATTCTTCACTCTTACTCCCTCTTATAGTTTTTTCTTCTCTGTAACAACTCCACACTCTATTTTTCAATTTTTTTTCTTTTTATGTCTGGCAGTACATCTTCTCTTTTTTGGTTTACGCTTTTCCCGCTCATTTACACTTCCAGTTACAGCGCATGCTTTTTGGCACCAATCCCGAAGCACCTCGGATTCACTATCGCACACACTTTTACTTTATTTTTTTGAGCTTTTTTTGCTGCGTTCAACCCGATGCACTACGGACCCACAACTGCACTCATGCTGCTACGTTTTCTTCTTCCTTGTTTGCCGTGCTTTTCTTTTCACATTTTGTCGTGCTTTCTTTTTCTCATTTCCCGTGCTCTTTTCGCCGCACTGTGGACCCACTAACGCATTCATGCAGCCGCACTGAGCACCCACTACAGTAGTCATATTATTATAATATGTTTTACCTGGTTTTCTTCAGATTTTGTCTGCCACTGTAGATCATGTAACTGTCAAACTAAATTTTTATCATATTTAATTATTTCTGCCTGATCTCCCTCTGCAACTGTCTCTGTGTATGCTTCTCGGCTTTTACCCGCGAGACTATGACATGTCGCGATTTCGTGACATTTCTACCCCTTTGACTTTTTCTTGACAGTTGACCACGAAAACCTGACATGTCGCGATATCGTGACATTCTCCGCTTCCTTCCACTCTTCTCGGCATGCAACCACAAAAACATGACATGTCGCGAAATCGTGACATCTTTCGCTTCCTTGCACTCTTCTCTTCTTGCACTAGCGAAAACATGACATGTCGCAAAATCACGACACCTTTCACTTCCGTACACTTCTCTTTGCATGCCCCCGCAAAAACATGACATGTCACAAAATCATGACACCTTTCACTGCTATACACTTCTCTTTGCATGCACCAGCGAAAACATGACATGTCACGAAATCATGACACCTTTCGCTGTTGTACACTTCTCTTTGCATGCACCAGTGAAAACATGACATGTCGCGAAATCGTGACACTTCTCGCTGCCGTACATTCTTCTCTGCATGCCTCAGCGAAATCGAAACATGTCACAAAATCGTGACACTTTCACTGCCTTGCACTTCCTCCTTGACTTTGTCACGAAATCGCAATGCTTCTGCTTGCTTGATCTTTCATTTTGCTTCTGTCGTGAAATCGTGACATCTTTTCTCCTTAGCTCTTCTCTTCTCTTCAGGTCGCGAAAACGTGACATGTCACGATATCGCGACACTTGTTCTCTCGAGCTCTTCCTCTTGCAATATGTCGTGAAATCGTGACACTTTTTATCTTGCCTTCTCTCTCCATCAATATGTCGCGAATTCGTGACACTTTTTCTCCTTAGCGCTTCTTCTTGCAAATTGTTGCAAAATCGCGACACTTTTCTTTGCAAGCTCTTTCTCTCGAACCTGTCACGAAATCGTGACACTTTTTCTCCTTAGCGCTTCTTCTCCGAACATGTCACGAAATTGCGATAGTTTTCCTTGCAAGTGTTTCTTCTCTGAACATGTCACGAAATCGTGACAGTTTTCCTTGCAAGCGCTTCTTCTCCAAACATGTCACGAAATCGTGACAGTTTTCCTTGCAAGTGCCTTCTTTCCAAACATGTCATGAAATCACGACAGTTTTCCTTGCAAGCACTTCTTCTCCAAACATGTCACGAAATCATGACAGTTTTCCTTGCAAGCGCCTTCTTTCCAAACATGTCGTGAAATCGCGACAATTTTTCCACTTGCTTCCTTCTCTGCCAACATGTCACGAAATCGTGACAGCTTGCCTTGCGCTTTCTAAACATGTCACGAAATCATGACATCTTTTTCTCTCTCCTCTTTCTCTTCGCTTTGAACTGCGAAAATGAAACATGTCACGAAATCACGACAGTTTTGCCAAAATTTTCTCTCTCCTCCGATATGTCACGAAATCGTGACAATTTTGACAACATTTTCTCTCTCCTCGAGATGTCGCGAAATCACGACAATTTTGACAGCACTTTCTCTCTCCTTCGAGATGTCGCAAAATCGCGACAGAAAACATGTCGCGATATCGCGACAGTTTTCTTACTTGTCTTTTTTTTTATTTTCTGAATCTGGGCCACTTCTATCTTTTTGGAGAGTCATTGTACATGCTCGGACTGCTCTGAACTCTTGTTCACTTCATCAACCGATCTATCTAATGATCTCTGCACTCCTGTCCATTTCATCAACCGATCCTCTGTCTGTGTTGACAATAATGATAATAACTTTGGCTGCACCACCTTGCTCATCAATCAACTCCTGTCCATCACCTTGCTCATCAATCAACTCCTATCCACTCCTTTCCATTGCATCAACTGATCAACCTGATTGTGTTGACAACAATGACAATACTTTGGTTGCACCTTGCACATCACAACTAATTTTTTTATCCTCATTTAGGTCTAATATTCCACAACATACGTCAATGTTATTTATTTCTTGATGAAATTTTCACCATACTCTGATTTTATCATTGCTTCATTTCTATTTATGTAGGAATTTTTCATGGTTATGTTGATTGGAATGGTAGGGTCAATCTCTTTTACTTTTGTGTATAAGATTTAATAAAATTTCTCCTAGGGCTCATGAAACACAAATTGCTCTTTTCAAAGAGGTGAGAGAACTTCCTCTTCTGTACTCAAAAATATTTCAGGATTAGGCCTAGGTTCATGGATGAACATTTTGGAGATCCTTGCACCTTTCGACCATATTAAAAACTTTCCATCTAGGTCATAATTCTATTTTTAATCCAAAAATTATAACCATAACTCCTTTAGCTTGGCCTCTAAATCATCAACTGCCTTTAGTTTATCCTAGGTTATACTCCATAGCTAAATGGGAGTTATAGAAAAATAAGTTTTACTTTACCCACTAGTGTAGGCAACATAAATTAGGTCCACCTACCTCAATATTTTAATACATGCCACTCTTTGGTCATATATTTTAGAAATAAATATATAGGCTTATTGAACCTAAAATACATAAAATAATGGTATCTTCCAAGAAATACCAATCTCCTTTTATTTACAATCATAGTATTTGAAAAGTATTTTTTGATAGACATTAGAATTTTTCTCTTTTGATTGCACTTACTATTTTTTTTTTCTTTTTGAATTTACATGGTGGAATCGGTAGCTGCCATGAATCCAAGCATCCTATCTAGCTTTTATGGCCACCATAGTATTTTGTGCTATCCACCCTGAAAGATGCCACATAGTTATTCATGCATTCCACCCCTATAACCACCATGACAATCATTTTAAACCTTTTACACTGCTAAAAGGATTGCACTTACCTTTGGTATTAAGAATTCATTTAAAAATATATAGTAGGAGGGGCTCTAGGATATGACTTTAATCCAAAGAGATAGATCTTTCCTAGCCTTCTTCATATTCCATTTTCATATTTAGGTTCTCAAACATCTAGATATTTTGATATAACATTAATTGAGCTAAGAGTGAGCAATATCTAATGGTCTGATTCTCGTTGAAGTTGGATACTCCATGAATTTGTTGGGCTATGAAGTCATGAAAGTTAAGGATTAGAGGCTTGCTGTTTGAATTAATCAACACATTAATGATAGTTAATTCTTCCTATGCTACTTCTTTGTTATCATTAGTGTTGAATATGAACAATTCCATGATCAAGGTGTTGCTAGCCTCTTCATTGAACATGTATCATCCTAAGAGAAAATTTAGCATAACTTCTTCATACTTGTTCAACTCCTAATTTAAGTACTTTAGCTTATGTTTAATCATGGTGTAATATTGGTTTGTAATCTCTATATTTATCTTGAACCCCCTGGTAGTGACAACATTTGTTGTATAGATTTTTAGTCATGCTTACCTAGAAGGTGTTATCATTTGTTGTAGTAACCATATTTACCTAGTATTCATAGTGTAATGCACATGCCTCTACTAGTTCATAGCAATTATGGACCAAAGGAATGAGATATTGGACCAATCAGCATGTCGAGACTTTTGTTGTGAAAATTTTCTTTCCATTTTTTAGGTACCTCTAGTGAGCTTCTTCCCTTGATGTTTTTGCATATTTTGACAACATATGATTTGTCTTGCCTTCATCTACATTTTCAATACATATTAGGGGATTGGTTCTTATGTCCTAAGCATGAGTTACCCTTTTTTGCAATAGGTTTTGATGGTATGATGATAGCTTTGTTATTCCTTTTAAATTCCATGGTTGATGTAGCATTTTTTATTTAGGATTTTTGCTTACCTTTTCTCTTGATAGATTTATAAGGCTTATTTGATGAAGGTAATATTAGTTCTGAGAAGAATAAAGCATATTAATAGGGCTCAACACTATTTTTCTCATCATTAATATACCTCTTGAAGATTGGTCTTTGTTTGGCTATAATATATAATTGTGATTTTTTTGGATAACGATAACACTTGGTTTATGTGTCATTGCTTGGGATTTTCTAATTTCAAATTTTAACATTCAAGTATTTCCTACCCATCATAACATTTTATAAGATTCCCCTTTATTCTATTTTCCTGATCTAATAGATCAAACTTTGTCTATTTTAGTGCAATAAGCTAGGCATTGAGTGCTACAACTTCTTTTGATTTTTTGACAAATAATCATAGAATAGAACCTATAAGATCATTTTTGTTGCTTCCTTTGTAATTTTTTTATTTATATAGATATAAAATATCCTATTTCAACCCATTCCCATTGTCTCAAAAATATCAATTAGTCCAAGATACTAGGCTTTGATAGATCATTGTTCCTTTTTATTACTAAAATCAAATATATTTACTCTTTCTTTGGACCTTCTTGGTGTGAACCATTCTTTCTCCACTATGAAGGTCTACATAGTGCATGTATTTTATCAAGGAATATGTTCAATATGATGCATACATAGTCATTCTAATGGAATTATTATTTTGGTCCCATCTTCCACTCTTAAAATCATCAATGACTAGATCATCTTGGTCGATCTTAGCAATGAAGTCCCTCGATAGAAAAATTTCAAATAATTTAGGGAGGTTAATTACTTCTACATCTTGAGATACTATGAGATCTAGATATGCATGAAAGGTGAGCATAAGCCTTCCATTAATCTAAATATTTAGATTGCGTTACTATCTAGTTACACTACTCTCTTGCTTACCAACAAGTAAGCTAAACCCAATGCATCTACCACCCCTTTTGGCATGACTAAAGTGCTAGCCCTAGAGTCTATCATGAAATTATGGATTAGTTTTTCCTTATATACTAGTATATATAAAAGGGGGTAGGTCTAAATATTCTTATCCTAGGAGCAGATACTTACAACAATGCAAGTGCCTTCTCTTATATTTTCTCCCTTTGCTCTTCTAGTATATTATTTATATTTTATTTTTCCTTAGGGATGGACAAGATATCCTAGATAGGTACAACCACTATGGACTTCTTTAGATGGTTAACCATGCTGAATGACCCAACGGAGATGGTATTTTAAGGAGCATACAACCTCTACTAAGCTTTAGATTTATATAACTAATTGAGGAATTTTATAGGTTCCAAATGGAATATGGACTATTTTGGGATTTACAAAGCTCTTGGCTTGCTAACCACCTAAGGTTCTAGTGCATTCTACTTTTGTAGCATTATGGCAGATGGATCTCTTCTAGGCTCAATTAGCCTCCTCTAAGCATCTAGGGCTATCTGGTTGCTCTTATCCTATTCTTCCACCACCCACATTTTAGTCCTTGTCACATAGTCCAATCAGACCTATGATCTACTAAAAATAAGATTTTTTTCTTTCTTAGATAATGAGTATACCTCCTCTTCATCCCATGTTACTAGGTGTAGATTTAGAAATCTAACTATCCCAAGCATGTGGGGGGATTTGTTGGAACCCTTGCTTCCTCACTTGAGGATCTCTTTCCAAAGGAGACCCCAAATATATGGATATCTTACATGCGAGTAGGCTCTACTCAATGTAGTTTTTAAAGGTTTCAATATTGATGTTATGATTATGTAGTGTTGTTTTATGGGTTTATTCAACTAACACTAAATTTTGGATCATTAATATAATTTTTTTTAGCCTTAAAAATTTATTTAAACTTAAGGTGAATATCACTAATGTGCATGCTAATATTAGATGACACAAATGCAAGAAGACAAGAGCTAACCTGATTGCTTTTAATTTTGATGATGAGCTAAACTAAAGAGGTATTTTCATTTTCAAGGCAAATAAGGAATGATGCAAGAAGACAAATTAGCCTAGAATGCAATATATATGCTTTTTAATTTCTTACCTAAGTAATTGGAAATGAAAAGAAAACTAAAATTGATCTAGGGTTCCTTGATTTCAACTTATATAACTATGTTTTGTAATATGAATTAAAACTAAACTTTGATCCCTTGATTTGACAAATGATGTGTGATTTTAAGTAGAAACAAAGGGCATAATGTAAGAAATTATAAGAAATAAAATTTAGGGAAGTTCCAAGTAGTAGGATTAACTCAATCAGTATCTGTTCAAATTTTCCACTACCTGTGCAAAATTACCACTGGAAAATTTGATCTTGAACTGGAAAATTTGAACCTATAAGAGAAGACAAAAAAAATAGGGTATTCTATTTTAGGGGGTCTGTCTGAGTGCTAGGAAGGTGATTTTATATCTTGAAAGTTGATCAAATCCCCTATTTGTAAAAAAACTAGTATTCTTATCTTCCTTGGGATGGAAATGGGGCTAGGAAAAATCACCAGTACAGGTGAAAAATTAAAAACAATAAATTTTTTCTCCAATTGACAAATTTGCTCTATTTATTTCAAAGTCAAAATTGTCAATTACTATAGGAAGTGGCGAATTTGACCCGATATAGGATTGATATGATTTTGGAATCAATTTTGGAGTTATGTTAGGGAATTATGTGGATTTTTGCAAGGGTGAGGTTGTGTTGAGGTTCTATGATGAGAAATCAAAATATCTCATTATTTCAGTGTTATCATACAAAAAAACTACAATTTTTGTCTAAAGGTTATATTATAATGCCAATTAATTTGATTATTGTGCATGATGGTGTTAATGTTATCATAGTAAAGTGATCAGAAATACTATTTTTCTATTTAGATTATTTTCCTACATTTCTATCATATATTTTACATGATTTTTAGTATTTAGTAGATATAAATAAGGCATAAAAGAGAGCAATAGGAATAAGGGTCTTAGTGTACATTTGAAAAACTAACATACCAGGGTTTTTGAATAATTATTCTATCCTTGAACATATTTTTAGATGATGTGGCTCCAAAAGAATCAATACTGCATCAAATCTGAATTGTGCATCTTGTTGTAGCAAAACCTATAGTTTTTGCTCTAGAACATCTAGACACCAAGCTAAAAAATCCTAAATAATGGGTGTTGCACACCAATTTTGGGGTTAAACTTGATTTATCATCATAGAGAATATTTTTAAGAACCTAAGATCAACCCAACAACCAATTCGTAGAGTATTTGTATACAATAGATAATCAGTCACAGTTCAAGAGAAGTTGCAGGAATTCCTATAACAAAAGAAAAATTAGCTTTTAATTGATTTTTAAGGAGGAAAGGCAAGCTGGCAACTTGGGATGAACATGAATATTCCTATGACCTATTCTAATACCTTCCATATCCTTTGGAGGTATAAAAATACAAAGGTCTATCCATAACAGATTTCTATCCTAATTCAAGACAAGTTAGTTGTTGACTACATAATTGAAGAAATCAAGCAACAACATATAATTTCTATTTTTATTATTAATTTTAGGTAGGACAAGTGGAATATTTAGTATAAATTCTCATTTTCTTCCCTCATAGAATGCTAATAGAAAATTAGAATAGGAATTTGTGAATTAGTTGAAGAACACAAGCTTATACTGAGAGAGGGGTGAACAGTATAAGATAAACTTTTACTTTTTCTTACCAAACATTATTATCTAATGTTATCAATTGCAATATCTTTCCAAATCATTGTTAACCAATATCATCAAAAGTAGCAACAAGCAATGCACATATCATCACATACAATGAGAGACAAAAATCTAACGTGGTTCACCCAATGTGGGCTACATCCATGAAGAAAATATTTCTTCTAAATTTTCTCAACAAATCTCTTGAGAACCAATTCCCTAGTAGAATATTTATGGACCTCTATCCAAAGGAGATATCAATCCCCTATGCTCAAGTTCATGGACCTCTATGTTAGCGTATCTTTGTTATTACATTATATTTAGTGCTTATTATATTTTAGGTATTACTTGTTATTTGCTATAACAAGTTCTATTTCAGCCTCAGGTGATTTTGTAACTTTCAAGATTATTTGGGCATTCAATGTATTATTTATAATCTATATTTCAATACAATTTATGTTTTTTCGCGTGACATGGTATCAAATCTTGGTTGGCCTGGCATTGCTCCACTCCAATTGTTTTAGGTTTTCTAGTCTCATAGGATAATTGCTCAATTATGGTAGCCAGCGCACAGAGGAGTCGTGTTGTCAACAACAAGATTTGATCTACAAATCACACCGACACGAAAATTTTGAGAAGACTACGATCGTGGTTTCAAAATATAATTGACGTTTTTTTTCACGAAATAGACGTCAATCAAAAAATATATATTTTTTAAATGACTTTCATTCAATTGATTTGTGTTTCTCTCTATCGATCGTGTGCATCCTGTAGGGTGGTTCACGTACGCGATGGGAATGACGAAGTGTTGTTGTTGTTGTCCCTGTCCCACATAGATCACCAGGAATAACTTGGGCACATCTTTGTGAAAATAATGGTGATCTCCAATTTTCTGTGAAAGTAAAAATGTCTTTTTGTTTGTGGAGCAAAGACAGTCTTAAGGTTCTCGTAGAAGGTCTTCAGATGTGCAGCAAAGACGTGTTAACAGACTTGGTGCAACGAAAACGTATCGTGTGCAACAGATGAGAACCTTGAACGTAGAAGTAATGAGCAATTGATTTTTTTTCGGAGTGAATCACAGGTGAGAGCAGTTTTTTTTCTCACCCTGCTCTCTGGATTTTTTCTCAGCTCATCTCCTGTGCGCCACCACGAGGATCCGCTGGTGAGCGGAGGCGCAACGACCACTTTGAGAAAGAGGCTCGAGGAGTCTCCTCATATAGTAGGGCTCCATTGATCCTTTTGGATCATCTCGCTAGCCCACTTGGTCATGGTATGAGCGGTAGGGCTCAGGGATCCCCGAGGTTGCGGGATCAAAACCCGTCGACACCCCCACCCCCGAAAAGTATATTTTTTTTTATAAGTTTTTGATTAATTTTTTTTCTTAAAGTTTTTTTTTAATTTTCTTTCTTTAGTTTAATATTAAAAATTCATTACTTTTATCATAGATAAGTTATTTTTCTTAATATTTTTTTTCTATGATAAAATTAATTTTTTTTTATTAAACTTAAGTAAAGAATTTTTTTTTAAATGAGCTTTAGTTAAAGATTTTTTTCTCATAAAACTCAAGGGGGGCCTATTTTTCATCAAAAGGGGGTCAATTTCTTTCAAAAATCAAAGGGGGGAATAATGAGTAATTTTTCAACATTGAAAAAAAGGCAAATTCGCAAAATTGTAAAGGTGCATTTTTGGCAGTGCCCGACACCTATGGGTCTATTTTTGTGGGCACTTTTTTTTTGTATGTAGCATGTTCATTAATTTATGCACTACTTCTTTAAATTTAAAAATCAAAATCACTCCCTAAGTCCTCGAAATAAATAAAACCCATCTATGGAATTTATTGCACTGCAGCATTCGGTATGTGTGATACCTCTGGCCAGCACTTACAAGTAATGTTGTCATGATTGTGCTACTATATCCACCACCTAATATAGGTACCAAAATAACTTCTGATATTGTTCTCTATCAATCATCGGGGAGGAATAAGTATGCCATTTTGCATTTTTTACTCCATCCACTACCCTAATTGTTCTTGTGTTTAGGCGTAAATCCTGATGAAATTTTTGACATCCGAAGTGTTTAGGGGAAGTTATGCCCCATGCATCAAGATTGACGACTTTCTATGGTAGGTGCCATAAATAATATGATTCCCTTTCAGTACCGCCTAAGTACCACATATCGTATAATCATTGAAATTACTTACAGTCTCCCTCACGTAAGGGCAGGTAATTTCTTTGATTTTTTACCTATAGTCTCCCTCACGTAATGGTGGGTATTTTGTATGGTATAATGGCCTGGAATTAAGGTATATTGAAATGGGGACCATTTGGTGTTATAAGGATCCCTCATTATGGTTGCAAAGTTAATGATTGATGCTCATCAGTTATTGAAAGGTCCTAATTACACACCATGGAAAAACAATATGAAGGTTATCCTTGTCATGGAAGACCTATGGGATGTTGTTTTTGGAGTAACAACATGACCTTCACCAGTAACTAGATCAATAACAGCTACAACTCCAACTGTAGATTAGATTGCATTTGACAAGAAAGACAATAGAGCAAGAGTGCTCATCTTGTTGTTTCAGATGAATTTCAACCTCACATAGCTAAAAAATAACATGGTAAAGAGGCATGGGATGCCATTCAAACCATTTATGAGGGAAAAAATGATTCCACAATTCTTTACCTTCAATCTCAACTTCACAGTTTGAGTATGAAGCAGGGTGAGATTGTTGAACTCTTTCTATACAATGTCTAAGTTGAAAGTAAAATTGAGTTCATTGGGAGAAATTGTGGATGATAACCTCCTTACTTTAGTGGTATTGAGATCTTTACCTGATTCTTATAGGGTGTTAATCACCTCACTTCAGGTGTCATAGAGAAAAGTTACCTTTGTTGAGTTGTTCAATCTGCTTCAAGAAGAGGAGGCATGTCAACTTCAGAGATATGATTCTTCTAATACAACCCTATACTCCAACAGGAAGGGTTCAAATAAGAAGGGTAATTTTTAGAAAGGAGGGAATTCTCACAAATATTCAAAACTGAAACAACCTCAAAAAACAAAAAGATATTGCTAGATCTGTGAAAAAGAGGGTCATGATACAAACAGATGTTGGCACAAGAATAAGCAACCAAAACAAACCACAAAATAGGAATAAGCAACCCAGAGTAAATGTTGTTGTCAAGGAATCTAACTCAGATTTTGAGAGAGCACACAAGGTGCTTATGACTACTATAGTTTCCAAGCAGAAGGATCCTATATGGTATGTCGATTATGGTGCTAGTAAGCACATGACTGATGATAAATCGTGGTTTGAATCCTTTGAGGCCAAAGAGAGCAAACCTATCATTATTGCTGATGATAAAACCTACAAGGTTCAGAGAGAAGGTACAATTTTAGTCACTCTTCCTGATGGCAAGTGTCATATTGAAAAAGTCCTCTATGTTCCAGGATTGGCGAACAATCTATTGTTAGTCACACAAATTTTGGACAAAGATATGGTTGTGAACTTGTAGAACTCTAGTTTGTGGAACTCTATCCATAGGAGAACTCTATCCCCTTGCTCTGGTTCATGGAACTCTATCCATAGGATAACTTTATCCCCTTGTTGGTTTGGTTTATGGAACTCTATCCATAGGAGACTCCTCTCCTTTGCTTTGGTTCATGGAACTCTATCCACAGGATAACTCTATCCCCTTGTTATTCTGGTTCGTGGAACTCTATCTATATGAGACTCCTCTCCTTTACTCTGGTTCATGGAACTCTATCCACAAGAGACTCCTCTCCTTTTCTCTGGTTCATGGAACTCTATCCATAGGAGAACTCTATCCCATTGCTAATCTATTTTGTAGAACTCTATCCATAGAAGACTCCTCTTATTTGCTTCAGTTCATGTAACTATATCCACAAGAGAACTCTATCCCCTTGTTGGTCTAGTTCATGGAACTCTATCCACAAGAGACTCCTTTCCTTTGCTCTATTTTATGGAACTTTATCCATAGTAGAACTCTATCCTCTTGCTAGTCTAGACACCTCCAAAGTTGATACACAACTCTGCTAAATTCTTCTCCAAGCTTAATCACAAGGCTTACTCAGGTCTGCTCATAATCTTCTCTCAAATCTATCCCAAATATACACATATTACATGCATAAATCTATCTCAATTTTAACCTAAATCTGCACACATTACATGCATAAATTTTTCTCAACTCTATCCCAAATCTACACACATTACATGCACAAATTTGTATCAACTCAGTACCAAATATTCTTCAAGTCTTCTCACAAGACTTGCTCAAATCTACCTACTTCAATTCTTCTTACAAGACTTACTTAAATCTACCTCAAACCTACTTTACAAGAATTTCTCAAGTCTACCTTAAACCTAATTCAATTATTCTCACAAGACTTGCTCAAATGTACCTCAAACTTGCTTCAAGTCTTCTCATAATACTTGCTCAAATCTACCTCAAACCTGCTTCAAGTCTTCTCATAAGACTTGCTCAAATCTGCCTTAAACCTACTTCAAGTTTTCTAATAAGACTTGGTCAAATCTACCTCAAACCTGCTTCAATTATTCTCACAAAACTTGCTCAAATCTACCTCAAACCTACTTCAAGTCTTCTCACAATACTTGCTAAAATATACCTCATAAAATTTCCAATTCTTACATACAAAAAATTACATATATATTTCCCAAAAGCGTTTTTCTGGACTAAAGTAGTTTAGACATATTCTACCCAGAATTCATTTAACCTCTTGAACATATAGATAATGATATGTACTATCAAATACCCAATATGTTCTTCACATTCACATATCTCACATTCATCAAATCAAATCTCTACTTCTTGAAAATTCCTTTCAAATCAAATCAAGCTAGTGTATAACTTTGCTTCACAAAATTGGTTTATGTTCCTTGCAAATTTTCTCTTAAATATCAAACACAATAATGCATAAATTGCTTCACAAAACTGGTCTCTAACACTTGCCCATTCACATTCAATGTCACTCACATCAATTCCCAAATGCTTCACAAATTCTTTCAACAAGAATGCATAATTTATTCTAAAAAAATCTAGCACAATTGTTTCTAATTTCACTAATAAATGATGTACAATTTGCTCTCAAACCCTAGCTCAAATATTTCCAACAATGTGCACTAATAAATCCTTTTATATCCACCTTAAAATTACTTACTCAAATCATAACCATTTGGAGAAAGAGTTAAACCACCATACCTCAAAATGCTTGATGAAGATGTGCCCTCAAAAACTTGTCTAAAAAAAAAACTTATCTTTCTTGTGCCAATTCAAGGGTTAGATAGAAAAACACTCCTCAAGTCATCCTCATGAAAAATATCCTCAAAATATGTGCATAGTAAGGCTGAAAATAATACTCTATTATTTTGTTTTATCTTCACAAAAATCAACTTGTGGAATCCTTAAACCTTTTTCTTAAGATATGCAAAACTTACAAAGTATAATGAAATCAAATACACCCTTTTCTATCCTTTATATAAAACAATATTTTAACTCTCAACCATTACCAAAAACACCTAGATATCACTTTTATTTCATGTAAATATTACACAAATAAGACAACCTATATACACCTTATGACTCCCTCTAAGATAATTAATATATGTGCTAATCCTTTCACACCCTTATTAATCCTATGCATACACAACAATATACTCAATAATACACTCAAAAATAAATATTGCTATCAACCACCTTTGCACATTTAAAAAATTAATTAATCAAACATTACACCTCTAATTTTTGTTCTCAATAAAAATACCTCTCATGTGTTACCGCAATTCAAACTCTGCCAACACGCAGGACAACGCTTTCTAAAGTTATCAACAATCGACCGTGCTAGCACGACTTGGTGACTCAAAAGGTGGCCCACATGTTTTAACCAACTTTGCCTTGAAAAAATGAAAAAAACCCTTCTACCCAAAACCATCATCAAGGGGACTCAACCCCAAGACCTCTCTCTGCCCAACGCTTAACACACAACCAATGACCAACCACGCTATGCCAGTAGACATGACGGTAATCAATACTCTGACGAATATATTCCAAACTCTGCACCTAAAAATACCTTGTTGTATCTATCATTTGTTCGCTCACTTCTCAAATGAGAATCGATGCACAATCCATGATGGTCATTTCCTAAGGTAAAACCTTGGGTATTATTACATTTTCCTTCATTACTTGGATGACGTCGACACTCCAATAATCATGGTGTACCCTCATTTACCTTGGTCTATATTGGTGCTTGAATAACATGATGTGCCCTCCTTTGCCTTGGTCTATGTCGGTGCTCAAATCCAAACTTATTTTTGGTGCCGTCCTCCTTTTAAAACTTAGCATTATAATATTAAAAATATTATAATGTTTATTATTTTTAAGCCTTGGTCTATTGAAATTAAACTCCTTTCTCCTCTTGTCCTTTTAGACCATGGTCCAATGCTTTTAAATATTTTTACTTTTGTCTTTTAAGCCTTGGTCCATGTCCTTTTTAAAACCTTTTTATAATGTTTTAATATTATACTTCTTAAATTTTTAACATCAATCCACATCAACCTTTACTTTGTCAAGCTTGTACCATCAAACCTCATGAACTTGTATTTTTACCAACCATGTATCATGCTCTTTTTATCATCAAACCTTGAACATATCTTTTTACAAACCTTGTACCATGATCTTTTTATCATCAAACTTCATGAACATTTTCTTTGCTTCCTCTTACAAATCTTTATCCCTTGTGTATAATATTTAGAAACGAATATTATAACCTTATATTTTTATCAATTTTTTGCATTTTCTACCATGCTAAGCTCTCTTTGACATCAACCTATGACATCAATGACAACACAACACTTTAATATTTCCAACAATCTCCCCTGTTATCATTGATGGTAACCCTTTCACAAAAACAATTCTTTTACTACCACTGGATTCCAAATCTGCTCCCCCTTACTGAAACTCTCCTCCTTTGACATCAATGGCAAAGTGCTCCTTTGCGACTAAATATAAGAATCTTAGCTCAACCCCCTCACCACCTCCTCTCCTTGAGGTGTTCAATTTTGGGGAGAGAGTAAATCTACTCCCAACTTACAATGCTCTTATTTCTTTACAACCTTCTTTTTCAACACCTTTGTAGTCATACCTTTTTTATCCTTTTAAGTATCCTTGTTCTTGCTTATCTCTGGAAGTTTTAAAAACTCTATTTTACACCACTTAGCCTTATACCCAAAATTATTAAAATTGTAATACCTGATGTTATAGTTCTTGGAAGGTGCAAATGACTTGAATTTCCTCTTGGTGAAGCCATAATTATTTCTGTAATGAACCCTGTAGTGTATAGCTTTATGACCAAAGTGATTACATGAGTAGCAATAACCTTGAAAGAAATATCTATATTTGAATGAGTTGAAGTTCCTCTTAGTGAAGCCATAATCCTTCTTTCTATGAACCCTGCAATTCATAGCTTTGTAACCAACACGATTACATGAAAAACAATACCTTTGGAAGTGTTAGAAACTGAAATACTTGATTGATTTATTTCATGGATCAACTTTGTATAAATAGCAAAGTTGATAATTGAGATCCGTTGGATTACAACAACTCATAAAATTTGAACTAGGATAAACTGAGATTTTACCTGACTCATGGAAGAGTGGTAACTCAAGTAAGTCTATCCAAGTAGAACTTAAGAGAATAATTATTTATTCTAACACCCCCTTTAAGTGATACTAGGGGTGAATTTAAAAAATGAGTCTCGATAACAGGGCCTGATGAGGTACTCATTTACAATGATTCTTTTTGAAGAGATGGTAAAATCCTATGGGAAAAACCATCTATCAAAAAAAAAAAAGAAGAGGCATGTCTTCGTATGGCAAAGATTGTCCTAAAAAAAATGAGTCCCGACAACTGGGCCTGATGAGGTACTCATGTGCTATGTTATTACATATATGAGAGATGGTGAAAAAACCACATGGGAAAAACCATCTTTCAAAAAGGAAGAGGCATGTCTTCGGATGGCGAAGATTGTCCTCATTGAACAAAAAGGAATGAGTCTTGACAACAAGGCCTGATGAGGTACTCATGTACAATGTACTTATATATAGGAGAGATGGTGAAAAAACCACATGGAAAAAAACCATTTTCCAAGAAGAAAAAGAACAATAACCCCCCATTAAGTGATAGTAGGGGTAAGTGAAAAAAGGAATAAACAATATGTGGCATACCCATAGAAGATGAGTCTCGACAAAAAGTCTTGATAAGGTACTCATGTACAATATGTGATAAAAAAGAATAAATATCACTAAAGAAAAGTCCCCTAAAACCAAAGTGTCTCACAAAAAGGAGTGTGAATATAGGATGGAGAAAGAACCACAAAAATTGCAAGTGTAGTTTAAAAATGACTCCACAAGAATGAGTATGTGGTTTCCACCTATATGAACACAAGGGGTTGATAACAAGGTCCAAAACTTGTGGACAACCAAAAAAACAAGGGAAATGGTGAAAAAAAACTCAAGGGAGAAAAGCACCTGCTAGAATAGAAGAAGAAGAAGGAAGTTGTGCATGGAGGATTAAGAGGAATGAAGATGTGCATGGAGGATTTAGAGGAAGGAAAATGTCCTCTTTAACCCCCCAAGGACAACTTTATTCAAGAAGCCTGTAAAGGACCCATCAGATTTCTAAAAATAGTAGAGTCTCATCGCATAAATGAAATTATACTCCTAGACTGTTGCATGTGAACTATGAAAAAAGGTCACCAAAGAAAACGCCCTTGAAACCAAAGTGTCTCACAAAAAAGAGTGTGAAGATAGGATGGAGAAAGAACCACAAAAATCGCAAGGGTAGTCCAAAGTGACTCCACAAGCATAAGTAGTGGTTTCCACCTATATGAACACAATGGGCTATTAACAAGGTCCAAAAAAAAAGGACAAACAGCAAAAGAAGGGCACCAATGTTGGGAGTGTCGGGTTCAGCCAAGAATGCACTCCATAATACAATAACTTTGAGGCTGAAAACACAGGTTAAAATGCCTCAAAATAGAAACTGAACACCACCAATATGTCCGGCTTGGAAAAATGTTTCCGACAACTATAAATACCCCTATATACGGGAGGCCTTCCTCCACAGTAAAACAAAACTTCTTTCTCCGTCATAAAAACATTCCAGATTAAAGCATGGTTAAATTCTCTCGCAGGAGGAGAACATAAAAGACCTTCCACTTCACTTCCCAAAGTGAAAAAAAAATACCCCATGCTTAAAAGTAAATATCCCCTAGCCACTTTTTATGAAAAAAAGGATATTTCATAAATATGGGCCCCTTTTAACAAAAAGTATGGGCCCACATTAAAAAAAAAGTTTTTGATGCCCTTTAATATTCCTTCAAATAGGAATTAGAGGAAAATTTTTAAAAACATCATAAGATATGTGTGGGCCAAAAAACAATTGGCTAGGCCTTATGTTAGTGAAACTAAATGTTCCGCCGCTGAACTGTAGCAACACTGTGTGCGTCTCTAGCACTGTCCACAACTCGTAGCCGAAAACAAGTCATCGCCAGAAAAATACTCATAGTGAGTGGGTTACGTCGTCTACTCTGAGTACAGTGAAGGTCAGAACCGCTTCGTTTGAGCGACACCTCTACTCGACTCTGGCTAAGTCACAACGAACTGTAGACAAACTGTGGCTTCACTACAGCATCTGCAAAAAAAAAAAAAATAGTGTTCCACAACCTAAACTTGATGCCTCTTTACTGTAGCTGCAGTAGCTGCATGACTGTCACAAGTGTGGAAGGGCAGACGATGGGTAAAACACAGGAAGCAGGGTGAATATGCTGACCGGATCCATCAAGGAACGTTGTACATGGGTAAAATTTACAACTTTTCAATTACAACAAAAAATAGTATTTGCACTCCCTCAAATATTTCTTCCTTGACAAGATGGTCGTTGATGAACATGCTGTAAATGCCCCAAATCTCCGAAACAGGAAAAATATCAGTCTCGAAAGTTTCGTCGTCTGCCAAACAGTCATGACAGTAAAAATACTTTCGCTACACTGAAACACTGCACAAACAGCACTTTAAAAAACTGTGATTTTGAAAAAAATTTCAACACATCTGTGTTGCTCGTTGCCGCTAATCTTGTTGTAGAGAATTCAGGTAATCATTTATAAACTACCGCGCAGCTCTCATAGGAAGTGAGAATTGGCTGTTATTTATCCTCAACACCGGCTAGAGCCAGAAAACAGCTTAAAAATTACTCTGTTAATCACCACGCATCGCATCAACAGTGCCCATATTTTTTTAAAAATCTCTGCAAACATTTGCTTTTCTCTGTTCAATTAAACTTAATACGGGATGCAATCGGACTAAGCATAGTAGCTCCATGATGTCAATTTACGCCAACTTTTTCACCCTCTATCATTGATATCATTTTTAGACTGGGATGGCATCTATAAAAAACAAATATTCACTTTGGCTTCACAACAGAAGGGATGCAAATCTTCTCACAGCACACATTCTTTGAAAAGATCTCCGCAAATCTTGTAATAGAGAAGTTCCACTGGTAGTTTGATGACGCCAAAACAGAATCATAACAACAATATTTCTTGCAAATTTGCAGAAAAACGAAACATCCAACCGCACCAATTTGTCGCCGGATCCAGGGATCTCCGCCAGTTCTGAAATTACAAACGATAATATGAGTGTCAAAGAGGAGTAGAAGCTTGCAAAAGAGCCTCTGACTTCCTATCAAGTGACAGCAAAATCTTCGGCATAGAGGTTGCGCGGGTCGGTTATCTAGTGGAGGCTCCAGTTCGCGCATTCTGGTGTCCTATCAGCCAAATATGCCACCATATGGACGGTCGTGGGTCTAACATCTGCTTAATGATCACATAGTATTAATGATTATATTAACATTGTCGCTGGTCCACACAGTTTCACAACTATCAAAAAAAATATAAAAACCTTCAAAAAAAAAAAATGCTGGAATCATCACTTAAAAACGCCATTCCACGATCATCACAATTAACAGCCCACAATTACTATTGGGGATGATGCGAAGACCTCAACATCTACAAAGAGTTCAACAGCTACGCAGTCCAGCCAGTGACAAACTTAGATCGCTACAATTTTGCAAAATTATCGCCAACAGTCATTAAGAAACCACTGCATCAAATACTCTTCACAAAGCTCATGCAACCCGCCACAAACATCATCGGGGGTAGTATGGCAAAACTTTCACCACACGGACGTCCCGTAGAGCCACCAGTAGAGGGCACCATCAACATCGAGAAAGCAGATTCTGAGCGTGAAAAAAATATATCGGACTCACGTGCATTCATGGTGAAACTGGAAAACTGGCAAATTATATCAGATTTTGTTAATCAGGGGCAAACTGGTCGTCGATCTGCAACAACTCTCTGTCATACCAACTTTTACTTCGGCCAAAAATAGGCGGCAACCATTTATTACTTGACCCACGACAACAACAAGAAAATATTTTGATGCTAAAAAACCTCAATCAATCTCGAACTGGTTTTCAAACAAAATCAACGGCAAAAATCAACACTTCTTCGTGAATGGTGGATTAATATTTGATTCTCTATAGAAACGTCCACACTTGGCGTCACCGCAATAGCGGGCAGGAGGTCGTCTCTCACGAACCTATCTTCAGTTTGAAGGAAATAAAAAACAAATTTAAATTGCGACGTGGGCAAACTTCGCACGATTAGGAGTGAATAAGAGAGCTTCGCAGATGTTTAAAACAAGACGGGAGCTTCGCTGAATTGACCAGCGAGGTGGATGCTTCGCAATATCAACTAGCGAAGTGGCTGACAAAGGAAGCTTCGCAAATCTTAGTCGCCTAAAAACACTTCGGAAGAATGGACAGCGAAGCAGCTGCTTCGCAGGAATTATTTCCAAAGTGACGACTGGGAACTTAGCCGTGTTTCGGAGAGGAATAGGGCTTTGCTGGGTTAACGCCCGAAGTCACTACTTCGGGGAAGATAATGCCGAAGCGTTGCTTCGGCCAGATAAAACCCGAGAATGCTTCGTTGGGTGAAGTGGATCCAAACTCCCGCTTTGGGCCAAGACCTCCAAGAAGTTTGTCCACAATTATATAATACTTCTAAGCTGAACAAAGGCGAATCAAAGCAAAATAACAAAACAGAAATATTTATTTATAGAAATAACACCGGGTTACAAAGCTTCCTTTCTGAAGCGGTTACAGACATCTGCAAATATGTTTGCAGGATAAACACAAAAGGTTTTCTCGGAGACTGCTGCTCCCTTCTCTGGCTGACGGCTGCTCTGCTGCTGCTTTCCTCTGTTGTTTTTCGATTGAAACCCTAACACTACGGCTGCTTTGCGCTCGCAATTCCTCTCTACCAAAATGAAAAAATAGATCCGGTATTTATAGAGGATATGGGGACAAAGGCGGGAATGAACTTCACCAACCGACTGACAAAATAGTAAATGTCGAAGAGGGTTTTCAACCAATCGCCGAACAACCCCACCTACTCGCACACTTGAAATTAAGGCCTCGTTTCTCGTGCCTAGATATTGCTTCGCAAATAAGATGGGCAATCTCCCGGAATGGAATTACTTCGCTGCGAAGCATCTTCAAGGGGCATGTTTTTACTGCTTCATGGCGAAGCATTTGTGGATGGCGTGAAAGGTGGTTTAATAATTCCAACACCCTCCTTTAAACCAGATTTCACAAATTCTTTGACGCCCAACATTTCTCGCAACCTGGCGAAGTCCTCCTCCTTCAAAGGTTTTGTGAAGATGTCAGCTACCTGCTCCTTGGACCTGCAAAACTGCAACTGTACTTCATCGAATTTCACCAACTCTCTGATGAAATGATACCGGATATCTATGTGCTTCGTCCGGCCATGGAAGACTGGGTCCTTCGAGAGGGTGATGGCAGAATTATTGTCACAAAATATTGTTGTTGCTGCTTCCGACGGATGATGTAGTTCACTCAGAACTCTTCTCAGCCAGACTGCCTGGCAGGCGGCTGAGGTGGCAGCAACATACTCTGCCTCTGTTGTAGATAAAGCAACAATTGGCTGCTTCTTCGAGGACCAAGAGACAACTCCGGATCCAAAATGGAAGGCATATCCAGAAGTGCTCTTTCGGTCATCTATGCTACCAGCCCAATCGCTATCAGTGTAGCCAATCAGTTCAAGCTGGTCTTGTCTGGCATAGTGGAGTCCGTGGTTTCTCGTGCCATTGACATACCGTAGAATTCTCTTGCCTACTTGCCAGTGAGTGTCTTTGGGTGACTCCATAAACCTACTGATTAAACTCATGGTAAACATTAAATCTAGCCTGGTTGCGGTCAAGTACATCAGGCTTCCAACTAACCTTTTATAGAGAGTTGGATCAATGCTTCTGTTGTTGTCAGTCTTGCTCAACTTCAAGCCAGTGGCAACCGGGGTGATGGCATGTTTGTTGTCCTCCATCTTGAAACGCTTCAGGACATCCTTAGCATACTTGCCCTGAGAAATGAAGATGCCATCTGCTGATTGGTCAACTTCAATGCCAAGAAAGAATTTCATCAACCCCATGTCTATCATTTCAAACTCGGTCTTCATGGCTATTCTGAACTCCTCAAATAGGCTGCTGCTATTGCCAGTATATATCAGATCGTCCACGTACAAGCAGACGATTATCATCTCCCCTACTTCATTTGTTTTTAGATATAGGGTGTGCTCATATGGGCATTTTTGAAACCCATTCTCCTAAAAATAGCCATCAATCTGGTTGTACCATGCCCGGGGTGCTTGCTTCAACCCATACAGGGCCTTCTTCAACTTTAGGACCTTGTCTTCTTGCCCTTGTAGTTCATAACCGGGTGGCTGGTCTATGTAGACCTCTTCTTCCAACACTCCGTTCAGGAAAGCAGACTTGACATCCATCTGGTACACACTCCAGCCTTTATGAGCTGCCAATGCCAGAATCATTCTAACTGTGTCAAGTCGGGCTACAGGTGCATACACCTCATGATAGTCAATGCCGAACTTCTACTTGTAGCCTTTCACCACTAATCTGGCCTTATGTCTGTCAACTTCTCCTTGGGCATTGAACTTCATTTTATACACCCACTTGACCCCAATGGTCTTTTTCCCTGTTGGAAGATCAGCCAGTTGCCATGTCTCATTCTTCTCAATGGCTGCTATCTCCTCATCCATCGCATTCACCCATTTGCGATTCTGACTTGCTTCTTCAAATGAAACTGGATCACACTCAGTAAATAAAGCAAAGTCAGAATATTCTTCATCTATCTGATTATGGGTTACCTCATAAATATCTTGCAAGCTTCGAGTCTTCGCAGGTGTCCTCAAGTTTGGAATTCTGCTTGCAAGTGGAGGTGACCGGGATGAGGAGGTTGTGCTGCTGCTGGCACCACTGTTGTTGCTTGAAGGTACAGGTGGCTGCACACTATCTTCCTCCAAGTTCACAGGTTCAATAATGGTTGGTTCAGGCTGACCAGTCTTTGACTTCCAGTTCCAGGCTTCATCCTCCAAGAACTTCACATCGCGACTGATGACAAGTTTCTTTGTCATAGGATTGTACAGCCTGTATGCCTTTGCTTGTTCGTTGTACCCTGTGAAAATGCATTTTTTAGCTTTGTCATCCAGCTTCTGCCTTTTCTCATCTGGAACATGTGCATATGCAATGCACCCAAAAACTCGCAAATGAGCCACACTTGGCTTCAGATTGCTCCAGGCTTCCTCCAAAATTTTGTCCTTCACACTCTTGGTGGGACATCGGTTCAGCAGATAAACTGCACATGACTTACAGCTTCTGCCCAGAACTCATGTGGCAGACTTTTCGCCTTCAGCATGCTCTGTGCCATCTCCATGATAGTTCTGTTCTTCCTCTCAGCTACACCATTCTATTATGGTGTGTATCTGGCAGTCAACTGCTTTTGAATTCCATGTTGCTTGCAGAAGTTGTGGAATTCGTTGGAGATGTATTCACCTCCTCCATCTGTCCTGAGAGTTTTCACATAATACCCGCTCTGTTTCTCAACCAGAGCCTTGAACTCCTTAAACTTTGCAAATGCTTCTGACTTCAACTTGATGGGATAAATCCAGGTCTTTCGGCTAAAGTCATCAATGAAAGTCAAGAAATATTTGTTGTCGGCATATGAGCTGGTCTGCATGGGACCGCAAATGTCTGAGTGCACCAGCTCCAATGGTTGTGATGCTCTCCAAGACTGTCCTATAGGGAATGCATCCCTGTGTTGCTTACCGACCAGGCAACCTTCACAAACTTGGTTCGGTTGCTCAATAAGGGGTAAACCCTTCACCATTTGCTTCTTGTGCAGCAAATTCAGGCCACTAAAACTCAAGTGACCGAATCTGAGATGCCACAACCAGGTAGCATCCTTCACAACTGCACTTAGAGACATTAATGATTCATTCTGAATCTATAGCGAAAACATTTTGTTTTTTGTCATGGACACGGTTGCGATTTGCCCATGCACTTTGTCTCTGATGGTACAGACACCATCTTTGAACTGAATAGTGTGTCCCTTCTGCACAAGTTGTCCAACACTCAGCAAGTTGTGTTTCAAACCAGGCACATAATACACATCACAAATTTGTTTTCTTTCACCATGCTAGGTGCGGATGAGGATTTTTCCTTTCCCCATCATGGGAACCTTGTTGTTGTTCCCCATCTTGACTTCAAATTGGACTGTTTCATCCAGTTGTGAGAACATCTCCCTGTTCCCAGTCATGTGGTTGCTGCACCCACTGTCAAGATACCAAATATTTTTTTGCTCTCCTCCTCAATACTGCAAGTCAGCAGCACATTTCCTCCTACCGCATTTTTGGCTTCATCCGTATAATGGGCTTGCTGCTGATTCTCGTTGGCCATCCTCTTTCTGCACTGTGAGATATAATGGCCAAACTTTTTGCAGTAATAGCATTGGACCTTAGATTTATCTTTCTTCTGATAAGATCCACTTTGCTGATTTTTGCCAGTGCCTCTTCCTCCTTGCTGATGGAAGTTGCAATTGGTCTCTCCCTCGCTAGGGTTTGACCTCCCTCCTTGCTTGTTTCCTCTCCCATGCCTGCCTCTGCCTCTTCCACCTTGAGAACTAGAGGCGCCATGGTGGGAGTCTTGTCTACCGCTGTCTCGAAATGAGACTTGCGCCTTGAAGGCTTGCTCCAAAGAGGACTGAGTTGAGCGGCTCAACCTCTGCTCATGTGTCTGCAGAGAACCCATGAGCTCATCCATCGAGAGGGTTGTCAAATCCCTTGATTCCTCTATTGCAATTACCATAGAATCAAATTTCATTGGCAGACTTCACAAAATTTTCTCCACAATCCTTTGATTCTGCATAATTTCACCATTCAACCGCATCTGGTTGATGACATCTGTCGTTCGGGTGAAAAAATCGCTCATGGTTTTTGACTCACTCATCTGCAGGTTCTCGAACTCCCTCCTGAGCATCTACAGTTTCACCAACTTCACTTTGTTGGTGCCTTGATAGGAGCTGGCCAAAATCTCCTAGGCCTGCTTGGCCTTGGTGGCTGATGCAATCCGTGGGAAGATGGTCTCCTCGACCGCTTGCATGATGTAGAAGAGGGCCTTTTGGTCCTTCTTCGTGTTCTCCTTCAATAAATCCTTGTCAGCTTGGGAGAGGGCGGCAAGTGCTGCTGCATCTGCCGATTTTGGGTACCCATTCTCCACCAAGTCCCACAACTCCTGAGACCCGAACAAAATCTTCATTTGTATACTCCAGTAATCATAGTTCTTGCCGTTAAATCACGGGATCTGCAACTACAGGGAATTATTTTCGGAAGCCATGCTTCAATCTCCGCGTCACGACACAATGACTCTGATACCAATTTGAAGGAATTAAAAACAAATTTAAATTGCAATGTGGGCAAACTTCACATGATTAGGAGTGAATAAGAGAGCTTCGCAGATGTTTAAAACAAGACGGGAGCTTCGCTGAATTGACCAGCGAGGTGGATACTTCGTAATATCAACTAGCAAAATGGCTAACAAAGGAAGCTTCACAAATATTAGTCACCTAAAAATACTTTGAAAGAATGGACAACGAAGCAATTGCTTCACAAGAATTATTTTCGAAGTGACGACTAGGAACTTAGCTATGTTTCAAAGAGGAATAGGGCTTTGCTGGGTTAACTCCCAAATTCACTACTTCGAGGAAGATAATGCCGAAGTGAGAATGCTTCGTTGGGTAAAGTGGATCCAAACTCCCACTTTGGGCCAAGACCTCCAAGAAGTTTATCCACAATTATATAATACTTCTAAGCTGAACAAAGGCAAATCGAAGCAAAATAGCAAAACAAAAATATTTATTTATAGAAATAACACCGGGTTACAAAGCTTCCTTTCTGAAGCGGTTACAGACATCTACAAATATGTTTGCAGGATAAGCACAAAAGGTTTTCTTAGAGACTGCTGCTCCCTTCTCTGGCTGACAACTTCTCTGGTGCTGCTTTCTTTTGCTATTTTTCAATTGAAACCCTAACACTACGGCTGCTTTGCGCTTGCAATTCCTCTCTACCAAAATGAAAAAATAGATCCGGTATTTATAGAGGATATGGGGACAAAGGCGGGAATGAACTTCACCAACCGACTGACAAAATAATAAATGTCAAAGAGGGTTTTCAACCAATCGTCGAACAACCCCACCTACTCGCACACTTGAAATTAAGGCCTCGTTTCTCGTGCCTGGACGTTGCTTCGCAAATAAGATGGGCGAACTCCCAGAATGGAATTACTTCGCTGCGAAGCATTTTCAAGTGGCATGTTTTTACTGCTTCGTGGTGAAGTGTTTGCGGATGATGTGAAAGGTGGTTTAATAATTCCAACACAGTTTTGAATGCGGCCATTGAGAAAATTGAAATTTCCCTGAAAGCTACCCATCTCCTTTGAATATTGCAATCTTACCACGAAAAATAACAATTTCATAAATATTAAGCTGTTGATTTTAGGCGCTTTTCTCCAATCTTCTCCCTTGCCTCTTGGACTGCTCTGCCTAGAAATTTGTTGAAATTTACGACGAAAAAAACAACATAAAATAATATCTCTTCCCTGGGCAAAATCGACATTTTTTGTGACGCGCATATGTCACAGCATAGCTATATCTTCACCATATTTCATGTGGTCTAGAGTGACATCATTGACTATGTGGGGCTATGTTTGTGTTCTTTAGGAAGTGCACCATCCATCTCCACATCAAAAAGGCTATAATTGTGTTGAGCACGGTGACTGCAATTAGACTAGTTATTAACAAGCATTTAACAGCATCAGCACTACTAAATGTCCACTAACAGTCCATATCAGCACCTCCATTGTGCCTAAAATTACAGTGGGTTCAGAAATCACTGCGCTCTAAGCTTCAAAAAGATATCTCCAGAGATGACATGACCTCCACGATAGAAAAATCTCACACATAAATCCAAGAGCCAGATGATACTCAAAATTTTCAACTGGTCCATCAGATGTTTCAGTAGTTCTAAAAGGAAGCATTACCACAACAAAAGAGAAAATGAGCAACCACAGAATATCCTCCATAAGATCACAAACTACGGGAGGCATATGATGCAGTCTTCACTCATAGTGAAGACGCCTCCAAGACACCTGTACAGTGGACGAAATGCCTTGTTTCTCAATGTTTTTCTCACCAAGGCTATGGTAAATGTGAGCATGAGCAACAACCACATATAGAGTACACGTAGGCTACCAGGAAAAACAACCTGCATAAAAAAACTTACACCGGGTTAAGCCTCACACTCTAGAAACCAGACTTCTTATGGAGAAAACTAAAAAACCATAAAAAAAACTACAAAATAACCTCCCAATCATAAAAAATAAAACTGCAAATTTTTTCTTGAATCATCTGGTTTCTGATCCATCAAAATATGGAGAGCATACTCCCTCGATTACAGAAAAAAAATTAGGAGAAAAATGAGGGGGGATTTCTATGAGGGAAATCCCCCAAATGAGGAAAAGCTCCTCAGGCTCATAGGGCAAGGAAGGTCCGTTCTAATACCATGTTAGAAACTGAAATACTTGATTAATTTATTTCATGGATCAACTTTGTATAAATAGAAAAGTTGATCATTAAGAACCATTGGATTACAAAAACTCATTAAATCTAAACTAGGATAAACTGAGAGTTCACCTGACTCATGAAAGAGTGGTAACTCATGTAAGTCTATCCTAGTATAACTTAAGAGAATAATTATTTATTCTAACAAGAAGAAATATTCATCTTGTCTTGAAATATATGGTCTATTGGTTATTTATTTTCCTTCTCTATGGTGATCCCTGTTTCTTGTTTGTGCATTGTTTTCTTTCTCAATGAAGCTTCCAATCTTCAACTTATCAACATAGATATTAGATTCTTCTCCAATATCTTCCTCTGACACTTCCTTTTATTTTGATATTGACTCCTCTTTTTGTACCTCTTGACCTTCATCAAAATCAAGTCCTATCTTGATAAATGAATATCTTTGTGCATTGATACTGTTATCCAAAGCTTTTGAACTTTTCCCAAACTTGTGCAACTTAACGTTAGAATATTTCATTTCCATCCTTAAAGAAACTACTTCATGTTCTAATATTTCACATTCTAACTCCTTTGCCTCTAACTTTTCAGCCATAACTTCTTTATAACTCCTTGCCTTGACTTTTAAGTTTTTAAGATCTTGTAGAAGTTTTTATTTTATTTCCTTATATTCTTTAACTTGAGCCTTCAGTATTGAATTCTAATTTCTAACTCTTTTCAATTCTTTGAGAGCAACAATAAGTTCCTCTTTTAGATCAACTATGGCCTCTTATTCCTTTCTTGAAACTTCCTCTAGGTCTTCAATTATAGGAGCATCTTCTTCTACTTGACCTTCAATATAAGTGTCCCTTTCCTCTTTTATTTTCAAAAATAGAATCTCTTATTTTTCACTATCTATGGATCTTTCATCACTATCACTTGAAGCACTGCTTGCTCTTTCAACATAGAAACTCTTCTTGTGCCTTTGAAAGAACTTATTTTCATGCTTGCCCTAACCATACCTATTTTTATTTTCATGCCTATATTTTATTTCTTCCTTTTTCTTATGATCATGTTTCTATTCATTGCTACTACTTCTAGCTTGTGGATAATTAGATGCATAGTGATAAAAATTACCACAATTAAAACTTTTCACAATCTTCATATCTTTGTGTTTTCTTGAGTCTTTATTATTTCACATAGTTAGATTCTTCATTACTGCTTGACTCATTACTTGATTATGGTTCCTTATATTTTGTCTTATTTGAAACTTTGAATGTTATCTCTGTCTTGAAATTTTGATCTTTTTATTTCCTCATATCATAAGCTATGAGAATTCCATGTAACTCATCAATTGTCAATTTATTGAGATCCTTCATTTATTCTATTGCTAAAACCTTTGCATCATACCTCATAAGGAGTGATCTTAATATTTTATGAGCAACACTAGAGTCCTAAATATCCATTGCAAGTCCATGCATGGTATTAACAACCTCATCAACACAGAGTAAGTATTTAGCAATGTCTTCCTCGTCTTTCATCTTCAAACCTTCAAACCTCCTTCTGTTAGTTTGAAGTTTTGCCAAATTAACCTTACTATCTCCTTCTTATGTTTGTTTCAATTTATCCCATATTTCTTTTGCTGATTTGTAGTGCATAACTTTCACAAACTCTAATTCATGTAATCCACTCAATATTCCATCCATAGCCTTGGCATTATTTACATATAATTGCTTACCATCCTTATCTGTGAAAGGAGTAGTTATAGGTGTGAACCCATCTTCAATATATTTCCATGTTTCATATCCTTGTGCCATCAAATAAGTCTTCATCATCATACTCCAAGAAGTATAATTATTTTCATCAATAATGGAGCCTTGTTTGTTGAAGATCCATTCTGAGAAGCCATCTGTGTTCCTATAAGATCTTCCTTCAAGTTGTTAGACTTTTTTGAAGGAACCCACTCTGATACCAATTGAAGAACACAAGATTATACTGGGAGGGGGGTGAACAGTATAATATAAACTTTTAATTTTCCTTTCCAAACAATATTATGCAATGTTATCAATTCTAATATATTTCCAAATCAGTGTTAACCAATATCATCAAAAGCGAAAACAAGTAATGCACATATCATCACACACAATGAGAGACAAATTTAATGTGGTTCACTCAATGTGGGCTATGTCTACGAAGAAAATATTTCTTCTAAATTTTCTCAACAAATATTCTGGGAACCTGTAGACACCAAAACAGCACCAATCTGATTATGTGACAACAAGCGCTGATCCTATTGACACAAATGGCCCCTAGGGCAGCCCCAGAGGTTAAAACAGTGGTTCTAACCACTCACACAACAACTTTAGAAGATTAGACACCATTTTGGCACCTTTTAGGCACTCTGCCCCATATTCGTCTCACCCAGGGACAAATACGGATTTTCAATTCGCGCTCGCTCCTGGGTGGAACGAATACGGATTTTTAATTCGTGCTCGCTCTTGGGTGGAACGAATACGTATTTTCAATTCGCGCTCACTCTTGGGTGGAACGAATATCAGGTTTGACCAGCAAAAAGTTAGACCTCGACGTGTGACAACCCAGAACTGCCACTTAGCTTTTCTTGCATGACATAGGAGTGCGAGTGAGTTCTTTTGACAACTCATATCTGCCAATTGACTTTCCCTTCACTGCATGGGAATGAGAGTGAGCTTTTTAAGACAACTCAGATTTGCCACTTAGCTATCCCTTCATTGCATGGGAGTGCAAGTGAGCTTTTCTAAAACATACAAAGACATGCACAGAGACAGTTAAGCAACCCTTAATCAAGAAGAAGTCTTCTTTTCACACAAAAAGCATTCATGCAAAGAAACACTTTTGCATGTTAATTCAAAGAGACCCCTTGGGTCTATAAAATGGTGATTTTCCTCACCCAAAAGATATACCGAGCAGGAGCATTTTGAGTGACGAAGTGCTGCTAATTCATTTACTTGCGATTTGTGTTTTCAACATCCATAATCTCTTAATCGAAAGGGAGGTTATTGGGTGACTTTTGAAAGCACGAATCAAGAACCAACACCAATTTTTTTGACCACAATATTCTACCAATTTTCCGACAACACATCACATCAGGTTTCGGACCCATCCTAAGCGGATTGGTGTCGAAGCAAATTTTCACCCGCGAGTGGTTTGCCTTCGGGCACCCCCCGCTTTATTTCTTTTATAGTATTTAGCTAGTTTCATGTTTATGCTTTTGTCAAGTTTTCATTTCATTTAGATTCATTTTAACCATCGTTAGATTCATCTTTTATTTTTCATACACAGGTGCTACTGATTCTTTGTTTGTTTCTTTGAACGCAGATTTGCAGCATTAGAGGAGCAGCGAGGAATCTACCTTTACCAACGCAAGCGGCGACGATGTTTTGGTTCGCCCATCTTATATGTGGGCACGCGGAAGAAGGAATTCTGAAACAAGTTGTAAAAGAGCAACACTTAACGCTCCTATCCCCTAAAAAGGAAGGAGACGCATTGTAACACGAATTTGCAAAGCATATCAATAAAAGGGCCGATTTTTATATTGCTTTAATATCTTGTGTTCATGTTCTTCCTTTTTACGCATTTTCAATAACATAGGGTTTAAGCGTTATTTTAGTTTCATTTACATTGCAATTTTAGTTTATCCTTTTTGTTTTTGAAATCTCGTGTTTTCAATGGCGATCACGGTGGGACCTCTGTCCTCTGTTTTTTTTTAGGTTAATTTACTGATCTAAAATTGCTTGTTTTTTTACAGGTACCTATTTTTCAACATTAGACTGTTATTCGTCTCTGTAAGTGACGATTACAAAATTGGTATTTGTTTCACCTCGGGATGAATAAATTATTCGTTTCACGCTGGAACGATTACGGTTCTGATATTCGCCTCACCCAGGGACGAGTATAATTCTGTGCAATTTTCAGAGTAAATCAGAGACATCCTGTTAGGTAGAGAAGAGGTAGGGGTTTTTATAGCTTCTGTAAAATTTCTATTTTTTTGTTTTCTGGTTTTCGATTTTGTATGGCTTAGGGAAAGATTTCTTTTTTGTTTGCCTGTTTCAATTTTTGCAAATTAAAATGAACCCCACACATCACGTGGTATTTTAAACCAAGGCGTTGGTCGTAAGACCCCAACCCTTGAGCAAGACCAAAGGTGGATTCCATTATCACTTTGGCTTGAGATATTGCATCCATTACCTCGATCGCGACTATTGCTAGACATAAATCCTGACGAAAGCTGACCGAGTGTAGCTTGGGGTGATTCCCAACACGCGAGGATAAATCTTCTATGGTAGGTGTCATAAACAGAGCGATTCCCCTTTTGTACCGCCTATGTTCCATGTATCATCTGCTCTCATGTACCTATAGTCTCCCTCATGTAAGGGCGGGTATATAGAGAGGTTGGTATATCGGTCCGACAATGGTATATTGAAGGGGCGACCATTTTGGGAGTCATAAGAGCCTTCATAATTGCATTTAAACGTTTCACAAAATTTTCAAAAAACAAAACAAACAACAAAAACACACTAAACCAGATTTAGGGCACACTATTAATCTTTAAAAGAGATAATCATTGCCTGTGTGTGTGTATGCTATTTCCTGTTTAGACAAAAAAAATCAAAAATCAAAAAAATCATAAACAAAGATAAAAATCTACGCATTTTGTCACTCGCTCCAAAAGCTCCAAGGATTCCCGCAATCGCTTGGTCACCCCAAAATGCTCCAAAGGTGTCCATGAACCCTTTTGTCAACCCAAAAGCACCCTGAAGGTGCCCATAAGTGATGCAGGAGCATCCAACAAAATATGGGAAATTTTATATTTTTCTCTAAATTTTAGTGCATCTTGTCGGGGCCATAACTTCTCAACCGTAGCTCCAATTGACTTGATAATTTACAGGGAGTTAGTTGGGAGATTTTTAAACAAATATAATGTCCGAGGTGGTGTTCACTCGCAGCCAAGCCCAATCATGGGCGGATGCTGCAGATAATGTCCGAGGAGGCACGAGTCACCTCCATTATAGTCCCCAAGATTTGGTCATACCACCTTGGCGACCTAACACACAAGGCAGTCCCCTCCACACGTTAACGAAAAGGGACTATAGGGGCACCTCTTCTAGGGGCATTCCTGTTCAGCATCACACCCAACACACACCCTTCCATGAGGGGTACATCCATAAGAGAGCTCCATTAGATGCTTGCTATGAGTGGTCACCGCGCGATGAAGCGCTAGGTCAACATAGGGTTCGACGGGAGGAACCACATGATTACACTATCCCTCCTTCACCCCCTCTAGTTTTTAGGACTACAAGGACAAATACAGAGCACAAGGCTCCTCAGGCGGGGCGAGCCAACTCCGCTCGTTCCTTTTTCACTTATGCAAGAGAGCACGAGGAAAACCCTTACCTTCCTCAAGAGCAATATACATCGAGGAAGCAATACGCCTTCGCAATTGCTAGCTATCAGGATCACCTACTGAGGACAAAGCCTCGGGGGAGTGCTACTACCCCCAACAGAGGGAGGCGACCTATAGAGATCTCGGATCACCATGACCGGGATAGATATCTAGGAGAGGCATCTAGACCTTCTAGACATGAGACGGTAGGACCAACTATCTTAGAATCTGCCAAGCATATTGCATTCCGGATGCAACTCACACTGCTTGAGCTAGAACAACAACAGTTAGAGCAACAGTATCTTTTAAATCAAGAGTGCCTTCAGTGCCAGGAGGATGAGTTGTTACAACACACTATGCAGGTGAAGACTCCAACCCCTCACACGCATAAGACAAAACATTATGAGAGACACAACTGGGTGCAATACAGGTCTCTACGACCTTATCAAACGTTGCCTTCGATGCCTCCTAGACTTGAGCGGGAGGCCAATCCTAAGACCAATGACGGGCGCCTTCTTCAGGCACCCACCCAGGTTCATGGGCCACCCCCAAAAATTCTTCAAGAAGCCTCTGAGGAACCTAAGCAAGAAGAAGAGTGGTATGAAATGCCATACCAAGGCATGGGTGGTGCTATCCTGTCACCCCTCCATAGGCCCCAAGTTCCCCACAACCTGCAACAAGAACAAATCAAAGAGGAGGAGCTCAAATCCCCCGATACAAGCAATGCACTGCCAGAGCACTTAGCATCGGTAGAGACCAAAATTTTGGGGCCCCAAAAGCCCAACTTACATGAAACTCCTCTCATAGAGGATCAACCCCTGGTTGTAGAGCTACCTGATGACGAGGTCTTCCATATCTCAAAATCACCAGATTATGATGAGCCTGACTCTCTCGCCAAAGACGAGTCAGCATATGCAATAGCACCATGGGACTCGTTCAAGTCTGACAACATTACTTCACAGGCGGTCTCCATGGGTGATCATCACAAAATTCTCTTAACCTTATTCCCTTTGGAGGCTCCCATCGATCCCGTGCCATTGCAGGAAAATCAGGTCCCCCCGCAACGAGCGGAACAACCCCATGAGGACCACATCAATCTACTCGAACAAGAAGAGCCTAGCATGTCGCAGATAGTTTTCGGGGCCAACGAAGGCCTTTGGATCATCAAAAATTATTACGAAGACAAAACTGAGATGGCATATCTCAATCATGCACAATGACACAATCACCCTGTAACCCATGACAAACTGATGGCACAACTAGGCATAAGACTAGGGCATGAGTGGCACATAGACCCAGCCCACTGGCATCACATGTTGATCCCGCTCCTTTGGGAAGATCGTGAGCAACTTCCACCCAAAGATATCATAGCACCATCAGTGCTGAGGGTGGACCCTGCCCTCCTATCCATGCATAAGGCCGATCCATTCGTGCCAATTCCTACAAAGCCAGATCCGGTGCACACAGATCATCAAGCTGGGGGTACCTCTATTCCCTGAAGAGCCAGTGGGTTACACCAAACGCTCCAAAGGTGTCCATAAACCCTTTGGTCAAACCAAAATATCCAAGGATTATCACAATCACTTGGTCATCCCAAAAGCTCCAAGGATTATCGCAATCGCTTGGTCATCCCAAAAATATCCAAGGATTATCGCAATTGCTTGGTCATCCCAAAAAGCTCCAAGGATTATCATAATTTCTTGGTCAACCCCAACAGCTCCAAGGATTCTCATAATCTCTTGGTCAGCCCTAAATGCCCCAAAGGTATTTATAAACCCTTTGGTCAACACCAAATGCTCCAAGCATTACCATAACTGCTTGGTCAAAATACATATTCAAAAATCAACAAAAATAACACAAAAAAATCATCATCACAAAAACAATTGCATTTCAATTCCATGCATTCTAAAAAAAAATCAATCATCACAAAAACAATTGCATTTCAATTTAATCATTCTCATAAACATCAAAATCACAAAAACAATTGCATTCCAATTCCATGCATTCTCATAAAAATCAAAATACAAAAATATAGGTTGCATTAAGCATTGCATCCATACATTGCATACTTCGATAGGTCATACAAGTCACAAGCACCATAGACAGTCGTTATTTGGCAATTCCATCATTTCCACATCAACTCTATTTTCATACACGCATACATCCAGCATATCACCCTTTTATTTTAGCATCGTCAGTTGTCGCCTAATGTATATAGGGTTTTCGTCCTTCAGATGTCTTTAAATTTCTAGCCAAAACTGTACAGAGTTAAACAGATTTTACACGGGAAAGTTTTACTTGGACCACGCCTTGTTACGTAGCATTCCAACACAAATTAACACACATATAAAAATTCCTAAGTTGTGTGAACGAAAGATGAAACCTGCACCGTAATCCCGGTTACCATAAGCAAAATGGCTATCTTGCTTATCCCCCTGTGCGAATGACCCTAGGAATGTTGAGAGTTGGCAAAAGGACAAGCATCCTCCCTACCCAATTCCCCATGAATCCCAAGTTCTCATAAGTTGCAAAAACATCAAAAAATTTGCAACACGTCAAAACACTAAAATTTGACATCTTACAATGCACACATTATAGTGATTCTCGTCACTCCATATTCAAATCCCTTGCTCAAAAAAAAAAAAAAAAGACGAGTACTATCATAAAAATAAACAGTGATTTTATCACTACAAAAGAGCAAGTATCCCAATACAATTGAAGAAAAGAAGGGAGTCGAACTTGAATCCCTAGAATTCTCAGCATTTTGACAGGTCATGAGGCAAGCTTCAGTACCGATTTGGTTGATAGCCTATTGGTCACTGGCGGTAAACCTCCCACATGACGATATATCTATCACATTAACTTGTGTGCAGATCAATGTTTGCATGTGGATAAGCTAGCTTATGGTATCCTAGATAACATCGCAGACAAATCTGACTAAATACAATAAAGGAGTTAGTGGAGCTAATTAGGTGATCCTCAGTATAGGTTCGGTTGAAAGCCCATCTGGCACTGGCGGTATCCTGATGAATAACACATAAACAAACTCAATTGCACACACAGGGATGTGAAATAACTTGGTTACATTCAAGTCGGATTTAGACCTTGTTTAAGAAGTCTTACGAGATAAATGTACAGTCTTGGCTAGTTAGTTAAAATATCTGAATCTCAGAAAAGCTTAACTACATTTAAAAACAACTGGTACATTTCATTTTGTACATCACCATCAAAATATATGCAAAATACAAAAACACACATTTATCACATGCAAAGTCATTCCACAAAGTCATCCCATTAGTATAGCAAGTCAATCAAATCTTGTATAGTCTATGGTGCATCGACACATCATCAACAACTCATTTCATTCATTCCACATCTATACATAATACAAATTAGAAACATCACATTCATAATCACATCTGCATACATCAAACACATACATAAAAAACACGCCACAAAAAAAAAAAAAAACACAATAAAACAACCAAAATATAAAAATGACAAATGCCAACAAAACCACTAAAAATTGTCGGACAAAAGTGCTCTTGCACTTAACCTCCTGGCATAAGAAAATTGATGTCGGGGTCTACCTTGTCACTATCCTACTCCCCAAGAAGGCTACCATAGCCAGACCGCTCCACGGGAAGACAGATTTTCGCCAATGTTAACCCCAAATGGCATCCCAAAATGGGTTCACACCCACCAAAAACAGGTCAGAATGTTTGGCAACTGCTTTCGCATTAAACGAAAAACATCTGAAGGCACCCTCACTTAAGTCATCTTGGGTCAAGCGACTCGTCACTTTTCTCATGGCAGTAATATATTTCCAAATCAGTGTTAACCAATATCATCAAAAGCAAAAACAAGTAATGCACATATCATCACACACAATGAGAGACAAATTTAACGTGGTTCACTCAATGTGGGCTATGTCTACGAAGAAAATATTTATTCTAAATTTTCTCAACAAATATTCTGGGAACCAATTCCCTATTACAATATTTATGGACCTCTATCCAAAGGAGATCTCAATCCCCTATGCTCAAGTACATGGACCTCTATTCAAATGAGATCTCAATCCCCTATGCTCAAGTACATGGACCTCTATCCATAGGATAACTCTATACCCTTAACTCTAGTTCGTGGAACTCTATCCATAGGAGAATTATATCTCCTTGCTCTATTTCGTGGAACTCTATCAATAGGAGAACTCTATCCCCTTGTTGGTCTAGTTTGTGGAACTCTATCCATATGAGACTCCTCTCCTTTGCTCTAGTTCATGGAACTCTATCCATAGGAGAACTATATCCCCTTACTAGCCTTGTTCGTGGAACTCTATCCATAGGATACTCCTTTCCTTTGCTCTGGTTCATGGAACTCTATCCCATTGCTGATCTAGTTCATGGAACTTAATCCATAGGAAAATCCTCTCCTCTGTCACAAGTGTGGAAGGGCAGACGATGGGTAAAACACAGGAATCAGGGTGAATATACTGACCGGATCCATCAAGGAACGTTGTACATGGGTAAAATTTACAACTTTTCTCCACTATGAAGTGAGGAGCATTCCAAAACAACAACAAAGTCAGGCAGCTATCAAAATGTGGTAGCGGTCAAACTTTCGAGTGCCTCAATCTCTTGTGGTAGCATCTTAATCACGGGGAGTTACCATTGAATTGGTGCAAGAATGAGTTTAATGGCCAAAAAATGTATCCGTCCATGCACACAGAAGTGTCATAGTGGTCCTCCATAGCTATGCCAATGTGAAATTGAAATTGTGCTATTGAATAAAACAAAGACTCCATGTGGCAGTATTAGAGTCGCAATAAAACACACAAGCTCAATCTATGTAGGTGCAAACTTGAAGCAGCAACAATGGCGGTATGAGAATAAAATTTTGGCTTACAACATCAGAACACATCATATTACCAAGACTGCATTCACAAGACTACATCACTCCTGTCTATTTGTCCCTTAAAACGCTCGGAGTACGACGTGTCAAGGTGGGGGTAAATGCTAAGCGACGAACGGTGGCCACTCTTTGAAAATGATCACCATCCTTCACTCAGTGCATGAAGGTGATATTATATTTCGTAGTTAGCAACACTCGAAATTCACAAAAAAAGTGGGCACTGTGCCATGCTACTTCCAGCAGATCGCCTACTCGAGAGCATCGGTATTGCTCAAAATATGAGCTCCTCATTGCATCCACCATTACAGTTGTACAGGTTTCTCAGGATTCTGTGAACTACATAGAACTACAAAGCATTACAAGATTTGAAGAAACAAAAAAGAACTGATTTTTACTTTTTAGTCTCACATCCAAACAAAACAGCCGCTCGCAACGCTTTAAGTATCGCGCATCAGAGCATTGATATCTGTCATCAATTACAACAAAAAATAGTATTTGCACTCCCTCAAATATTTCCTCCTTGACAAGATGGTCGTTGATGAACATGTTGTAAATGACCCAAATCTTCGAAACAGGAAAAATATCAGTCTCAAAAGTTTCGTCGTCTGCCAAAAAGTCATGACAGTAAAAATACTTTCGCTACACTGAAACATAGGACAAACAACACTTTCAAAAACTGTGATTTTGAAAAAAAATTCAACACATCTATGCTGCTCATTGTCACTAATCTTGTTGTAGAGAATTCACGTAATCATTTATAAACTACCGCACAGCTCTCATAGGAAGTGAGAATTGGCTGTTATTTATCCTTAACACTGGCTAGAGCCAGAAAATAGCTTAAAAATAACTCTTTTAATCACCACGCATTGCATCAACAACACCCATATTTATTTAAAATTCTCTGCAAACATTTGCTTTTCTCTGTTCAATTAAAGTTAATACCGGATGCAATCAGACTAAGCATAGTAGCTCCATGATGTCAATTTACGCCAACATTTTCACCCTCTATCATTGATATCATTTTTAGACTGGGATGGCATCTATAAAAAAACAAATATTCACTTTGGCTTCACAACAAAAGGGATGCAAATCTTCTCATAGCACACATTCTTTGAAAAGATCTCTGCAAATTTTGTAATAGCGAAGTTCCACAAACATGTTTACTGGTAGTTTGATGACGCCAAAACAAAATCATAACAACAATATTTCTTACAAATTTGCATCTGCGTACGTCGTGCATGAAAAAATTTTAATTTTTTTTTGTTTTACCGTCAGGAGCGATGTCGAAGTCTAGGAGCACAATGCGAAGGAGGGAGGGCCCGAAGTTGGGGTGTGCAGCCGTAATCGAGTTGCGCTCCCAAAACTTGTGCAGTCGGGTTGCGCTTGGAGGAAAGTGTGCAGTCGGGTTGCGCACGAAATATGTGCGCAATGGGGCTACGCACAAAAAATAGTGGTATGTTGGGGAGCGATTGGTCAACGCCCAACTGCGCTGGTCAATGCCTGACTGCACTAGTCAAAGGCACTAAAGTCCAACTTCGCTACAAAGTCAGGAGGACAACTCCAAACTTAGCCAAATTTTTGGGGAATGGCTGGTCAACGCCTGACTGCACTGGTCAACGCCCGACTGCATTGGTCAATGCCCGACTGCGCTGGTCAACGGTAGACTGCGCTAGTCAACACCCCACTGCGCTGGTCAACGACAGCGAAGTCCAACTTCGCTACGAAGTTAGGAGGATAGCTCCAGACTTAGACAAATTTTTGCCTTGCAAAAAATTTCCTATCCGGAGGCTTGCGCAGCTACAACGATGTTTTGCCTGGCTTGGAAAGAAATTGACAAGAGGAGAGAAACATCGAATCTGAATGCAATGTTTTAGATTTGAGCTCGAACTTATAGAACCCGAAATAAAAATGCTCTGAGGTGATTATATAAAAAACAACAAATTTTGTGCTAAAAAAGATAACCGCAAACCCTATAGATGCCTTAAACAATAGCAAATTTTTTTCTTATAATATGAGGGTTACAAAAGTCCTCAACTGAGGAAAAACTAACATCTGCAGACTAAAGCTGCAGGATAAACTAAGAGAGAAAACAAATGTCGAGTTTGCTGCTCATACATTAAACAAATGAGCTATACTGCTCACTAAAACGATCTCGTCTGCTACTCTGTTGTTTCTCCAAATGTCCTCCCGCTCTCCTCTTTTCTTCTTTTCCTCTACTTTTTTTTGAGGACCTGAACTGCCTTATATAGCCGCGGGAAGAGAAAGATAGGGGTTATCCTCTAACAGGATCTGATAGACCCACAACTAGGGTTTCTGACCAATCATTGAACTAGCATTAAATTGTAGAACTGGCATTAACTTCTACGGTGATCGGATCTATCAAACGTCACATCTGTCAGAAGGCACGTGCGATGTCAAGTCAAACTTTTGTCAGGATCCTCGATTGCGCGAGCGCAGTCCGGCTTCGTCCAAGTTCAGAGTGTAGTGTGGTGGAGGCGTGAAATCAAGATTAATATTTCTAACACCCTCCTTTAAACCTGATTTCACGAGTTCTTTGACTCCAAGCTACTCTCGCAATCTGCTAAAGTCTTCCTCCTTCAAAAGCTTCGTGAAAATATCTGCCAACTGCTCCATGGATCTGCAAAACTGTAGTTGAATTTCTCCATAATTCACCAACTCTCTGATGAAGTGATAACGAATATCGATGTGCTTCGTTCAACCATGGAACACGAGATCCTTCGATAGTTCGATGGTCGAATTATTATCACAAAAAATTGTTGTCGCTCCTTCTGGAGGATAGTTCAATACATTTAGAACTCTTCGCACCCAAGCTTCCTGGCATGCGGCTGATGTTGCGGCAACATATTATGCTTCGACTGTGGACAACACAATTATGGGTTGCTTCTTGGAAGCCCATGAGACTGCCTCTGATCTGAGATGGAAAGCATACCCAAAGGTGCTCTTTTGATCGTCGGTGCTACCAGCCTAGTTACTGTCTATGAAGCCCACCAGTTCCAACTAGTCCTTTTTGGCGTAAAATAGGCCATTGTTTCACGTCTCGTTGACATAGCATAAGATCCTCTTACCTGCTTGCCAGTGCATGTCCTTTAAAGTCTCCATAAAATTGCTGATCATACTGACTCCGAACATCAGATCTGGCCGAGTTGCAGTCAAATACATCATACTGCCAACTAGCCTCTTGAATAGGGTTGGATCTACATTACTCCCTGAATCCAGCTTGCTTAGCTTCAAACTTGTGGCTACAGGTGTGATGGCAGGTTTGTTGTCCTTCATCTTGAATCGCTTTAGGACATCCTTCGCATACTTGCCCTGAGAAATGAAGATGCCATCTGCTGATTGGTCAACTTCAATGCCAAGAAAATACTTCATCAACCCTAAGTCCGTCATTTCAAACTCCTTCTTCATGGTTGTTCTAAACTAGTCAAACAGGACATTGTTATTGCCAGTATAAATCAAATCGTCCACATACAGACAGATGATAATGAGCTCACCTACTTAATTTGTATTCATGTACAGGGTGTGCTCATATGGGCATTTTACAAACCCATTTTTCTAAAAATAACAGTCGATCCTGCTGTACCAAGCCTGGGGCACCTACTTCAAACTGTACAGGGCCTTCTTCAGCTTTAGGCCTTTGCCCTCCTGGCCTTTAATTTTGTAACCTGGTGGCTGGTCTATGTAGACCTCTTCCTCCAACACTTCGTTGAGGAAGGCTGACTTGACATCCATCTGGTACATCTTCCACCCCTGTTGGGCTGCCAATGCCAAGATCATCCTGACTGTGTCAAGTCGAGCTACAGGCGCATATACCTCATGGTAATCAATGCCTGACTTTTGCTTATAACCCTTCACCACCAGTATGGCTTTATGCTTTTCAACGTCTCCTTGGGTGTTGAAATTTGTCTTATACACCCACTTGACCCCAATGGTATTCTTCCCTATTGGAAGATCTATTAGTTGCCATGTATCATTCTTTTCAATGGCTTCAATCTCCTCCTCCATCTCTTGCACCCACTTCTGATTTTGACTTGCGTTTTCGAACTCTACTAGATAAACTTTAGTAAAGAATGCAAAGTCGGAGTACTCTTCATCTATGTGGGTTTAGGTTACCTCATAGATTTCTTGCAAGCTCCTTGTCTTTGCTGGTGTCACCAGGTTTTGGATTCTACTTGCACATGGAGGCAACCGAGATGGAGTGGCTATGTTACTGCTGGCTCTCCTGTTGTTGCTGGAGGTTGTAGGTGGTTGCACACTTCCTTCTTCCAAGTCAAAAAACTCTACTACTGCTGGCTTTGATCGACCAGTCTTTGACTTCCAGTTCCAGGCTTCATCTTCAAGAAACTTCACATCACGGCTGATGATGAGCTTCTTCGTCACAGGGTTGTATAGCCTATATTCCTTCTCCTGCTCATTATATCCTATGAAAATGCACTTCTTAGCTCTATCATCCAACTTCTGCCGCTTTTCTTCTGGAACATGTGCATATGCAATGCACCCGAACACATGTAATTGAGCCACACTTGGCTTCACATCGCTCCAGGCCTCCTGAGGGATTTTGTCCTTCACGCTTTTGGTGGGACATCTGTTCAGTAGGTAGACTACACATGTTACAGCCTCTGCCCAAAATTCATGTGGCAATCCCTTCGCCTTCATCATGCTTTGTGCCATCTCCATGATGGTCCAGTTCTTCCTCTTAGCTACGTCGTTCTGCTATGGCGTGTATCTAGCAGTGAACTACCTTCGAATTTTGTGCTACTTATAGTAGTTATGGAATTCATTGAAGATGTATTCACCTCCATCATCTGTCTTGAGAGTCTTGATTTGATATCTGCTATGTTTCTCCACCAGATCCTTAAACTCCTTGAATCTGGCAAATGCTTTTGACTTCAACTTGATGGCATAGATCCAAGTCTTTCGGCTGAAGTCATCTATAAACGTTAAAAAGTATTTATTGCTAGAAAACATGCTAATCTGCATTGAACCACAAATGTCTGAGTGCACCAGCTCCAATGGCTGTGATACTCTCCAAGACTGATCGAAAGGGAACGAATCCCTATGTTGTTTGCCGACTAAGTAGCCCTCACAAACTTTATTTTGCTGCTCTATCGAGGGTAAACCCTTCACCATATGCTTCTTGTGCAGTTGATTTAGGCCACTAAATTTTAGGTGACCAAATCTAAGATGCTACATCCAGGTAGCATCTTTCACAACTGCACTCAAAGACATCAATGATTCATTTTGAATTTGCAGCAAAAACATTTTATTCTTCATCATGGACACTGTAGCAATCTGCCCATATGACTTGTCTCTGATGGTGTAAGCTTCGTCTTTGAACTGGACCATATGTCCCTTGTGCATGAGTTGTCCAACGCTCAGTAGGTTATGCTTCAGGCCAGTTACATAGTAGACATCACAAATCTGCTTTCATTCGTCGTGCCTGGTGCGGATGAGGATATTTCCTTTCCCCATTACAAAAACCTTATTGTTGTTCCCCATCTTCACCTCAGACTGGATTGTTTCATCCAGTTGGGAGAACATCTCCTTATTCCCCATCATGTGGTTGTTGCACCCACTGTCTAAATACCAGACATTCTTCTAGCACTCTTCCTCAATGTTGCAAGTCAACAACACATTTTCTCTTGACGTATTTTCGATTTCATTCGTGTAATGGGCTTGCTACTAGTTCTCCTTGGCCATCCATTTTTTGCATTGTGAGATGTAATGGTCGAACTTCTTATAGAAATAACACTGGACCTTTGACATGTCCTTCTTTTGACCAGCTCCAGCTTGTTGATTTCTCGAACTGCCCCTTCCACCTTGTTGATGGAAATTACAGTTGGTCTCCCCTTCACTAGGGTTTGATCATCCTCCTTGCTTGTTTCCTTTCCCATGCCTGCCTCTGCCTCTTGCTCCGTGAGAACTAGAGGCGCCATGGTGGGAATTTTATCTATCATTGTCTCGAAATGAGACATGAGCCTTGAATGCTTCCTCTAGAGAGGTTTGAGATGAACGGCTCAGCCTCTATTCATGTGTCTACAATGAACCCATGAGCTCGTCTGTCGAGAGGGTTGTCAAATCCCTTGACTCTTCGATTGCTATCACAACCGAGTCAAACTTGGCAGGTAGACTTCTAAGAATTTTCTCCACGATTCTCTAGCTCTACATAATTTCTCCATTCAACCACATCTGGTTGATAATGTTTGTCGTCCGAGTGAAGAAATCACTCATCGACTCGAAATCACTCATCTAAAAATTTTCAAACTCTCTCCTGAGCATCTGTAGTTTCACCAACTTTACCTTATTGGTGCCCTGGTATGAGCTGGCCAGAATCTCCCAGGCTTGCTTCACCTTGGTGGCTGATGTGATCCGCGGGAAGATGGACTCCTCGACCACTTGCATGATGTAGAAGAGGGTCTTCTGGTCCTTCTTCGTGTTTACTTTCAATAGGTCCTTGTCTACTTGAGAGAGGGTGACTAGTGCTACTGCATCTGCCGGTTCTAAGTAGTCGTTATCAACTAACTCCCATAGCTCGTGAGATCCGAAGATCTTCATTTGGATGCTCCAGTAATCATAATTTTTCTCGTTGAAACGCGAGATCTGCAACTGTAAGTTGTTGCTACTGGAAGCCATTTTGCTTCGGTCTCTACATCAAGGGATCAGTAGCTCTGATACCAATTTGAAGATATTTTATTTTTTTTTGTTTTGCTATCAGGAGCGATGTCGAAGTTTGGGAGCACAATGCGAAGGAGGGAGGGCCCAAAGTCGGGGTACGCAGCCGCAATTGGGTTGCACTTCCAAAACTGGCACAATCGGGTTGCGCTCAGAGGAAAGTGCACATTCGAATTACGCATGAAATATGTGCGCAATCGGGCTACGCACGAAAAATAGTGCTAAGTCGGGGAGCAACTGGTCAACACCCGACTGCGTTGGTCAACGCCCGACTGCACTGGTCAAAGACAGTGAAGTTCGGCTTCGCTGTAAAGTCGGGAGGACAACTCCAAACTTAGCCAAATTTTTGGGGAGCGATTGGTCAACACTTGACTGCGCTGGTCAACGCCTGACTGCGTTGGTCAATGGTAGACTGCGCTGGTCAACGCCCCACTGCACTGGTCAATGACAGTGAAGTCTGACTTCGCTGTGAAGTTGGGAGGACAACTCCAGACTTAGACAAATTTTTGCCTTGCAAAAAATTTCCTATCCGAAGGCTTGCGCGACTACAACGATGTTTTGCCTGGCTTGGCAAGAAATTGACGAGAGGAGAGAAACATCGAATCTGAATGTAATGTTTCAGATCTGAGCTTGAACTTATAGAACTCGAAAGAAAAATGCTCTGAGGTGATTATACAGACAACAACAAATTTTTGTGCTGACAAAGATAATCGCAAACCCTACAGATGCCTTAAACAACAACAAATTTTGTTCTTATAAGACAAGGGTTGCAAAAGTCCTCAACTGAGGAAATACTAACATCTGCAGACTAAAGCTGTAGGATAAACTAAGAGAGAGAACAAATGTCGAATCTACTACTCAAACATTAAACAGATGAGCTATACTGCTCACTGAAACGATCTCGTCTGCTACTCTACTGTTTCTCCAAATTTCCTCCCACTCTCTTCTTTTCTTCTTTTCCTCTACTTTTGTCTGAGGACCTAAACTGCCTTATATAGTCGCGGGAAGAGGAAGATAGGGGTTAGCTTCTGATAGGTTCTGACAGACCCTCAACTAGGGTTTCTGACCAATCGCCGAATTGGAATTAAATTGTCAAACTGGCATTAACTTCTGTGGCGATCAGATCTGTCAGACATCACATCTATCAGAAGGCACGTGCAACGTCAAGTCAAACTCTTGCCGGGATGGCTTCGCCCAAGTTCGGAGCGCAGTGTGACGGAGGCGTGAAATCAGAATTAATATTTCTAACAGTGCGAAGAAGCTTTTCAATGGACATATTAGAAACCACAAGGGAGCTGGCAATATTTGGTGAATCAGCTACAAATAGGAGTTTTTCTTGGTGTTATGCGTCGCCTCAAACACTGATGTCCACTTAAATATTATGAAAGCGTGCAGAAAAATGAAACATCCATCCACACCAATTAGTCGTCGAATCCAGGGATCTTAGCCAGTTTTGAAATTACAAACGATAATATGAGTGTCAAAGAGGAGGAGAATCTTGCAAAAGAGCCTCTGACTTCCTATCAAGTGACAGCAAAATCATCGACATAGAGGTTGCGCGGGTCGGTTATCTAGTGGAGGCTCGAGTTCGTGCATTCTGGTGTCCTATCAGCCAAATATGCCACCATATGGATGGTCGTGGGTCTAACATCTGCTTAATGATCAGATAGTATTAATGATTATATTAACATTATCGCTAGTCCACACAGTTTCACAACTATCAAAAAATATCAAAAACCTTCAAAAAAAATGCTGGAATCATCACTTAAAAATGCCATTCCACGATCATCACAATTAACAGCCCACAATTACTATTGGGGATGATGCAAAGAGCTCAACATCTACAAAGATCTCAACAGCTACGTAGTCCAGCCAGTGACAAACCTAGATCACTACAATTTTGCAAAATTATCGCCAACAATCATTAAGAAACCACTGCATCAAATACTCTTCACAAAGCTCATGCAACCCGCCACAAACATCATCGGGGGTAGTATGGCAAAACTGTCACCACACGGACGTCCCGTAGAGCCACCAGTAGAGGGCACCATCAACATCGAGAAAGCAGATTCTGAGCGTGAAAAAAATATATCGGACTCACGTGCATTCATGGTGAAACTGGAAAACTGGCAAATTATATCAGATTTTGTTAATCAGGGGCAAACTGGTCGTCGATCTGCAACAACTCTCTGTCATACCAACTTTTACTTCGGCCAAAAATAGGCGGCAACCATTTATTACTTGACCCACGACAACAAGAAAATATTTTGATGCTAAAAAACCTCAATCAATCTCGAAATGGTTTTCAAACAAAATCAACGGCAAAAATCAACACTCCTTCGTGAATGGTGGATTAATATTTGATTCTCTATCGAAACATCCACACTTGGCGTCACCGCAATAGCGGACAGGAGGTCGTCTCTCACGAAACTATCTTCAGTTTTGAATGCGACCGTTGAGAAAATTGAAATGTCCCTGAAAGCTACCCATCTCCTTAGAATATTGCAATCTTACCAGAGAAAATGACAATTTCATAAATATTAAGCTGCTGATTTTAGGCGTTTTTCTCCGATCTTCTCCCTTGCCTCTTGGACTGCTCTGCCCAGAAATTTGTTGAAATTTACGACGAAAAAAACAACATAAAAAAATATCTCTTCCCTGGGCGGAATCGACATTTTCTGTGACGCGCATATGTCACAGCATAGCCAGATCTTCACCATCTTTCACGCGGTCTAGAGCGACATCATTGACTATGTGGGGCTATGTTTGTGTTCTTCAGGAAATGCAGCGTCCATCTCCACGTCAAAAAGGCTATAGTTGTGTTGAGCGCGGCGACTGCAATTAGACCAGCTATTAACAAGCATTTAACAGCATCAGCACTACTAAATGTCCACTAACAGTCCATATCAGCACCTCCGTTGTGCATAAAATTACAGTGAGTTCGGAAATCGCTGGGCTCCAAGCTTCAAAAAGATATCTCCAGAGATGACACGACCTCCACGGTAGAAAAATCTCACACATAAATCCAAGAGCCAGATGATACTCGAACTTTTCAACTGATCCATCAGATGTTTCAGTAGTTCTAAAAGGAAGCATTACCACAACTAAAGAGAAAATGAGCAACCGCAGAAGGTCCTCAATAAGATCGCAGCCTACGGGAGGCGGTCTTCACTCATAGTGAAGATGCCTCCAAGACACCTGGACAGTGGACGAAATGCCTTGTTTCTCAATGTTTTTCTCACCAAGACTATGGTAAATGCGAGCGTGAGCAACAACCACATATAGAGTACACGTGGGCTGCCAAGAAAAACAACCTGCATAAAAAAAACTTACAGCGGGTATAGCCTCACACTCTAGAAACCAGACTTCTTAGGAAGAAAACTAAAAAACCATTAAAAAAACTACAAAATAACCTCCCAATCATAAAAAAATAAAACTGCAGATTTTTTTTTGAATCATCTGGCTTCTGATCCATCAAAATATGGAGAGTATATTCCTCCGGTTACGGGAAAAAAATTAGGAGAAAAATTAGGGGGATTTCTATGAGGGAAATCCCCCCAATGAGGAAAAGCTCCTCAGGCTCATAGGGCAGGGAAGGCTCGTTCTAATACCATGTTAGAAACTGAAATACTCGATTAATTTATTTCATTGATCAACTTTGTATAAATAGAAAAGTTGATCATTGAGAACCGTTGGATTACAACAACTCATCAAATCTGAACTAGGATAAACTGAGAGTTTAAACTGAGAGTTCACCTGACTCATAGAAGAGTGGTAACTCAAATAAGTCTATCCTAGTAGAACTTAAGAGAATAATTATTTATTCTAACAAGAAGAAATATTCATCTTGTCTTGAAATACATGGTCTATTGGTTCTTTATTTTTCTTCTCTATGGCGATCCCTGTTTCTTGTTTGTGCATTGTTTTCTTTCTCAATGAAGCTTCCACTCTTCAACTTATCAACATAGATATTAGATTATTCTCCAATATCTTCCTCTGACACTTCCTTTTATTTTGAGATTGACTCCTCTTTTCGTACCTCTTGACCTTCTTCAAAACCAAGTCCTATCTTGATAAATGAATATCTTTGTGCATTGATAATGTTATCCAAAGCTTTTGAACTTTTCCCAAACTTGTGCAACTTAACCTTAGAATCTTTCATTTCCATCCTTAAATAAACCACTTCATGTTCTAATCTTTCACATTCTAACTCTTTTGCCTCTAACTTTTCAACCATAACTTCTTTATATATTTTTGCCTTGACTTTTAAGTTTTTAAGATCTTGTAGAAGTTTTTATTTTATTTCCTTATCTTCTTTAACTTGAGCCTTCAGTATTGAATTCTAATTTCTAACTATTTTCAACTCTTTGAGAGCAAAAATAAGTTCCTCTTTTACATCAACTATGGCCTCTTATTCCTTTCTTGAAACTTCCTCTAGGTCTTCAATTATAGGAGCATCTTCTTCTACTTGACCTTCAATATGAGTGTCATTTTCCTCTTTTATTTTTAAAAATAGAATCTCTTATTTTTCACTATCTAGGGATCTTTCATCACTATCACTTGAAGCATTGCTTGCTCTTTCAACACATAAACTCTTCTTATGCCTTTGCCCTAACCATACCTATTTTTATTTTCATGCCTATATTTTATTTCTTCCTTTTTCTTATGATCATGTTTCTCTTCACTACTACTACTTCTAGATTGTGGATAATTAGATGCATAGTGATAAAAATTACCACAATTAAAACATTTCACAATCTTCATATCTTTGTGTTTTCTTGAGTCTTTCTTATTTCACATAGTTAGCTTCTTCATTACTGCTTGACTCATTACTTGATTTTGGTTCCTTATCTTTTGTCTTCTTTGAAACTTTGAATGTTATCTCTCTCTTGAAATTTAAATCTTCTTCTGTCCTCATATCATAAGCTATGAGAATTCCGTGTAACTCATCCATTTTCAATTTATAGAGATCCTTCATCTCTTCTATTGCTAAAACCTTTGCATCATACCTCATAGGGAGTGATCTTAATACTTTATGAGCAACACTAGAGTCCTCAATATCCATTCCAAGTCCATGCATGGTATTAAAAACCTCATCAACACAGAGTAAGTATTTAGCAATGTCTTCCTCATATTTCATCTTCAAATCTTCAAACCTCCTTCTATGAGTTTGAATTTTTGCCAAATTAACCTTACTATCTCCTTCTTATGTTCGCTTCAATTTGTCCCATATTTCTTTTTCTGATTTGTAGTGCATAACTTTCACAAACTCTAATTCATGTAATCCACTCAATATTCCATCCATAGCCTTGGCATTATTTATATATAATTGCTTGCCATTCTTATATGTGAAATGATTAGTTATAGGTGTGAACCCATCTTCAATAAATTTCCATGTTTCATATCCTTGTGCCATAAAATAAGTATTCATCATCATTCTCTAGAAAGTATAATTATTCCCATCAAATGGAGCCTTATTTGTTGAAGATCCATTCTAAGAAGCCATCTGTGTTTCTATAAGATCTTCCTTCAAGCTGTTAGACTTTTTTGAAGGAACCCACTCTAATACCAATTGAAGAACATAAGCTAATACTAAGAGGGGGGTGAACAGTATAAGATAAACTTTTAATTTTTCTTTCCAAACAATATTATGCAATGTTATTGTTAGTCTTACAATGGCACTGAGAGGGGGGGTGAATCAGTGCAGCTATTTTAAAACTTAATGTTTTAACTCTTAAAGCCAAAACAAAAGAAAGCTAAAACCAGAAATAGCAAGTACCACAAGAGAGCATAACATAACACAAGATGTAACGAGGTTCACCGGTTTTGGCTACTCCTCAAACTAGACTCGCTTGGACTCCCATCCAAATCCAGCCATTGCAAAGCACCAACTTTACAATCAATTTACCAGCATCCACTGGAAGGAGCACCAACCCCTAATTTACCAGCATCAACTGGAAGGAGCACCAACCCCTGATTCCAAGCACCAACTTGGATTTCTATTTTCAATTTTGATTGACATAAAAATGCCTTCAGTGTTACAAGATCCTCACTGATCTAGCTTAAATCAAATCAATCTCATGGAAGCATACACTCTTTTACAGTTCTACCTTCTGCACACTTCCAGCCCTTTCATATGGCATGCTCTTGCAGCTCTTCACAGCATTAACACAACACTGTTATAATCTCTTACAACACTCTCACAGCTCACTTACAGCCAGCCTCTTTCTGTAGCATCTTCTATCACGCAGCAGCAACTGCAATTCTGATCAATTTAGAATGACATAAAAATGTCTTCACTTCATGCACGACCCTTGTCTGCAATTAACCCAACTCTACACACTCTCACGGCTCGGCTTATTTTTCTCTTGATTCTTTTCTAACCCTCCTTTTACAGCAATTTCCCCCCAACCGCGGCAACATCTTCTCTCGTACGATTATTCTTTTATAACCTTTCAATCCCGCATGCAATCGAATCACATACTCGATCGTTCGAATCCATGCAATACGCTATTCGGTTCCATGCACTTCGACTGTTCGAAACCTCAATACGTCTTTTGAAACCATGCAATCGACAATTTTGTTTCATGCACTTACTTTCAATTTCTTCGAATACGGCTTTTCGAATGCTTTTTCAAATTCCATATGTGATTCTTCGAAAGCTTTTCGATTCTTCATGTTCGGCTTTTCGTATGCTTCAAATACGTCCATTAGAATGCCTCAAATACGACCTTTCGAATGCTTTTATTATCCTTCATATTCGACTTTTCGAATGCGTTTCAATTATGCATGTTTGGTTGTTGCATTGCATGTCCAACACCTGTCAACGTTTAACTGTCGTCGACTTCGTTACTTCTTACGTAGATCGCATGATTTTCCTGCTTTTTCGACACGTGTCACCTTGCATGTTCCTGCGGGTTTTACCTGCCATATTACCTATCGCGATATCGCGACACTTTTAACTTATGCTGACGTCACCCTGAAGGTTGTCGCGAAATCATGACCATTTTGGCCTTGAAAGCTTTTCCCCCGCTCATGTCGTGAAATCGTGACACTTTGAACTTTTGCTGACGTCATCCTCAATGCTGTCGCGAAATCGTGACCATTTTGGCTTTGACAGCTTTCCTTCTGTTCATGTCGCGATATCGCGACACTTAGAACTTTTGCTGACGTCATCCTTAAGCATGTCACGAAATCATGACCGTTTTGGCTCTTGCAAGCTTTCCTTGCATCTTGTCGCGATATCGTGACACTTTCAACATTTGCTGACGTCATCCTTAAGCATGTCACGAAATCATGACGCTTTCGGCTTCCAGCAGCTTTCCTTTCATCCTGTCACGAAATCGTGACACTTTTCAACTTTGCTGACGTCATCATCCTTCTTGTCGTGAAATCGTGACACTTCCAGCTTCCGTACACTCTTCTTTGCCAACATCAATCGGAACATGTCACGAAATCGTGACACTTTGCTCTTCCGTACACTTTCCTCTGCAAGCCTCAACGAAAATGGAACATGTCGCGAAATCGCGACACTATGCTTCATGCAATGACGAGATTTTTACATCTTTGTGCCTTGTGTTTTCACCTTGCCTCTTTTCATGAAATTTTGACTTGTAATATCATTGCTGCATCTTTCAGTTCTACACTTTTGACTAGTAGCGAAATCGCTACACCTTAGTTTCCCTTTGTTTCAACATGTAGCGCCATCGCTACACCTTAGTTTCTCTTTGTTTCAACATGTAGCGAAATCGCTACACCTTAGTTTCTCTTTGTTTCAACATGTAGCGAAATCGCTACACCTTAGTTCCATGTATTTTCATCATGCAACGATATCGCTACACCTTTGTTTCCATTCATTTCAACATGTAGCGATATCGCTACACCTTTGTTTCCTTCTCTGCCAGCATGTCGCGAAATCGCGACAGTTTACCTTTCACTTTCTCTCTCCTCTGCCATGTCGCGATATCGCGACAGTTTTGCTCGCATCTTCTCTCTCCTCGGACATGTCACGAAATCGTGACAATTTGGCGTGCATTTTCTCTCTCCTACTTTTTGTCGCGAAATCGTGACACATTTTCTCTCTCCTCAATGAAAACTCGACATGTCACGAAATCGTGACATTTTCGGCTGCGCCTTCTCTCTCCTCGACCATGTCGCGAAATCGCGACAGAAAACATGTCGCGATATCGCGACAGTTTTCTTCCTTGTCTCTTTTTGCCAGTTTCTGAATCTGGGTCACCTCTGTTTTCCTTGAAACTTTCTGCACTTGATCTGACTGACCTCTGAACTGCATCAACTGCATCAATCTGACTGTGTTGACAACAATGACAATACTTTTGCAATGCTTTTGCTGCACCTTGCTCAACAAACAACTCCTATCCATCACCTTGCTCACCAATCAACTTCTAACCATTGCATCAACTGATCAACCTGACTGTGTTGACAACAATGACAATACTTAGGTTGCACCTTGCTCATCAATCTCCCCCTTTGGAATTGTTGGCAACACACGTAATTGTCTGCAATTACCTGTAATTCTTCTCCCCCTTTGACAATAATACCAAAGGGCGGCTGCAAAACTCCCCCTTAGTCCATGCACAACATTCACAGGCAAAAAATTAATCCAGTTAGCAAAAAGCATAAACATGAGCAATATGATGAACAGATCCATAAATTCTCCCTCTGAGAATTTGATCCTGATGTCTAGTCAAATCTTAGCCAATACTTGGGAAAAATGACCTCTTCAGATCACGCTGTCTTCTGAGCCTCAACCCTCTGTACTCTGTCATAGACTCACTAAGAACCTGCTTAAGAAGCACACATAGAACTTGTCCAGATCAGCACACAAGTTCTCACTAGAACCACGCTTAGCATGAACCCACAAAGAGAATTGTTAGAGACCCAATGTGATTTATCAACTTCATAGAAACATACAGAGAATTGTTAGAGACTCAATATGTTCTATACTTAATTCCCAATCTCAAACTCAACTATTAAACTCAAGACAGCCAACCAAGGGTTCCACCAACTTAATGCAAGTAGCTAGACTCACAAAAATAAGCCCTAGAGCACAAAGCTTCCACTATCTCAAACCAGAAATTAGGATTTACACCAAGCCAAGGGATACCTAGAAGAGTACCTTTTCACTCCAACCTTATTTCAGAAAACATACACCAATCATACTCATAAGAAGAATGAGTCCATACCTTATTTGAGTAGAAGATAATTGAACCTTCAAGCTGACACCACACACAACTCTCAAACTTTCAACCAATTTAGGGAAGGAATAAAAATAAATTAGCAATAAAGTGAACTTCCTTTATTACACCTTTTAGCTCCACTTCTTTAAACACAATCATCAAAACATGCCAATAAGATAATGTCAAAGCAAAATATGACAACTTAACCTTATACCTCCATCAATTATATTTGCCAAGTCAATTCAAAATACTCCAAGCAAATAATAATAAAAGATATACCTTGGCCAAACTTAGTTCTCCAACCTTTGGAGAAAGTGAATAACACCACCACAAAAGCTAAAGCGCTTTTATTGCTGCTATCCACGAGCATCACGACCAAGACGAAATTGCCCACAACATGGGTCAAACTTGGCACCTCTGCCCAACGCTTCTTCACTTCAACAAGCAGATTTCACATCTTTCAACAAAATTGATAGGAGACTCACTTGTACCAACTCTACAAATTTACTGCCAACTTAGTGCAAGCAATAAATACTGTACTGCGGCACAACCAGATTCCTTTTTAAACTTAAAACCTGATCTGAGTTTTCTACAGATACTGCAGATCACTTTACTTTTAACAGTGCAAATCTTGGAGAAGACATTTTGACAAACACTTTATGGCCAACCATAGAGCCCCTTACTCAACCTCAACTTCTTAACCTCGGATTGATATTTTATCAACAGTTAACCCGAACTGTCTGTGAATTGAATAATCTTACCAAGGCGACAAGAAGGATCTTGCAAGCTTTACCTCAAAGTGTAAAACAAATACACGCTGCTCGAAACACGTATATGCAGCTAGAGCAAACACGCAAAAAAATTCTGAACTGTTATGATCCGAAGTAATGAACAGTTGGTGGAAGAAATATCAACAGTACAGCAGTGACATATCTCAACACTACCAAATGTGACAACTCTTCAAATTAAACAACACACTTCACGGCACCTTCAAAAACAACAACAAGAACTGACAACACACTTTAGCTGCAAACAACAATAACTCGACTTCTTACCTTTCATCCTCAAAAAATTGGCCCAAAAACAAAGGAGCATTAAAATAAAATTTTAAGATTGCTCCCCCTGAGGATGTGCCACCTGGAGCTGCTTAAAGTAGAAGAGGAGTAATCTCCTTCTGTCCAAGGAGACACGAATTCCTTTCTTCTCGTCTTTCTCCAGACTTTCCTGAACTTGGGCTTGAGTTTTTCAACTACATCCCTATTTTGCCCCTGTTCGTGAACTTGAACATTTTTCTTGCGGGGTTGTCTCTTGTGCATTCTTGAAGGATGATTATTTTCCTTTCTGCTGTGCACATGATTTATTCTCTGTCTGTATTGTATTCTTTGCGTCTGATGAAATCTAGGGTTTTGCCTTAGATTAGATACAGAAGTGCTTGCACAGAACCTTGCTATGTGCCCTTGACCATTACATTTAAAACATTGCACATGTTTTATTCCCTGTCTGTATTGCATTCTGTGTGTCTGATGAAATCTATGGTCTGGCCTTAGATTGGATACAGAAATGCTTGGACAAAACCTTGCTATGTGCCCATGGCCATTACATTTAAAACATTGCACAGGGTGTTCACTCAGGAAAGCAGATGTGTTTTTATCAGCATAACTCTTTGATCTATTATTCTGTCCACAATAAAATGCCTTGTGACCATAGTAGTTGCATTTAGAACAATAGCCATTAAAAGCATTATTATTAAAAGAGTGAGAGTGAGAGAACTTTTGTTGCTGTGGTTGCTTTGCTGTAGATTTTCTTTGATGATTTCTTCCTTTTGAGGATTCAGCTTCAGACTTTTCTTTTTTCAAACCTTCAACCGAGGACTTCTTCTTCTTTACATGTTTAGAGGATGAAGGTTGTTCAACTTCATATCCAAGACCAAACTTAGACGTGGAGCTTCTTTGTTGATTTATCATTGTATCTAGCAACTCTGTGCTTTTCTCAAATTTGAGATTTATATTGGCCTCTTTTAGTTGTTTCTTCAAAGAAACAATCTCTTCTTCTTGTTGGCAACAAGCAGTCTTTTTCTCATTGAACTGAGACCTGAGAATTTCTTCAACCCTCTTGGACACATCTACTTGCAGCTTTAGATTACTAACAGTTTTGTTAGATTCTTCTTCACGTTTGCTATATACATCGACTTTATCATTCAGTTGTGTCTTCAAGGCTTCTTCTGCTTTCTTGGCCTCTTGAATTTGTAAACAGAGATTTTCAATCTCATCCCCGTATTCTTCCAACTTTTTGGACAGTCTTTTGTTGCTTTTCTTTTGTATACTTAACTCTTCAAGAGCGGCGATCAACTCACCTTCTAGATCTACTTCAATCTCCAGGTTTTCATTGCAAACTTCAGAGTTCACTTCTTCTTCCTTCTTTAGTGCAATTTTCTCTTCTGAAGGAATTGAAACTGACTGAGATGCCTTAATGGAGGATAATCTATTCTTCTTACCCATTGTAAACTAATCCAAGATCAACCCTGACTGATTTAGCCTGAACTGGGAACTTGGCTCTGATACCAATTGTTAGTCTTACAATGGCACTGAGAGGGGGGGTGAATCAGTGCAGCTATTTTAAAACTTAATGCTTTAACTCTTAAAGCCAAAACAAAAGAAAGCTAAAACCAGAAACAACAAGTACCACAAGAGAGCATAACATAACACAAGATGTAACGAGGTTCACCAGCTTTGGCTACTCCTCAAACTAGACTGCTTGGACTCCCATCCAAATCCAGCCATTGCAAAGCACCAACTTTACAATCAATTTACCAGCATCCACTGGAAGGAGCACCAACCCCTAATTTACCAGCATCAACTGGAAGGAGCACCAACCCCTGATTCCAAGCACCAACTTGGATTTCTATTTTCAATTTTGATTGACATAAAAATGCCTTCAGTGTTACAAGATCCTCACTGATCTAGCTTAAATCAAATCAATCTCATGGAAGCATACACTCTTTTACAGTTCTACCTTCTGCACACTTCCAGCCCTTTCATATGGCATGCTCTTGCAGCTCTTCACAGCATTAACACAACACTGTTATAATCTCTTACAACACTCTCACAGCTCACTTACAGCCAGCCTCTTTCTGCAGCATCTTCTATCACGCACACAACTGCAATTCTGATCAATTTAGAATGACATAAAAATGTCTTCACTTCATGCACCCCGCAATTAACCCAACTCTACACACTCTCATCGACTCGCTTATTTTTCTCTTGATTCTTTTCTAACCCTCCTTTTACCAATTTCTCTCTAACACACAACATCTTCTCTGTACGATTATTCTTTTATAACCTTTCAATCCTGCATGCAATCGAATCACATACTCTGACTGTTCGAATCCATGCAATACGGTTGTTCGGTTCCATGCACTTCGACTGTTCGAAACCCTGCAATACGTCTTTTGAAACCATGCAGTACGGCAATTTTGTTTCATGCACTTTGACTGTTCAATTTCTTCGAATACGGCTTTTCGAATGCTTTTTCAAAATTCCATATGTGATTCTTCGAAAGCTTTTCGATTCTTCATGTTCGGCTTTTTTGTATGCTTCAAATACGTCTATTAGAATGCCTGCAAATACGACCTTTCGAATGCTTTTATTATCCTTCATATTCAGCTTTTTGAATGCGTTTCAATTATGCATGTTTGGCTGTTGCATTGCATGTCCAACACCTGTCAACGTTTAACTGTCTTTCTAACTTCAGTTACTTCTTATGTAACTGGCTGCATGATTTTCCTGTCAGCTTTTTTGACACGTGTCACCTTGCATGTTCCTGTGGGTTTTACCTGCGATCATTACCTATCGCGATATCGTGACACTTTTAACTTATGCTGACGTCACCCTGAAGGTTGTCACGAAATCATGACCATTTTGGCCTTGAAAGCTTTTCCCCCGCTCATGTCACGAAATCGTGACACTTTGAACTTTTGCTGACGTCATCCTCAATGCTGTCGTGAAATCATGACCATTTTGGCTTTGACAGCTTTCCTTCTGTTCATGTCGCGATATCGCGACACTTAGAACTTTTGCTGACGTCATCCTTAAGCATGTCACGAAATCGTGACCGTTTTGGCTCTTGGAAGCTTTCCCTGCATCTTGTCGCGATATCGCGACACTTTCAACATTTGCTGACGTCATCCTTAAGCATGTCACGAAATCGTGACGCTTTCGGCTTCCAGCAGCTTTCCTTTCATCCTGTCGTGAAATCGTGACACTTTTCAACTTTGCTGACGTCATCATCCTTCTTGTCATGAAATCGTGACACTTTCGTCGACAACTCTTCTTTCCCTCATCATGGAACATGTCGCGAAATCGTGACACTTTGCTCTTTCGTACACTCTTCCTTGCAACCCAACGAAAATGGAACATGTCACGAAATCGTGACACTATGCTTCATGCAATGACAAAATTTTTACATCTTTGTGCCTTGTGTTTTCACCTTGCCTCTTTTCATGAAATTTTGACTTGTAATATCATTGCTGCATCTTTCAGTTCTACACTTTTGACTAGTAGCGAAATCGCTACACCTTAGTTTCCCTTTGTTTCAACATGTAGCGCCATCGCTACACCTTAGTTTCTCTTTGTTTCAACATGTAGCGAAATCGCTACACCTTAGTTTCTCTTTGTTTCAACATGTAGCGAAATCGCTACACCTTAGTTCCATGTATTTTCATCATGCAACGATATCGCTACACCTTTGTTTCCATTCATTTCAACATGTAGCGATATCGCTACACCTTTGTTTCCTTCTCTGCCAGCATGTCGCGAAATCGTGACAGTTTAGCTTTCACTTTCTCTCTCCTCGGACATGTCGCGATATCGCGACAGTTTTGCTCGCATCTTCTCTCTCCTCGGACATGTCACGAAATCGCGACAATTTGGCGTGCATTTTCTCTCTCCTACTTTTTGTCGCGAAATCGCGACACATTTTCTCTCTCCTCAATGAAAACTCGACATGTCGCGAAATCGTGACATTTTTGGCTGCGCCTTCTCTCTCCTCGACCATGTCGCGAAATCGCGACGAGAAAACATGTCGCGATATCGCGACAGTTTTCTTCCTTGTCTCTTTTTGCCGTTTCTGAATCTGGGTCACCTCTGTTTTCCTTGAAACTTTCTGCACTTGATCTGACTGACCTCTGAACTGCATCAATCTGACTGTGTTGACAACAATGACAATACTTTTGCAATGCTTTTGCTGCACCTTGCTCAACAAACAACTCCTATCCATCACCTTGCTCACCAATCAACTTCTAACCATTGCATCAACTGATCAACCTGACTGTGTTGACAACAATGACAATACTTAGGTTGCACCTTGCTCATCAGTTATCAATTGTAATATCTTTCCAAATCAGTGTTAACCAATATCATCAAAAGCAACAACAAGTAATGCACATATCATCACACAAAATGAGAGACACAAATTTAACGTGTTCACTCAATGTGGGCTATGTCCACGAAGAAAATCTTTCTTCTAAATTTTCTTAACAAATATTCTAGGAACCAATTCTCTATTACAATATTTATGGACCTCTATCCAAAGGAGATCTCAATCCCCTATGCTCAAGTACATGGACCTCTATCTATAGGATAACTCTATACCCTTAACTCTGGTTTGTGAAACTCTATCCATAGGAGAATTCTATCTCCTTGCTCTATTTTGTGGAACTCTATCCATAGGAGAACTCTATCCCCTTGCTGGTATGGTTTGTGCAACTCTATCCATAGGAGACTCCTCTCCTTTTCTCTAGTTCATGAAACTCTATCCATAAGAGAACTTTATTCCCTTGCTGGCCTTTTTTGTGTAACTCTATCCATAGAATAATCCTTTCCTTTGCTCTAGTTCATGGAACTCTATCCCCTTGTTGATCTAGTTCAATGAAATCTATCCATAGGAAACTCCTCTCCTTTGATTTGGTTCATATAACTCTATACATAGGAGAACTATATCCCCTTTTTGGTCTAGTTTATGGAACTCTATCCATAGGATACTCCTCTCCTTTTCTTGCTCTAGTTCGTAGAAATCTATCCACAAGAGAACTCTATCCCATTTTTGGTCTAGACGCCTCCAAAGCTAGCACACAACTCTGCTAAATTTTACTCCAAACCTCATCAAAAGGCTTACTTAGGTCTGCTCATAAATTTGCTCTCAAAAATATCCCAAATATGTATACATTACATGCACAAATCTATCTCAAATTTATCCCAAATCTACACAGATTACATGCACAAATCTATCTCAACTCTATCCCAAATTTACACATATTACATGCACAAATATGTCTCAACTCTATCCCAAATCTTCACATATTCCATACACAAATCTATCTCAACTCTGTCCCAAATCTGCACACATTACATGTACAAATCTGTATCAACTGAGTCCAAAATTTACTTCAACTCTTCTAACAAGACTTACTTAAATTTATCTTTTACCTACTTGAAGTCTTCTCACAATACTTGCTCAAATCTACCTCAAACCCGCTTCAAGTCTTCTCACAAGACTTTCTCAAATCTACCTCAAACCTTATTCAAGTCTTCTCACAAGACTTGTTAAAATTTGCCTCAAACCTGCTTCAAGTCTTCTCACAAGACTTTCTCAAATCTACCTCAAACCTGCTTCAAGTCTTCTCACAAGACTTGCTCAAATCTACCTCAAACCTACTTCAAGTCTTCTCATAAGACTTGCTCAAATCTACCTCAAACCTACTTCAAGTCTTCTCACAAGACTTGCTCAAATCTACCTCAAATCTGCTTCAAGTCTTCTCACAAAACTTGCTCAAATCTAACTCAAAACTGCTTCAAGTCTTCTCACAAGACTTGCTCAAATTTACCTCAAACATGCTTCAAGTCTTCTCACAATATTTGCTCAAAAATACCTCATAACATTTTCAATTATTGCATACAAAAAATTTCATATATCTCTCCCAAAAGTTCTTTTCTTGACTAAAGTAGTTTAGACCTATTCTACCCAGAATTCATTTAACCTCTTGAACATATAGAGAATGATATGTACTATCAAATACCCAATATGTTCTTCACATTCATATATCTCACATTCATCAAAGCATATCTCTACTTCTTGCAAATTCCTTTCAAATAAAATCAAGCTAGTGTATAACTTTGCTTCAAAAAAATGGTTTATGTTCCTTGCAAATTTGCTCTTAAAGATCAAACACAATAATGGACAAATTGTTTCAAAAAACTGGTCTCTAACACTTGCCCCTTTACATTCAATTTCAGTCACATCAATGCCCAAATTCTTCACAAATTCTTTCAACAAGAATGTGTTGGACATTTTGAGTCCCTAAGCTAAAAGTTGTCATTGATGTCAAAAGGACCTATGTAAGTAAGCACTATGATTTTGCTCCACAAAGAGCTTCATGAGAAGCCAAGGTTTTGATCAAAGGTTCTAGAAGGGATGCATGGCATTTGGTTCCAAAAGGAGCTTCAAGGGAAGCTTAGCAAAAGGTTTTTATGAAAACCAAGGAAGGCAAGGAAAGGTTTTATTTAAAACCAATGGATGGCAGATTTGAAATGGGTTTTTCTTAAAACCCAAGTTGGCTTTTCGTTTCATCGAAAAAGGTGCCCCGGTGATGGAGAAATTTAATTTTAAAGGTTTAGTTTAAATTTTAATTTTAATTTTAAAATTAAATAAAAGGTTTTTCCCTCCTTTCTTATTGGCGCCACCGACGTCATGAGGGCAATGTTAAAAGGGCCGATGTATTCGCATTGAAGGATGGCTTATATAAATAAGCCAAAGGTTTTCCATTTAATAAACCTAAGGAGTGTCGCATGATTTTCGAAAACCCAAAGTATTTGGCATCCGAATATTGCACAGTGAATTTCATGGAGTGTGACATGGGCAGTCAAGTCATGGATGGTCAAAGTTTTGGTGCCTTGTGAGGAAAGCACATTTTAAGGAAGAGAGTGCCCAAGGCACTCACATGGGCAGTGTTAGCTCACGTGGCTTAGCTACCACTTGGCAGCACGGTGGGCAGAGGTTCAAAATGCCAAAGCCCTTCGAGGGCTCCTTTGAGGTATGCACTCCGACTCCGATATTTGTGGGGGTAAATATTTTAATTAAAATATTTTCTTGCTAAGGTTTGATTATGATTTTTGTGGGAGATATAAGGTTGAGCAAGCTTTAATATTTTAATAAGGTTTGATATTTGATTAATGTGAGATATTGCCTAAGAAAGCTTTGTGATTATTTTTTAGTGCAAAAGTGTTGAAAGGAAGGATATAAAATATTTGATTTATTTTATGGTATAAGTGGTTTGTGGAGTGACAAGGTTATGCAATGATTTGATTTATTTTATTTTATGGTACAAGTGGTTTTAGGAGTGATAAGGAAGTTGTGCATTAATTCTTAAGAAGGTTTTCTAATTAAAAGCCTTGGTGAATATTATTGTGAAGTGGAGTAATGTTGATTATTTTGTGATCTTCTAACCCTTGTGAAGATTGGCAAAAGAATATTGTGATTGTGGCAGATTTCCAAAGAGGCTTCTTCATCTTCATAAAAGGTATGGGCACATTCTCCTATTGATTGATTATGGTGGTTGATTTCTGAAAATATCTTTGGAGTGAAAAGGATTGATTGTGGTTTCCTTTTCGAAAGTGATTGGTTTAATGCTTCAAGGTTTTCTGGATTGAGAGTTGTGATTAAACCTTGTTTTATAAGCATTGTTGTTGGAGCCCATTGGTTGTGCAAAGAACTTGAACTTGAGTTAGAAGAGAACATGAGTATCATTGTTATGTGAGATTTGTTGTTGAGCATTGTTGGAAATATTTTGAGTTGATTGATACATGCTTGGACTAGGGTTTGTGAGAAAGGGTTGTTCATTGAGGTGATTGGTTGAGTTGAGTTGATTGAGCCTAGTCAAGTGGATGCATGTGGTTGTTCAAGTTCCATAAAACAAACTATTCTATATTCTTGATTTGAGTTGAGATTGAGATTTGAGAATAGAACATATAGAGTCTCTAACAATTCTCTTTATGCTTCTATGAGATTGATTTGAGTTGAGATTGGAATTTGAGTATAGAACATATAGAGTCTCTAAAAATTCTCTTTATGCTTCTATGAGATTGATTTGAGTTGAGATTGGGATTTGAGTATAGAACATATTGAGTCTCTAACAATTCTCTTTATGCTTCTATGAGATTGAGTTGAGATATTGATTGAGCATTAAGTATAGAACATATTGAGTCTCTAACAATTCTCTTTATGATTCTATGAGATTGGACAAGTTATGTGTAAGCTTGTTAAGCAGATTTGAGAAAGTCCTAGAGAGGACTTATTGAGCAGATTTGAGCAAGTCCTAGAGAGGACTTATTGAGCAGATTTGAGCAAGTTCTAAGAGGACTTATTGAGCAAATTTGGACAGGTTTTATGTGGACCTATTGAGCAGATTTGGACAAGTTCTATGTGGACCTATTGAGCAGATTTGAGCAAGTTCTATGTGGACCTATTGAGCAGATTTGAGCAGGTTCTGTGGACCTATTGAGCAGATTTGGACAAGTTCTAAGTGAGCTTGTTGAGCAGATTTGGACAAGTTTTGAGTGAGCTTGTTGAGAAGATTTGAGAAGGTTCTGAGTGAACCTATTGAGATAGAGCTTTGGAGGTGATAGAGTATAGAGGATAGAGTCTCAATGGATAGAGATCCAATAGCTAGGACAATTGAAGATAGATCTGAGTGAGGAGTCTTCAAGTGGAGAGAGATCCACAAGTCAATGTAGTAGAGAGACAAAGTCTTCTAGAAGATCACTAGCTAGAGCAGAAGGGGAAAGAGTTCTCCTATGGAAGAGATCCATGAACTTGAGATTAGGGGATCAACATCTCCTTTGGACAGAGGTCCATAAACATTGTAATTGGGAAGGATTCCCAAAGAGATTGATTGAGAAAATTTTAGTAAAATATTTTCTCCGTGGAGTAGCCCACATTGGGTGAACCACGTAAATTATGGTGTCTCTATTGTGTATGGTGTTTTGTGCATTGCTTTGATTACTACTATTGATACTGCTATCTATACACTACATAATATTGAATTGAAAGAAAAAGTAAAAAGGGGTCTTATACTGTTCACCCTCCTCTTAGTATAAGCTTGTGTTCTTCAATTGGTATCAGAGTGGGTTCCTTCAGAAGAGTTTGACAGCTTGAAGGAAAAGTGGTCTAAGAACATAATGGATCAAAAGGATCAAAGAGATGGACCCTTCAATAATGTAGTACCAGTATTTGATGGAAGTGACTTCTTATATTGGTGTATGTTGATGAGATTTTACTTGATGGCACTTGGCAATGAAGTTTGGGATGCAGTGGAACTTGGATATGATTCAACAACCAATCCTCCTACAGATAAGGAAGGTAAGCTTCTAATGCATGCAAATTCAAGAGCTATGAATGCAATTATAAAAGGGTTGCATAGATCAGAATCTATGAAGGTTATGGAATGTAAAACAACAAAAGAAATGTGGGAACTTCTGCATGAAATATATGAAGGAGATAAAGGAGTCAGAATGGCTAAGATCAAAAATCTCAAAGGAGAATTTGAGAACCTAAGAATGAGGGATGATGAAAACATTCATGACTATCTCAACAAGGTTGATGAACTTGTACATGAGATGAAAGGTCTTGGAATGAAGGTTGATGAATCTGATGCTTGTGATAAGATCTTGAGGACTCTTCCAAAAAGGTATAGTGAAAAGGTTTTCTGCTATAGAAACATCAATTGATAGTGATTCTTTGACAAGGAATTCTTTGCTTGGCATGCTTACTACTTTTGAGATAAGAACAAAAGATCCTATTCCTCCGAAAGAAGTTGCTTTCAAAGTAGATAAAAAGAAAAAGGGAAAGAAGATAGAATCAAGCAGTGAGTCATCCAGTGATGAAGAAGCAAATTATGGTAGAAGAGATAGAGGTTCCAGAAGACCCATAGATCTAAGATCTATCAAATGTTTCAATTGTGGATGGTATGGACACTATGCAACAGAATGCAAAGAGCCAAAGAACAACAATGATGAAGAAAAATAGGATCACAGATACAGGGAATCAGAAAGACACAGGTACCAGAAGAAAAGCAAGGATGGACAAAGCAGACAAGGAAAGAAGTTCTTCCAGAGACAAAAGAGAAGCTACTATGCGGAAAATGCAAGTAAGTACTCAATTGATAGTGATGCTAGTTTTTCAGACAATGATAGAGATGAAGTCCTATTTATGGTTAAAGAGAAAGATCCAGTTAAGAAAAGGACTCCAGTTATTCTCAAGTGTTTTAGATGTGGTAAATTTGGACATCTTGAAGATGATTGCACTAGGGATGGTTATAGTTTCAGTGATGATGATTTTGAAGATGCACTTGAAAGACCAGATGAGAATCTTCTAATGGCTTTGGAAGATAAAGAAAGTGATCCTATAGAAGACAAGTCAAAAGGAAGTAATGATAAGGACAAAGGCAAAAAAATAGAAGATTATTCAGTAGAGAATGGTTATGATCTCAAGGGAGAACTTATCTATGCCCTTGACACAGTAAAGAAGGTTAGAAAGCAACACTCCAAGCTTGAAAGTCAGTTTCAAGAATGTGATGAAGAAAGGTTATTGCTCATAGAGGATTTAGAGAAGTCAAAGGCTAAGGCAAGCAAGTTCAAGGATAAGTTAGAAGCAAATATTTTGGAATGTGAGAAGTTAGCACAAGAAGTGGCTACTCTAAAAGAAGACTTAAAGGACTCCAAGATCAAGATGAAGAGTTTCACAAATAGCTCTAAGAACTTGGATAAGTTCATCTATGGACAACAACGAACATCATGTTCAACAGGTCTTGGCTTTGGAAAGGTTCAAAAGAAATAGGAAAAAGAATCTACTTCAAGTCTTGATGAAGAAGAAACTTCAGAAGAAGATACATCAGAAGAAGATAGTTTAAGTGAAAGTGGGACATCAGAGGATGAGTTGGACAACAAAGAGTTCAACAAAGAGAGGAACAATGCACAAAGAAGATACATATGGAACAACAATCAGAACAGGAGACCAATGAGGTCAAGACAAGGAGGCTTCAATGGAAGATGCTTTTCATGTCACAGGTTTGGACACATGGCTTCACAATGCAGGACTCATGAAAGACAGGTATATGGAAAAGAACAACTTTTCCAAGGTTATTGCTACTCATGCAATGGTTTTGGTCACAAGGCAATGAATTGCAAGGTTCATGATAGAAGAAGATATGGCTTCATTAGGAGAAATCCTAAGACAATTGCACATCCAAGGAATAATAACATTAAGTGTTATAAGTGCAATAATGATGGTCACATAGCAAGATGGTGTAGAGAAAATATTCTAGAAATAGGCATGAACAGGAACAGGAACATGAATAGGAACATGAAAGAATATGAACAAGAATAGGAATATGAATAGAAATAGGAATATGAATAGAAACAAGAAGATGAACAGGAATAGAGACTCAAAAGAATAGACTTAGAAAAGAATAAGAACAGGAACAAGGATGAGAACTGAAACAGGAACATGGATGAGAACAAGAACAAGAATAGGAATAGGAACATAAGTGACGACAGGAACAGGGATGATGACTTGGAAAGAAATAGTGAGAGGATTCAGAAGACTCACAGAAGAAGAGAGAAAGATAAAGGTACAGATCTGTGCTTTAGGGGAGTAGAAATACTCCCACCCCAGAATTAACCACCTCATGTGGAGGTGGGGGAGGGGCTAAGCTAAGAGGCTCATTCTTAGCCCCGAGCCCCAAAGGTGACCCTTTGCCATTGATGTCAAAGGGGGAGAGATTTGTGTATTGGGGAGAGATTTGATATGAGATTTGATATTTGAGAGAGCATTGAGCCAGGGGGAGCAGAAAAGAAGGTCAGGTTTTAGTAAAATGAATATGGGTTGCCATCAATGACAAAGGGGGAGATTGTTGGACATTTTGAGTCCCTAAGCTAAAAGTTGTCATTGATGTCAAAAGGACCTATGTAAGTAAGCACTATGATTTTTCTCCACAAAGAGCTTCATGAGAAGCCAAGGTTTTGATCAAAGGTTCTAGAAGGGATGCATGGCATTTGGTTCCAAAAGGAGCTTCAAGGGAAGCTTAGCAAAAGGTTTTTATGAAAACCAAGGAAGGCAAGGAAAGGTTTTATTTAAAACCAATGGATGGCAGATTTGAAATGGGTTTTTCTTAAAACCCAAGTTGGCTTTTCGTTTCATCGAAAAAGGTGCCCCGATGATGGAGAAATTTAATTTTAAAGGTTTAGTTTAAATTTTAATTTATTTAAAATTTAAATTTAAATTTTAAAATTAAATAAAAGGTTTTTCCCTCCTTTCTTATTGGCACCACCGACGTCATGAGGGCAATGTTAAAAGGGCCGACGTATTCGCATTGAAGGATGGCTTATATAAATAAGCCAAAGGTTTTCCATTTAATAAACCTAAGGAGTGTCGCATGATTTTCGAAAACCCAAAGTATTTTTGCATCCGAATATTGCGCAACGAATTTCATGGAGTGTGACGTGGGCAGTCAAGTCATGGACGGTCAAATTTTTGTGCCTTGTGAGGAAAGCGCATGCAGTTTAAGGAAGAGAGTGCCCAAGGCACTCACATGGGCAGTGTTAGCTCACGTGGCTTAGTTGTCGCTTGGCAACACGATGGGCAGAGGTTCAAAATGCCAAAGCCCTTCGAGGGCTCCTTTGAGGTATGCACTCTGACTCCGATATTTGTGGGGGTAAATATTTTAATTAAAATATTTTCTTGCTAAGGTTTGATTATGATTTTTGTGGGAGATATAAGGTTGAGCAAGCTTTAATATTTTAATAAGGTTTGATATTTGATTAATGTGAGATATTGCCTAAGAAAGCTTTGTGATTATTTTTTAGTGCAAAAGTGTTGAAAGGAAGGATATAAAATATTTGATTTATTTTATGGTATAAGTGGTTTGTGGAGTGACAAGGTTATGCAATGATTTGATTTATTTTATTTTATGGTACAAGTGGTTTTAGGAGTGATAAGGAAGTTGTGCATTAATTCTTAAGAAGGTTTTCTAAATTAAAAGCCTTGGTAAATATTATTGTGAAGTGGAGTAATGTTGATTATTTTGTGATCTTCTAACCCTTGTGAAGATTGGCAAAAGAATATTGTGATTGTGGCAGATTTCCAAAGAGGCTTCTTCATATTCATAAAAGGTATGGGCACATTCTCCTATTGATTGATTATGGTGGTTGATTTCTGAAAATATCTTTGGAGTGAAAAGGATTGATTGTGGTTTCCTTTTCGAAAGTGATTGGTTTAATGCTTCAAGGTTTTCTGGATTGAGAGTTGTGATTAAACCTTGTTTTATAAGCATTGTTGTTGGAGCCCATTGGTTGTGCAAAGAACTTGAACTTGAGTTAGAAGAGAACATGAGTATCATTGTTATGTGAGATTTGTTGTTGAGCATTGTTGGAAACATTTTGAGTTGATTGATACATGCTTGGACTAGGGTTTGTGAGAAAGGGTTGTTCATTGAGGTGATTGGTTGAGTTGAGTTGATTGAGCCTAGTCAAGTGGATGCATGTGGTTGTTCAAGTTCCATAAAACAAACTATTCTATATTCTTGATTTGAGTTGAGATTGAGATTTGAGAATAGAACATATAGAGTCTCTAACAATTCTCTTTATGCTTCTATGAGATTGATTTGAGTTGAGATTGGGATTTGAGTATAGAACATATTAAGTCTCTAACAATTCTCTTTATGCTTCTATGAGATTGATTTGAGTTGAGATTGGGATTTGAGTATAGAACATATTGAGTCTCTAACAATTCTCTTTATGCTTCTATGAGATTGAGTTGAGATATTGATTGAGCATTAAGTATAGAACATATTGAGTCTCTAACAATTCTCTTTATGATTCTATGAGATTGGACAAGTTATGTGTAAGCTTGTTAAGCAGATTTGAGCAAGTCCTAGAGAGGACTTATTGAGCAGATTTGAGCAAGTCCTAGAGAGGACTTATTGAGCAGATTTGAGAAAGTCCTAGAGAGGACTTATTGAGCAGATTTGAGCAAGTTTTGTGTGGACCTATTGAGCAGATTTGGATAGGTTCTATGTGGACCTATTGAGCATATTTGGACAGGTTCTATGTGGACCTGTTGAGCAAATTTGAGCAGGTTCTGTGTGGACCTGTTGAGCAAATTTGGACAGGTTCTGAGTGAGCTTGTTGAGCAGATTTGGACAAGTTCGAGTGAGCTTGTTGAGCAGATTTGAGAAGGTTCTGAGTGAACCTATTGAGATAGAGCTTTGGAGGTGACAGAGTATAGAGGATAGAGTCTCAATGGATAGAGATCCAATAGCCAAGACAATTGAAGACAGATCTGAGTGAGGAGTCTTCAAGTGGAGAGAGATCCACCAGTCAGTGCAGAAGAGAGACAAAGTCTTCTAGAAGATCACTAGCCAGAGCAGAAGGGGAAAGAGTTCTCCTATGGAAGAGATCCATGAACTTGAGATTAGGGGATCAACATCTCCTTTGGACAGAGGTCCATAAACATTGTAATTGGGAAGGATTCCCAAAGAGATTGATTGAGAAAATTTTAGTAAAATATTTTCTCCGTGGAGTAGCCCACATTGGGTGAACCACGTAAATTGTGGTGTCTCTATTGTGTATGGTGTTTTGTGCATTGCTTTGATTACTGCTATTGATACTGCTATCTATACACTGCATAATATTGAATTGAAAGAAAAAGTAAAAAGGGGTCTTATACTGTTCACCCCCCTCTCAGTATAAGCTTGTGTTCTTCGAATGCACAATTTGTTCTCAAAAATCCTATCACAAGTGTTTCCAATTTCACTAAACAATTATGCACAATTTTTTCTCTAACCCTAGCTAAAATATTTCCAATAATACACACTAATCAATACTTTTATCTCCACCTTAAAATTACTTCCTCAAATCATAACCACCCAGAGAAAGAGTTAAACCACCATACCTTAAAATGCTTGACGAAGATGTGCCCTCAAAAACCTATCTCAAAAAATAACTTATATTTCTTGTGCCAATTCAAGGGTTATATAGTAAGACAGTCCTCAAGTCATCCTCATGAAAAATATCCTCAAAATATGTGCATAGTAAGGCTAAAAATAATAATCTATTATTTTATTATATCTTCACAAAAATCAAATTGTGGAATCCTTAAACATTTTTCTTATAATATGCAGCAATTACAAAGTATAATGAATTCAAATACACCCTTTTCTCTCCTTTCTAGAAAGAAATATTTCAACTCTCAACCATTACAAAAAAAAACCTAGATGTCACTTTATTTCATGTAAATATTACACAAATACGACAACTTCTATACACCTTATGACTCCCTCTAATATAATTAACACATGTGCTAATACTTTCACACCCTTATTACTCCTATGCATACACAACAATATACTCAATAACACACTAAAAAATAAATACTGCTATCAACCACCTTTGCACCTCATAAAAATTAATTAATCAAACATTATACCTCTAATTGTTATGCTCAACAAAAGTACCTCTCATGTTCTGCCATGATTCAAACTCTGCCAATGCATAGAACAACACTTTCCAAAGCACTCAATGATAGGTTGTGCTAGCATGACTTGGTGACTCAAAAGGTGACCCGCGTGTTTTAACCAACTCTGCCTTGAAACAGCAAAAAAATCCCTTCTGCCCAAAATCGTCGTTGAGGGGACTTGACCCCATGACCTCTCTCTACCCAGTGCTTAACACACAACCAGTTACTATCCGCATTACACCAGCAGGTATGATGTTAATCAATACTTTCATGAATATAATCCAAAATCTACACCTAAAAATACCCTATTGTCTTTGTCTTTCATTCCCTCACTTCTCGAATGGTAATCGATGCACAATCCATGATGGTCATTTCCTAAGGTAAAACCTTGGGTATATATATATTTTCCTTTATTACTTGGATGATATCAATGCTTTAATAATCATGATGTACCCTCCTTTTCATTGGCCTACGTCGCCACTCAAATAACATGATGTGCCCTCCTTTGCCTTGGTCTACATTAGCGCTCAAATCCAAACTTATTTTTTGTGCCATCCTCCTTTTAAAACTTGGCATTATAATATTAAAAATAGTATAATGTTTGTTATTTTTAAGCCTTGGTCTATTGAAATTAGACTTATTTATCCTCTTGTACTTTTATACCATGGTCCACTAATTTTAAATCTTTTTCCTTTTGGATTTTAAACCTTGGTCCATGTTCGTTTTAAAATATTTTTATAATATTTAAAAAATATACTTCTTAACTTTTTAACATCAACCCACATGAACCTTTTATTTTCCAATCTTGTATCATCAAACCTCATGAACTTGTCTTTTTACCAACCTTGTATCATGCTCTTTTTATCATCAAACCTTGAACATATATTTTTTCCAACCTTGTACCATGCTCTTTTTATCATCAAACTTCATGAACCTTTGCTTTGCTTCCTCTTACAAACCTTTGTCCCTTGTGTATAATATTTAGAAATAAATATTATAACCTTATATTTTTGCCAATTTCCTTGCCTTTTTTGCCATGCTAAGCTCTCTTTGACATCAACCTATGACATCAATGACAACACAACACTTTAATATTTTCAAAAATAGTCAATTGTTGTACCAGTAAAATAGTCAATAAAGTGCAACATTTTCAGACCAATTTAATTTGCAATATTTCATGTTAATTTGATCTTGTAATTTCACTTAGGGTTTGGTGAGTTTACACCTTTTACTGGACCTAGGAGCAAGGGCGCACTCTTGGGCTTGGTGGAGGTAAATTTATACTATAATTACATGTTTTATTAATGTTGTTTTTTGTCACTTCTTGCAATATGTTAAATACTCTGTTTTCCCCTACTTTCCCTTGTTTTCATATATTTATAGTTTATCTCATTCGCTTCTAGTTTATTTCCATTCATGCTTGTATTTTCCATTTCTATCAAAGCATTCTTATTTCAACATTCCATTTCTATTTTCAACATGCAGTTATGTTTTAATGTTTCAGTTTAGTAGCATTACTTATTTGGCACTTTACCTTTTTATCATTTATATTCCAACAAATGTAATTTAACATATTCTCTTCAGCAAATTCAATTTGTTAGTATCCCTTTTTGCAATTATGTTATTTAGTTTTATTTCTACAAAGACTATCATTTTTTATTTTGGTTTAGTAGTCTAGTGCCCTGATTTCTAAGCCTCAAATCCAACATTCTCTATCGTATATAGTCTTGGACGTTTTCCTAGATTGATAAATGAAATTAAATGATGAATATTAATGACACCCATAATTTTTGATATTGTTGTCAATTAACAAATTAGTGTATTTAGAGAACAAATAAGTCATTCAATTATTGTCTTATGAAGTTGCAAAAACCATAAAAACAACAAAAACAAAACCAACAACTTTACATGAAAATAGTTGTATTGCTTGGGATTGTATCTAGGATATTGGGACATTAGAATAGGAGTTCTTTCTTTACTAGAATGTATGAATAGGTTAAGATATGAAAGAGGTAGATTCATTAGATCAAACCTCCCACCAGTCATAGGAAGATGATATTCACGAGGGGTTGAACCTATACCTGAATTACCTAAATTTGAAATTCTTGAAAATATTGAATTGGAAGCATAATCATCATCATTAAGAAGTGTACAAACATCTGAGAGAGAATTATGAGAAAAGCAAATTGTTATTTCGTCATAATATACTCCTGATAGATCTATATGAATAGAATAATTTAGGAAAATTTATACTTATTGTTGGAAATGTATCATGGCAGATATACAAGGAAATGTGGATAGGAGCCATAACATTCCTAATATGGGTAATACCCAGACCCTTACTCAAACCTTTTAGTATCTTATCTGCTTGAATCCCACTCAAAAAAAACTCTTATGAAAACTATTTCATCATTAGTATTATCAACTTTTAGGGGAGTTGCGACTGAGGATCCTGATCAGTTTTTATTTGAGTTTAAGGTTGTATGCCAAACCTATGACTATACAAATGAAAACCAAAAACTCAAAGTATTTCCTTCTATGCTAAAAGACTCAACTTTATGATGGTTCATGAGTTTAGCACTTGATTCAATTCAAACCTAGGACAAAATGGAAAGAGTATTTTTGGAGAAATACCAAGAATATTATCAAGTAAAGAATTGAAAGGATGAATTGTTTAGGATAAAACAAGAAGAGGATGAAACCTTGGAAGACTATTTGGATAGATTTTACTTTATCCATAAAATATGTGGAGGTTTAGAACCATAACTTAGAAAAACCATATTCTTAATAGGATTACAAGATAAATCTAGAGAAGTATTGGATCTCATGGGAAAAAGAGATGTAAGCACACTTGAACTTGATGAAATCATAGAACTTTACAAAAATTATTCTTGCACAAAACATAGAAGAAGAAAAATTGGTAATAACACAAATGATTTGAAATAATTGATGGAAGATTTTACCAATCTTAAAACTAACATCCTAGTGCATCTGAATACAATATTAGGTGAATTAAATGCAAAATCTAAATCTATTGAGCCTTTATCCATCTATTATCCAAGATGTAGGAATAAACATGCTCTCCATGAGTGTCCTTTGAATAAAACTTCCATATCTACTATATGTAGCATTTGTGACAAAGGACATCCTATAGATCAATGTCAATTGTTACTAGGACTTAAGAATGTCTTAGAGAAACAATCTCAACCTATAGAAGAACTTAACTTTGTAGGACCAAGACAAGAGGGTAGTTTCCCTCAACACACATACCAAAACACTTCTTAATTTTCCATAAACTGGGAAAATAGTCCTTGGACTATGCCATGATCTACTTTAGAATGACAAACTTAAATCAACCACCATGGGTATCATCGTAGGAATGGTCTCAACCTATATGGATGAATCAACAATAGAATCAACCACCATGGATGCATACATAAATACAAGGACAATAATGGAGACCATAATATCAACCATATCAAGGGCAACATAGGTATCAAAATCAACTACAAAGGTTGATAACAACAATTAAAATAACAAGTAAAATAACCCCCACTTCTGGCTCAACCTATGGCCAATCCAAATAACACTAGACATGTAGCTCCTATCTACATGGTTGAACTAGAAGAAATAACCATGATAAACATCATTGATTGTGATAATATCCAATTGCATTCGAGAAAGACACTTCCTAAACCTACTTTGCCTATCATTATAGAAATGAGAGCCAAATAAAGAAAATCAGAGGACCCATATACATCAAAACCACCACATCAAAATATTGAAAAAGAAAAAAATTCTCAACATAATCTCCCTTTTACATTAGAACAAATATCATATCCTAAATTATTTGAGGAGTTAGAACCAATATCTTCATAATCATATGTGGTACAAGAATGAAAATGCTTAAATATCACATTTCTTTTATTACAAATTATCAAAGATGTACCATCAATTAATAAAATTATTTAGGAAATGTGTATTAGAAAACCAAGAAGGAAGAAGAAAGTTTTACCTAAAACCATACAAGTATTTGTGAAGTTAGCATACCTCCATGTAGGAAAGCTTATTCCATCAAAGTATGGTGATCCAAGAATCCCTATAGTCATAGTAGCCATAGGATCAATGCAAATATCTAATGTTTTGATTGACCTAAGGGAAACTATCAACGTTATGACAAAGGATTCAATACAAAGGTTACAATTAAACAACCTACATCCTACGTCCATAATATTAGTAATGGATGATAACTCAGTGCCAAACCAAAAGAAATAATTAAAATATTATTGTATCAGTTTCATCATGGGAATTTATATTTGAATTTTTGGTATTACAACCCCAAAATACTGTGAATGGTTATCCAATAATTCTAGAGAGGCTTTGAATTGCTATGGTAGCTTCCTTCATTGATTGTAGATCAGGATATATGACCATTTTGAATGAAATTAACTCAAATAAAATCTCTTTATATCTTCTTGCAAAACATTTAATCAATTTTACTAGTAACCTATGGTTTCCTAAATTGAATGAAGAAAACGAAGATAACATTTTAACATTATCCACCATAGTCATGAAAGATCACACCGAAGAATTGAATCCATCTAAGAGGGTTATATTTGAAGAAGAGACTATCCTAATGAATAATTTGTATGATTTAGGACTAGAAAATGAACCAATTACTATTAACCAAATACTATGGAAGGTTGAAGAACAAAAACTAAACCATTACCACCCATTCCAAAACAACACAGTTCTTTTAACTTTCCACATAGATAGAATCATATTCTCTCATATTTTCATTATCCTATATCAAATTTAATTCCATTAAGAATTGCCTTTGATAAAGATACTCAGATCCTCCATTCTCTTTTATCACACTATTTCCCACTCAACTCATTAATAAGCAATTTTTAAGGAATCAATTTGATACAACCTAGTACAAAACAAATTTAAATATAACCAAAGAAAATTTTTAATATCAATAGTTGACTGATAAATGAAAAAGAGAAAAAAATATCTAATGTATTGAATTGATATCTCAATGCTTTTGCATGGGAATACAAAGACATGATAGGAATTCATCTAGATATATGTACTTATAAAATTTATATAGAGGATGTTAAACCTATAAGACAACCACACAAGATATTGAACCCTACATTACATGATATTGTGAGAGATGAAATTGAAAAAATGATAGAAGTAGGATTCAATTGGTTAATGTTCCAAAGAAAAATAGAAAGTTGTGTGTGTTGACTATAGAGAACTAAAAAAATCTACACATAAATACCATTATCCATTACCATTCATTTATCAAGTGTTAGACACACTTGCTGGAAAGAAATATTTTTATTTTCTTGATGGATTTAGTGGTTATAATTAGATTCATGTAGCAACTCAAGATCAAGATAAAACAACCTTTACTTGCCCATGGGGAACATTCACTTATAGGGTATTATATTTTGGGCTTTGCAATGACATATTTAGAATGAGTGATTCTTACTGATTTATTTAATGACCAATGATTGTATCAAAATATACATGGATGATTTCAATGTATGTGGTAAAACTTTTTATGAAACTTTTGAAAATCTTAACAATTTTTTGACATGGTGTGAAACTTACAATCTATCCATAAAACTTGACAAATATTTATGATGATGGATTAAGGTATTGTTCTTGAACATCATATCTCATCTAGAGGAATACAAGTAGATCCTAATAATATTAACGTTACCAAAAAGTTGACTGCATTCAAAACACAAACATATGTTAGGAGTTTCTTAGGACATATTAGTTTCTATCATCGATTCATTAAGAACTTTAGTACCATTGCAAACTCTATGTATACCTTTTTAACTAAAGATTCAAAATTTACATGAAAATAAAAGTGTCAAATTGCATTTGATACATTAAAATAAAAACTAACCACTACACTTGTGCTATGTGGTCCAAATTGGAAACTTCCATTTCTCATTCAAGCTAATGCATTTAACACTGCAACTGGAGCAATTTTAGTCCAATTTTAAAATGGAGAACATTATGCCATCTATTACATTAGAAAAAACTTAACAAGAACTGAAAAGAATTACACCTCTACCAAAAAATAATTCTTAGCAGTAGTATATACCATCAATAAATTTTGTCACTGCATCATGGGATATCAAGTATTTATTCATACAAATATTGTTGCAATAAAATACCTTATGAACAAACCATTGGTTAATGGTTGAATAATAATATGGTTGCTACTATTCTAATAATTTGATATCACTATAGTAGATAAACTAGGATAAACTAATGTAGTAGCTGACTTTTTATCAAGACTAAATATCACAGGAGAGGATGAACCAATAGAAGACTCTTTTCCTAATGAGAGGTTATTTACAATTTTGGCATAATCATTATGGTTTTTTGATATTTACAACTATCTAGTAATAGGAAAGATTCCCTCTCACTTTACTCCTTGAAAAAATGATGATTGATAAAGCAAAGCTCATCGTTTTAGTGGATCAATGGTCTACTATATAAATGTGGACCTGACTATATTTTATGTCAATGTATTTGACGAGATAAGATGTAAGACATTCTTATGACTATATTTTATGCTAATGGTCAATGAATTTTAGATTCTTTAATTAGTTAAAGGAAGAGTCTTTAATTAATTAAATGAATGGGAAACTTGGTTATTTAATTAATTAGAAGAGGGTCTTTGTTAATTAAATAATGGTTTATTTGAGTTAATTAAATAAGATGTTATTTTATTAATGGAAAATAAATGAATGTTAGCTTATTTGCATAGCTAAAGGTATGGGACTTTGACTATGTTAAATAATAAAGATAGTTTATTTAAGTTAATTAAATAAGATGTTATTTGATTAATGGAAAATAAATAAATGTTAGCTTATTTGCATAGCTAAAGGTATGGGACTTTGACTATGTTAAATAATAAAGAAATAGTTTATTTAAGTTAATTAAATAAGATGTTATTTTATTAATGGAAAATAAATGAATGTTAGCTTATTTGCATAGCTAAAGGTATGGGACTTTGACTATGTTGAATAATAAAGAAATAGTTTATTTAAGTTAATTAAATAAGATGTTATTTGATTAATGGAAAATAAATAAAAGTTAGCTTATTTGCATAGCTAAATGTATGGAAATTTGACTATATTTTGATTTAAGTAGGACTCGTGATCTAGGTATATCTATTGTAGAGACTCTCTTGAGAAAATGAGAGGTGAAAAAAAATGAGGATATTTTTATGATATCAATTAGACAGTAGATGGATGTATACTTTAGTTAAATTTTGTATAGTTGTAATTTGGTAAAGTAAACAATAAATGCATTGGTTTCATGTTACTAGTAGATGCATTTAGATGCATGTCTTTCATATAACCGTGAGTTGCCTTGATCCCCTACTATCCTCAAACAATCAATGAGAAGGTAAGAAGGACCAAAGGTGGTAGCTAGATCTTATGCATTGGTTTGACTTACTTTTGCAATGATTTACTTATTCTCAAATACAATAATTGTAGGGATATATCCCTAGTTGAATGTGATGTATTATTTTATTCTTTAAGTATGGAGGTTTTACCATACTTGGGTAAATGTAATAAATTGTTGAATGAATGGGAACTATATATTTAATTTATTGTTATGAATTGTCTATGCTTTGTTGTTTAGCTTTCTCTTTCCATTTAATGCTTACTTTCATTTAAATGTCATTTCCTTTCTAAGTACCTTTTGTATGCTTTATGTTTTTGTTTTCTTGATTGATTAAGTAAATAGAGTTATTCTTGTCTTCTTGCTAAACATAAAATTAACCTAAGAAAATTAAATCTTAGGTATCCTAGAATAGACCTAAGATATTGAGACCTCTTAGGGTGAACAGAGGAAGGCCTAAGGTATTGAGACCCATTAGGGAGAATGCAAACTAAGTAAACTAATTTATTTTATATGAGTTAAGATAGCTTGTCATGGAGATGAGATGGATAGCTTGACTCGCAGTACACATAACATACCTACACAGATGGACTTGTGTATGGTATGGTGATGGGCGTATACCTTCGACTGTACTGAAGGTGATAAGTTTAACTCATCAAGAATGATGAAATGGATAAGCTTATTTAACTCATCAATAATGATGAAATGGATAAGCTTAGCTCATCAAGATAATATGCCTATATAGACAGACTTGTGTAGGGTATTGAGTGAGATGTAACTCAATAGAAAATTTGGAAAACTTAGTAAATTGAAAATAATAGACAAACTAAATATTGGTTAGGGGTTTATGAATCCCTCATCGTAGTTTTAAAATAAATATGTTTTTTTATTTCTTGTGTTTTCTTATAGCTAGTTTTTGGGGTCATTACATTGGTTCATATAAATAGGAACTATGTAACAATTTGACTCACATAATGTTAATTTTTTTATAACTATTATTATTATTTTATCGTCGGTGAAAAATAAGGTTTTGAAAGGGACCTTGACCCTTTTACAAGAGAGGACTAATCATATTGGAAAATAACAACCATAGACAAAAAAAAAGATTCTATCAAAAAGCATACATCTTTCCTCCTAGGAAAGATAACGCTAACATAATAGTATCAAAAGAAAAGTGTTACAAATATAATGCTAAAATAAATTGGTCTTAGATTAAGTAGTGTCCTTCAACTCTATGAGGGTTCTAGCTAATTCCACCTCCTCTATATTCAACTCAGTTATGTTAACCAATGAATATTTCACCCTCATCTATCTATCCTTCATGTTCTTCTTGAAATCTTGAATGCTTTCCTCTTGAGCCTTCCAAAAAACCTTGCTTGAGCTTTCCCATTGGCTAAGTTTTTCATTCAACACTTGCAATTTTTTTTAATTATATCCTTGCTAGTTTTTGTATAATTTGGTGGAGTGGACTATTGTTGCTTCATTTTCCTATTTTGGGCTCTTAAAAATTTGTTCCACTTATGTTTGGCCTAAATATTTCCTTGTGAACTACCTATAATTGCAACATCACCCTCTGATTCTTCCCCTGTTTGCATGTTGTCCATGTCTAACTCTATCTAAGTGGTTGTATCCTTTCCTAAGTACTTTGTTTGTGTATATATGCATCTACCATGTCTTAGAACTTGATGCCTCTAGTCCACCCTTGTTGGTAATCTATAAGGGTCCTTAATTTTTTAATACTAAAATAATATTGAGATCTTCCAATGTTGAGATCCATGAGAAAGGACAATAAAATTTATTGTGAATATTGTTCTTGTTCTATTAATACTAAAATAATCATGATATCTTCTAGTGTTGAGATCCATGAGAAAGGACAATAAAAGTTTACTATGGATATTGTTCTTGTTCTGTTTTCTCTTACTGAAAACAACAAATATTTTGGAGTAGAAATTGTCCATCCACTTCATTCAATTTATGATATTAGTCATCATAATAGATTAATATTCAGTCTCCAATACAAATATTCTTTGTAATGGCAATGGAAATTTATCTTTCCAAATTTTATTGTGACCACTATCCACCCTCATATTTACCTTAACATCAACAACACAATTACCTTCTCTATAAATATGGTCAACTACAAAATTGCTCATTCCTTTCAAGATCCTTGAAGTGTCCTTTATAATATTAAATATAAACATGTTCTTTGTTTCCCTTGATTTCAAATCTCTAATAATGTTTAGAGAATCCCCTTGGACCATGAATTTTATTTAACTTCTATCATATAATTTTTGGACTCCTAAAAATATAGCTTTGACTTCTACCATATGTTTGGTCTAAATTCCATAATACTCCACATAAGCCCATAAAATTTATCCTTTATCATTTCAAATCACTCCACCCCTAGATACTCTTCCCAGATTTCTTTTGGATTCCCCATCAAAGTTAAGGATTATCCAATCTTGTCTTGGTTTCATCCATCTTGTGTCCAATATTTTTTGGGTTGAGTCCATGATGCATGGTTTAGATTTTTTTGCCTTATATTCTTCAACAAATTCTTTCATGTCTTTTATCATGACCGTTCAATTATGGGAGAATGAATAGATTTTTTTCAATAGCTACTTTAACTCTTTTGAAGACATAAACTTCGTCCTTCATCTTATTGCTAAATTTTTTTTTTTTTTCCCACTGTATACCCCATATATAGTGAGGGAGGATTAGGCTAAATAATATTATCAGGCTCCCACTTACAAAGGGATATATCCATTGGTTAAACAAATATCTAAAGGTTTGTGGCATAATCCACTTGACTAAAAGAGAATTCATTATACTGTATAAAACTTTATTCAAGAACTCATAATGGTGGAATAGATGGTCAACTAACTTAGCATCCTTATGGCAAAATAAACATATATTTGGCATTTGGAACCCTTTTTTGCACAAATTATCTATTATTAAAATCTCTTTCTATAGGTATAACTAAAGAAAGAAAGCATTCTTAGGCATAAAATTAGGGGATCAAACCTTCTTGACTGGAAAAGATCCACTTCTATAAAGAGTATGAGGTTCATAGGTTGATTTGACTAAGAAGAGTTATTTTGGATAATGGATCTACAACAAAGAATTTTCTGTATGATTTGGGATATGTGAAAACTCCCAATCAAAATATTTAAATTCAAGAGACTCTATTAAATATGAACTTCATCTGAATCTAGAGAAAGGTGTTTCTATTTCTTTCTACCATTAATACATTTCACATAATCCTTGACTTTTTTTCCATATTTAGCTACCAATGGTGCCCAAAACTCTTGAAAATCATGTTTATTCATCATAGGTTCCTAAAGGATCCAAGTATCTTCCTAAAAGGAAACTTACTTCCTTTATCCTACTTGTCATCTTATATTGTTCCTTAAAAAACTTTTAGTTTTTAGGACTCCATTCTATATAGTTGATCCTCTAGGAGAAATTACACTTTTGATAAAGGTAATGTAAATTTCTAAGTGCTTCACTTTCATTATATTCTACCATAGCATACTTTCTTCTATGCATGGTCTCCTTACAATTTTTGAGATTAATGTTGTTAAAGAACTATAAATTTTTCAGGCCTAACCCCCAACTTTCTTCAAAGTACAAACTCTATCCTAGGATACTAGAGAAAGTCCTTGTTTGTCTTCAACCTCATTCCAAAGAAATATTTTAAATATCTTCTCAGTTCTCCTTCTTACCTTGTAAGGTATTTTAAACATAGACATAATAAATTGGCATACTTTGTAAGGTTGCTTGAAGTAGCCATATTTTTCCTGCTTGGATAAGGAGGTTGTCTTTCCACCTAGACATATTTCTTTGAATCCTATACAAAATAGGAGACTAAATTTCCTCCTTCATATGACCTAAAAAAGTGGTATTCCAATGTATATGGATGGGATATTTTCTATATTACAACTCAATGTTTTTTCAATCCTTAATTGTAACTATCTCTCTATGTTCACAAAATAGATATTGCTTTTATTGAAGTTTATCATATGATTTGATGTCCTTTTATATTTTTGGAGAATCCCTTTTATTTCCCTTGCCTCTCTACATGTAGCTTCTCCAATAATGATAGTAAAATATTGATATAAAATTGGTTTTGATCTCCTTGCTGGTTTGATACCCTTGATTCTACCTACTGTTGTGGTTTCTTGTATTGATCTTCCCAATGCTTCATCCATTAAAATAAAATATAAGGGGATAAAGGGTCACCCTATATTATACCTCTTTGACTCACAAAGAAACCATAATGTTTGTCATTTATAATGACTAAACATTTGGATAAATAAATACAAATATTAATCCATTTCCTCCATTGTTCACTAAAACTAAACTTATGAATAACCTTATCTAGGAAAGTTCATGAACCTCTATCATAAGATTTATGCTTATCCAATTTAAGAAGCATATAGGTTTCTCCTCTTTTATACATTGAATGAATTATCACATTACAATGATGATCCCATCTATTATTTGTCTTCCCTGCACAAACCATTCCTAAAGTAGATAGATTAGAATAGGTAGCAAACTCTTGATTCTATTAGCCAAAGTTTTTGTGAGCATTTTGTAAAGAGTGCTACATAAGCTTATGGATCTAAATCCTCCATAGATGATGCTCCATATTTCTTTGTAATTAAAACTATAAAATGTGTATTCCATTATATTGAAAAATATATTACATCATTTGGTTATCTATAAATGTACCTTCATGGGTACATATTTAGGTTAGGATTATATTAGGAGATAAATAGTTTATTAGAGCAATTTAATAAATGCACAAGTGTTAGATTATGTAATGATGTAAATGTGCATGTAGTCCACATGTACATGAGTCTTAGGGTTAAATAAGGAGCAAGGAATCTATCTTCCTATATAAAGACCTCATTGTAAGAGATTTGAGAGAATTTGAAGTGCATAGGTTAGAGTAGTAGTAGTCACAATGTAGCTCCATTTTGTTAATATGTAGTGGTTGTAAACTCCATTAGAGGAGAATTATAATTTTTGTGAGCTTTCTTATATGAGCAATTTTAGAGTAATGTATGAAGTTTCCTATCATATTTTTATACATAGTTATAATATTGCATGTTTATTTCAATACTTGTGATTGCATTTCCTTTAATTTTAAGGTTCCAAAAGCTAAAAATGGTATTAGAGCCACAATGGATCATAGAAAAACTACAAGTGATCACCATTGCTATTGTTGAGTATTTGTAAATCATATTAGATATTGTGCACCATTGCATGCAAATACCATCACAATAGATTTTTGATAGAAGAAGCTCTAGGTAGAATAATAGGATGTAGAGAAATCCACATAATTTTTTGATAAGAGTTGGCTAAAATTTTTCCATAGAGTTGCAAAAACTTGTGAAGACTAGAACTCATCATTACATCCACTAGATTGGCAATCCAACAAGTGAAGATTATTTTCTATAGAGATAAAGAAATTTTTTATTATCATTTCTAATATTTTATTTCAAAAGAGAGGATACTTAGAAAAATTATTGGGTTACTATCATATAATTTTTTCAAAATAAAGGAGATTCTTGTTGCAGAAAATTAACTCTTAGAAGTTAGGAAGCTTCCTACAATAGATAGAGAAGAACATATTTATTTTTTGAAAGTCGGTGTACTTTCCTCATGTAGGAATTAATTCTTTATTGCATAAAAATAAATATTGAAGATTTGGAAGCCTAAGGAGAAAGGTCTTATTGAGATATTTGCAGATTGAAGACTCCTAGTTGAAAGTTTGAGGAGAGATCTAGTGGCCAAGGAAGCCACATTGAAGATTGTAAATCTAGGAAGGAGGTCCTAGAAAGAAGACCCCATTGAAGAAAGAAGAGACTCAAGGAGAAGAGTCCTAGTGAATATTGGATATTGGTGATCTCCATTGAATATTGAAAAATTCACACTGAAGAAGAGGTCCATATAAGGCCCTATTGAAGAACTTCCATAGTGGAATATTGAGCATTGAGAAGAGCTAACAAATGTTCTATTGTAGATTTTAGTAGTAGCATATTCAGGAGATCCTAGAAGAATATCTCACTAAAAAGCTTCTATATTTGAATATTAATGAAGAGGTCAGGAAGGTCTCATTGAATGTTTTGAAGCTACATGATTGAGGACCTTGGAGAGGTCTCAAGGAGAAACAAGAAGAAGGCTTGGTGAACCTCATTGAAGGAGTTTCTAGAAGAACTCATTAGAGAAATTACTACCAAGGGAGAAGCTCGTGATAGATAAGGAATTAGGATAATTTTCACCATCCGACAACAAGCCCAAAGGAGAAGGTTTGGCAAGAAAAATATCAAATTTCAAGGTAGTTTGAAATAGATCTCAAGATTATCAGATTGCTTGAGGAGGAGATCTGGTTAGAAGTCAGAATTTGGCAAGAGAAAGGAGATAAAAATACCACCAAATATGAGATATTTGGGGACCATAATTGAAGGTTTCTTGAGTAAACATCTCAGTTGTAATTTGGAGGAGTATCCTACCAAATTTTTTGGATTTAAGGATAGCATTTTAGTGAAGGTATTGACTACTTTATAATCTAAAATATTTCAGATTTGAGGATATAAAAAGGAAGCAATTTGGGCAGAGTTAGTAGTTGCTAAAGATCATATTTTAGAGGTACATTATGAAGGAGCATTTAAGCCACCAAGTTATAGTATTGGGCATCATATTAGTGAAGCATTGAAGTTGCAAGAAGGTGAGCAAGAGAGCTATTTTGAACAACCTAAAATATTTGCAATATCATCTACAAAATGTAGCAAATTTAAGTGACAAAAGTCACTATCGTCATCATCATCTACAAGGAAAAATGTATGCAACAAAAGGTGCAAAAGTTCATTAGTCGAGCTTTTATATTTGGATTTTTATTAAATTTATAAAGCACCGATTTCAAAGTTTCAAGGATTGCATAGAATAATATTCATTTCAAGTCTTCAATATAAGTGCATAAGTTATAGTCTACAAGGTTCAAACCTACACATATAAATCATAGTAGAAGTTAGATATATTTCGAAATAAATAAATATTTCAACATTATATTGATATCATTTTAAGTAAAACAAGACCTTACAAGTTTGCATATACAATAGTGCAAATCTTAGTGGAAATATTGGGTTTCTAATAGTATGAATGACCAAGTAGAGAAGGTATTAACAAAATATAGAAGGCCACATTGGCTTCAAATCATATCAATCAGGTAAAGGAAGTTTAAGCTTACATTTTGATAAGATAAGAGGATCAATTTAAAGAGCACAAGGGGGAAAATGTCTATATCATTCTACTCTATGTTTTCAAAGCTTCTAGATAAAACCATTCAAAGGGATCTAAAATTGAAGCTTCCACAAGGAAAGGAAGATATTTTTTTTAGTAGTAGCACCAACCTGCATTCATCACCCAAATAAAGTAGACATTACTTACAAGCTATAGCTAGCAAGAAGGTGATTGAACTAGTAAAATAGGGATGTTCGATTGAAGAAGTCTAAGCATCAAATTGTATTTGGATAAGACATAAGGAAGTACATCAAATAATTTTTTGTAAAGATAAAAGTGATAAGGCATAGTAAGGCCTTCCCAAACCACACAAGCAAAGGGAGCAATAGTGTGATTATGGTACTAACTCGATACCCATTATTTCGAGAAATAGTAAGCAATGTGCTTTGAAGAGAGCACCTATGTAACAATAGTGTCAAGGAGAGAATTTACAAATTGCAATAGTTGAAAAAGGAGTTGAAGAAGATCATTCACTTCCACTCTACAAACCAAAGCACACATCCATTTGGCACCTGAAATAAATGTAAAAACTCAGGAAATATTTGCATCCTATAACACCATCAAGGATAAGCACTAAACAATCAAATCCACTATCCAATAAGAATATGAAAATAATTTACAAACAACAAGGAATAACACCAAGAAATGTAGTGAAGTGATGAAGTGAGTTGGAATAATATGTTGAACAAGCTAAAGAATATTAGGGTGCAATAGTAGAAAATACCTATTACGTGGAGAAGGTATTTCGTGTAAGAAAATTTTAGATACCAAATGTTAAAGATAACTCAAATTTATAGAAAAATAAACCACGATTGAGCATAAACCATCATTTGAGTAAAGCTCTAAACAAGGTGTTATACGAAGAACTTATAGCCTGAATATTGAAAGAGAAGTAAAATAGTCTTAGCACCACTTGGAAAATACATTGAATATTGGAAGGTCCTACAGACATTACATACCACTTGGAACTATATGCCTACGTTGAATTCAAAACCAAAAGGAGAGACGTTTAAAAGAAGCCCATATATACATTCATATAGCACATGATAGTAGAGGTAATACACTTTAAATAAAACAAGGTCCAATGTGCACATAAGTAAAACATGTAGCTCAAGGATTGAAGAGCAAGGAATAACGTATATAGTGAAGCTACGAGCATAGAGCACATATGTAAATATAAAGGAGTCAACCGTCATATTACAGTCATATTACACATTAGACTCAACGCTTGGAAGCTAAGAGTACACTTCAAGATTATTGCAAGGTTGAAAGTGAGATTAAGATACATATTTATAAGGTAAATATCAACTAAGGATAATACTCTAGGGTTATTTAATAGTAGGAGTTATAAGGAGTTGAAATAATCCCTAGAAAGAAGATTGATTGCCTTAAGAACATAATACATAATAGAAGCATTTAAATTACTTTTCATTATTGCTTCAAGTATTTACAAATATTGAAACAAGGAGTTATAAGGATAGTAAAATTTAGTTGCAAATATATATATATATATATATATATATATATATATATATATATATATATATATATATATATATATATATATATATATATATATATATTTCTTTCTAAAACTTCTAACTTGTGAATCACAAGGAATTCTACATCAAACTAAACAATTATAGAAGTTTAGAAAATTATCATAGCTTTATTTCAAAAAGTGAAGACTATTTATTACATCAGTACTAGTTGGAAAAGATAATACTTAAAAGAGACTTAGACAATCCAACTAAAGATATTGAAGGTTTATCCTTGAAATTGCATTTCTAAAATATTTCTATAAGAAGAGATAAATAGTTATACTATAAGTTGAACATTATTTAAAAATTCATTATCTCATTACTAGGGAGACAAAAGGATTTCAACACAAAGCAAAATTAGAAAGCTAACCATATTCATTGATCACTCAATTGCTTGAAGTTAAAAGGGTAATTTACAAGCCTTAAATATTAGGAAGGTCTTTCTAAGTTTGATTCTACAAATTGAAAAATATTTATTTTTTCTACTAAGGAGTTATAAGGAAGACTACTTCAAAATATTTGTCACAAAATATCCATAAAATTCCAAAAGTACTAGAGTCAAATACTATTCACTTAAACCAGAAAAGGGAGGATTAAAAATATCAACCTCAAAGAATACAATAAACAAGGATATGAACCACACCATTAGGAAGGAAAAGGCAAGTTTTATAAAACATGGAATCAAGAATTTACTAGACAAGACAAAGAATTTAGATCTTGTTTTAATATTGGTTTATAGTGAAACATTAGAAGAAAATTTTACAACCATTGAATTATATCTTCATGCTAGACTCATTGAAGCAATTGATAATGAAAAGAAAAAAATTTAAGTTCCACTAGAATATGGAAGTATCTTATATATGGCTTAACTAACACTTCAAAATTACAAAGAAGAGAATACAAAGCAACAAAAATTTATTGAATTACTCAAAGTGAAAGCTAAGATAGATTAATCCTTCTTGGAAAAAATATTTCAAGCCTCATGTAGTATTGATACTTCAAGTTCTACTAACTCAATATCTTATCATGATGCCTTGAGTGTTTTTTTAGAAGTTTCTATACACAACAAAAATGGTAATGAGAAGGACAAAGAAAAGGAGAAAATACTACTATAGGAATCAAGTGGTAGTATGACTACATATGAAAGTATAGAAACAGGACCTAAGGAAAAGAATGACGAAGAAGAATCATATTAAGGAGGAATATAGTGTAAAGTAAATTAAATATATTACAAGAATAACCTCATAAAGATGAAGACTATACAATAATCAAAGCTCTAATATTACCTCATTTTCCTATAGCTCTTTCATGATGGAATTGTTTCTTTAAAATATATTACCAAAATCTTCTTTGTTCCACTTCTTCAAATTCCTTTTTATGATTTTGATTTTCTTTGATACCTAAAAATTTTTTTTACCATACACATTCGATGTCCACCATTTCTTAATAAAATGTTCCAGATCCTGATGACTAAACCGCATAGCCTCAAATCTAAAAGGAAGTCATTTTTATTTCCTTTCCTACATGGATTCCAATAATATAGGACTATGATCCGATGCTACTCTTGGCAAATTATTCAAGATATAACCATGAGCATTCAAGATCTAGATTACTAAATCTAGGGCTCTATCTATTCTAGATTGAATCAATCCTCCTACAATTATTTTGTTAGACTAGGTATATTTGGATCCTTGAAGCTCTATATCCATCAACCTTAGGAAAGCAATGAACTCACCAAACTCCTCCACGGTGTCATAGAACAGGTTAGACCCTTCTTGCTTCTCACCCAAAGAAAGAGTAGAATTGAAATCTCCCAAAAGTAGCCAAGGTACATCCATAAATATACCTAGGGATGTGAGATCTTTCCATATCCTCCTATCTATAGTTAAATTATGAGTATACATATTTGTGACTAACAAAAAACTATTTGACTTCTTACATGTAAACAAGACTAAGATAAACATATCCACTTCTTGGATTAATTTGCCTTCTATTGTTCTTGAATCCTAGAGCATCTATAGTCCACCTGACACTCCTTGAGACAATCTACAAAATCCTTAAGATCTATTCCAAATATATTTTTTATTTTGTCAAAATTATTGATACCTACTGTAGTCTCTTGCAATAGAAAAACATCAACTCTAAACTTCTTTCTAAAGTCCCTTAATATCCTTTGATTTGATGGGGTATCTACTCATGAATATTCCATGATATGATCTTCATTTTTAGAAAATTATACTTTCCCCCTACTCAACTACAATGTCTATTGTGTTCCATCAACTACATCATGGGTTGCTTTCCTGCTTCTCACCTCTATAGTTTTGGATCTTCCACACTTTTTACCACTTACTAGATATATTATTTTTATGGTGCTTCTATTTATTCACATAGAACTTATGCCCTCATTATTTTGTTTCTCTACTGAAGACTACATTTGTTGTTTCATAATCTCTCTTTTACTCTTCTATATTTTCCTTTTATTCACTACCTCTTGGAAGCCATATTCTTCTTCTAAAGAGGACCAAATATCCTCTAATTCTTCTTGTTCATTGGGTAATACTTCACCCTCTTCACCACCCCATTGAGTCTCTCTTACCACTTCCTCATCTTCCCCTTCTTGGGATAACTCTATTTCCTCTCCCTTTGAAATCTGGCCTACTTGATTGGGAGTGTTTTGTTCTTGAGCTCTCTCTTGGACAACTAATTGGTTTTGATCTAGTTGTTGATGGATCATATTTTCTTCTTCTTCTTTTTATATTTTCGATTCATTTAGCTCACCTAGAACTTTAAACATATTTTCAATATCTTCTCTTATCTTAGAAGATTCTCCTTTCTACAATAGAGCTGATTTTTCTTCTGATTGAAACTCTTTTCTCTTTTAGATCTAAGTATTTCCCTTATTATTTTATTCTTTCCTCTTTGAACATGTTGCTTGTAAGTGTCTTGCCTTCTCACAACCATAACAAATTGGCATTGAGGACTCATATTGTATTTCTTGTGTCAAAACTCCTTTATTTGAGACTAGTTTGATTACTAAGGGTTTTGTGAGATTCACATTCATGTAGAAGTGAGAAAAATCCATCCTTGTTTTTACCGTTATTGTTGGATCAAAAGCTATCAATTTACCCATTGATTTGGCTATTCCTTTAAAAATATCTTCATCCTATAAAATCACTAGAAGTCCAAGTAGTTGAACTGTAAGTGGGGTCATATTGATATGTTTTGTATCTAGGTTAAAGTGTGGAGTCAATTTTCTTAGATAAACACCTTTTCCCAAAAAACATGGCTCTTTCAATAATACTGAACTCATATCTTCTTGAATTTTAAAGTTGAATAATAAAAAAAACTATTTTTTAAGTCTGGACGGATATCTATAAATTTACAACCAAAAAAATTTCTCTTTATTTCAAAATTCTATGAAGAATAGGTTGTGGGATCCTCAGCACTAGAACTTCATCCTCTTTTACTCAATCTAAGTCAAAGCTTTCCCTTTCTAGGTTAACAACTCTCATTAGTAATTTTTCCCATGATTGATGTGCTCCCAGTTCTAGAGGAACTATTCCTTCCCAATTTACATCCTTATTGCTAGTCTCCTCATAAGTTCTCTTCATTCTCTATGTTCCCCAATTTCTTCCTTCAATATAACATCATTCTTCTTCCTTCCATTTTTTATGTTATATGTGTTCTCGTCAAATGTTCTTCTTTGTGTGCTCCTCGGATTATTTTTTGTGTTCTCCTTATGGTAATGATAACTCAGATGTTCTCTTATACGTTCTCTATGTTCTCATCATATGTTCTTATTTATGTTCTCCTGATATGTTCATATTTGTGTTCTATAAGGCTACTCACAGTTTTTACTATAACAGTTCTATAATTATAATTATTTAAACGTAAACAACAAAGTATGTTAGTCTCACAATGATACTGAGAGGGGGGTAAATCAGTGTAGCTCTTTTAAAACTTAAATATGCAACTCTTAAATCTGAAACAATGAAAACTTGAAATCAAATAAAGCAAGTATAACAAGAGAACATCACAAAACACAAGATGTATCGAGGTTCACCGATTTGGCTACATCCTCAAAATGACTATTTGGACTCCCATCCAAATCCAGCCTTTGCAAAGCACCAACTTTATAATCAATTTATTAGCACCCACTAGAAGGAGCATCAACCCCTGATTTATCTGCACCAACAGAAAGGAGCACCAACCCCTCTATGAAGCACCCACTTTATTTTGATATTGATAATAAAATGACATATGAATCAGTGTAGCTCTTTTAAAACTTAAATCTTCAACTCTTAAAGCCGAAACAATGAAAACTTGAAATCAAATAAAGCAAGTATAACAAGAGAACATCACACAACACAAGATGTACCAAGGTTCACCGATTTGGCTACATCCTCAAAATAACTGTTTGGACTCCCATCCAAATCCAGCCTTTGCAAAGCACCAACTTTACAATCAATTTACCAGCACCCACTGGAAGGAGCACCAACCCCTGATTTATCTACATCAATAGAAAGGAGCACCAAACCCTAATTTATCTGCACCAACCCCTGATTCATCTACACCAACAGAAAGGAGCACCAACCCCTCTACCAAGCACCCACTTGATTTTGATATTGATAATAAAATGTCATATATGAATCTTCTCTTCTCAAATAAAAATTGACCGTTTTCTTAGCTCGTTTTGTTACTTGCTAAACACTTTCTGGGTATTATGTAGAACTATGTCTATGACCTCCTCTAAAAATTTCAGCCAAAACTGATATTGTATGAGAAAGTTATGCCCAAAATACTAAAGTGACGTTTTTCACCTTTTTCCCAAAAACACGGATTTTCACTCTATTTTTCTCCACACACTCTTCTCTCCGCACAAAATAAAATCACACTCTTCAATAATACACTTCTAACTTAAATGCACACACTTATATTCCTTTTCACTTTTCACTTTCTCCAAAGATCTTTATTTAATGAAACTACTTAAAATAATATAACTCCCTTTTTTTATATTGAGAAGGCATTTCGTCAAACACGTCACATGCAAAGAATTGACACCTTATTCGTTCTCATACTTCGGAGCCACGTGACAACTCAAACCAAAAACAAAATATGATCTATTTGATGCCTTGAAGGTGTAACAACATTGAAACTAAAACTCTGGCGACTCTTCAAGGTCGAAACGACCAACTCAAGGATTTTACCCAAGTGGCACAAATTGACATAAAAGAGACCTATAACGTTTTTGCAAAAATCATAACTCTCACTTCGTAATTCGGTTTTCTCTTAAATTTGAAACATAGAATATTTGAAACACTGACTATGTCCAAACCAAAACTCACTACCTAAATCCTTACGGTTCGCCTGTACCACTTCCACAAAAACTGCTACTGACACACTTTTTCAAAAAAAAGCATTTTTGTGATAGTATTGCAACGCTTGTAAAATTCACCTCGTTTCTTTGTTTTCGTTGAAATTTGGAACACATGTTCTTGAGGATAACGACCACCTCCAGTTCAAATTTTGTTGCATAACTCCTTATGGTTTATTTGCAGTGCTTCTGACAAAACCTACACTTTTTTAGCCTGTACAACCACTTGTCGAATCATCCGCCAAGATACCGAAAACACCACCGATCACTCCAAACACTGTGCTGACATCTCCAATGTTGTTCTGGACTATTTCCTGACATACTGGCATGTTCCAAATTGATCCATCCTATCCAACTGTGTCCGTGGCAACTTTTGCAACTTTTTGACTATTTTGCTGCTTTGACAACTTTCTGACGATTTTTTCAACTTTTGCAAATTTGCACAAACAACCTATAATAACTTCACCCAAACATCAAAAACATCCTCATAATCATTTAACATCACTGTACATACTTTGAATAACCTCTGAACTCCTGTCCACTGCATAAACCGATCTATATGACTGTGTTGACAATAATGACAATATTGTCGCTGCATCTTGCTCAACAAAGTATGCATTTTTAATGAGTTATATGAGATCATGATCATAAAGTGGTATTGGTTCATTGTGAAATTTAGCACTTTTAAATGTACTGCTTAGAATGATATTGAGGCTACTACCCATATTAGTGGGTCTAACAATATGTAATTATAAGTTAAATTTCATGAATGTGCACCTTGTTAGACTTAGTTTTATCATAAAGCCTTTTAAAAATGAAGAGGAAACCTTGATATCTAAAATTTGTTTCCCTATGGATTTTTGGTGCCTAAGGATTGACTTTATCTACTCCTTAAGCTTTTGAGATACTATTCAATCTCTAGATAGATTTTTTATTCAAGAATAAGTTATCTTATTAACACATAGTAGCATGAATGAAGGTTAGAGAAAAGCCTCAAGTATGTTACCCCTAATTTTGAGGGAATCTAATTAAATTTATCATTACATATGACATTTCAAATAAAGATAATAATCAAGTGCTAAAAAGAATAGGAGACATTGCAAAATTTAACACATGTAAGTAAAACAAATTTTCAATATAGTCTATCAAAAAATATAGTTGGAATGGAAGGAGTTGTGTGTTAAATACCTCTTAATATTGTATAAGACGGAAACAAATATTTAAAAGTTTTATGTCACCAAAAAGCTATATATTTAAAAACTCCAAACATAAATAATTTAACTTATACAAATAGAAACTATATAACAATTTGACTCCCATAATATTTTAAAAAATAATTATCATTATTTTTATTTGAACCTAAATAACTAAGTATGCATATTTTTATGGGTTATATAGGATCATGACCACAAATTGGTATTACACCCATTTCACTTAACAAAATTTAAATTTTGTTTTCTTTCTTGAATGTCAAATAATTTAATCAATTCAAATAATGTAATTTGATAACAATAAAACATACATTTTAACTTATATTTATAACAATTTTAATTATTTTAAATGTAACCTTAAAATTTTATTAAACCATTATCTAAAATGTGAAATTTTTAAAATTATAAATCCCTATAAATAAATTAATATAATAATTTATTAATTATTAAAATATATAACATTTTTTAAATAACTTAATCTTATTAAAAAAATACGCCATTCAAAAAAAATAATATTATTTAAAACATACTATTTTAAATAAAATAAAAAATTAATTAATTATTTTATTTAAAATAATTTTAAATAATGTTGTACATGTTGTTTAACTTGGTTTTACTTATCACTAAAAATCCGTGAACCATTATTGAATTGGTAAACAAAGCATGATGTTTTATGACTACATCTCGTTAAGAGATAGACAGGACTCAAAACGCTGATAAAGTTTTGAGAGGAAAGTCTATAAAAGATAGTTTTGTTATTGTCTTTAATAATTGTTTTCTTTTTATTACTTTAAAATAGTAAAACATTAATAATTATTGTCTTAGTAAATAATATAACATATTTAATTTTATTTGTTGTTGAAGTATTACATTGGTATAGTTTTGGATTCTTATTTAAGAGATTAGATTCAAACCATTACATAAAGATCAACACCATTTCAAAAACACGTACTTTATTTTATCTTAAAAAAATATTTATTAAAAGAAATACTATATGTATTTAGGTTTTTACTTAAAAAAATCTAAATTTAAATCAAAAATTAAAAAAAAACACCTTTCAAAATTTATGCTTGTCCTAAAATTTTTAACCAAAAAATAAACCAATTAATAGAACCAAATGCTAAAAAATGAACACTTATTAAAATTCATACTTTGTTAAAATAAACCAATGCTAAGTTTTATATAAATTTCGTACCCAACGAGGGACATATACAATTCTAAAGTCATTGGTCGATTTTTAATTAGAACTCATGTCCACAATAGTCGAAGTACTTTCAATCCACTAGCATGAAATGTTAGTTCATGTCACGGTATTCTACTTGCTATAATGACTACGTGATGGCGACAGTCACATGCTATGTTAGAATATTGACTTGGTTCGTACGGTCTGTCAAGTTGACAATGACTGACGATGATTTCTGTTTTTAAGTTTGTGGGAAGATTAGAAAGCTGGGGTAAGCTTTTAAGATAGATATTTGGGGATATTTTATAATATTAAATAATAGGTTTTTTAAAGTAAAATTAGAAAATTGATATATTAAAAAGATATTTGTTATAATTATTGTGGAGATTAATATGATGTAATCAATATTTGGGGATATTTTATTATATTTAGTAATAGGTTTTCTAAAGTAAAATTAGAAGATTGATATATAAAAAAGAGATATTTGTTATTGTAATCATTGTGGAGATTAAATTGATGTAATCAGTTTTGCTCACAAAGTGGTTTATGAGACTTTGCCCTTCTTAAGTGGCACTCTCATTTTGGGAAATCTTATGGAGTTATTCTTTCTTTAAGGAGTATTATTGGTGTTTATTTACCTTAAGGGTATTATCTATTTTTGTCTCTTGTGTGGATTGTTATTGTGGATGAATTATTTAATAATTATGCATATTGGTGAATGATTTTTGTTAAGGGTAATAAAGTTTTGTAGCAAGTTAGACTGAAAATAATAAAGGGTACACTTGGGAAAAAGTGGAGCATGCATTGTTAAGTCATTGGAACCGCTATAAAAAGATAATTAATTTGAAGGATACACTCAAAAATTATGTAGAAAAAATAAACATGCTTCAAGAAGAACATGAAGAACTAGAAAGAGATCTTGAGGGAAGGGATAAAAAGATAGATAGCATGTTGGATGTCATTAAATACTTTGAAAAGAAACTACAAGGAATTCAAAATGAGCGGAATGAAATGAAATGAGAATGAAAATTTGTCAAGAAACAAAATGAAGACTGTGATAAATAAATAAAATTATTCAAGAAGGAGAAAGAACCTATAGAAACAAATTGAAGAACAAATAGAAGAACCTAAAATAGAATAAAAAAAGGTAGTAGCAACAACAAAGTTCATGGAAGAAGCATCAACAATTGAGTCTATGGAAATAACAGTAGCGAAGTCCAAGGAAGCTTTGATAGAAGAGCACAAGGACACACCAAACAAAGAGAACATGAAAGAACAATGTATAGAAGAATTTAAAACAATGGATCCAAATGTTGAAGAGTCAAATAAGGTAGAACATCAAGTTAAGGTTGCACCATATCGTTATTCACACCACCATGAGTAGTAACAATATTGGAGGCATGGCTCAAGGCAACAATATTATGTTTCTACATGGAATCAAAATGGCACCAAGTATGGAAGTGTTTGGCAGAGAAAGCATAGTGATCCTGGTTTTCAGAGTGGTTCATCAGAATCAAGGAACAAGTGGACCCATCATTCGAATTATTAAAATAAAGTAGCAGAAGCATGGAACCAACAAAGCAAATTTGGTTATTCAAGTTGCAAAATGACATACCAACATCAACAACGACCACCACTAATCAATATTTCACTAGAATGGGTGGATGATCGAGATTGGTACTAGTTGCTAATATTGCTTAGCAAATCATATTATCTTGTTTCTTTGAGGACGAAACATTTATAAGAAAGGTGGTATGTTAGGGTACTTGGGAATAGATATTTGGAGATATTTTAGTATATTTTATAAGTATGAGTCATACGATTCTTGGATCAGTTTATGTGAAATTTGAAGAGCTTTAAAATGAGTGGTCATATGAAGAAATCCGAGTAGTATTGAGGGAGATACAATCTTTTGAATTCAACCATTTAGAATAAGGGCAGTGACAAATTTTTAAATCACAAATTGTTTGAAAGATGAAATTTAGGCAAAATTTGTTTTTGGAAAATATTTCATCTTTCAATAGTCATATCTCTATGAAATTTTGATCAATTCAGATAATTCTTAGATCAGATTGTGCAAAATTTGCAGAGATTTAAAATGAGTGGTCATGTGAAGGAATCTAAGCACTATTGAGAGAGATATGACCTTTTGACGTCAACCATCTAGAACAAGGGCAGTAACGTATTTTCAAATCGTAATTTTTTCAAAAAAAAAAAAGTTTGGGTAAGAAAATCATTTGGAGTTTATTTTGTTTTGAAGAAGAAATGCAGATCTAATGGTTTCATAAAACCCTAGTTTGCATTGGGGCATGATATATTCTCATAAAACCCTAGTTTGCATTGGGGCATGATATATATTCTCATAAAACCCTAGTTTGCATTGGGGCATGAACTATGGAACTTCAAAAGTTTTCTAGAGTAGATGATATTGATGGTAGACAATGGTGGACATATTTTAAGTCTTTATACTTTTATGATCCTTATTGGAAATTCCACCTTACTACACTTTTAGAAAAGGAAGCTAGAAATTGGTTGTTAAGTTTGACTGAAAATAATAAAGGGTACACTTGGGAAGAAGTGGAGCATGCATTCTTAAGTCATTGGAACCCCTATAAAAAGATAGCTACTTTGAAGGATACACTCAAAAATTATGTAGAAGAAATAAACATGCTTCAAGAAGAACAAGAGGAACTAGAAAGAGATCTTGAGGGAAGGGATAAAAAGATAGATAGCATGTTGGATGTCATCAAAGACCTTGAAAAGAAACTACAAGGAATTCAAAATGAGCGGAATGAAATGAAATGAGAATGAAAATTTGTCAAGAAACAGAATGAAGACTATGATAAATAAATAAAATTATTCAAGAAGGAGAAAGAACCTATAGAAACAAATTGAAGAACAAATAGAAGAACCTAAAATAGAATCAAAAAATGCAGTAGCAACAACAAAGTTCATGGAAGAAGCATCAACAACTGAGTCTATGGAAATAACAGTAGCGGAGTCCAAGGAAGCTTTGATAGAAGAGCACAAGGACACACCAAACAAAGAGAACATGAAAGAACAATGTATAGAAGAATTTAAAACAATGGATCCAAATGTTGAGGAGTCAAATAAGGTAGAACATCAAGTTAAGGTTGCACCATATCATTATCCACACCACCATGAGTAGTAACAATATTGGAGGCATGGCTCAAGGCAACAATATTATGTTTCTACATGGAATCAAAAGGGCACCAAGTATGGAAGTGTTTGGCAGAGAAAGCATAGTGATCCTAGTTTTTAGAGTGGTTCATCAGAATCAAGGAACAAGTGGACCCATCATTCGAATTATTAAAATAAAGTAGCAGAAGCATGGAACCAACAAAGCAAATTTGGTTACTCAAGTGGCAAAATGACATACCAACATCAACAACGACCACCACTAATCAATATTTCACTAGGATGGATGGATGATCGAGATTGGTACTAGTTGCTAATATTGCTTAGCAAATCATATTATCTTGTTTCTTTGAGGACGAAACATTTATAAGAAAGGTGGTATGTTAGGGTACTTGGGAATAGATATTTGGAGATATTTTAGTATATTGTATAAGGGTTGGCATGGGTCACACATAGCCCATGGTTGATTGTATTATATTTATAATCGGCTTCCCAAAGTAAAATTGAAATATAGATATATAAAAAAGAGATATTTATCGTTGTAATCATCATGAAGATTAATATTATGTAATTGTTTTTACCCACAAAGTGGTTTATGGAACTTTTCCCTCTTTAAATGACACTTTCATTTTGAAAGATTTTATGAAGTTATTTCTTCTTTAAATAATATTATTAGTGTTTTCCTACTCTAAAGGTATTATCTATCTCTCCTATATGAATGATTTAGTAATCCTTCATTTAAGTTTATAAAAATAAATTTTGTAACATGGGGTCACGACATGACCTTCAGTCCAATTTAATTTGACAAAGGAAATAAAAACAAGCTCTTGACCAATTGACCATTGATATGAACACTTCGAATAGACGTAACAGTAAGCAATAAGTTATCATCCATATTGTTTCCGGTTGCGCTTCAGAAATTTTATTTTCACAAACCCTGTGGATTACAACAGTGTTTTATCTTTTTTGGCAGATGTCAATGGATGCCAGAAAGAAGGTGGCCCGCTTGAACAAGGCTTTGACTATATCAGTTGGTCCCCTACTCCATTTAAGTTTCTTGCATATTCTCCGAAATTGCTAGACATGTGAAGAGACAATGAAAGGGTAGCATGCACGAAAGAACTTTAGTATTTGTTTTGATGATGAAGACTCATTGATAATTTCCGTGGCCTGTAACGATGAATAGAAATCCAAATACCATTGCCTTTCTGGCAGTTTTGATTTCACAATGGCTTTATTCCTCAACCTGGGCCAACACTTTATCTCCCCTCAGTTGTTCTACTTCAAACGTGTCTTCTTGCGATGCTTTCATTTATCTTCGTAATATTACTGAAACGATAGATGTTGTGGCTTCCAGGTTCAACATTTCTGCGCAGAATATCAGTGTGTTTCTTGACGCTGATTATTTGGCAGGAATTCGTTGCTCATGCTTATCTTTCCTGTGCCGTACTGCATTCTTTTACAGGGTTAATTATACAGCTCAAGCTTCTGACAAGGATTTACTAGAAAGAGAGATTTCCGACAAATATTTTAGATATACCGCATGGACAGAAACGCAACAAAGAAGTTACAGAGTAGGGGATCGGGTACAGCTTGCTCTGGGTTGTGGCTGCCCTATTCCTGGGTGGCCTTACATTATTTCTTATGCAGTTCCCCCAAAAGAGGATCTCATCCAGACAACTCGGTGATTTAATTCGGAAATGCCGACCATAGTACGTTTTAACAACATCTCTGATCCTGATCTTATACAGATGAATAGAGTGTATTTCATCCCTTATCGAAATGGTATACAACTCTCCGAATATTATTTAATAATTTAACTTACTTTATTTTCGACTTATGAATGTTCAATAAAAAACGCCGTTGATTTTATGGTTTCTGCTAACAGATATCGAACCCTCTAATGAAATTCTTTCCAGTCCTACCGAAGCCGGCTTGCCCCCAGGTGAGTTCTCTGCCACCATCAACTCAAAACTCCCTTTCTTCTTATGATGCTTCTTGCAGCCAATTGAATTATATATGTTCTATTTGTTAGGCACCCAAGAGGAAGGGCACAAGGCCAAAAAGAAATATCTACAACTGATAGTTTCAGTTACGTTGGGTAAGAATCCGAATCTATTGAAAGAAGCACTCCTAGCTGAATAAGCATTTGACTATTTGAAAGTCGATTATACATGCTGTTTAAAACTTAGAATTTGAATAATTTTATATAAAATATTCCATGTTATCCACGCATTCATGTTTCAATTCTGTTTTCAGCCTGTGCATTTCTGCTACTACTGTTGTCAATCGTAATCTCGTATTACGTCAGCCGAAAAATGATTTCTTCTCCAATTTCGGCTGCAACAAATGGGCAATCTGAGTATTGGGTAGCACCGTCGTCTGAAACTATGACAGGAAAAGGAACAGAACAGGAAGAACGAGACGATATGCATAATGGACTTTCATTAAGTGCCACAACAAACCTTACAGGTGATGAGATACTTGAAATGAAAAGCTTTTTCTGTTAGTCTTACAAAATTGAGGAAGGGGGTTTTGGAAGAGTTTACAGAGGTAATTTCAGAGGCAAAGATGTGGCAATAAAGAAAATAAAACGCAGAGGCAGAGACAGCAGGAAGTTTGTCGAGAATGAAATCAACCTACTCCAAGGAATGAAACACAAAAATCTTACGGCGTTGATTGCATGGTGTCTCGAGGAACGAATATTTTGCTTGGTTTATGAGTACGTCGATGCATGCACTCTCGATGACTATTTAAGAGGAAATCATCCAGGGGCTTCTCTAAATTGGAAGGCGTGCCTCAAAATAATAGTGGGTATCGCTGAGGGAATACACTTCTTGCATAGGAACCGAATCATACATGTCGATATCAAGCCTCAGAATCTGATGCTGGACAACAAGGATGATGATGTAAAAATTATAGATTTCGGCTTGTCAAGGAATGTAGACTGGGACGGTACCCACCGTTCGACAGATAGAGTAGCAGGTACCAGAGGTTATTGGGTTCCAGAATATTGTTTAAACCATAGAATCTCCTACAAGCATGATGTTTACAGTTTTGGTGTTGTGGTGTTAGAAGTGATAACAGGGGAGATGCACGTGGATAATGCACGAGGGTCAAGCCAATTCCATATTCCCCAGTATGTGAAGCATATGATGGCCCATAATCGATTTGAAGAAGCGGTGGACAAAAGGCTCAAAGAAGACGGTTGGGACGACTGTGACCTGAGGAATGCGATGGCTGTAGCAGAGCTAGCCCTGAAGTGTGCAGAGAACGAAAAAGACGAGAGACCAGATATGGATTATGTGGTGAGAGAAGTCCATAATCTCACAAATGACAGCACCGAAGAACAAGGTTCTGAAATAGTTAATTGATCGATAGCAATGTGTTTATGTTAGGGAATCAATAATCCTTGATCCCTTGCCCTTCTATAGAGTATACATGATGCGATTTTACTGGAATGTGAGTATGCTGTAATTTTTAAGGTTAAGTACATTTTCCTTTGTTCTTCTAAAGCATATTACTTACCATTGCAAGGTTTACTAGTCTGTCAATTATAATATAAGCTATCATTATTAATAAATTTAAAAGCTTTATTTCTCTTCAGCGAATGGTGATGCAATCGCTTGTGCATTATTAATATTGAAGGTAATATTGAAGGTATGTTTCAGTGTATTATATATATTGGTTAATACCAAGACTGAACGTAATATTAACAATATTTGGAAAAGCCCGCTGAAATCTAGAAAAAGTTGTCGGTAGTTCAGCAGTCGGATATGCGAATGTTTTCTAATATAAATAATCATAAGCTTCCCACTTGGAAAGGGCAGCTAGCAATGCCAAGGGCAGGGAAAACGTTTTTTTTTATAAGCTTTTTTTTATTATGTATATAAATCTTGTTGTTATTTAAACTGAGTTTTTTAAAGAAAGAGAAAAACAATAGTACTATGAGTGACGTCACAACGATTCCACTCGCGCACCGAGATACTAAGTCAAACTCGGACATTATTATTCAGTTTAATGACCGCCTGCAGGACCGAATTCGGCATGGCATACCAAAGTGATCACAAGCTTTGATTTAGTGATACATCTTTGTTCAAAGTCTCTCGTGATCTTACTCGGTTTAAACTTTGAAATTCTGGGTTTCATTCATCGAAATTACAGTGAGAACGTTTTCTTGTCTTAGTCAGAGGTTACTTGTTTTTGGGCGTAACTCTGCGCGATTCGTTGGATTGTCGGAGATTTTTGTTTTCAGCTACTCGGAGTCGTACCACTAAGAGTTCTAAAGTTTCAAATTCATTAATTCAGAGGGAGAAAAGGTACGGTGAAGCAGTTGGGGTCTAAAGCATGGAGAAGTTTGTGAGCCCATATATATATATAGGCAGAGTATTTGTAGATTGAATTACTTTTTACGGCCTCATTTGCTTCGTACAGTGGGCGGTGAGCATAAATAGTGGAATATCATCAGATAGGATTACTTTGCACGGCCTCTTTTGCTTCGTACAATGCGTGAAAGTCTAGGGTTTTCTTATTTAAAAGATAAGAGATCAGGAGGAGTGGAGTGTTTGCTAATGGTTTATTTTTGAATTTGATTTTTTGTAGGGTTAGTAGCAGTAGAGTGTTTGTTTGTTGGCTGTCTTTAAATTTGATTTTTTGCAGGGTTAGGATCAGGGTCCCATTGACTTGGTCTTATTAGACTGACTTTCAAATTCAAAGTTGAAAAAAATAATTAAAATTTTACAACTTAAACATAGTTGCTAATAAGATTTTTTTTTTTTTTTAAATAAATTTGATTTTTTTTAATAAAAAATGTTTGAATTTCTTTAATAACAATTCTATTAACTTGGACAACAAAGAATTTGATTTAATATTTTTTTAAAAATAATAAAAAAATTATCAACTTAAACATTTTGTGCTGATAGTTTTTTTTTTTTAATAGTGAAAGATGTTTGATTTTTTTTATAGCGTTTGAACATAACAAATTTTTATTTTATTTGTAATGTTCAAACGCTATAAAAAAAACATCTTTCACTATAAAAAAAAAAAAAAAAAACTATTAGCACAAAATGTTTAAGTTGATAATTTTTTTATTATTTTTAAAAAAATATTAAATCAAATTCTTTGTTGTCCAAGTTAATAGAATTGTTATTAAAGAAATTCAAACATTTTTTATTAAAAAAAAATCAAATTTTACAACTTAAACATAGTTGCTAATAAGATTTTTGAAAGATGTTTGATTTTTTTTTATAGCGTTTGAACATAACAAATTTTTATTTTATTTGTAACCCTTTATACATAGCATATCCGCAGCATGTGAGGGGAAAGATTTGAACCTAGGGCCTCTCTATTTCAATTGGAGAGTTTTAACTACCCACTTGCTCTCCAACTCTTCTACATGAGCGGATGAACATAACAATTTTATTAATTTGATCAACAAAGAATACTCTCCATATGTGTTGATATTATTTTATATGTAATAATATTTTAGATATGTTGAATGAGTTTGAAATTAATTAGGAGATGATTATACTCTATTTTAGTTATATATGGACTTTGAACTTTCAACATTGTATTAATTATAAAAAGAAATTATAAATAGTAGTAGATGTAGTTGTAAAGTGGGTGTTTTTTATTTTTTCATATAAATAAGGAAAAAAAAGACCTTCAAAAAAATTACCATGAATGAACATTCAATATGGTTTAATGTAGATAAAATCAGATATATAAAATTATAATGTATGACAAAATATACTTCCTTTGAATCAAGTGGTATTAGCTGAATCTGTTAAATTCCTCAACGTTCAAGGAAGAGATCCAAGTTTGAATCTTGCCAAATGATACATGGATAATATCCAAGCTTTGTTGTAATACCACTATGTGGTAATGATTGAATACAAGTAGGGTCCGTTTCAATCCCATATAACCCATTGAAAAGAAAAAGAAAAAAATATATTTATTTCCTTTAAATTTTCATGACATGGTATTTAATGATCTTTATAAATCGTACAAAACTACTGGGTGTGAATCAAGTTCATTGAAGAGATCATTACATGCAATAAATATTAAAAATAATATCCCATCTAAAAATGCATGACCTAAACCCAAGTGTTGTAGGTGAGTTGGAGAGGAGAGGACAATCTTCCAAGGGAGGTCCTAGGTTCAAATCTCTACCCTACCAAAAAGTTGAATTGGGTACCCAAAATCCAATCGATAATGTTGGTGCGGACAAGGTCGGGCGCGACTCCCGGCTGACTTTGACGGTGTAGAACCCTTTGTTCGTGGTCTCTCATACCAAGGCGGCCCCGCAAAGGATTTTTCACTTAAAAAAAATGCATGACCTAATTACTAAAATAATATAATAAATATTATTCTAACATCCCCTCTTACTATAGTATTTGGTAAACAAAGAGAGTTGCAAAATCATTCAAACTTGATATTTGTAAATGTCTTATCTACAACTTGTTTGTCGAGCTGAATATCATGATTTTGAACATAGTCTTGAATTAAATGGCATGAATCTTCAATGCACTTTGTTCTTTCATGAAACACTAGATTCTTAACCAATTTTAAAACACCTTGGTTGTCACATTTAAATAGTGTTGGATGTTTTTTCTATATGTCCATATCTAATAGAATGCAACGTAACCATATCACCTCATACAACTCTTCATGCAGCACGATATTTTACCTCAATGGATGATAATGCCACTACATGTTATTTCTTACTATACCACAAGATAGGTCTAGATCCCAGATGAAACACATATCAAGACATTGAGTTTTGTCATCTAATGATCCGACATAATTAGAGTTTGTATATCCTTGTAAGAACTTATCATTCTTCTTATACTCCAACCCATATTTTATTGTACCACAGACATAATGTAATACCCTCTTTATCACTTTTCATTGATTCTCCTAGGATATTTTATGAATCTTGAAAGATATCCTACAAAATAATTGATGTTAGGCCTCGTGTTATGTATATGATACTTCTAATCAATTAACAATAAAAATTACTAGATACCTTAAGACAGTTATCATATCAAGATAGTTACAATCCTAGATCCATTGGTGTTGCCTAAGGTTTACAAATTTTCATCCAATATATTTCCAATAGTGTCTTGGCATATTTGATCTATGTGATCACAAGGTGGTTTTACCTCTACCAATCTTCCAAACCAAGACAACATTATAAAATTCCTAGATCTATCATATCAAAATATTTTTTAAGTGATGTAAATCTAGTTGCAAGAGATCAAAAGAAATACCTCCCATCACATAAAAATTACGATAAATAGAAATATACCGGTCAAACCCTCCATTTACATAAAAACTGTGATAAATAGAAATAATCGATAAATGTTTTCTTTTATCATTGGATTCACTTCCCTTTTACAATGAAATACCAAGGGAATATATATCTCCAAAGAAACCCTAATTCAAAACCCTAAAGCCTAAAGCCCTAAAGATAAAAAAAAAATTATTATTTTCAATAAATTGTTTTTTCCACTAAAAATTATCTTTTTAAGTAATTACTATTTTCGCCAAATTATTTTTCGTCAAAATTACCATTTTTAGTAATTACCATTTTCAATAAATTATTTTTTTGTCAAAAATTGACATTTTTAGTAATTACCATTTTCGGCAAATTATTTTTTCGTAAAAAATTTCCATTTTTAATAATAAAATTTTATTTTAAAACTTCTTAAAAAAACCCTCTAAAATATAGGCTCCTACATCATTCTCCTTTGGTTGAAAAGAACTCTGCTCCTACGAGTTCCTCTGATCAAACTCATAATTGCTCTCCATAGAGCACCACACATCTGCAAGCACTCCTTAGAGTACCAATGTCCTTCTTCCAAGGTTTTATATCTCAAATATCCTATAAGCACTACACACAATGCCAATTTTTTTCTTCGAATTTTTACATAGCAAACCTCCTGCAAGCACTGTGCAAAGTGCCAATTTCTTCTTCTGAGGCTTTACATAACAAACCTCCTACAAGCACTGCATAGAGTATCAATTTCTTTCCTCTGAGGCTTCATATAAGAAACCTCCTGCAAGCACTACAAAAAGTGTCAATTTCTTTCTTTTGAAGTTTTATATCTCAAACCTCCTGCAAGCACTGCACAAAGTGCTAAATTTTTTTCTAGGAAAGGTCTCTCCACTCAAAAACTTCATCATGCTATTCAACCAATCTATCAAGTCTTTTGGTGTCAACACTCCTGTATATTCAGGGACATTAAACTTGATCTCATCTCTATTTCATTTCAAGGCCCTAATCAACTTGTCCTCAAAATAATACTCCTCTGGCTTTCCCTTAGGTTCTTCCTCTACATGAACCTTTGATCTGTTGTCTTCTCTCATAGTCTCATTATCAAAATCTAGACCTTCTCTCCCCCAATAAGATCCAACTTGCTCTAATACCAAATGATGTAAATCAAGCTGCAAGAGGTCAAAACAAATACCTCCATCACATAAAACTTACGATAAATAGAAATAAACCGTTAAAACCCTCCATATACATAAAAACTATGATAAATAAAAATAATCGGTAAATGTTTTTTTTCTCATGCCTAGATTCACTTCCCCTTTACAATGTAATACGGAGGGAATATATATCTCCAAAGAAAACCTAAAACAAAATCCCAAAGTTTAAAGCCCTAAATATTAAAAAAAATTACTATTTTTCAGTAAATTGCTTTTTCCACTAAAAATTACCTTTTTAAGTAATTATTATTTTTGCCAAATTATTTTTTCATAAAAATTACCATTTTTAGTAATTACCATTTTCAGCAAATTATTTTTTCATCAAAAATTACTATTTTTAGTAATTACCATTTTCGGCAAATTATGTTTTCGTCAAAAAATTCCATTTTTAATAATAAAAATTTCTTTAATAAAAACCCTCTAAAATATAGGCTCCTGCATCATTAAGTCATTCTTAATGACATCCACCAATTCATTTAAATTACCTGTAATAATAAAATCATCAACATACAACACAAGTATCAATATATCATATCCAACTTTCTTGTAATAAATATTTGTCTGAGGGACTTCTTTTAAAACTAAAACTTCTTGTAATAATTTATTTACGAACTTGATTCCTGCCATTTGATTATCAACAAAAACTATTTAGGTAATTTCAAAACCTAAGGCAAAGATATCAATCCATACAATCATATAGTGAGCAGTTCATGAGGCTTCAAATTCAGACTAATCTACAAGAAGCAAAATAACAAGCGTTAGCTAGATATGTTAATGGACTAAGGTTTCAACTCCAAGATGAGCTTACCTTAGTCAAGTTATCTAGAGTGGATGAGGAATATGAATATGCCTTAAAGGCAAAAGTGAAATTGAATCGAAAGAGAAAAATGAGTAAAAATGGTGATATTATCCAGGATAGAGGGAAAGGGAGTTCCTCCAAACATACCAAAGAATAAGAGCCTAAGCGGAGTATGAAGCCTAACTTCAGAGGAAGAGGAAGTTTTAGAGGTAAGGGAATATGATGACAATTCTTTGGATAATGTAAACCCTTAATATGTTTCATCTGTAATTAAACCGACAAGGTCATGGAATGCCCACACAATACCAAAAGGGCTTTGGTAGCTCAGGAAGAAGGAGAAGAACCTCTAAAAAGAAGAATTGGAAGCAAATACAAGATAAAACTTGATGCTGCGAAGGACTCTAGTATTAGGGGATAAAGAGACCCAAAAGCTTATTGGAAAAGAAAGAGCATTTTTTGAACAAAATGCAAATGTAGAGAGAAAGTATGCAAGGTGATTGTAGATGGTGGGTCTACCGATAATCTAGTAAGTAAATAAATGGTAGAAAAACTTCAACTTAATTTTATTCCAAACTCTAATCCTTAGAATATCTCTTGGTTAAAAAGATATCATAGTGTGTTGGTGAATATGTCTTGTCTTGTTACTTTCAAAATTGGTCCTTATGAAGACAAAGTGCTTTGTGATGTAGGATGCATATCATTTTTTATTAGGTAGGCCTTGACAGTATAATCATAATGTAATTCACCATGGCAGATAATATACATATGAAATTCAACATGGGAATATACGCCATATTTTGAAGCCTCTTATAGGTGAAGACTCAACTAAAATAACAACCCTATATTTGTTTACAATGGGCCGCAAAAAGTTTCTCAAAAATTCAAAGGGATAAACTTGCTATATTTTATATCCTAGAGGGGCATAGAAATCCAATCAGTAGAATCAAACAATCCCATTAGAGGTGCAAAAATTGCTAAGTCAGTATTCAGAATTAACCCCATCTAAACTACCTATTGGTTTACCTCCATCTAGAGGTATTACCCATCAAATTGATCTAATTTTTAGTGCCAAACTCCCAAATCAAACTGCGTACAGGTTGACCCTTCTAGAGAATGTGGAAATGAAGAGACAAATTACTGGATTATTGGGAAAGGGATTTATAAGGGAAATCATGAGTCCATGTGCCACACCAGCTTTACTCTCCCTCAAGAAAGAAAGTAAAAGGAGATTATGTATGGATTCTAGAGCCATTAACAAAATCAAAGTGAAGACTTATGTTTCTCATGGTAATGTTTCTCTAGAGGTTAATACTGAGTCCTAGCCGAGCAATAAAGTCAAAGATAATTTTTCTTAAGGTGATGATGAAGACGAGAATACTTCCATATGCACAAAAGAAGTAAAGGAATTTACTGTCTCTAGGGGTCACCATGATGCTATGCGCATTGAATTATTAGCCAAATCTCTAGCAACTATAATTTGTCCTTATCATAAGGATGGATTAAATCTTTCTAAATATTTATAATGCCCTTCCAATGCTACCCAAGAATATTTAAAGCAACCTTTTGAGATTCTTGCCATTGCTTCTATCTGTATAGGGATTTTATCTGAACGTAAAAATATTACAAATATAAAATACAAACATCTTCCTTCTTACCAAGCTAAAAATCAATCTATAGAACAAACAACAACAGAGTTAGATTGTATTTCTTGACCAAATATGGAATAAGTAATAAGCACAAACAATGAAAGTAAGAATGATGACAAATAAGCCTAGTCAAATATGGAATCTAGTAATGTTGAGGTTATCTTGGACAAAGATATGAACAAAAATGTTGCAGACGTAAAAATGATATTTGTGGAAGAGGATTTAGGAGTCGTGACAACAAATAAAGTTTTTACAAATCCAAGTAATTGTATTCAAAATGTTAGTGAAGGAACATCATAGTTTGAAGTTGGGGATGAAAATTCTACTTCACATATAGATGCACAGGGTAAAAGTCTACACCATAGTGTCACAAATGGACAGATAAGAGATATTGAACCTCACCATGCTAAAAAAGTACATGATTCTGTAGGGGATTAAACCAAGCAAAAGAATGTGGATATTGATGATCAAAATTTTCCTAGATCAAGAAGCATGACAAATTCAGATGATAGTCAAGAAACTGTAACATAAAAAGGGGAAGACATGGAGGTTCAAAAGACTACAAGAGTTGCAAGAAGTGATGTAGTGGATCATATGAGTCATTTTCTAGTTGTTGTTGATAGGATAATTATGAAGCCAAATGCAGCACAAGATTCAAGGCTAAACAAATTGAAAAAGAAGATAATAACTCGATCAGGCACCTATTAAGGAAGAAAAGAGGACATATTGAACACGTGTTGTATATCAAATTGGTAGCTACACAATCCAGGTCATACAAAATGTATTTTTTGAAATGGTAAGGTTCACCAGACTCTTATAACTCATGGATTTTAGAGGTTGGTTTGCTTAAATACACCAAGAATAACTCCATTTCAGGGCTCTAAACCAAGAGGTTCATAAATCTAAAAGTTAGGGAGGATGATGTGTTAGAGCCTTTACTACTATTTCTCCCTCTTCTCCACCCACTCTTCATTTGCTAGGCTGATTCTATAGGATTTTGTTAGTGGTTTTATTTTGTAATAGGAGTTTTATATTAGGGGATGGTTTTTTTTTGTGTTGGAAATACACTAGAATGTGCTACTAAGAAGGGATTTTTGGAGTAGTCCTTTGATGGTTGTGAGACCTCCAGTTGAGTGAATGGTTTGTCTATTTTGTAAGTTTTATATTTGCATAAATACATTTGGTTTCTCATCTACATACCTTCTACCATTGTCCTTTTTTTCTATTATATTTTATTGTTTTAGTTATGCTGGGTTAGAGTAAACAATGTTGCAGACAATTGAGGAGTAGATTGTCTATAATAGTTGGGTGCAAGCTATTTTTGAGGAAAAAATTGTCTACATCACTAGGTGGATTGGTAATTTTCTATATGAATAGGCACTTACCAAGAAGAGACCTAGGTTTAAATCTTCGGGTCATACCTATTGCAAAGATAGTAGTCTGATCTGAATCCTCTGAGTGTGCATCATACCGATGATGATGGTACGAATCTGAAGTGATCGGTGGTCCCTCTCACATTGGGTCAACAAAAACAAGGTGGTATATACTTTTTGGGAGCAATCCATGTGGTTTGAACCATACAATTTGCCCCTATGTATCCAAAAAAATATGAAATGTTAGTTCATTGGTCGACTTTTATTTTGAGAACTCATGTTCATAATAGTTCATGTCACCATATTCTACTGCTATAATGATGACTAAGATGGTGATAGTTACCCACACAATTCACATGTGATGTTATAATATTGACTTGGTTCATCCGGTCAGTCAAGTTCACAATGATTGATGATGATTATTGTTTTTTTTGTAAACCGGAAGATTAGAATGCTATATTAGAATTTTGAGTGACGAACCCCATGTTGTGAGTGTTGTTGCTCATGGTTTGACATGCGCTTCAATCCAAATTAATTTGATACAAGAAATACAAACAAACTCTTGACCAATTGAATTGATATCAACACTTTGAATCAACCACATAAATCAATATAATACAACTATGGCACCTCCCTCCTTGATTAATGCAAGAAGGTAAAACTTTATTCGAGAACTCACAATGGTTGAAGAAATGGTTGACTCACTCAACATTCTTATTGCACAATGAACATATATTTTGCATTTGGAACCCTTTTTGCACAAATTTTCTATTATTAAAATTTGTATAACTAAAGAAAGAAAGCATTCTTAGGCACAAAATCAAGGGACAAACCTTCTTGACTAGAAAAGCTCCACCTCTAGAAAGGGTATGAGCTTCATATATTGATTTCACAAAGAAGAGTCCTTTCGAATAATGGATCCACAACAAAGAATCATTCATGTTGATTTAAGATATGTGAAAGCTCCAAATCAACTGCCTATGTTGAATATGAACAACATCTAAATATAGAGAAAGGTGTTTCCATTTCTTTCTACCATTACGACATTCCACATAGTCCTTGAAATTTTTCTTATATTTAGTTGTCAATGGTGTCCACAACTACTGAAAATATTTGTTTATTCATCAAAGCTTCCTAAAGGATCCAAGAATATTTCCAAAAGAAAACTTCCTTCCCTTCTCCTACCTACCATCTTATACTATTCCTTAAAAAACTTTTGGTTTTTAGTATGTCGTTCCATATAGCTAATCCTCTAGGAGAAATTACACTTCTAAAAAATGGAATGTGATTTTCTGTAATGACCCTCCTCTCACGATGAAGGAAGAAAATAAAAGAAATAATAAAATAACCTTTTTATTGTGAAATATGGTATTGTTGATGATCCTTGTGAGTGCTAGATAGTGGAAAAAAGACAAGAAAATAAGTATGCCAGCAGGGAAAAAGGGTAAGAAAGGGAAGTGATGATTTGGCTCATGAGTACATGGACTCTCACACACTTGCATTTCATGTAGAATTTTGATTTATTATGTGTGTGTGTTCATTTTGAAGAAGTAATTGTTTTGATTGATAGAGAGTAGAATGTGCTTATGTTTTGTGTGGAGATGATAATGGGAGCCACCTTATTTTTCTTTAAGTTTTTCATATGATTTCTGATCAAAGGTAAAAGAATAGATATATATGCATGTATATACATATTTATATGCATGGGACAAGAAAATAACCATTTTACATAAGATTTTATAAATGTATCTTGGCTAACGTGTCCTTGCGTGGTTGTTTTAAAAACATCAATTTGTTGGTCTTAGTGGTGAGATTATTTTCATAGCTATCTTGTTCTATGAAATATATATGTATCTAAGTATTTAAATGCAATGAAAGAACTATTTTGATTTAAATCATAACAAAATTTGGAGTGGAGGGATATGGTCGAATCGTGCGTAACCAAACAAGATGGAATCATGATAGTTTAAACCCCATCCAAGAATATGTGGAAAGGAAAATACCCAAGGTAAAAGAGGAGGAAAAAGGGATGCATGAGGGATAATTATGATTTTGGATACGAAGGGAAAATAGAGGAGCTTGGGAAAAAAAGAATAACAGATGTGGAACTAGAAGGATCCAGGAAAAACTTTGGGTGAGCTTCACTTCTAGGTGGATTCCTTTGTGTGAAAAGCTTATTGTCTTATAAACATTCCTTTATTTTAAAAAATTGAACATGTTGTATGTATACTTGGTTGTTGACTGCATATGTAGAGGACAAGACTACATGTTGTGGTAATTATTATTTAAAAAAACTCTTTTGTTGTCATGTTTGGACATGTTGTATGTATCCTTGGTTGCTGATTGCATACATAGAGGACAAGACTACATGTTGTGGTTATTTATTAAAAAAAAAAAGCTCTTTCTATTGTTGTGTTTGGATAGGAAAGGAAAAGATAAATGAATTCCTAGATCTGAACAAGAAACAAAGTGTAAACATTTCTTGGAAAACATGCATCGATGATAAGTATTGTCTGGAAATAGTAGGCAATAAAATCTAAAAATTTGAAAGCATTATTTGGTTGTAGTGTGAAATTATTGTGTAGTTGTTTTTTTTTATATAATTGTTGCACCTAGGATTACATTCATTTAATATGAGCTAGAATTTGATCCCACCAAGTTTGTAAACCCATTTTTCCTTGAGCTAGTTGTGGCTGGGATACAAATGACGACCAACGAGGCAAATGGCTGGGTAGAAGCCAAAAGGGGATCTGTCATGCCCATGCTAGATTTTAAAATATCTTCTATTAACTTAAAGTGATTTGTTACTGTGTAATAATAGCTAGAAAATGTAAACTTCTGCATATATGAATAGTGTTGTGATGTTGTTGATTCGAGTAGAAATATTTGGGTAAGCGTATAATCATTTAGGGACTGAATAATATGGGATTTTACGTCCTGTTTGAGCAGACCGTCTTGGTGATCTTCAGAAAGAACTGATTATGTATTAAAAATTTGAAAATAGGTTGTAAACCTAGATTCTAATGATGTACATCTCTTTCTACAAAAGTATTCATAAATTATAAAATGGGTTTAAGTATGGCGCTAAATGTATGCTTTGGATATCAATGAAAAACCTTTGGTTTGTTGTATAAAATAAAGACATGTTTGCATTCGATGAGCCTCATTAAACAATATTATTTTCTCCTAATGGAAATTAAAATTAATTCAGTTACATCTTGAAAGTATTAACTTGGTAATAGCATATAGTTTTGGGTATCTTGTAGAGTTACCATGGCAATCTAAGACTAATTGATTAAGATAGTGTAAACCTTGTCTTAAAAAAAAATATGTTGTTTGTGATTTCATATTTATCTCTTTGGTTGAGTAGAATTAAGCAACTTAATTATTTAAAAGAATTTAAGTACCCTCGTGGATAGAAAAGACTCTTAGCCAATGTGGGGTAAGTCTGAAATCAACCTATGTCATTGGTTGAAATAAATTTTAGTACTTAAACTATTGTGTTTTTGGTTAATGTTGGTTTGTATGGTTTGGAAATATGGTATTTAATCCTTAAGGCAATAAATGGTTTATCAATTTATATAATTTTGACAATGATAAGTCTTGTTGAAAATGATTCCTTTGCTTGAAGAAAAGAATTGTGTGATAGCAAAAAGTTCTTTGATTTGCTTTGTAAACAATTTCTTGTGATTCATTGTGGAATTTAGCTAGTGAACGAAAACTCATAGGTTGCAAGATTTATAACCTTGAGGTCTTAAAGGTAAATTGAAATAGTAACATGAGCTCTAAATATTTTAATGGAAATTATTACTTTTAGTAAATCAATAATATTTTTGCCATGATAGAAGGTAAAGCTAAACCTTTAGTTTTAAGGTTAAATCTTCATTGTTTACCTTTAGACCCTTGGTAGAGTGAACTATTTATAAGTAAACACTATACTTTAAACCAGAAGTTAGAATGCTCTACCTTACCTTAAAACCATGCATCGATATTTAAGGATGTTTTGGAAACAAAATAAAACCCAATATGTTGTGGTGCGGTTGATGGATTTATAGAATTTATTGGAATACGTGACTAGATCAAACCCTTTAACGAGAAGGCGATATGAGATGCCATCTCCAGAACATCACTCATTAATACTATGATAGATCCCATGCTTGGGTAAATTTGCTATATTAACCTCGACATTTGGTATGGGATAAACATACAAGAGATACTTCATGTTTGTGACCTAGGCCAGTGAATTGAAAAGGCTCTATCTAAATTCGAGAAAGATGGAAAATCAGACAAACACGAGGTATATTTACGCTAGAACCCTTACATCCAATAATAGAACATGTTCGACAAAATTTGAGGGTTCAAAATGTATATGTATGGGGAAATAAGCGTCCACCCATTAGGTGTTATGGGTCCTAATGGATAACCCCTATCGTGGATCTTCCCTCATGCCATAAAATGAGGACGTTAAATGAGATTTTCGATTACACTGAATGGCACAACTATGGGATGTTGCCTATCTCGTCCACTTGGATGACTGTCTGCAGCAGTATTGAATCCAAACTTTGGTGCAATATGTCGTACTATTAAAAGAATTTTATAATGAAATATTAGATAAAACAATTCCTACCTGGTACCTTGGAGGTAAAACCTTAGCAAACTGTACATTGAAAACAAAAAAAAAAAATTAACCTTCTTGCTAATCTTGTTTGTTTCAGTGGAGCAACCAAGTGAGTAGACTTGGGTTGTTACACATGGTATAAGATCAGATTTGATCTTAAGTTGTAGACTCTGAATTTGAAAAAAATTAGTTGTTATAAACTAATGCTATACCTCTTTCACTTACAGGTTGAAATGGCACTAATGTTGAGAGGTGGATCCTTAAGAAAATCTATGGGAGGCAGAGAGGAGGAAACCATTTAAAGACCTATAAGAGGACCAAGAAAAAATATGAGAAAAGAAGGTCCTCAATGTGAAATAAGAGTAAAATGTTTAAATGAACCACCTCCAAATAAACCATAAAACAGAGGAGAAATCCTTGCAAAGGTTGTGAAATTGATACAAACCCAAATGGAGTAGCAAAGGGAAGAGATGGACCAACAAAAAATACATATGGCCCAACAACAAGAGTTCATTTCCCAACAACAACAGGTAATAGAAAAATTAACAGGGGAAAGAGAAAATGGATTCGACAGGGCAGGGGATGTACCCAGGGAACGTGAGAGATCCAGTACTGGAAGGGCTAGGGTAAGCAAAGAGTTAGACAGGAACCTAAAAAAGGTTCTAATCTCCAAGTTTAACGGGAAGGGCGATGGTGAGTCAGCTAAGAATTGGTTAAGTGAATTGGAGTCCTACTTCTCTGTAGTGGTCCTATCCTCTGAATCTAAGACTGCATTGGTAGTTATGAATATGATGAAAGTAGACCTAAGTTGCTGGAAATATTATAAGAAAGGGCATGCAATATAAGCTACTAACCTCAAATGGGAAGAATTTTTCAAATAATTTTGAGTTAGATTTCGAACTAACCAATATTATGAGGAAACGGTTCCTAAGTATAATAGGATCAAGAACCAACTAATCTAAAGAGAGCTTGAAAAACTGTATCTCATGTTAGAAACAAGGAAAAAGTGGTTTAATTACCAAAAGCTATCTGAAAAGGAAAAGTATGAACTTCAAAAGCGAAAAAGTGCTAGCTTTATGAAATGGGAGAATGATGCAGGAGCATCCGACGACAGCAGGACAATCTGGCATCAACCAAATTTTCTAAGTAATTGGTTCTGTTATTTTCTTTCCCAAGGCAGAAGTTTTGTAAAACAAGGGGGAAGTTTAAGTTCTGTAATGCAATTTCTTTTCCAAGACAAAATTTTGGGGGGGGGTCATGAAATCGCGACCCCAAAGGCTGCAGCAAGGCGAAGGGGAGTTTTCGTCGCGATATCACGACGTCGCGATGTCGCAACGTTTTTACGACTGAGGTGCGGAGGAGGTTTTTCGTCGCGATGTCACAACATTTTTGCGGCTAAGGTGCGGAGGAGGTTTTTCATCGCGATTTCATGACGTTATTTGCAAACGAAGGCAAGGCGTCAGTTTGGTCGCGATATCACGACATGTCGTGGTTTCGTGACCAGTTGAAGGCAAATCAAATTTGGACACGTGGACAGGTCGCACGCGTGGGAAAAGAGACATCTGTTGCAGATAAATATTCTGACAAAGCGATAGTTGCAGGTGAAGGACCAATTAAATGCGTGCTTTCATGGCGGATCAGGGAGTTGGCCAATTACGGAGGGAAAATTGAAGACTCGACGGGGGAAGGCCGATTTTGCAGGTTTTGTTTAATACTTTTGTGCTGGTGGGTAATTAATGACCGAGAGGACCGAGACCTCGATAAAAACTTGGGAAGTTGTAATTGATGGGGGAGGTGGCAGATTAGAGAACAGGGGAGACAGAGTGCAGGGGAGAAGACCAAGCCGAGCTTGGTCCTTTGTAAAGCCTACGGGCGGTTTTATTTTGATGTACGTATTTATTTTTAGAAGATATTAATGAAAAATCGAATTTTGTGAAGGTGTGAGATCTGGTCCGCCATCAGTGGTATCAGAGCCAAAAGTTCCTGAGTGTGTAACAGATCACCGGATGTGAGGCAGTTACACCAGGATCTGTGGAACGGCTCGTGAGAAAGTGAGTAAAATGCCTCCGAGAAGAAACCCGATTGGTGGGAGAGGCATGACGACAGCAGAAGATTTTTGGGCTTTGCAGCGGCAAGTTCAGGCCCTGCAAGAAGAACTGCACAGAGGACACAAACCAAGAAGAGATGCGGACAGTGAAGACGAAGTAGATGAAGAAGAAAATCAGTCTGAAGAAGAAGAGGAGGCTGTAGATCCGGCACAAGCCAGAATGTACAAGGCCATATCTTAGATTGGGAAAATGTCAAAGATAGAAGTTTCCATGTATTTTGGGAACCTGGATCCAGAGGAATTAATCGACTGGATCAATGATATAGAAGAATACTTCGAGTATCAAGAAGTTGAAGATCCCGAGAGGGTCAGATTTGCCAAGACCAAACTGAAAGGTCATGCAAGCATATGGTGGAAGGGAGTACAGCTGGAACGGAACCGAAGAGGAAAAGAACGGATAACAAGATGGGAACGGATGGTAGAAAAATTAAAAATATAGTTTATTTCGACAGATTACGAGTTGGATCTGCTGAGAAAAATGTAGGGTTTGAGACAGATGAATAAAAATGTCCAAGAATATACGGAGGAGTTTTATAAAATCTCCATCAGAACTGGCCATTTGAAAGCAAGCAAGAAGAAGGTGGCCCGTTATATTAATGGGTTGAGGCCCAGTATCCAGGAAGAGTTGAGCTTAGTTCGGGTGAGCACCATTGAAGATGCTTACCAGTTTGCTCTGAAAGTTGAAGAAAAACTGAATAGAAGGTTTGAGAGCAAGCAAAAAGGAAGAGGACATGGAGGAAAGACTGGTGGAAGAAAAGAGGAAGGAAATGAGGAGAAGAAAGAAGAGGTTAACAGCAGCCGGGATCAGAAGGAAGATGAAGAACCCAAACCCCAAGTTCAGAACAATGGCTACCCAAGGGGAAGAGGTAGATTTGGACGTGGGTATGGAAGAGGAGTGTTTCGGGGAACATGTTTCCACTATGGAGAAGAGGGGCATCGGGCATATGAGTGTCCCTAGCACCCCAAGAGAGTGAACAAAAAACAAGTGGGTCCTGCCAGAGCTGCTGTGGCAGAGGAAGATGCTGAATCAAAACATTTTGAAGAAGCTGAGAAAGGAGAAGCAATGATCGTGAGGAGGACCATGTTGATTGATGAAGACAAACCAGAGCAGAGGAGAATCCTGTTCTACACACGGTGCAAAAGTGCAGGCAAAGTCTATAATGTTATTATAGACAATGGGAGTACAGATAACTTAGTCTCCGAGGAGATGGTTGCTAAGTTACAGCTGGAGAGAAGGAGACACCCGCATCCATACCGGATTGCATGGTTGCGGAAGGACCACAGAGCATGGGTCCGTGAATAGTGCTTAGTCACGTTCAATATTGGGAAGTACCAAGATGAGGTCCTGTGTGATGTTTTCCCCATGGATGCTTGCCATTTGCTATTAGGGAGGCCATGGCAGTTTGATCGGAGTGCAGTGCATGATGGTCATGCAAATACGTACTCCTTGATGAAAGATGGAGTGCGCCACAAGTTAAAGCCATTGCCGGCAGTGGATGAGAAGGTGTGCAGCAGTGCCAGAATTTGTCTGGTAGAAGGCAAAAAATATTTTTTCCAGGAGACGGGGTTGAAGCAGGTTGCAGGGACAGGTGCCCTTTTGGAGATATTACAAAATACGTAGACCGAACAACACATAAGTGAAGGTCACTTCTCCTTTTTACCCCGAATGTCTGATGCAGGAGCATCCAGCGACAGCAGGACAATCTGGCATCAACCGAATTTTCTAAGTAATTAGTTCTATTCTTTTCTTTCCCAATGCAAAAGTTTTGTAAAAGGCTACAGCAAGGCGAAGGGGAGTTTTCGTCACGATGTCACGACATTTTTGCGAGTAAGGTGTGGAGGAGGTTTTTCGTCGTGATATCGCGACGTCGCGATGTCACGACGTTTTTGCGACTAAGGTGCGGAGGAGGTTTTTCGTCGCGATATCGCGACATCGCGATGTCGCGATGTTTTTGCGACTAAGGTGCGGAGGAGGTTTTTTGTCGCAATATCACAAAGTTTTTGCGACTGAGGTGCGGAGGAGGTTTTTCGTCACGATATCGCGACGTCGCGATGTCGCGACGTTTTTGCGGCTAAGGTGCGGAGGAGGTTTTTCGTCGTGATTTCATGACGTTATTTGCAGACGAAGGCAAGGCGTCAGTTTTGTCACGATATCACGACATGTCACGATTTTGCGACATGTCACGATTGAAGGCGAATCAAATTTGGACACGTGGACAGGCCGCGCACACGGGAAAAGAGATAGCTGTTGCAGATAAATATTTTGACAAAGCGACGGTTGTAGGTGAAGGACCAATTAAATGCGTGCTTTCATGGTGGATCAGGGAGTTGGCCAATTACAGAGGGAAAATTGAAGACTCGGTGGGGGAAGGCCGATTTTGCAGGTTTTGTTTAATACTTTTGTGCTGGTGGGTAATTAATGATTGAGAGGACCGAGACCTCGATAAAAACTTGGGAAGTTGTAATTGATGGGGGAGGTGGCAGATTAGAGAACAGGGGAGATAGAGTGCAAGGGAGAAGACCAAGCTGAGCTTGGTCCTTTGTAAAGCCTGCGGGCTGTTTTATTTTGATGTATGTATTTATTTTTAGAAGATATTAATGAAAAATCAAATTTTGTGAAGGTGTGAGATCTGGTCCACCGTCAGAGAAGGAACAAAATAAGAAAACCAAAGGAGGAGATTAGAACAAGCAAATTAGAAAAATTAAACTTAATTACCAAAGTGGTAAGCACAAAAAAAAATGCAAAGGAGTTTCCAATAAGGTAGGACCAAAAGCCAGCAAGTCAAGAAAGGGCTAGGGAAACTACTTTTGTGAATAGAAATGAGAATGATAATAGGGGAAGTAGAGCTCCACCAACTGGATGTTATGTGTGTAAAGGAGCTCACTACACCAGTAAATGTCCCCACAGAGTTGATCTGCCACCAAAGGTTCTAGAGGAAGCTAACCATAGGATCTATGCCACCACAGGTAGTTCTGAACTCCATGGTCAAATTACTCCTTTCTTACTAAATGGCAAGATATTTGATAAGAATGTAAAAATTTTTATTGATAGCGGGTCAACAAATAGCTTTATCTCATCTAGAATAGTGAGGGATTTTCCTGTTAGACCTAGATTTTTGGCTAAAATTTGGAAGGTAGAGTATGGCTCAGGGTAAACCTACCATGTTGACCAATGCCTATTTGATCCCCACATCTTCTTGCCACAAGGAAAAACCAATTGGCATTTGTATGTGGCACCTTTGCATGCATTTGATATCATCCTAGGAGTGGATTGGTTGAAAGCGCATAAGGCTCTTCTAAATTTTGAAGAGAGATGGGTGGAATTTTTGGATGAATCTAATCAAAGGATTAGAGTTAATTATGGTTGAAAAGAAGTTAAACCACATTTATTGAACACAATGCAGATTAAAAAGGTTATTAAGAGGAAGGGTATGATTTTCATAGTCAAGATGAATGAAAAAGAAGAGACTGAAAAAGAATCAAATCTATTTCAGCAATATTCGGTATTGGAAGCATTCAAGGATGTATTTCCTGAGGATCTACCAGGATTACCACCTTAGAGAGGATTTGATTTCTCAATAGATTTGTTACTAGGTGCTACACCAATTGCAAGATCACCATATAGAATGACACCCATAGAGTTGCAGGAGCTTAAAACACAACTTTAGGATTTGCTAGAAAAAGGTCTAATCAAGCCTAGTGTGTCACCTTGGGGAGCTCCTATTTTGTTTGTTAAAAAGAAATATGGTACTTTAAGGATGTGCATAGATTACCGAATGCTGAATAAAGTTACTATCAAGAATAGATACTCTCTGCCAAGAATTGATGACTTGTTTGATCAGTTAAAAGGAGCAACCATCTTTTCTAAAATAGACTTGAGATCTGGTTATCATCAATTAAGGATTTGGGAGGAAGACACTTCTAAAACATAATTTAGAACAAGGTATGGACATTTTGAGTTTACTTTCCTACCATTTGGGCTAACTAATGCTCCATTTGCGTTCATGAATCTCATGAATAGCGTATTTAGAGATCATTTGGATTGATTTGTACTTGTATTTTTGGATGATATATTGATCTACTCCAAGAGTAAAGAGGAGCATGATCAACACATGAGAATTGTGCTAGAGATTCTTAGAAGGAATCAATTGTATGGAAAGTTATCCAAATGTGAGTTTTATACCCCACAAGTACAATATCTTGGGCATATTTTTTCTACTGTGGGGATTGTAGTGGATCCAAAGAAGATTGAAGCAATTATTGATTGGCCAACACCTACTAATGTTTCAGAGGTGCGAAGCTTTATGGGAATTGCAAGATATTATAGGTGATTTGTCAAAGGGTTTTCAAAAATTGCTCAACCCATTACAAACCTTCAAATAAAAGGGAAAAGCTTCAAGTGGACAGAGCAGTGTGAGGAGGCTTTTCAGATTTTGAAAGAAAGGTTGACAATGACACCGATCCTACAATTGCTTGATCCTAGCAAATAGTTTACAGTTTGTACTGATGCATCAATTAAAGGGTTAGGAGGGATCTTGACTCAATATGATGTGGTTATTGCCTATGAATCCAGAAAACTTAAGAGGCACGAGGTTAATTACGCCACTCATGATCTAGAGTTGGCAGCGGTGGTACATGCCCTAAAAATTTGGCGACACTATTTGTTGGGAAAACCTTTTGAATTAAAAATAGACCACCAGAGTTTGAGGTATATATTTACCCAACCATTATTAAATGTCAGACAACACCATTGGATGGAATTCTTAGTGGAATACGACTTTGACATTGAATACATTAAGGGAAAATAAAATAAGGTTGTCGATGCTCTAAGTAGGAGAGGACGTATTACCACAATGACAAAATACCAATATGATCTGTTGGATCAAATTAAAATATGGTAAGAAAAGGATGAGTTTTGTTGATATTGTGTAGAACAAAATGAACAATAAGTTGGCAAGGATGCATATTTTGTTGTCAAAAGTGATCTATTATTTTTCAGGAATAGATTGGTAGTCCTTGATTTGGTAGGATTGAGAGAAACAATCCTTAAGGAGGGTCATAATACTCCCTATTTTGCACACCCAGGAGGGATAAAGATGCATGAAAATTTGAAAAAAGATTATTATTGGCCATCAATGAAGAAATATATTGTTAATTATGTGGTAAAGTATTTGGAATGCCAGAGAATGAAAGCATAACACCTGCATCCAGTTGGAAAGCTATATCCACATGAGATACCCACACAAAAGTGGCAAGTAATATCAATGGATTTTATAGTGGGTTTGCCTAAAACAAGATTCAGGCATGATGCAATTCTAGTAATTATGGATAAATTAACTAAGGTCACACATTTTATACCAGGAAATATGCAAGATGATGCGATCACCGTAGCTAGTAAGTTTACCAAGGAAGTGGTAAGACTACATGATTTTCTAGAAGTTATAATCTTTGATAGATATTCTTCTAAATTTTGGCAAGTACTGCATCAGGTATTGGGAACCAAATTGAATATCAATACTGCTTATCACCCAGAGATAGATGGTTAGACTGAAAGGGTTAATCAAGTGCTTGAGGATATGCTAAGGATGTATTGCATGGATCAACACACAAAGTGGGAAGACTATTTATTTCTAGTGGAATTTGCGTACAATAATAGTTATCACGCATCGCTAGGAATGGCACCATTTGAAGCTCTATATGGGTGACGATGCAGAATTCCCTTATCTTGGGATAATCCGGAGGATCGGGTAGTGATCAGACCAAAAATGGTAAAAGTAATGGAGGAGCAATTAAAGAAAATTTAGCTAAGGTTGAAAGAGGTCGTAGATCACCAGAAGAGCTACGCGGACCTCAAAATATCATCGAGGGAATATTTTATGGGAGACAGAGTATTCTTAAGGGTGAAACCCACTAAGAGTTCTATCAAATCCTCCAAAATTGACTCTAGATATGTGGGGCCATTTGAGATAGTAGCTAAGATAAGCCCTGTAGCTTACATACTAGCTCTACCGCCCAACTTATCCAAAATCCATAATGTCTTTCATGTGTCCCTCTTTAGAAAATACATTTTTGACCCCACTCATGTGTTGGATGTTTCCAAATTGCAGATGACCAATCCCTTAAATATTGAGGTCCGACCTATTCGTCTACTTGGTTTTAGGACCAAGAATCTGAGGAAGAGAAGCATAGAACAATGTCGAGTCTAGTGGGACCACTACTCAGACAAAAATGCTACGTGGGAAGATGTAGCTGATATGCGTCAATAATTTCCTTATTTGTTTGAGTAGATAAAAGACTTTATTTTAGAACTTTTAACAAAAGTTACATGATATATGTATATATGGGAATGGAACTGGATACTGAGTAGAGTAAGATATGTTTGTGGAATTCCTATATAGGATAGTTTGTAAATATTTTGCTTTGCTTCGTGAAATATTTTGGAACATATGATGAAGTATGAATGATTGTTTCCTATGTTGACATAATCTATGGTGAGATTATATGCTAAATGTATGGAAATGTGATGTGATTTTATGATGATATCTTGTTGAAAATATTGAGGATCAAGTGGAAACAATTTTCTTGAATACTTTGATTTATGAAAGATGTGATTGTAATTCAATCATTGATTTCCTTGCATTAACTAGTTTAAAACACAGGGACTGTGTTTGTTTCTAGTGGGGGAGGATGTAACAACCCTCCTCTCACGATGAAGGAAGAAAATAAAAAAATAATAAACTTACCTTTTTATTGTGAAACATGGTACTGTTGATGATCCTTGTGAGTGCAGGATAGTGGCAGAATGACAAGAAAAGAAGTCAGTTAGCAGGGAAAAAGGGTAAGAAAGGGAAGTGATGATTCGGCTCGTGAGTACATGGATGCTCGCACACCTGCATTTCATGTAGAATTTTGATTTATTATATGTGTGCATGTTCGTTTTGAAGAAGTAATTGTTTTGATTGATAGAGAGTAGAATGTGCTTATGTTTTGTGTGGCGATGATGATGGGAGCCACCTTATTTTTCTTTAATTTTTTCATATGATTTTTGATCAAAGGTATAAGAATAGATATATATGAATATATATACATATTTATATGCATAGGACAAGGAAGGAACCATTTTACACATGAGTTTATGAATGTATCTTGGCTAACGTGTCCTTGCGTGGTTGTTTTTTAAAACATCAATTTATTGGTCTTAGTAATGAGATTATTTTCATAGCTATCTTGTTCTATGAAATATATATGTATCTAAGTATTTACCTATGATGAAAGAATTGTTTTGATTTAAATTATAACAAGATTTGGAGTGGAGGGATATGGTCGGATCGTGCGTAACCAAACAAGGTGGCGTCATGATAATTTAAACCCCTCTCCATACCTGACATCCGGGAATATGGGGAAAAATAAAATTCCCGAGGTAAGAGAGGAAGAAAAAGGAATGTATGAGGAATCATTATGATTCTGGATACAAAGAGAAAACAAGGGAGCTTGGAAAAAGAAGAACAATAGGGATGGAACTAAAAGGATTTGGGAAAAAAATTGGGTAAGCTTCACTTCTAGGTGGATTCCTTTGTGTAAAAATCTTATTATATTCTAAAAATTCCTTTCTTTTATAAAAATTGAACATGATGTATGTATCCTTGGTTGTTGATTGCATACGTAGAGGACAAGACTGCATGTTGTGGTTATTATTCTTAAAAATAAAACTCTTTATTTTTAAATATTTGGTTGATACATAGAGGACAAAAAAAAAAAGCTCTTTTTGTTGCCTTGTTTGGATAGGAAAGGAAAAGATAAATGAATTCCTAGATCTGAATAGGAAGAATGATATGTTGGTTGAAACTGAGTGTAAACATTTCTTGGAAAGCATGCATGGATGACAAGTATTGTCTGGAAATAGTAGGCAATAAGGTCTAAAAATTTGAATGCATTATTTGGTTGCAGTGTGAAATTATTGTGTAGTTGTTTGTTTATATAATTGTTGCACCTAGGATTGCATTCATTTAATATGAGCCAAGATCTGATCCCACCAAGTTTGTAAATCCATTTTTCCTTGAGCTAGCTATGGTTGGGATCCAGATGGCGACCAAGGAGGTGTATGGTCGAGTAGAAGCTAAAAGGGGATCTATGATGCCCATGCTAGATTTTAAAATATCTCCAATAAAATTTAAGTGAGTTGTTACTATGTAACAATAGCTGGAAAATGTAAACTTCTGCATATATGAATAGTGTTGTGATGTTGTTGATTCATGAAGAAATATTTGGGTAAATGTCTGGTCACATAGGGACTAAGTAGTATGGGATTTTACATCCTGTTTGAGAAGACCACCTTGGTGATCTTCAAAAAGAACTGATTATGTATTATATTTCTGAATATAGATTGTAAATCCTGGAGTCAAATGATGTACATCTCTTTCTACAAAAGTATTCATGAATTATAAAATGGGTTTAAGTATGGCACTAAATGTATGCTTTGGTTGTCAATGAAAAACCTTTGGTTTGCTGTATAAAATAAAGACATGTTTGCTTTTGGTGAGTCTCATTAAACAATATTATTCTCTCCTAATGGGAATGAAAATTAATTTAGTTACGCTTTGGAAGTATTAACTTGGTAATAGCATATAGATTTGGGTATCTTGTAGGGTAACCATGGCAATCTATGACTGATTGATTAAGATAGTGTAAACCTTGTCTTAAAAAAATATGTTGATATCATCCATAAACTATTGATATGAAATTGGTTTTGATCTCCTTGTTGGTTTGATACCCTTGTTTCTACCTACTATTGTAGTTGCTTGTGTTGATCTTCCCAATACTTAGTGTAGACACCAAAACAGAACCAATCCGATTATGGGACTGCAAACACTGATCGCTTTGACACACATAGCCCCTAGGGCAGCCCTCAGAGGTCAAAAAGTGGTCCTAACCACTTTTGCAGCAATTTTGGAAGGTTAGAAAGCAATTTGGCACCTTCAGACACTCTTCTCCAAATCCATCCCACCCTGGGATGAATTCAAAATGGGATTCGCCCCACCCAGGGATGAATTCTGAATTCATTTTTGAGTAGGACGAATTCCAGGTTCAACGGGAAAAAAGAGAAATTGTGCCAAATGGCAGCCGAGGACAGTCCATTAATGCCTCCTGCCTTGCATGCATGTGTAGGTGGGCAGATTGAACGTTAGAGGACTGTCACAAGGGCAGTCATGGAAGCCCAAGTCAGGGAGGACTTTCCTCCCTCATGGGAAGGCATGATTGCCACATGGCGCCCATGCATGCCCATCCAAAGAGACCCCCTGGGTCTATAAAATGGAGAACTTTCTCACCCAAAAAAGGACAGGTTGGAAGCATTTTCAAGCAATGAAGTGCTGCCAAATTGATACCACGCTTTACTTTCGATTCACCTCTTCCACATCCTTGATCTCTTTCGCAAGGGAGGTCATTGGGTGGTTATTAGAAGTGTGAATCCGGATCCAAAACCTAAAACTTGACCACATTGATCCACCAATTCGCCGACAACACATTACAAGAGATTTTGGACCCATCCCAAGTGTATTGGTGTCGAAATCAGGTTCCAATGGTGGGCGGCCTGCCCGGGCGCCTAGCACTCCTGCGAGCCTAATCTTCTTTTTTAAGAACGATTGGGAATTCATGGCAAATCATCCTTTTTGTCATTTATTTATTTTGCATTCCATCTTATGCTACTTAAATAGCTTGTAATTCTGATTTCATAATGCTTTGATCAAATTTTGTCATGTTTTATCGCTTTTGTTGTCTTCACTAACTTGCAGGTAGCGATGTCAAATTCACATGGATGGAGGCCAAATTGGGGAAATCCGACCATCTGGGTCTTCCCAAAATTCCTCCAATTAGCTAACCCCAAGTTTGCAGGTCGTTTGGAGATCCCTAGACACGACATTTGGGGTAGTATCACTTCGACGCTTTGTCGCAGGCGAATTCATCCTACCCCGGGATGAATTACAGTCGAATTCGTCCCGCCCAGGAGCAAATTCAAATCGGTGAAGAATTTCTTGACTGTTTCATTTGCAGTGACCTTTTGGTGATGTTCCCTTGTTTATGTGATATTTGCAGACTGTTCTGATTCAGTTCATTTATCCTTTTATTCAGTTTCATGAATGCATCCTTCATTATTTTTTAGAGAACGAACGCTTTGTCTTATTCGCAGGTGCTACTAACGATTTTGTTGTTTCTTTGAATGTAGGAGTAGCAAGGATCAAAGATTCATTCACACCAGTGGCGGCAACACTTTGGCCCACCCATTTTGCATGTGGGCACGCGAAAGGAGGATCACTAGTCACTATTGTAATTGAAGCATGTTAACGCTCCTAGCCCCTAAAAATGCGGGAGACGTATTTGTAACCGATATTGAGAGAGTATAAATAAAAAGGGTTGTGCTTTCTATACTTCTTTCATTTCATCTCAATTTGTCTCTTTCCCTTATTTCATGCATTTCAAAATTCATAAGATTAAAGCGTTATATTTCGTTTCGCATTGCATAGCTTTAGTGTTTCTTTTTATTTTTGGAATCTCGTGCTTTCAGTGGTGGGGTGGGTGCTGAGGCACTAGGGGATGATTGGGGCGCCAGTGTATCCGTCGGAGCCACTCTCCAACCTTCGACCAGGTTGGACAGTCCCGATAAGGGCGCTAGAGCACCTCCCCTGGAGTAAGCCGAGAGAAGGCATCGACATAGTGCCCTACGACACCTGCCCACCGTCGACTCTATCCCTGCTCCCCAGACCACCACCATAGAACCGCATATCCTATCTCCCTATCCTCCATCTTCTTTCGAGTCATCCACGGTAACCCGGTAGGCCTCTCCACTGCTATGTGCTGCCAAGCCCAACTCTGCAATAGATAGTTGTAGCTAATACCCTTCTGCTTCTGGCAGTGGACCTCGTACAACTCACCATAGAGTTGTGCCAGTAGTGTCTGTCCCCATCTCATGATTAGCGATGCCTCTATCGGGCACTCTACCAACCGCAAAACCAAATCCAGCAGGTTCCATGGGAACCTCGTGCCTGACGATTCAGGCAACAACATTTTGGAAATGAGGCCCATAAGGAATGTGTGCCTCACTCCCAACACCCCCCTTTCAACCACCATCAAACCAAAATCATGCCAATCTGGTAGTCGCCCTCTACCCTCTCCACTAGATCCTCCACACCCAGCTCCTCCCCATGCCCGAAGCATCACATCAGTACAGTTGTCTGCTGATCACGCGACAACGTCCTGATTGACAGTCCATCTATAGGAATCCGTAGAAGCTGATAGATATCCTCCAAGGTCACGATCATCTCCCCTGTTGGTAGATGGAAGGTGTTGGTCTGTGGATCCCATAAATTGATCAGGGCCATCAAATAAGCCCGATCCGTGACCACAGGCTCTAGTCAAGCCACCTGCTTGAGCCCAAGGGCATCAAGCCACTCCCAGTTAGCCACAGTTAGCGCCCCTCGTGCTTCAACAAAAGCAGTGGGTACACGGTACCAGCTCTTAACCACCTACAAAAGAAAACAATTCAAAAACATTAAAATCATGAAAAAAAAATTGTACAACAATAACATGAATATACAACATTGCCTACCAATGTATAGCCAAAAACAAAACAAAAATTCAAAAACAAAAATTAATTTGTCAGTCCTAGGGTTTCTAATCCTAACTGATAAATTTAAAAAACAAAACAAAACAAAAAACAAAAATTATTTGTCAGTCTTAGGGTTTCTAATCCTAACTGATAAATTTAAAAAACAAAACAAAATTCAAAAACAAAAATTAATTTGTCAATCTTAGGGTTTCTAATCCTAACTGATAAATTTAAAACAAAAAAAAACAAAAATTAATTTGTCAGTCCTAGGGTTTCTAATCCTAACTGATAAATTCAAAAACAAAACAAAAGTTCAAAAAAAAAAAAAAATTAATTAATTTGTCAGCCATAGGGTTTTAAAACTCTAAACTGATTAATTAACAAAAACAAAAATTATTTGTCGGTCCTAGGGTTTCTAATCCTAACTGATGAATTTAAGAACAAAACAAAACAAAAAAAAACAAAAATTATTTTTCAGTCCTAGGGTTTCTAATCCTAACTGATAAATTCCAAAAATAAAACAAAACAAAAAATTCAAAAACAAAAATTATTTGTCAGTCCTAGGTTTTCTAATCCTAACTGATAAATTCAAAAACAAAACAAAAGATCAAAAAAAAAATTTAATTTGTCAGCCCTAGGGTTTTTAAACTATAAACTGATTAATTAACAAAAACACAAATATTTTGTCAGTCCTATTTGTCAGTCTTAGGATCTCTGTATTTTAAGTTTAAAACGTCTGCACGAACAACATAAAATTAAAATAACAGTTTTAAACCTAAGGTTTTAACCTACGTTTTAAAACTGACCAGCTCAACCTAAGAACTAGGGTTTTACATTTCGTTTATCCTAGGGTTTTAATTATAAGCAAAATAACAATTCTTTACCTAGGTTTTCACTATGTTTGTCATTTAGTTGTACACTAAGTCTTGGTTGTGTTCAGCTCAGTTTTAGGGTTTCAGTCTTAAAATTTTGAAAAAAACATCATCACAAAGAAAATTTTTAAACAAAACACTTGCAGTTTTAAACAAAAGCAATAACACTAGGGAGTACTTACTGGTCTCGCTTCGGCTTCGCCGCTCGATCCGGTTTGTGCACTCATGATGTCAGGAGAAATTTGACAGCACTTCGCTTCGCAGAATCAACCTCCTCCTCCCCAGAGCTCCAAATCGCAAGAAAATTCAGATGCAAATGAGCCCAAACCCTAGTTTTTGCCTTTAAATAGGCATTTTGAGCTTAAATTCATTCCCCCCTAGGACGAGGCTCTGGTTAGCGCTCGTCCCACCCCGAGATGAATTCTAAGCTGGTATTCGTCCCACCCTGGGACGAATTCAAGGCAAAAATTTCAAAAACAACAAAAATTGAACAAAAATGCACTAAAACAGCTAATAAACTTGCTCGATAGGAGTGCTATTGCACTTGACATCCCGGGAATGCAAAACAGACGTCGAGGTCACAAATTGTCACTATCCTACTCCCTAAGAAGGCTATCTTAGTCGGACCACTCCACGAGAGGATAGATGTTGGCCAATTTCAGCTCTAAAAAGCATCGCAAAAAGGGTTACCACCCACCAAAAATAGGTCTAAATGTCAAAAAACTGCACACTCTTAATGCTAAAACATCTGAAGACACCCTCACCTAAGTCATCTTGGGTCAAGCGACTTATCACTTTTCTCATGGCAGTCATTCCCTCATCGATTCGTCGCTTGATGGGGTAGTCACACTTAGTCACCAATCAACAAACACACACCCAATCAAGGAAATGGCATGCATTCAAAGAATCATTGACAAAGACAATCACGCTCCTGCTTGGGGTAGCAAACAAGCAATAATCACAAGCTGATCAAACACTTGGCATTCCTGAAGCATGAACACAAGGTTCCCCCGTGGACAAAAGTTTATGCCCTTTGCCTATTCATGACTGATCAATGTCCAAGGTCAAGTAACACCTCACCGAAAAAGGTTAACACTTGAATTGAGTGCCTTCACTCGTCATAAGCAAAGATTCAATAATGCATGCCCTTTCCATACTTGGGGCATCAAAAGTTGGTTAGGTTACCAAGAAACCCTAATCATTAGTGCTTTGGTTATCTATTTTTGCTTGGCGCTGCGCCATGCATAGCGCATCCCAAAAAGGGGCATCTGTAGACACCAAAACAACACCAATCCGATTATGTGACTGCAAACACTGATCGCTTTGACACACATAGCCCCTAGGGCAGCCCTCAGAGGTTAAACAGTGGTCCTAACCACTTTTACAGGAATTTTGGAAGGTCAGAAAGCAATTTGGCACCTTCAGACACTCTGCTCCAAATTTGTCCCACCTTGGGATGAATTCAAAATAGGATTCACCCCACCCTGGGATGAATTCTGAATTCGTTCCTGGGTAGGGCGAATTCCAGGTTCAATGGGAAAAAAGAGAAATTGCGCCAAATGGCAGCCGAGGACAGTCCATTAATGCCTCCTACCTTGCATGCGCGTGTAGGTGGGTAGATTGAACATTAGAGGACTGTCACAAGGGCAGTCATGGAAGCCCAAATCAGGGAGGACTTTCCTCCCTCATGGGAAGGCATGACTGCCACATGGCGCCCATGCATGCCCATCCAAAGAGACCCCCTGGGTCTATAAAATGGTGAACTTTCTCACCCAAAAGAAGACAGGTGGGAAGCATTTTCAAGCAACGAAGTGCTGCCAAATTGATACCACGCTTTACTTTCGATTCACCTCTTCCACATCCCTGTTCTCTTTCGCAAGGGAGGTCATTGGATGGTTATTGGAAGTGTGAATCCGGATCCAAAACCTGACACTTGACCACATTGATCCACAAATTCACCGACAACACATTACAATATATTTTGGACCCATCCCAAGTGGATTGGTGTCGAAATCAGGTTCCAACGGTGGGCGGCCAGCCCGGGCGCCCCGCACCCCTACGAGCCTAATCTTCTTTTTTAAGAACGATTGGGAATTCATGGCAGATCATCCTTTTTGTCATTTGTTTATTTTTCATTCCATCTTATGCTACTTAAATAGTTTGTAATTCCAATTTCATAATGCTTTGATCAAATTTTGTCATGTTTTATCGCTTTTGTTGTCCTCACTAACTTGCAGGTAGCGACATCAAATTCCTATGGATGGAGGCCAAATTAGGGAAATCCGACCATCTGGGTCTTCCCAAGATGCCTCCACTTAGCTAACCCCAATTTTGTAGGTTGTTTTGAGATCCCTAGACGCGAAATTTGGGGCAGTATCACTTCGGCGCTTTGTTGCAGGCGAATTCGTCCTACCGTAGGACGAATTACAGTCGAATTCGTCCCACCCAGGAGAAAATTCAAATCGGTGGAGAATTTCCTGACTGTTTTATTTACAGTGACCTTCTGGTGATGTTCCCTTGTTTCTATGAGATTTGCATACTGTTTTGATTCAGTTCATTTATCCTTTTATTCAGTTTCATGCATGCATCCTTCATTATTTTTTAGAGAACGAACGCTTTGTCTTATTCGTAGGTGCTACTAATGATTTTGTTGTTTCTTTTGAATGCAGGAGGATCAAAAAGGATCAAATATTCATTCACACTAGCGGCGACAACACTTTGGTCCGCCCATTTTGCATGTGGGCACGCGGAAGGAGGATCACTAGTCACTATTGTAATTGAAGCATGTTAACGCTCCTAGCCCCTGAAAATGTGGGAGACGTCTTTGTAACCGATATTGAGAGAGTATAAATAAAAAGGGCTGTGCTTTCTATACTTCTTTCATTTCGTCTCAATTCGTCTATTTTCCTTATTTCATGCATTTCAAAATTCATAGGATTAAAGCGTTATATTTCGTTTCGCATTGCATAGCTTTAGTGTTTCTTTTTGTTTTCGAAATCTCATGCTTTCATTATTCATTTACAATATAAAAGGTATGTAAATGTGCTTGTTTAACTAAGATGTAATTTCTAGAAATAATAATGTTTATAAATAGATTAACTCTAATATATAACATGCAAAACTATGATCGTAGCTATATATTTAGTTATATTCAATTTAGTTCACGGGTTTTATTAATAACTTTTGTGTAAATATATAATTATAAATTTTATTATTTATCAAGTGTTAATTGTTCACTAAGAGCAAATACCCTAGCCAATCACTTTCATTTAATAAGTTTTTTTCTCCAATAATTGTTAGTCTTTGACAAAAAGTATTTTCTTTAGTGAAAATTAAATTGCTTTTATTTCTAAATTTGTATTTCAATTTTAGATATATAGTGGATTTAATTCTTACTTGAGAATATTCCTCATGTATAAGAAAACCTTGTTAGCCAAGAGGGTTCATTACTCATGATCATGATACTAGAACTTGACATTAGTAGGAGTGAGGATCCAACTTAAAGAGTGATTGAGGACTTGTACCTCTAAGCCTAGTACTTTATTGGAAAAATGTTTGGTAGGTGATGGGCTTCATAAACCACTCAAACCTCATATTTAGAAAAATGTGGGATTTGCAATTCATTTTATGATATTATATTTGATTTAATTATGTCAATTTTAGATATTATATTATATTTAATTCTCACTTTGGATAATTCCACTTAGATAAGAATAAGTTATGAACAAGGATTTGATACATCATATAAGCTATAAGATATCTATTACAACGTGAAATAGGTATTCTCCATAATGATAGGATGATAGGGTCTTTGACTCTTAAACTTCAAGTGATTAGAAATACATTATTTTTATATTTATTTAATTTGTATTTTAGTTTTTATTGATCTTTGCTTATTTTGTTTGGACTCAATATTTCTTGCTATCCTTTCCACATGACAATGTGATGATTACTTGTTTTAAAAATTAACATACAACCACTACAAAATTTATATTCTCATCTAAAATTTGATTAACTATAAGAGTTTTAAATAGTATTATAACAAAGTTGTTTGTATGATCATTTTTAAGTATTTTCATCCTTGTTATAACCACTAGATATAGTACAATAAATCATACTTTAATATATAAATGGTTAAAAACATAATGCATGATAATTTTTTTATTTTTTCTAGTTTTTTATTATGTTATTAATACAAAATCATTGGCTTATTACATTCTCTAATCTAATTTCCATCAAATATTTGATACTAATTTTCTTAAGTTACCAAATTAATATTGAAAACTTATATAAAATTTCTTTGTTTATAAAACCATATAATGATAGCTAATTTGCTTAAAAAATAAGACACATTTGGATTAAAAAAATACCAAATATATACTTGAAATCGTATAATATATACTATATTTGAGGGAAGGTATTAAAAAATTATTAATATAATGTTTGTCATTGATCAATTTATTGATTACTCTCACCCTATTTTTTCTTGTGAATTGTTGACCACAAAAAGGTTAGAAAGACAAATTTAAGATTATCCAACCTATAAAGATGGTTGGATCCCTGATAATAATTTTAAATAATTTTAACTTTTGAAAGGAAAATTTTTAATAATTTTATTTGATATATAATGGAGTGAGAATTTATGAAACAATTAAATCATCATAAGAGCCCATAAAATGACTATAATCTATTCATATTCACCACAAACATCAATATTCAACCATCTATGAGAGGATTAAGAAGAATAGAAAAGATTCAAACTTTAATTACCATAATTATTAGACATTAACATGCACTCGTAAGATTAAAAAATAGAAATAAACATAAATCAATGCAAATCAAGTACATATAGTTGCTTGACAAAGTAATTGAATCAAAAGATTCAAATCATAGCTTAACAACCATGATAAGGATCCATACAATGTATTATTACACTTATTTATAATAGAAAATATTTGAACAAAAATCATAATCCACTCTTGTAAGAAATTTTAAAATAATCTTTGATCATATATCATTCAATTTGAGCAATGCTACTTAAGTAGTAGATATTCATTTTTTTGCTCCAAATTTATGATCTCCAATTACATAATGATCTTTTCAAAACTTAAGTCATTTGCTTTATTTAGATCCAAGATTTGCATTTCCACCTTAAAATCCTTTTTCTTAAAGGTAAAGATTTAGTCTTCATTCCTTGATTTCCATTTTAACATTTTTTGGATAAATTGATTATTTTACTTGCTCATACTTAAGAATAAATTTCTCGTATCCTCTTTGAATCATGATTTATCAAATTTTTACCTTTAAAAATCCTCTTATGTTGACCAATTGGCTATCCTAGTGGTATCATATTGATGTCATCCAAAATTTTGAATCAATAGTCTTCTCCTCCTAGTTACGCTTTGATGTAGTAGTCTTTTAAGTGTGGTGTGGCCCAATGATGAATGACATCGGTGCACCCATGTGGCACATAGAAGATACATATCTTACATTCTACTTCTTATTTTACCAAACAATGACAAATAATTAGACCTCAAACATGTGGGATTTGGTCAATTCATTCTTGGTAGTTCTATCATGTAAACTTTCCCTTTTGGAAGCTTTATTTTTCTTTAATTTGTGAATTGCTAATAAATTGATGATTCATTTCCATAAAAATCTTGACTATCCAAATAATGAGTTGATTGCATCATTGTTTATGTCAAGCATTGTGAACGAGTGAGCCCCCTCTAATTTACTAAGCCATCACTAAATTTGTCAATATTTAAATCTAATTATATATATTAAATTATGCTTATTTAAGTGGCCTTCAAAAATCACACACCATATATTATTCAATCCCACACATTAAAATTTATATATCAACCAATTTATAATGCAAGACTTAATAAATTACATTTAATTTTTTCTCTTTTAACTCCTTAAATTTTGTGGTTTTTTAGCTATTTCTACAATAAGAGAATGATTGTGAAAGCTTGTTTTATTCCTTAAGGATCTTATTGGACTTATTTTATATTGTACTTAATGATGTAATCAAATTTTGAATTAATTTTCCAATGGAAGTGTAAATAGTCACAAAAGTTTTATGAATTTTAGAGCAGCATGCATGCTTGGTGTAAAATTCCAAGTTGTTTATTTATTGAGAGTAGAGTCTCAAGTAATATGGATACTAACACATTAAAATAATGATATGAAATAATAAAAAAATCAACAAATTGTATCCTTATAGTACAATGTCTAGAAGAAGAAGCTCCAATTGATATGCAACTTCACCAATGTGACGAACCACTTTTTAGGGCCCATAAAATTGAGGAGCCAACTTTTGATTAGATTTGATTTTCAAGGAAAAATGCTTATAAGGTTGTAGGCACAAAAATACCATATCCCCTACATTCTATAAAAGAAAGGATTTAAAATTTGTCCATGCTTCAGAATTAATTATCAAGCATATTTTAAATATTTTTTCTAAAGTATTTATTTATATTTATTGTTTCTCTCACATTATCATGAAGCTTATGAAGAGAAATGATTGTGCCAATGATCTTCTAGTTGAATTTTATGGGGATCATTTTCCCATGTGGGGCATGCAATTTTTCTTTCATAAATCAACTTGTTGTACTTCACATCTAGGATGGAATTGAATTACAATTTCCATAGATTTGAAATCCCTTACAAAATTCTTGAAAGAGTTTATGCTTTATGTTGGTCATTTTTATTTGATATTATATTTAATATTAATACTCATCTATATTTTACTATTTCTCTATAAGAGTGACTAGACAAATTGTCATTACTCTCATCAATGTGATGTTGATTTACAAACTTTTGGTAGGAAATTTATCATACAATTGCACATGGATGTGAGGGTGAAGGTTTCCATCAAGCTTATATTTTGAGTGTTCCACTATAATATCAATTTCTTGAACAAATCTTCAATTAATTGATATACTATAAGAATCCATCCAAAATTTTAATGTAAGAGTGAATTTTATCCTAATGGCAATTGAACTTGCATCAATTACTTTTAAAAATTTTATTCCTTTTTGTCTTTGACTCTATTTAATTTTCCTATTGGGATCTAAAATTTAAAGTTGTTTTGTGTTTTTGTAGTTTGATCTACTCTTGTTTTTATTGCTTTTTTGTAGTAGTTTGGAAATATCTTCCTTCTCCTTCTTTTTGAAAATGTATTTCTTCTACATATATTTCAACTACATTTCTAGACCCTTTATTTACTCGTATTTTTACCAATATTTTGTTTCATGTTATTTAATTTATGCTTTTAGTTTTTAGCGTTTTATATGTAGTGTTCATAGTCAATGGAAATGATTATCATGATTTTAGCTTCCATTTGTGATAGATATTTAGTACATGCATATATCAGATCTAGTGCAAAGATAAGGGTTATAAAATTAGAAGGATACAATGTACTTATTGTTAGAATTCATAATATTTTATAGAAATGAACAAAAGCAACAATTCACTCAAATTTTATACATAAAGCATAAGGATGAAAAAAAAATAAAGAGATATAGTGGACACCCATAATCAACATACATAATCGCTATATTATCCATAGATAAGATTATACAACATTTTAATATTGAAATGAGGAGTTGTGGTGGTATTTATACCAAGACCAAATCCCTAATTACATAATAAACTATTACCTAAGTCAACATGATGAGAGGGATTAAAATTAATTATAAGTTGTATAGTGGGTTTAACCATAACAAGGTTGACCATAGCCCATAAGGATTACATAGTAAAATATTATAATAAATTCAATACATTATACAATGAAGTATCCCTAGGCTTATCTAATACATCATAAAATGTCAACCTTGGCCATGAATGAGATTACAATTTCAACACCCCCCATAATCTAAATTTAAGGGCCAAGGGGAGAAGAAAATAGTAATAATAATATCTCCCTCATAATGGATGCTCTATTGGGCCTCCAAATTTTTAGGTGAACACATCTAGATCTTCTCAATCACCAAAAATCTATTATATCAAACATATTTCTTGGACAAGAGTCTACTTAGGTTGGATCATAGTCACCATTGTCACTATTAGACACTTTTGCACATATCAAAAAAATACTTCTACTAGGACTTCAAATAAATATAATAATTCAATATTGCCACATACTTTAAAGATAAGCTCCTTCAATATTCCATTGTTTCATAAGGCATGTTTTGAAGGCATAAATTTTTCTCTAATGACATACACCACCCTAGTTGAATATTTCCTATTTCCCTTGTGTCATATAATTTCAATCACCAAAAGAGGATTTGTATAAACTTACCTAGAAGAAGAGTTGTAACAAACTTCCAAGAGTTCCTAGACAAAAAATAGAAGGAAGAGATCATGAAATATTAGATCTTCATGAATAAGTTGAATCAACCATCTAAAGGAGGAAGTGGGATTTACTAAAGTACATTCTAAATCCTTTTATTGCAAGCCTCTACAAGACATAAAATTTACTACAACTATCACAAATCCATCTATATCTCATAAAAAATTAGGCTAAATATTCTAATTGCATAGAAAAATATAAATTCACCCTTTTAAATCAAGACAATGGGACTTGAGGACTACTCCACGCAATTTGACACTAAACACTAAAATAGGTCTTGTAGGTCAAATTCATAATCTCATTTGCATAGTAGGAAGATATATATTTTTTGGAAAAAAAGTTGTCTAAGTGTGTTGAAGACTAAGGACTTTCATGAAGCCATGATGCTCAAAACCAAACTCACCTCAGCTATGATGTCAAAAAGATTAAATCAGAGCCTGGCATTATGCAAAGGAGAGGAGTGAAAAAACCCACAATTCATAAAATTGGATCACTCTAACTAATAATGTTAGTCGAAAAGGAGGGTCTAAAATAGTGCAAGTCAAGCTACAAAGACCAAGTGCACAGAGCCACAATGCAAAAAACTAGGCTACCTTTGGCAATGATGTGAGCATTATTAAAATGAATACCGAGATTACATAAGGTAGGTTAAGATACACAAAATCAGGATATTAGTAAACAAAGCAAAAGAGCACAAAGTGAGGTCACCCGAGCCTATGACATCAGTACTTCCAAGCTAGAGCCTATGATCGTGCAAACAAAGAAAGTGTCATACAAAATGAAGTGAAAAAAATCCAAAACACATCTAGTAATAACATCATCAAAATAAAATCATGGTTTCATTCCAAAGAGCTATGCAAAAAAAATGAAGAGCCCAATTTTGTTCAAGAACCCAAGAAACATCGCTCTCATACCTGTAACTGCCATGGTGCCCACCAGCTAGTTCTAGTTAATAATACTAGAGCATGAAAATGATAACTTAAATAGATTAGTTGCAATAATGCATCTACTTCTAGAAGGAAATTGCACATCAATAGACCAAGATCAACAAAAATTCAAATTGAGATGCAAGATGAATTCTAGAGCAACCACCTCATGATTTTGATTTTTTGCCAAACTATTTTATTAACAATCTTACAACTATAAATTCCCACTATAAAATTCAAATGGTAGCCTATTAATTCCCATTATTGATTCCCTAACAAAAACACATTGCTAGTTATCAATTAACTATTTCAGATTCTTATTCTTCAGTGTTGTCATTTGTGAGATTATGGACTACTCTCACCATATAATCCATATCTAGTTTGTTGTCTTTTTCCTTCTCTTCACACCTCAAGGCTAGCTTTGCTACAACCATCACATTCCTCAGGTCATGATCATCCCAACCGTCTTCTTTGAGCCTTTTATCCACTACTTATTCAAATCAATTATGGGCCATCATATGATTTACATACTCGATAATATGGAACTGGATTGACCCTCGTGCATTATCCACATGCATCTCCCTTGTTATCTCTTCTAACACCACAACACCAAAACTGTAAACATCATTCTTGTAGGATATTTTATGGTTTAAACAATATTCTGGAGCCCAATAACCTCTAGTACCTATGCTAATATATATGTCGAACAGTGGGTATCGTCTCAGTCTACATTCCATGACAAGCCAAATCTATAATTTTTACATCGTCATCCTTGTTGTCCAACATCAGATTATGAGGCTTGATATCGACATGTATGATTCAGTTCCTATGCAAGAATTGTCTTCCCTCAATGATACCCACTATTATTTTGAGGTACACCTTCTAATTTAGATAATCCCCTAGATGATTTCCTCTTAAATAGTCATCAAGAGTGCATCCATCAACGTACTCATAAACCAAGTAAAATATTCGTTCCTCAAGACACCATGCAATCAATGCTGTAAGATTTTTGTGTTTCATTTCTTGGAGTAGGTTGATTTCATTCTTGACAAACTTCCTACTGTCTCTTACTTTGCATTTTATTTTCTTTATTACCATATCTTTACCTTTGAAATTACCCCTGTAAACTCTCTCAAAACCCCCTTTCCCAATTTTGTAACACTAATAGCAAATACTTTTCATTTCAAGTATCTCATCGTCTGTAAGGTTTGTTGTGGCACTTAATGAAATTCCATTACACATCTCATATCATTTTTACTAATCTATTCCTTTTTCTATCATAGTTTTAGATGAGGGTGGTACCCAATACTAAGATTACCTATTTTTTATAGCTAAAATTGGATAAGAAATCATTTTTTCGTAGACATAATACGAGATTAAGATTGACAATTGTAGTTGCTGAAATGCATAGGCTGAAAGCCTAGAATTATAAATTTTGACTTTACTTGTTCTTTATAATTATGCATCACACAATTCATTTCACTTGAACCTCCACATCTTTGATCAACTTGATCTTACATTGGCATTCACTGGTTCAAGTTCAACAACAATTACTACTCGTTCTGTTGCTACATGCATCGATCCCTGCTGAAGCTGGCCTCCTACATTAAACATGATCTCCTATTCTATAGTAATGGATTTTGGAACAACACTAGATTGACATAGGGGAAAAGTAGTTTGGTAAAACTACCACATGTCAATGCAAATCAGGATGAAATGTGTAATCGCATTTGGGAAGCAATCTGAGTGTATCATCATCCTCAAACTCACTCAAACAAAATTTACACATCGAACCTTACTTTCGTTGCTTAAAATCCTTGACCAAGGAATAACTAAATATAGGAAGGTTTTCAATTACACTCTCTAGACATAGAAAATTGACCCACCAAAGTGAGTAATTTTCCCTAGATCCCTTGTTTTCTCCTTGGAAAAGTATGGTCATATTTAATCAAATTTTCCCCTACCAAGTATTATATATTCATCCTAAATCCTATACCATTATATTAGGCTTTAAAAGAGATTTCATACGGTATATGATATGACCAATTTTGACTTTGTTTGACCCTCCAAAATGCATTAAAATTGCATGGGTGTCTAGTTGGTGTGAAATCATGGTTTGTTTTTATGGGGCATGATTTTACATTTTAGGGTTTTCTCTTAAGAAAACCCTAATTTTCAAAGTTGATCTTTTTAAGTTTGGATGTGCTTAGTTTTTCCTGCCCATTCTTCTTTCAAATCCACTATACAAGGAGGGTTTGAAATTCACTATTCACCAAGAAATAACAACAATTTTTATTAAAGTTCTATTTTCCCGCAAGCAAGCTAGCTCGCAAGTGTGAAGTGTGATCTATTGAATCTTTGTTTTCTACTGCATTGGATTGTTGATTATTTTTTCTTGCTTTGGTGGATTTGTGTTGAAGCCCTAAGGAGAGATCAACTATTCGGGAGATATCAACCCTTATGCTTGCTTCCTCACTCTCTACTAGGTGATTTTGTTCTTTTATATGCATGTTTCTATTTTTTGTATCATGTATTAGTCATTTCACATTGATTTTAGTTTTTTGCCTCGCTTATAAGAAATCATGCTCGGGCCTGTACAGGGCGTAATTTCACAGATGCGATATCGCGATAACCTGTTACGGAGTGCAATTTTTCCCAGACTATATTTTGGAGTAAACTATTGTTCCAAACTTCATATTTACATCATAGACTGCATATAGGGTACAGTTATGCATTATGTTCTATGGTTTCATCATTTTATTCTGATATATATTGTTATGCTTGATTTCTTCCAAAGGTCAATCTCCTCTTTTGTTTTCAAAGGTCAGCTAAAAGGACCTAGGGGGCTTGATTGTTGCGCCTTCAAGCACTATTGTACAATAACCAAAGAAGACCATCTAATGTTGATTAAATTTTCCAAGTGTTTGCCAAGTTATTTTGCAGGAAATTATTGATATCGTCAGACAAGGGATAAAATCAATGATCAATCACTAGATAAGCTAAGTGTTCTGATTAGTCTTCAGGTTGTTTGTTGCATGTCTTCTATTTCTATTATAAACCCTAGATTTGAATTTAATAGAAATACATTTAATTGATTTCTAGGAATTTGAAAGATAAAAAACATATAGTGTGCATTTATTCTTGAAAAAAGGTTTTTTGTCTTGAAACCCTAGGGTTAGAAAACCATTCAAATAAAGAATCATTCTAGGGTTAGTTCTTGTCTTCTTGTATTATGCATTTCTGTATGTCTTTATCTTTCATAGCATAAATATAGAAAGGCAAAACATAGGTGATTATCTTACAATAAATACATCAAATATTCTTGAAATCTAATGGACTTAGAGCAAGTCCTTAAATTCGTTCTTGGTGAACCCTCCCCCCTTCTTTAGCATCGAGTGTAGAGAACAACATACCCTGTGGTTTACCCAGGGTTATGCACAGTGGCGAATATTCACAAATTGGGTGAATATTAGGATTTTCAAAATTAGAAATTGGCGAATATGAGGACCCTCGACATCGGCCCATTCGCCTAAAATTTTTAGGACCAATTTTTTCTTAGGGTCAATTCGCCACAATATATATCCAAACATAGGCATATTTGTACTCGTTGGAAAGATCTTTTCAAGCCTGATCTAATGGTGGTATTTTTAGGAAGTTATAAGATGATTTAATAGGTCAAAAGTGGCCCCAAATATGACATTACATTTTAGGGCTTCAAATACCCCAAATTTTGGTGTGAAGATGCTTGATTTGATTTGCTTATGATTTTGCGTGATTCACCTTGATTTTGATTAGGATTCATCATTTTTTTACAAATACATTTTGAGTCTAACCCCTTATGCATAACCCTAGGTTTACCTCAAGGCTTTCTCATTTTACAGATACAACCTTGAGAATCGTATGCATTTAGGTGGTTTTCCCCCTCTAAATCTTTGGTGAACCAAATGTGAACACCTTAATTTCTTATAATTTTTTAATCAAGATCATTAATTCTATGTGCTATATTAGACAACATTAAAAACATAATTTATTGTGCTTGTTTTCATTGGTTTTAGTCACTTCCTTTTTACCCTAACCCTTTTATCTTCTCCTAATGGCTTTCAACCTTGGGAGTGAGTAAATGCCTTTGAGGTTTGATGAGATTTTCCAAAAGAATGATCAAATTGATAGAGAAAATTATAATTTAGAAGAGGAAAATTATGAGATTGATAATAGCCTTGATCCTACCAAATAACCCAATGAGAAACTTACCTTTAAATATTTTATCATGTTTTAGATTTCATTGAATGCCATAAGGAGGCTTTACTTAAGGCTATGGAATAGAAATCTTAACTCGAAAGAGGTGAGACTCTTCTTCCTCCTTCAGTCATCTCTCCTAGGCATGCTCATGATAATCCTTTATTTGAATATTTGAATCATGGTAATCTTACCCAACAACCAACTTGTGCCACTACTATAACCACCAATGTTGGAAGGAATCTACAAGTTCCTCCAACCAGTAGTGTCACTCAAGATTATTTTCAATTTCCTCCTCAATCTACTAATCTCAATATTCATCCTTTTGTTTCACCAAATGTTATTTATTCTCTTCAGCAAGGTACCACATATCACAATAGTATCAATACCTCCAACTTAATCCAAGTATATTTTCAACAACCTATCTATACCCATCCCTTGGGGAATATGGGGGCATTGCACAATAGTAATATAGAAGCTCAAAATTTGGTAAATATGGTAAAACAATTGGTTTCAAAAGTGGAGATGATTCAGCCTTCTAGTTTTACTTATAGTTATAAAGAGATGTGCAATCAACCCCTAGACCCTATGGTTGATGCTATACCTTATCCTAAGCATTTTTCCATACCGATTTTACCTATATATAAGGAAATAAAAGATCCAATTGAGCATATAAGAAGATTTAGAACAACTTGCCATGATCTTATCTATGATGATATATTATTACTAAATATGTTTCATAAGAGTATTGCTGGCATGGCATTAGAATCAGTTACCCAACCATTCTTTAAGGAATTTTGAAGAAATAGTAGAGTTATTTATTCAATAGTTTGGTGCTTATATTGAGAAAGACATAACCATAAAATATATTTATAATTTAAAACAAGGTAAAGAGGAAAGTTTTTCAGAATATTTGGATCTTTGGAGAAGTCTAGTTGGACACTTGAGATATACTATACCTCCTAAACATATGCTTGAGAAATTTATTGGAAATTTACAAGAATAATTATCTTATGCATTAGAGATTACTACTATCACATCTTTTGATCAAGCAATTGAGTTAGCAAGGAAAGTGGAACAGGCTCTTATCAAAAGAGGTCAACTCAAAATGAAATAATATAAAACCATTAAGTCAAAGTATAAGAATAATGATGTGGTAGGTGATGGTGTAACGAATAGTAGGCTTGTTAATAATATTGTTAACAACCTACAAAATATAATACTTTGAATTCCTCCATAAAGGAATTTCACAAGATTTGGCATAATTATGGAAGAAGTCCTAAAGTAACTTTTGGAAGCCAATGCGATTAAGTTGCCTTTCATAAGGCAACCAGATACTACAGCTCATTGGTACAAGGTAGGACAACATTGTGCATATCATAGAGTGGAATGACATTGGATAAATTCTTATAAAAAGTTAAAACATGTGGCACAAGATTTGATCAATGCAAGACGTATTGATATAGAGAATTTTCAATCATCAAATAATCAAGCATTTACTCAGCAGATACCAACAATAAATAAGGATATGGGAATATTCAAGGATCCTTTACCAAAGCATGTTTAGCAAGTAGCTAATCAAGTATATTATAAGAATGTGCCACCTCCTCATAACAATAGTTTGGTATGATAAAAACTACTCCAAAGCAGAAGATGTAGAATCAATAGATCCAACAGTATTAATAGGAGATGAGTTTTTTAGCAAATATTTCCCTCTTAGAAATTTTACAAAATTCTCCTACTCACGAAGAAGCCTTGATAAATATTCTAAAACAAAAATTTGTCCCTCCAAAAATTTCCCCTAGTGATATGGCCAATGTTGTAAGCTCTCTTGGGACCATCACATCACATTATCAGATGACGATATTTCTTCCTCAGACCTACCTAGAGATTCTTCTCTCTACATTATTGCATTTATTGGGGAAACCTTTATCAAAAGGGTTATGATTGATAATGGTTCTTCCCTTAATTTATGCACATATCAAGTTATACGAAAGTTTGGATTAAAAGAAGAAGATTTAACTAAATCTGATGCAATAATCAAAAATTGATGCAATCATCAAAACATTCAACAACGAGTCCTACGAAGCTTGTGGTATTATATCTCTTCCCCTTAAAGTTGGACCTAAGATTTTAGATACATTGTTCTATGTGGTATCTTGTCTTACATATTTTAATCTTCTTCTTGGATGTCCTTGGATTCATGCAATGAAGGTCGCCCCTTCTACTTTTCATCATTATTTGAAGTTCAAATTGAAGGATCAACTTGTCACCATTCCAAGAGACTTTCATCCATTCAAATATTATTCGATGGTTGAACAAGCTCGGTTTGGTCTCAATCCTTCATCTATTTCTAAATATTGTCCTTCTGTTTCATCATCTATTTCTCCAAGTTCCTCATCTCAAAAATTTGAGTAATTTAACAATCTAAAAGTGAGTGAGGAACCTCTAATCAAAATTTCATCATGGGATCAAGACAATTAGTTTCTTCAAGAACCTCTTCTAGATATATCTCATCAAGGTTTGGAGCAGAGTAATGAGGATGAGGACCCCCTTATCCTTCTAGCATTTTATTTTGTAACATGATAAATTGTGTGTGTTCTAATGGTAAATATTTTGCTTCTCATAAAGATCTTGCAAAGTTAGGGGTTGCCTCTCCTTATATTAATAAAAATGATTTTATTCAAAAATGTATAGATTATCATGCTATGGCTACCAAAGAAAAAACTATGAAGGAGTCTCTCCTTGATTATAATCATTGAGATGACTTGCCTTCTATATTTTTCTTTGATGAAGTAGTCCCTTGAATGCATGTTCTTTTTTTTAAGATAGAAGGTACAATTAGAATGTGCGTCGACTATCGTTATGATTGCTTGTTTAATAAAACATAAAATAAAGTAAAATCAATCATTAATTAGGTATGCAATTGCATTCTCATCCTATCATACATGTTTGCTTTCTCATACTGCATGATTGCCTATCATACTTTGTATGGTTGCCTGACATTCTGTTCCTCTTACATTTTTTCTTGTCATAATTGCATTGATGCTTGTTCATGACTACTTGATCATATAGCTTTTTAGGGATTCACAACAATGGCAAGTGGTGATACCTAGTTAGGTTATAGTTCAAATGCATTGTACTTTAACTAGGGCTCTGATGCCTAGAGAAGCCCCAACCTAGGGCCCATGCATTTTCATACCTTCTTCTCTTCTCGTCTTCCTTTGCTCTTTTCTTCTTCTTGTATTCCTTGACTTTGAAAGTTTTTACAATGATCAACTTTTCTCTCCAAAGTCAAGGAATACAATCCTCTTCTGGTATATCCTTATCCTTTGCATAATTCTTATTTTTCCTTTGTCTTATTTATTCAGATAAGGATATACATTCTTCTCTTCTTTTATTTTCACACTTCCTCCCTCTTGACTTTTCAATAGTTGAAAGTTCAAGCAAGGGGCACACATACACAATTCTTTGCTCTTCATTTTCTTCCTCTCTTTTCTTCTAGTACATGGACACACTCACATTATGTTATGCTCATATGACTTCATCTATATACATATTCTTACACACACGTATCGGGTAGTACTTGCTAATACATCATTCACCATACATAGGTTACATTTATTTTGACCTAGCGGGCTGAACACCCCATTACAGGATAAGCTCCTTGGCCATTTCAATAGGCCTCGACATACATCTTAGCGGGTAATTACCCCATAGCAATCACTAGCGAGAAATCATCCATAGTGGGTTATGCTCCATTATTTAATCATTTGAGTAATCATCCATAGCTGGTTACGCTTCATCTTTGCCCATATGTCCATCTTAGCGAGTACTACACCCATAGTGGGTTTTAACTCCACATATGGACCATTATTTTGGGTATAACACCCTTCATTTAGGGTTCTTAATAAGCTTCTCTTATTTTCTATGGTTGACCTTCTTGGGAGATGTTCTTCTTCTTCTCTTCTCTTCCCTTCTTCTTTATTTCCCTTTCTTCTATTCATACATGCATTTCATGATAGTTGCATTATATTCATGCATCTCCTTGGAAAAGTATGATCATATTTGAGCCAATTTCCCTATCAAATCTTATCCATTCCTCCTGAATCCTATACCATTAGATCAGTCTCGAAAAGAGCTTTCCAATGGTATATGATATGACCCATTTTGACTCTGTTTGACCCTCCAAAATGCATTAAAACCACATGGGGGTCTAGTTGGTGTGAAATCATGGTCCATTTTTATGGGGCACAATTTTGCATTTTAGGGTTTTCTCTTAAGAAAACCCTAATTTTCAAAGTTGATCTTTTTAAGGTCGGTTGTTCTTAGTTTTTCCCGCCCATTCTTCTTTCAAATCCACTATATAAGGAGGGTTTGAAATTTATTTCTCACCAAGCAATAACAACAATTTTTTATTAAAGTTATATTTTCTTAAGGTCTTCTTCTTATCCTGTAAGCAAGCTAACTCGCAAGTATGAAGTGTGATCTATTGAAGCTTTGTTTTCTGATCCATTGGATTGTTGTTTGTTGTTGATAACTTTGGTGGATTTGTGTTGAAGCCCTAAGAAGAGATCAACTATTTGGGAGGTCTCAACCCTTTTGCTTGCTTCCTCACTCTCTGCCAGGTGATTTTGTTCTTTTGTATGCATATTTTTGTTTTTTGTATCATGCATTAGTCATTTCGCATTGATTTGAGGTTTTTTGCCTTGCTTCTATGAAATCACGCTCGAGCCTCTATGGGGCACGATTTCATCAGTGCGATATTGCAGTTGCCTATTATGGGGTGTGATTTCGCCCAGACTGTTTCTAGGGATAAACTATTGTTTCTAACTTCATATTTGTATCATAGGATGCATATAGGGCATAGTGTTGCATTCTATTATGTGGTTCCATAATTTTATTTTGCTATATTTTGTTATGTTTGATTTCTTCCAAATGTCAATCTCCGTTTTTATTTTCAAAGGTTAGCTAAAAGGACCTAGGGGGCTTGACTGTTGCACCTCTAAGCACTGTTGTATAGCGGCCTAAGAAGACCCTCTAATGCTGATTATATTTTCCAAGTGTTTGCCAAGTTATCTTGTAGGAATAAGAATTGTTGATATCGTCGGACAAGGGATAAAAACAAGGATCAATAACCAGATAAGCTAAGTGTTCTGATTAGTCTTTAGTGTGTTTGTTGGGTGTCTTCTATTTCTGTTATAAACCTTAGATCCGATTTTAATAGAAATATATTAAATTGATTTCTAGGCATTTGAAAGATAAACAACATATAGTGTGCACTTAGGGTTAATTATTTTTATCCAAATATTCTTGAACCCTTGCTTAAATGTTTTTTGTATTGAAACCTTAGGGTTAGAAAAACATTCAAAGAAAGAATCATTCTAGGGTTAGTTCTTGTCTTCTTGCATTTTGTATTTCTGCATTGTTCTTTATCTTTCACAACATAAATCTAGAAAGGCCAAACATAGGTGATTGTCTTGAAACGAATACATCACATATTCTTGAAATCTCGTGGACTTGGAATGAGTCCTTAAAGTCATTTCTGGTGAACCCTCACCACTTCTTTAGCACCGAGTGTAGAGAACAACATACCCCGTGGTTTACCTCAAGGCTTTCTATCTTTGCGGATCCAGCTTTGATAATCTTACGTAGTAGGGCAGTTTTCCCCCTTTACACACTCCTATAAAGGCCTTGAGAAGCCCCATTCATCCTCCTATTCCCACCAACTCGCCTTCTAGAATTTCCTCCCGACTCTTCTTCACTGGTGCAACGACGAACATAAACTAACAGAAAGCCCATGAAAAAGAAAGCACTCAGCACAATAACAATGATTATGGCAAAAGAAAATTCGAAGCAGCCAATGAGGTCGTATTGATTGCCATAAGGATTGTCATTTGTAGAAGGCGCATTGTTGCTATTCTCAAATGAAGTAGAATTGAGAAAAGAATAATTAGAAGCCAAAAAATAATGGTTGAACGTATCAGACAACAAGGCTTGATCATTCAAGGATGTAGCATAGGGAGCCAAGTCGCTGGAATAGTCACCCTCTTTAACCACAAGAATTCTTCTGCTCTTCATCATTTGCTTCACTTTACCTCTTTGAAGTCCTTAAGCCTTCTTGCACAAGAACTCGTTAGTAAATCTTAATCTCTTAATCCAAATAAGAGATCTTAATCCAAACTGGTATAAAGGCAAAATTTCTTCTCTTTGTTTCCCCCTATTTTTACACAAGTAAAAGAAATCATATGCTTTGGACAACAATATAAAGCTGGACCAAATGGATGGTGTGAGAGTACAATAATTCCAACTGTAAATGGACAACACTAGGCCTTTCTAGGACGGTTATACCTACCTATAGGTTTCTATTAGAAACCCCTATAAGTAGATATCTAGACCTGATATATAAGGCCTCCTCTGACAATGGATTCCAACAGAAATGACTACACCCACCAGCGTTTCTCCACTATCCTTGCAGAAGTGCACATTGAAAAACAAAATTAAATGCAGAAACTGCTTAGAGAGGCGCCATGTATGGCAAAAGTGCACATAAATCACACTACACAATGGAATATGTGAAACTGACACATACTATTACAAAGCAAGTTTCTTCCACCGAGATAGTAAACCAGAACATTTTTTTGTTTTCTGTAACCACATAAACTCTGTTCAGACCTTGAAGTAAAACCCTAAACCATTTATATACTTGATGAATATATGTCCTACAAGGAAGGCAAAATCTATCTCTAGCCACCCTTGTGGGTTCCACAGCTATAATCGAAACCCACATAAGAATTTAAGAGCATCGAAGGCGACATTTACTGCTAACATCTCCGGTATTTCGCCAAAAATGAGCTTCAAACCAGCCTGAGAAATTCCGGATTTCATTTAAATATGAAAGAGTCAAAAGTCTTATTCTGTAGTTCTTTAGTTTGTTCAGCGGAGGGTATTGACGGTGGGCCCTTCTTGTACGGTGTTACGTAGATAATCCTCGTCTCGGTATTCGTAATCTCGTCTCGGTGGTAGGCAGACAAAAAAACAAAAAGCATCGTCAGCCATTGTCAATATTCTAACATAGCATGTGCATTGTGCAGGTGACTGTGGCCATCTATGTCAGTCATTATAGCAGTAGAATACCGTGACATGAACTATTGTGGACATGAGTTCACAAAAAAGTCGACCAATGAACTAACATGGCATATTGGTGGATTGAGAGTAATTTGTAACTTCTATGATTTTAGAATTGTATATGTTTATAGTTGGGTAGATAAATTATATAACACTTACCCCTTAAAATATTTAAGGTAAAGTATGGGTTTTGAAAGGGTGTTAATCTTTTGTATAGTGGTTTGAATTTGGGTTTCTTTGATGAAAACATATATCGTGAGGTATACTACTATAATATTTTGTATACGGGTTTGAACTTGGACTTGTTTGATGAAAAAATATATCATAAGGTATACTACTATAAAGTATAAGCGTTTGAAATGGTACTGATCCTTATGTAATAGTTTAAATCTGAGTCTTTTGAATAAGAATCCAAAATCATACGACTATAATAGTTTAATAATAACTAAAATTAAATAAATTATATTCTTTACTATTTTAAATAATCAAAAGACAACAACTATTATTATTTGCTATTTTTAAGTAATAAAAAGAAAACAATTATTAAAGACAATAACAAAACATTTATTATTATTTGCTATTTTTAAGTAATAAATAGAAAACAATTGTTAAAAACAATAACAAAACTATATTTTATAAAATTTGCTATTAAAACTTTATATTTCATGGTTGTAATTCCGTTCACGTTAATATCTATCTATCTATCGTATCTTCTTCATGATGTAGTTATAAAACATCATGTTTGTTTACCAATTCAATAATGGTTCACAAATATTTAAAGACCAAGTTCAACTACATTTAAAAAAATATTTTAAATATTTTAGTTAATTAATTTTTTATTTTATTTTTAAAATAATATGTTTTAAATAAAATTATTTTTTATAGTGTATTTAAAAAAAATAAAAAAATAAAGTTATTTTCAACAAAAATATATTTTTTATATATTTTAATAATTAATAAATTACGATATTAATTTATTTATAGGGATTTATAATTTTTGAATTATTTACATTTTATCATTGATAATGGTTTAAAAAAAAATTAAGGTTAAATTTAAAACAATTATAATTGTTATAAATATAAGTTAAAATGAATATTTTATTGTTCTCAAATTATATTAGTTGAATTGATTAAATTATTTGATTTTCAAGAAAGAAAGCAAATTTTGAATTTTGTTAAGTGAAATGGTTGTAATACCAATTTGTGGTCATGATCCTATCTATCCTGTACTTAGTTATTTAGGTCCAAATAACAATAACAATAATGATAAAAAAAAAAAAATAGTATAATATAGTCAAATTGTTATATAGTTTCTATTTGTATAAGTTCAATTATTTATATTTGGAATTTCAAAATATATAATTTTTTGGTGATGTAAAACTCTTAAATATTTGGTTTAGTCTTATACAATACCAAGAGGTATTTAACACACAACTCCTTTCATTCCAACTATATTTGTTGATAGGCACTTGATTATTATCTTTATTTGAATTATCATATGTAATGGTTCATTTAATTAGATTCACTCAAAATTAGGGGCAACATACTTGAGGCTTTGCTCTAACCTTCATTCATGCTACTATGTGTTAATAAAATAACTTATTCTTGAATAAAAAATCTATCTAGAGATTGGATAATATCTCAAAAGCCTAAGGAGTAGATAATGTCAATCCTTATGCGACAAAAACCCATAGGGAAACAAATATTTGATATCAAGGTTTCCTCTTCATTTTTAAAAGGCTTAATGATAAAACTAAGTCTAACAAGTTGTACACTCATAAAATTTGACTTATGAAAAAATACATACTGTTAGACCCACTAATATGGGTAGTAGTCTCAAAATCACTCTAAGTGGTACATTTAAAAGTGCTAAAGTTCACAATGAATCAATACCACTTTATGATCAATGATCTCATATAACCCATTAAAAATACATACTTTATTGTTTATATTTAAATAATTATAATTATAGAACTGTTATAGTAAAAATTATGAGTAGCCTTAAAGAACATAGATAGGAACATTTGAGAAGAACATAAAGAAGAACATATGAGGAGAACACAAAGAACACATTAGAGAACATTTGAGTTATCATTACCATGAGGATACGAGGAGAACACAAAGGAGAACATATAAGGAGAACATAGAGAACACAAAGAATGGAAGGAAAAAAAATGATGTTATGTTGAAGGAAGAAATTGGGGAACATAGAGAATGAAGAGAACTTCTGAGAATATTAGCAATAAGGAAGCAGATTGGGGAGGAATAGTTCCTCTAGAATTGGGAGCACATCAATCATGGGCAAAATTACTAATGTGAGTTGTTAACTTAGAAAGGGAAAACTTTGATTTGAATCCAACAAGAAGTCCTAGTGCTGAGGATCCCGCAACCTATTCTTCATAGAATTTTGAAAGAAAGAGAAAACTATTTGGTTTGAAAATTTATAGGTATTCATCGAGACTTGGATACAATTAGGAGATGAGCAAATCTAAAATGGTGAGTGAAATGTGGAATGGAAATTATGGCACTGAAAAAGGATTTTTTATTATTCAAATTTAAAATTCAAGAAGATATGAGTTCAATCCTATTGAAAGGTCCATGATTTTTTTGAAAAAGGTGTTTATCTAAGAAAATTGACTCCACACTTTAACCTAGATACAAAAAATATTAATATGGCTCCTCTTTGGGTTCAACTACATGGACTTATAGTGATTTTCTAGGATGAAGATATTTTTAGAGGAATAGCCTAATCAATGGAAAATTGATAGCTTTTGATCCAATAATAAGGGCAAAAACAAGGATGGCTTTTGCTCGCTTCTAAATGAATGTGGGTATCACAAAATCCTTAGTAATCAAACTAGTCTCAGATGGAGGAGTTTGAACATAAGAAATACAATATGAATCCTCAATGCCAATTTGTTATGGTTGTAAGAAGACAAGACACTTACAAGAAAAATATTTAGAGAGGAAATAATCAAATAAGAAGGAAAATACTTAGATCTAAAAGAGAAAAGAGTTTCAATCAGAAGAAAAATCAATTCTATTGGAGAAAGGAGAATCTTCCAAGATAAGAGAAGATAATGAAAATAAGTTTGAAGTTCTAGGTGAGCTAAATGAATAGGAAATAGGAAAAGAAGGAGATGATGAAGGAAATATGGCCCATCAACAACTAGATCAGAACCAATTGGTTGTCCAAGAGAGATCTCAAGAACAAAACACTCCCAATCAAGTAGGCTAGATTTCAGAGGGAGAGGAAACAAAGTTATCCCAAGAAGGGGAAGAGGAGGAAGTGATAAGAGAGACTCAATGGAGTAGTGAAGAGGAAAAAGTCTTACCCAATGAACAACAAGAAGAATTAGAGGATATTTGGCCCTCTTCAGAAGAAGAATATGGATTCCAAGAGGTAGTGAATAAAGAAAAATAAATAAGAGTAAAAGAGGTATTATGAAACAAAAAATCTAGTATTCAACAAAGAAATAAAATAAGGAGGGCATAAGTTCTATGTGAATAATTAGAAGCACTAAAAAACTACATATCTAGGAACTAGTAAAAAGTGTGGAAGACCCAAAAGTGTAGAGGTAAGAAACAAGAAAGTAACCCATGACGTAGTTGATGGAACACAATAGACATTGCAGTTGAGTAGGGGGAAAGTACAATAATTTTCTAGAAAATGAAGATCATATAATGGAATATTCAAGATTAAATGCCCCATAAAAGCAATGGGTACTGAAGGACTTTAGGAAGAAGTTTAGAGCTAATATTTTATATTGCAGGAAACTAAAGTAGGTATCAATAATTTTGATAAAATAAAAAATCTATTTGGAATAGATCTAAAGGAATTTGTAGATCAGCTAAATGAGTGTCAGGTGGGTTATGGATGCTCTAGGATCCAAAAACAATGGAAGGTGAATTAATCCAAGAAGTGGACATTTTTCTTATAGTCTTGTTTACATGTAATAAGTCAAATAATTTTTGGTTAGTCACAAATATGTATGCTCATAATTCAACCATAGATTGGAGGCTATGGAAAGACCTCAAATACCTAGGTACTTTTATAAATGTACCTTGGCTACTTTTGGGAGATTTCAATTTTACTCTTTCTTTGGGTGAGAAGCAAGGAGGGTCTAACCTATTCTCTAACAACATAGAGGAGTTTGGTGAGTTCATTGCTTCACTAAGGCTGATGGATATAGAGCTTCAAGTATCCAAATATACTTGGTCTAACAAAATAATTGTAAGAGGATTGATTCAATCTAGAATAGACTAAGCCTTAGCTTTGGCTGGATATTGAATGCTCATGGCTATATCTTGAAGACTTTGCCAAGAGTAGCATCGGATCATAGCTCTCTATTGTTGGAATTCATGGAGGAAAGGAAATAAAAAGGACTTCCTTTTAGATTTGAGGTTATGTGGTTTAGTCATCAGGATTTGGAAGGTTTGATTAAGGAATGATAGGCATCAAATGTGTATGGTACACAGATGTTTTAGGCATTGAAGAAACTTAAAATCATAATTTTTTTGAAGAAGTGGAACAAAGAAGAATTTGACAATATATTTTAAATAAATAGTTCCATCATGAAAGAGTTATAGGAAAATGAGGTAATATTAGAGGAATTAGATACGATGGAGAAAAGTAGTTTGGCTAAATTTCATAATTTACTTGCTATAGAGGAGATATTTTGGTAGTAGAAATCGAGATCTTTATGGTTGAAGGGTAGAGATAGAAATACAAAGCTTTTTCATATGTCCATGCTAAAACATAGGAGTGCAAATTGGATTAGGGAAATAATTTTGGAGATGGGAGAAATTTTGAAGGAAGAAGAGGAGATTGCAGTGGCTACAATCTCTTTTTGCCAAAATTTATTTTCTAGAGATAGAGAGGAAGATATAAAGGATGCAAAAAATCTCTTATTGAATATTCCTACCTTGATTTCTAGATACATGAATGTTTGGCTAACGACCCTTATTTGAGATGAAGAGATTAAGAATAATATCTTTGGTATGAAGAAGGATAAGACACCTAGATCAAACAAATTCCCAACTAGTTTCTTTTAGAAATATTGGCAAATAATGGGGAAAGATATTTTAGAAGCATTAAGGAAATTTCAATCCTCTATCTCTTTGCTCCAATAATGGAATTCAAATTTTATAGTTTTAATTTCAAAGAAATATGGAGTGTCATCTATGGAGGATTCAAACCCATAAGCTTATGTAACACTCTTTACAAAATGCTCACAAAAGCTTTGGCTAATAGAATAAAAATTTTGCTACCTATTCTGATATCTCTGCTTTAGGGAGGATTTGTGCAGGGAAGATATATAGTAGATGGAATTACCATTGTACATAAGACAATTCATCTGATGGAGAAAAGAGGAGGACCAAGTATGCTTCTTAAATTGGATATGCAAAATGCTTATGATAGAGTTTCATGGACTTTCCTAGATAAGGTTATGCATAATTTTACTTTTAGTGAACAATAGAGGAAATGGATTAATATTTGTATTTATTTAGCCAAATATTTAGTCATTATAAATGGTAAAACTTATGGTTTCTTTGTGATTCGAAGAGGTATAAGATAGGGTGAGCCTCTATCCTTTTTTATTTATTTTTTAATGGACTAAGTGAAAGCACGAGATTCCAGAAACAAAAAGAAACACTAAAGCTATGCAATGCGAAACGAAATATAACGCTTTAATCCTATGAATTTTGAAATGCATGAAATAAGGAAAAGAGACGACTTGAGACGAAATGAAAGAAGTATAGAAAGCACAAACCTTTTTATTTATACTCTCTCAATATCGGTTACAAAGACGTCTCCCGCATTTTCAAGGGCTAGGAGCGTTAACATGCTTCAATTACAATAATGACTAGTGATCCTCCTTCCGCGTGCCCACATGCAAAATGGGCGGGCCAAAGTGTTGTCGCCACTGGTGTGAATGAATATTTGATCCTTGCTGCTCCTCCTACATTCAAAAGAAACAAAAAAATTGTTAGTAGCACCTACGAATAAGACAAAGCGTTCGTTCTCTAAAAAACAATGAAGGATGCATGCATGAAACTGAATAAAAGGATAAATGAACTGAATCAAAATAGTCTGCAAATCTCACAGAAACAAGGGAACATCATCAGAAGGTCATTGCAAATGAAACAGTCAATAAATTCTCCACCAATTTGAATTCACTCCTGGGCGGGATGAATTCGACTGTAATTCGTCTCGAGGTATGATGAATTCGCCTACGACAAAGCGTCGAAGTGATACTACCGCAAATGTCGCATCTGGGGATCTCCAAAAGACCTGCAAACTTGGGGTTAGCTAATTGGAGGCATTTTGGGAAGACCCAGATGGTCGGATTTCCCCAATTTGGCCTTCATCCATAGGAATTTGACACCGCTACCTGCAAGTTAGTGAGGACAACAAAAGCGATAAAACATGACAAAATTTGATCAAAGCATTATAAAATAAAAATTACAAGCTATTTAAGCAGCATAATATGGAATGCAAAATAAACAAATGACAAAAAGGACGATCTGCCATGAATTCCCAATCGTTCTTAAAAAAGAAGATTAGGCTCGCAGGAGTGCGGGGCGCCCGGGCGGGCCGCCCACCGTTGGAACCTGATTTCAGCACCAATCCACTTGGGATGGGTTCAAAATCTCTTGTAATATGTTATCGACGAATTGGTGGATCAATGTGGTCAAGTGTCGGGTTTTGGATCCGGATTCACACTTCCAATAACCACCCAATGACCTCCCTTGCGAAAGAGATCAAGGATGTGGAAGAGGTGAATCGAAAGTAAAGTGTGGTATCAATTTGGCAGCACTGCATTGCTTGAAAATGCTTCCCACCTGTCTTCTTTTGGGTGAGAAAGTTCACCATTTTATAGACCCAGGGGGTCTCTTTGGATGGGCATGCATGGGTGCCATGTGGCAGTCATGCCTTCCCATGAGGGAGGAAAGTCCTCCTTGACTTGGGCTTCCATGACTGCCCTTGTGACAGTGCTCTAACGTTCAATATGACCACCTACACGCACATGCAAGGCAGGAGGCATTAATGGACTATCCTCGGCTGCCATTTGGCGTAATTTCTCTTTTTTCTTGTTGAACCTGGAATTCGCCCTACCCAGGAACGAATTCTGAATTCGTCCCAGGGTGGGGTGAATCCTATTTTGAATTCGTCCCAGGGTGGGACGGATTTGGAGCAGAGTGTCTGAAGGTGCCAAATTGCTTTCTGACCTTCCAAAATTGTTGTAAAAGTGGTTAGGACCACTGTTTAACCTCTAAGGGCTGCCTTGGGGGCTATGTGTGTCAAAGCGATCAGTGTTTGCAGTCACATAATCGGATTGGTGCTATTTTTGTGTCTACAAATAAAAAACTTAATATGTGTTCTACTAGCAAGTGACTATTCCTGTATGGAAGGATCATTTCAAAAATATTACTTTCAAAATCACATCAAAGTAAGCCATAGGAAAATAAAGGTAAAAAATATTTATATAATTCATCATGGAACGTAGAACTTTTAGTAATATCACCTAGAGTGGTGTTGAGGTTGTTACCCATAATAATGAGTCTAGCAATAATTAATTTTTATGCGGAATGACGGGTTGTTGTGGTGGTAGTGTTTCAAAAAAAACATTGAATTGTCCAAAGGCAGGAATATAAGTTCTGGTAATGGTAGTGAAAATTATTTAGAGAACAACTCACAAGATTAAGTGGATGATGGTTTGGAAGTCACAGGCGTCAGTGGATTGGAGGTCATGGGTGTTGGTGGTCATAATGTTGGCGATCAAAATCTCTCAACTATCATATTTGTTGCTACCCCATTCAACAAAAGTGGAGGGGTCTCGTCTGATGGGGCCCCTCTTGATTTACCTCAGGATAATTTCCCCTTATCCTTTGTAGATAAAGTCAAGAATCAGGGTTTTCCACCCCCTCCTAAGTCATATAAAAAGCATAGTGCTTTTGTCCGTAATGATAATTAAGTATCAATTTTATTTGAGATTATGGACTCTCTCATTGCTAAAAGTTCCTTGTTCCTCGTTAGGAATTTTGTGGGAAGCCATCCGAGCATTGAGTCTATAAGGAAATGGGCTTTAACCAAGTGGTATCCCAATTGTTTTATGAAGATTGTGGCTCTAGTCAGAGGCTTGTTTCTCATTTGCCTCAACAACTCGTAGGACATTAGCCACATTTTGACTGGAGGACCCTGGTTTTTTAGTCATCGAAATTTTTGTTTAAGAATATGAGGGGATGAATTTGATCCTAAGACCTAATGTGTCAACTTGGCACCCATTTGGGTCAGACTCCTCAATATTTCACTCCATTACTAGCACGAAGGAATTCTCCAAAAAATTGTAGAAAACATTGGTGATTTAGTGGCTCTTGACCCCACAATTAAAGCAGGGATGAGGATGACCTTTTCCAGAATGTGTGTGTTCACAAATATTGACTCCCAAATACACACCTATGTCAATATTATCTTCAGATCCAAAATATGGTGTGAGGCTATAGAATATGAAAACAAGCCTATGTACTGCATTGAATGCCACAAGCAAGGACACCTAAAGGTCCAATGTCCTTTCCTAAGAAAGGAACTTGTAAGAAAAGATACCTTTCGAAGTAAGACATTCCAGGCCAAATGGCCCCAACAATCAGTTGTAAATCCAAAGGTTAAACAAACTAATGTTGAGGATGCGATGCCCGAGCAACTAGTAGTGGATCCAAAGGGCAAACAACCCATCTCTGAGGCTATAGAGTCTATCCAGGTACATTATATGTTTGTTAAATCTAACCCATTTTTCCCTCTTAATGGCTTTGAAGAAGCCCCTCATGATGAGTTCCCTGGTGAAGCTCTACATCCCCAACCCTTTGAGCCTGAGATGCTTCATTCTCCCTCTCACTCTCAGGCCTAGCCCTCTCAAAATATTCCTTGGACCTTATCTGTGCAGCCCATGGTCTTAATAACATCTCCATTCCCATAATTCTCCCAGGATCAGAGGAATCTCTAAGCCCTGATCTCCATAACAACATCTCCATCCCCACCATTCCTCCAGGAGCAAAGAAAATTCTAAGTCTAACAAAGTCTAACCTAAACCATATTTCAAAGGGAGAACTGAGCCCGTCCAAATTAAAGACTCTAATCCAAAGGAGGCACTCAGTTAACATCGAAAGTGGGAAGAAAAAAGGTATGTCACCTAACTAGGAGATTAAACGCAAAGAAGCTGATGCGAAAATAGCCAACAGTGTCCAAACTACCATCCTTTCTTCTCTGTCAGACCAATAATATTTGGAGACTTCCAAAGGATATGGAAAATGAACCAAAACCCCTCCAACCCCAACCAGGGGAGGAGGCAAGAAATATTCTTCAAAAAATTCTAGATGAAGATTCTCTTCTAGAATTTGAGAGGACTCAATGGGCAGCCCATGAAGAATCTAGTCTTGTCTATGAGAAGAGAAATCAAACCTACTATTTTATTGCAAGAGACCAATATTGATGATGCTAGTGGTAATAAAATTGTTAAAGCTATATGGAGAAGTTGTGAGTCAATCTCATGCCCAACCAGGGAAGATTCAGGATTCCTCCTTTGCCTATGGGACCCAAAAAAATTGGAGGGCGACCTCTATCCTTCTTAGAAAGGATTATCAACATATTTTTATTTTGCAAGGACTCAAAAAGGTAGTGGGTGTTATCAAATATTTACGCGTCTAATACCCCTTCAGGTCACCGCGAGTTATGGAGCATGTGAATTCAAATGCATAATTTTTTTCATGATGAGGCCTGGATGTTATCCGATGACTTCAACACTTCACTCTACCCATCTGATATAAGTGGTGAAAATACCATTTCTCCAAAATATTTTGAGGATTTTTCTAAATTCATTGATGGTAATGAGTTTATGGATATACACCTTCAGGGAGCTAAGTATTCATGGACCACTAGGAGAACCAATTCACAATATATTCAAATGCACATCGATAGGATTCACATCTCTACATATTCCATCCAATCCTTTGGCGATGCTACTCTTCACGCACTCCCTGGGATAGGGTCTGACCATAATTATTTTGTCATCGAGGGTTTACATCCTACATCATCTTTTAAAAATTTGTTTCAGTTTGAGCCTATTTGGATTCAACACCTTAAACTCAAGAGTAGAATTATGGAATGCTGGAGTAAAGACTTCCCTAGAAACCCTATGGCCAATTTATCTCAAAAAAAATTTCATATCAAGAACAATATCAAACTTTGGAATAAGGAAGTCTTTGGGAATATTTTTGAGACCAAAAAGTGCATAACATACCATCTTCAAATCATCGAAGGTTGCATCTAGCAGGGTGATTCGGACACTGAGCTAAGAGATTAGGAAAAATACCTTCTGGTTGATTACCATAACATCCTCACCAACAAAGAATACTTTTGGAGGAAAAAGTTGAGGGCTCTATGGTTGAAACAAGAGGACTTAAATACCAAATATTTCCATGCTCTAACCCTTCAACATAGGAGTGTTAACAAGATTCAATAATTGGTTGGAAGTGATGGGTCTATCATGAAAAGCCTTTTTGAGGTGAGATTTGAAGTTGTGTCTTATTTTTAAAATATGCTTGGATCATCCCAACCCAATGATGCCCATGCATCTAATTATCTTCTCCAAAATATACCCTATTTTATTTTCCAAGAATGTAACAATAGCTTGTTGCTTGATTTCACCATCGAAGAAGTCATAGAAGCAGCTTTTATTATGACATCAAATAAAGCACCTAGTCTGGATGGCTTTTCACCTCGTTTATTTTAGAAATATTGGGATATTATTGGTTAGGACATCGTCAAAGCCATCGTTGTCCATTATTTTTATAAATAGATTGTTCTTTGTAAAAATGTATTTTGTTAATTCTTTAATATAATGCTTTTTTACATCAAAAAATTACATCTTAGTTAAACAAGCATATTTACATACCTTTTACATTGTAATTGAATAAAAAACTTAATATGGGTTCCACTAGCAAGTGACTATTCCTATATGGAAGTATCATTTCAAAAATATCACATTCAAAATCACATCAAAGTAAGCCATAGGAAAAGAAGGGTAAAAACTATTTAGATAATTCATGATGAAACTTAGAACGTTTAGAAATATCACCTAGAGTGATGTTGAGGTTGTTACCCGTAATAATGAGTCTAGAAATAATAAATTTTTTATAAGTAAAGTTTCAAGAGAATACTATTTTTTGGACTCAAGTTCCACTATTAGGCCTTTTAGAATTGAAACGAAGAACTTGATATCTAAGATTTTTTTCCTTATGGTATATTTTTGACTAACCATTGACTTTATCTACCTACATTTTTGAGATACCATCCAATCTCCAAATAAATTATTGATTCTAGAGGAAGTTATCCTATTAACACATAAACACATGGATGGAGGTTAGATAAAAGCCTCAAGTTTCCTATCCTTAATTTTAAATTGGTAGTTATAAAGGAAGGATGAGTTATGTGTTAAAATACCTCTTGATATTATATAAGACCAAAACAAATATCTAAGAGTTTTGCTTCACCAAAAATTGATACAGTTAAAAATTCCTCACTTCAACAGTTTGGATCATATAAATAGGAACTACCTAACAATTTGCCTCACATAATGTTAATTTTTTTTATAATTATAATTATTATTTTTTGATATTGGTTGAAAAAATAAGGTTTTGAAAGGGACCTTGACCCTTTTACAAGAAAGGCCTGATCATATTGGAAAATAACAACCATAGGCCAACAAAAGATATTCTAGCAAAAAGCACACACCTTTCCTCCTAGGAAAAATAACACTAAAGTAACACTATCAGAAGAAAAGTATTACAAATATAACACCAAAATAAATTGGTCTTAGATTAAGCATTGTCCTTCAACTCCATGAGGGTTCTAGCTAATTCCACCTCCTCTATCTTCAACTCAGTTGTGTTAACCAATGAATATTTCACCCTCATTTGTCTATCCTTCATGTTCTTCTTGAAATATTGAATGCTTTCCTCTTGAGCCTTCCAAAAAACCTTGCTTGAGCTTTCCCATTGGCTAAGTTTTTCATTCAACACTTGCAGATTTTTTTTAATTATATCCTCACTAGGTTTTGTATAAGTCAGTGAAGGAGTGGACTGTTGCTACTTCATTTTCCTATTTTGGGCTCTTAAGACTCTGTCCCACTTGTGTTTGGCCTAAATATTTCATTGTGAACTACCTATAATTGAAACATCACCCTCTGATTCTTCCTCTATTTGCATGTTGTCCATGTCTAACTCTATTTGAGTGGTTGTATCCTTTCCTAAGTACTTTATTTATATATAAATGCATCTACCATGAATCTTAGAACTTTTTTCCTCCAGTCCACCCTTGTTGATTATCTATAAGTGTCCTTTGTCTATTAATACTAAAATAATACTGAGATCTTCCAGTGCTGAGATCCATGAGAAAGGACAATAAAAATTTACTGTGGATATTGTTCTTGTACTATTTTCTGTTACTGATAACAACAAATGTTTTCCCACCCCAAAAAAAAAAAAAAAACCTTTTTCCCTTTTTTTTTTTTTCCCCACCTCCCCCCCCCCCCCCCCTTCCAACAAGATAATACTAAAATAATCCTGAGATCTTCTAGTGCTGAGATCCATGAGAAAAGATAATAAAAGTTTACCATGGATATTGTTCTTTTTTTGTTTTCACTTACTAGAAACAAAAAATATTTTGGAGTAGAAATTTTCCATCCACTTCATTCAATTTATGATATTAGTCATCCTAATAGGTTGACCTTCAGCCTCCAATGCAACTATTCTTTGTAATGGCAATGGAAAGTTCTCTTTGCAAATTCTATTCTGACCACTATCCACCCTCATATTTGCCATAACATCAAAATCATGATTAACTTCTCTATAAATATAGCCAATTACAACATCACTCATTCCTTTCAAGATCCTTGAAGTGTCCTTTATAATGTTAAGTATAAATTCATTCTTTGTTTCCCTTGATTTCAAATCTCTAATAATGATTAGAGAATCCCCTTGGATCATGAATTTTCTATAACCTCCATCATATAATTGTTGGACTCCTAAAAAAATAGCTTTGGCTTCTACCATAAGGTTGGTATAAATTCCATAATCCTCCAAATAAGCCCATAAAATTTATCCTTTATCATTTCAAACCACTCCACCCTCACCTGCTCTTCTCAAATTTCCTTTGGCTTCCCCATCAAAGTTAAGGACTATCCAGCCTTGTCTTTGTTTCATCCATCTTGTGTTTAGTATTTTTTGGGTTGAGTCCATGATGTATGGTTTGGATTTTTTACCTTCTATTCTTCAACATAAATTCTTATTCTCTTTTTTCATAACCCTTCACTATTGGGATAATGGACAAATTATCTTCAATAACTACTTTGATTCTTTTGAAGACATAAACTTTATCCTTCATCTTATTCCTAAATATTTATTTATTCCTTTCCCACCATATACCCCATATATAGTGAGGGAGGATTAGGCTCCATAATCTTGTCAGGATCCCACTTACAAAGGGAGATATCCATTGGTTAAAAAAATCTCTAAAGGTTTGTGGCATGCTCCACTTGACTAAAAGATAATTCATTATACCGTAGAAAACTTTATTCAAAATCTCACAATGGTTGAATAAATGGTCGACTGACTCAGCATCCTTACGACACAATGAACATATATTTGGTATTTGGAACCCTTTTTTGCACAAATTATCTATTGTTAAAATATTATTCTATAGGCATAACCAAAGAAAGAAAGCATTCTTAGGCACCAAATCAGAGGACCAAACCTTCTTGACTAGAAAATATCCACCTCTAGAAAGAGTATGAGTTTCATAGGTTGATTTGACTAATAAGAATTCTTTTGGATAATGGATCCAAAACAAATAATCCTCCTTAATCATTTGTTAAAACTCATAATCAAAATATTTAATTTTAGGAGACACTATTGAATATGAACTTCATCTGAATCTAGAGAAAGGTGCTTCCATTTCTTTCTACCATTAAGACATTACACACAATATTTAACTTTTTTCTCATATGTAGCTGTGAATAGTGCCCACAACTCTTAAAAATCTTGTTTATTCATCAGAGGTTCCTAAAGAATCCAAGAATATTTCCAAAAGAAAACTTCCTTCCCTTCTCCTACTTGCCATCTTATATTGTTCCTTAAAAAACTTTTGGTTTTTAGTACTCCATTCCATATAGTTGATCCTCTAGGAGAAATTACTCTTCTAAAAAAGGGAATGTGATTTTCTAAGTACTTCACTTTCATGATCTTCTACCATAGCATACTTTCTTCTATGCACAGTCTCCATGCAATTTTTGAGATTAAGGCTTTGTTAAAGAACTATAATTTTTTAGGTCTAACCCCCAACTTTCTTCGGAGTGCAAACTCTATCCTAGGATACTAGAGAAAGTTTTTGCTTATCTTCAACCCCAGTTCAAAGAAATATTTTAAATATCTTCTCAATCCTCCTTCTTACCTTAGAAGACATTTTAGATAGAGACATAATACATTGGCATACTTTGTAAGGTTGCTTGAAGTAGATGCATTTTTTCTTCTTGGCTAAGAAGGTTACCTTTCCACCTAGCCAACTTCCTTTGAATATTATCCAAACTAGGAGACCACATTTCCTCCTTCATACGACTTAAAAAAAGTGGCATTCCAAGGTATATGGATGGGATATTTGCTATTTTACAACCAAATTATTTTACAATCCTTAATTGTAACTGTCTCTCTATATTCACAAAATAGATATTACTTTTATTAAATTTCATCATCCAATTTGATGTCGTTTCATATTTTTGGAGAATCTCTTTGATTTTCCTTTGCCTCTCTACATGTAGCTTCTCCAATAATGACAATATCATCCATCAACTGTTGATATAAAATTGGTTCTGATCTCTTTGTTGGTTTGATACCCTTGTTTCTACCTACTATTATGGTTGCTTGCATTGATCTTCCCAATGCTTAGTCCATTAAAATAAAAATATAAGGGGATAGAGGGTCACCCTATCTTACACCTCTTTGACACACAAACAAACCATAAGGTTTGTGATTTATAATGACTAAATATTTGGCTGAAGAAATACAAATATTAATTCATTTCCTCCATTGTTCACTAAAAGTAAACTTATGCATAACCGTATCTAGGAAATTCCATGAAACTCTATCATAAGATTTATGCATATCCAATTTAAGAAGCATACTTGGATCTTCTATTTTCTCCATCGAATGAATTGTCTCATGTACAATGATGATTCCATCTACTATCTATCTTCCATACACAAATCTTCCCTAAAGGAGAGAGATCATAATAGGCAGCAAACTCTTGATTCTATTAGCCAAAGTTTTTGTGAGCATTTTGTAAATAGGGCTACATAAACTTACGGTTCTAAATCCTCCATATATGATGCTCCATATTTTTTTGGAATTAAAACTATAAAATTTGTATTCCATTCTTTGAGAAAAGAAATAGAGGATTGAAATTCCCTCAATGCTTCTAAAATATCTTTCTCCATTATTTGCCAATATTTTTGAAAGAAACTAGCTGGGAAATTGTCTGGTCTTGGCGCCTTATCCTTATTCATACAAAATATATTATTCTTAATCTCTTCACATGAAACAAGGGTCGTTAGCCAAACATTCATTTATCCTGAAATCAAGGTAGGAATATTCAATAAGAGATTTTTGGCATCCTTTAGATCTTCCTCTTTGTCTCTAGAATTTTTTTTGGTAAAAAGAGATTGTAGCCACTGCAATCTCCTCTTCTTCCTTCAAAATTTCTTCCATATCCAAAATTATTTCCCTAATCCAATTCACACTCCAGCATGGACATATGAAAAACCTTTGTATTTCTATCTCTACCCTTCAACCATAAATATCTCAATTTCTACTGTCAAAATATCTCCTCTATAACATGTAAATTATGAAATTCAGCCAAACTACTTTTCTTCATCCTGTCTAATTCCTCTTATATTACCTCATTTTTCTATAGCTCTTTCATGATGGAACTATTTCTTTAAAATATACTGCCAAATTATTCTTTATTCCACTTCTTCAAATTTCTTTTTAATATTTTAAGTTTCTTCGATACCTAAAACATCTATATACCATACACATTTGATGCCCACCATTCCTTAATTAAACCTTCCAGATCTTGATGACTAAACCACATAGCCTCAAATCTATAAAAAAATCCTTGTTATTTTCTTTCCTCCAGGAATTCCAACAATAGAGGGCTATGATCTGATGCTACTCTTGGTAAAGTCTTCAAGATATAACCATGAGCATTCAAGATCCAACTTACTAAAGCTAGGGCTTTGTTTATTTTGGATTGAATCAATCCTCTTACAATTCTTTTGTTAGACCAGGTATATATCAATCCTTGAAGCTCTATATCCATCAGCCTTAGGGAAGCAATGAACTCACCAAATCCTCCATGTTGTTAGAGAACAGGTTAGACCCTCCTTTATTCTCACCCAAATAAAGAGTAGAATTGAAATATCCAAAAATTAGCCAAGGTACATTCATAAAAGTACCTAGGGATTTGAGGTCTTTTCATAGCCTCCTATCTATGGTTGAATTATGAGAATACATATTTGTGACTAACCAAAAAGTATTTGACTTCTTACATGTAAACAGGACTAAGAGAAACATGTCTATTTCTTGGATTAATTCACCTTCCATTGTTCTTGGATCCTAGAGCATCCATAGCCCACCTGACACTCCTTGAATCGATCTACAAACTCCTTCAAATCTATTTCAATAGATTTTTTAATTTATCAAAATTATTGATACCTACTTTAGTTTCCTGCAATAGAAAAATATCAGCTCTAAACTTCTTCCTAAAGTCCTTCATTACCCTTTGCTTTGATGGGGCATTTAATCCCCGAATATTCCATGATATGATCTTTATTTTCTAGAAAATTGTTGTACTTTTTCCCTACTCAACTACAATGTCTATTGTAATCCATAAACTACGTCATGGGTTGCTTTCCTACTTCTCACCTCTACACTTTTGGGTCTTCCACACTTTTTACCAATTCCTAGATATGTAGTTTTTTTGGTGCTTCTAGTTATTCACATAGAACTTATGTCTTCCTTATTTTTTTTTTTTAAGACTAGATTTGTTGTTTCATGATCCCTCTTTTACTCTTCTTTATTTTCCTTTATTCAATACCTCTTGGAAGCCATCTTCTTTTTAAGAGGGCCAAATATCCTCTAATTCTTCTTGTTGTTCATTGGGTAAGACTTCTCCCTCTTCACTACCCCATTGAGTCTCTCTTACCTTTTCCTCCTCTTCCCCTTATTGGGATAACTCTGTTTCCTCTCCCTTTAAAATTTGGCCTACTTGATTAGGAGTGTTTTGTTCTTGAGATCTCTCTTGGACAACCAACAGGTTCTGATCTAGTTGTTGATGGGCCATATTTCCTTCATTATCTCCTTCGTTTCCTATTTCTTATTCATTTATCTCACATAGAAATTCAAACTTATTTTCATTATTTTCTCTTATCTTGGAAGATTCTCCTTTCTCTAATAGAGCTAATTTTTCTTCTGATTAAATCTCTTTTCTCTTTTAGATCTAAGTATTTTCCTTCTTATTTGTTTCTTTCCTCTCTAAACATTTTTCTTGTAAGTGTCTTGCCTTCTTACAACCATAAAAAATTGGCATTGAGGACTCATATTGTATTTCTTGTGTCCAAAATCCTCCATTTGAGACTAATTTTAGTACTAAGGGTTTTGTGAGATCCACATTCATGTAGAAGCAAACAAAAACCATCCTTATTTTTGCCCTTATTGTTGGATCAAAAGCTATCAATTTTCCCATTGGTTTGGCTATTCCTCTAAAAATATCTTCATCCTAGAAAATCACTAGAAGTCCGTGTAGTTGAACCCAAAGAGGGCCATATTAATATTGTTTGTATCCAAGTTAAAGTGTGGAGTCCATTTTCTTAGATAAACACCTTTTTCCCAAAAAACCATGGCCATTTCAACAAGATTGAACTCATATCTTCCTAACTTTTTAAGTTGACTAATAAAAAGCCCTTTTTCAATGTCATAATTTCCATTCTACCTTTCACTCACCATTTTAGATTCACTCATCTCCTGATTGTATCCAAGTCTAGACGTATACCTATAAATTTTCTAATCAAAGTGTTTTTCCTTTCTTTCAAAATTCTATGAAGAATAGGTTGTAGGATACTCAACACTGGTACTTCATCCTCTTTTACTAGATCCAAGATGAAGCTTTTCCTTTCTAGGTTAACAACTCTCATTAGTAATTTTTTCATGATTGATGTGCTCCCAATTCTAGAAGAACTATTCCTCCCCGATCTTCTTTCTTATTGCTAGTCTCCTCGGAAGTTTTCTTCATTCTCTGTGTTCCCTAATTTCTTCCTTCAACATACCATAATTTTGCTTCCTTCCATTCTTTGTGTTCTTCGTGTTCTTGAATGATCTCCTTTGTGTTCTCCTCATGGTAATGATAACTCAGATGTTCTCTTATGTGTTCTCTATGTTCTCATATGTTCTTCTTTATGTTCTCCTTTATGTTCTTTATGTTCTTTGTGTTCTTTGTGTTCTCCTCAGGTGTTCCTATTTGTGTTCTCTAAGGCTAATCATAGTTTTTACTATAATAATTCTATAATTATAATTATTTAAACATAAACAACAAGGTATGCATTTTTAATGGGTTATATGAGATCATGATCATAAAGTGGTATTGATTCATTGTAACATTTAGCACTTTTTAATGTACCACTTAGAGTGATGTTGAGGCTACTACCCATATTGGTCGGTCTGATAATATGTAATTTTTCATGAGTGTACAACTTGTCAGACTTAGTTTTTTTATTAAGCCTTTTAAAAATGAAGAGGAAACCTTGATATCTAAGATTTATTTCCCTATGGGTCTTTGTTGCCTAAGGATTGACTTTATCTACTCTTTAGGCTTTTAAGATACTATCCAATCTCTAGATAGATTTTTTATTCAAGAATAAGTTACCTTATTAACACATAGTAGCATGAATGAAGGTTAGAGCAAAGCCTCAAGTATGTTGCCCCTAATTTTTAGGGAATCTAATTAAATAAATCATTACATATGATAATTCAAATAAAGATAATAATCAAGTGCCAAGAAAAATAAGAGACATTGTAAAATTTAGCACATGTAAGTAAAAAAAAAATCAATATAGTTTATCCACAAATATAGTTGGAATGGAAGGAGTTGTGTGTTAAATACCTCTTGATATTGTATAAGACTAAAACAAATATTTAATAGTTTTATATCACCAAAAAGTTATATATTTAAAAATTGCAAACATAAATAATTTAACTTATACAAATAAGAACTATATAACAATTTGACTCGCATAATATTAAAAAAGAATTTTTATCATTATTTTTATTTGGACCTAAATAACTAAGTATGCATTTTTTTATGAGTTATATAAGATCATGACCACAAATTGGTATTACAACCATTTCACTTAACAAAATTCAAATTTTGTTTTCTTTCTTGAAAGTCAAATAATTTAATCAATTCAACTAATATAATTTAATAACAATAAAATATACCTTTTAACTTATATTTATACCAATTTTAATTGTTTTAAATTTAACCTAAAAAATTTATTAAACCATTATCAATGATAAAATGAAAATAATTTTAAAATTATAAATCCCTATAAATAAATTAATATCATAATTTATTATTTATTAAAATAATAAAAAAAATAATAAAATAACTTTGATCTTATTAAAAAATACACCATTAAAAAAATGATATTATTTAAAATACACTAAATTTTATTTAAAATAATTTTGTACAATCTTTACTTATCACTAAAGATTCTTAAACCATTAATGAATTGGTAAACAACCATATGACTACATCGCGCTAAAAGATGCCAGGAGAGGATTCAAAACGCTATAAATTTTTAAGAGCAAAGCCTATAAAAAATAGTTTTGATATTGTTTTTAATAATAGTTTTCAAATAATAATAATTGTAATATAAGTTTTAAGGAGACAGTTTAATAGATTGTGCTTTCTTTTTTTTCGGAAGGTCTGAGGTTCAAACCGCGATGTAGGTGAGTGTGTGAGGAGGTGGGTATTAAATTTTCTATCGATAAACATAACTTTCAGTTTAAAAAAAAATCATAATTAAAAACATAATAATAAAAAATATAACACAATTAATTTTATTTGTTGTTGGAGTATAAAAACCAACCTGTACTTTATCTTTAAAAAATATATTGATCATAAGAAATACCATAATAATAATATGTACTTAAATTTAAAAAAAATATATATTTAAATTCAAACCCAAGATCAATATTTTTAAAATCTATACTTTTCCCTAAAAATTTTAACCTAAAAAAATAACCCAGTGCAATGTTTTATATAAGTTTCCCACCCAACTAGGACATATACAATTCTAAAGTCGTTGGTCAATTTTTAATTAGAACTCATGTCCACAATAGTCTAAAGTACTTTCAATCCACCAACATGAAATGTTAGTTCATGTCACGGTATTCTACTGCTATAATGACGACGTAGATGTAGATGGCGACACTCACCTGCACAATTCACATGCTATGTTAGAATACTGACTTGGTTCGTCCTGTCTGTCAAGTTGACAATGACTGACGATGATTTTTGATTTTTCGTTTGCCTATGATTTTGCTAAGGCTATGTTAGAATTTTGAGCGATGCACTTTAGTACCTACGAATCGATATTGGAGATACTTTATTATATTGTATAAGCGTTGGTATGAGTTATTATATTACTAGTCGTTCTTTTAAAAGTAGAATTTGGAGATGGATATAAAGAAGAGATGTTTCTCATTGTAATCGTGATAAAAATTGTTTTTTCGTTATATAGATGAATTGGTTACAATTACAATTTTTAGTAACTGTCAACGTAGTTGGCAGGGTTTAAACTATTAGCAAAGGCTTCCAACACATTCATCGTTAATGGTAACCTGGCATGAGATGGGGACCATCGGACGCACAGGGTTCGCATTGTCTTCGTTAGTCTGGTTCAACACGTGGCATGAAGGGGATTGTCGGACAAGCAAGAAACAGATCACCGTCATCAATCAGGTGCAACACGTAGAGGAGTCGGATCGGGCTACTGGCTATGCATGGGCACGCTCGTGGGATTGGAACCTAGGTCTCCTCTCGGTAAGCGCCCCAACTTACCAATCCACCTAGACCCACGGACTAATCATCTTAGAAATTAATCTTATTTAACCTTTTTTTGCCTATAAAGTGGTTTTTGGGACTTTACTTCCTTAAGTGACTATTATATTGAGAGATTTTATAGAGTTATTCTTTCCTTCAAGAATAGTATTGGTATTTTCCTACCTTAAAGGTATTATCTATCTTTGTCTCCTATGTGGATTGTTTTTGTGGATAATTATTTGTGAATAAATGATTTAATAATTCTGCATATTGATAAATGATTTCTATTAAAGATAATAAAGTTATGTAATAAGTGGTATCACATCAACGATTTTGGCAAAGTGGGGATTATTTTTTTGTGGAATGCAGAATTAGGGCAATTTTTTTTTAGAAAAATATCTCATTTTCCAAGAGCCATGTCTCTGCTAAAGTTTGTTCGATTCAAAGGATTCTTGGATCAGTTCGTGCGAAATTTTAAGAGCTTTCAAATGAGTGGTCATATGAAGGAATCCGAGCAGTATTGAGGGAGATACGACCTTTTGAAGTCAGTAATCTAGAACAAGGGTAGTGACGAATTTTTAAATTGTAAATTTTTTAAAGACGAAATTTAGGTAGAATTTTTTTTGAAAAATATCTCATCATTCAAAAGCCATATCTCTACACAAGTTTGTTCGATTCACACGATTCTTGGATCAATTTGTGCAAAATTTGTAGAGCTTTAAAATGAGTGGTCATATGAAGGAATCCAAGCAATATTGAAGAAGATATGACCTTTTGAAGTTAGCCGTCTAGAACAAGGGCTGTAACGAATTTTAAAATCATAATTTTTTTGAAATACAACATTTGTTAGTTCAGGTAAGCAAATCGGTTGTAGTTTATTTTGTTTGTAGAAGAAATGCAGATCTAATGGTTTATGCATAATTTTAGTTTTAAATTAGTGGAGAGATATATATGTTCATAAAACCTAGTTTACATTAGGGCATAATATATATTCTCTTAAAACCTTAGTTTGCATTGGGGCATGAACTATGGAAATTCAAAAGTTTTATGGAGCAAATGATATTGATGGTAAACAATGGTAGATATATTTTAAGTCTTTATACTTTTATGATCCTTATTGGAAATTCCACCTTACTACACTTTTAGAAAAGGAAGCTAGAAATTGGTTGTTAAGTTTGACTAAAAAGAATAAAGGGTACACTTGGGAAGAAGTGGAGCATGCATTCTTAAGTAATTGGAACCCCTATAAAAAGATAGCTACTTTAAAAGATACACTAAAAAATTCTATAGGAAAAATAAACATGCTTCAATAAGAACAAGAGGAACTAGAAAGAGATCTTGAGGGAAGGGATAAAAAGATAGATAACACGTTGGATGTCATCAAAGACCTTAAATATAAACTATAAGGAATTCAAAATAAGCAAAATGAAATGAAAGGAGAATGAAAAGTTTTCAAGAAACAAAATGAAGACTATGAAAAAGAAATAAAATTACTCAAGAAGGAGAAAGAGGAAAATGTTAAAGAAGATAGTGAGAAGAATGAAACCACATCTTTGGATTTTCAAAAGCAAAAGAAGGATCAAAAGGGTTTAAATTCATCTAATAATTCTATTTTGGATGTTCATAGAAGCATTCAAAAGGAACGGGTTATTATTTCCATTGATCCTAGTAGAAGATATAATTTTATTAATATTGCTTTGGCTAAGAGGTTGCAAGTTCAAGCAACAAAAATAAAGGACATACAACTTGAGGGTGAGAATGTTCAGATTTTTGAAGATTTGAAGATCACCATAGATAAATATGTTTTACATTCAAATTTTCATGCTATTGAAATAGATGATGAGGATATTGTTCTTGGTTAATCTTGGTTAGTTTTTTTTGGGTACTGTTAACATTAATGTACAAAAGAAGTTTATGAAATTATGGTACATGAAGAAAACATTACAAGATATTTCTCAACTTAAGGAGCAAAGATTCAAGAAAAACGAAGTGGTTGTAGACAAACAAATTGAAGAACAAATAGAAGAACCTAAGAAATTGAGTCCATGGAAATAACAGTAGCAGAGTTCAAGGAAGCTTTGACAGAAGAGCACAAGGACACACCAAACAAAGAGAACATGAAAGAACAATGTGTAGAAGAATTTAAAACAATGGATCCAAATGTTGAGGAGTCAAAGAAGGTAGAAGATCAAGTTAAGGTTGCACCATATCACCATCCACACCACCATGAACGACAACAATATTGGAGGCATGGTTCAAGACAACAATACTATGGTTCTACATGGAATTAAAAGGGTACCAAGTATAACAATGTTTGGCAGAGAAAGCATAGCGATCCTGGTTTTTAGAGTGGTTCATCAACATCAACAAGTGGACCCATCATTCAAATTATCAAAATAAAGCAGTAGAAGCGTTGAGCAAACAAAGCAGATTTGGTTATTCAAGTGATAAAGTGACATACCAACATCAATGACGACCACCACCAATCAATGTTTTAGTAGGATGAATGGATGATCGAGATTGGTACCAGTTGCTAATATTGCTTAACAAATCATATTATCTTGTTTCTTCATATGTTTCGAGAATGAAACATTTGTAAAAAGGATGGCATGTTAAGGTACCTAAAAATAGATATTTGAGAATATTTTATTATATTGTACAAAGGTTGGCATGAACCACATATAACCCAAGGTTGATTGTATTATAATATAATATTATATTATATTAGTAATTGACATGAACCACATATAACCCAAGGTTGATTGCATTATAATATAATATTATATTATATTAGTAATTAGCTTCCCAAAGTAAAAGTAGAAAATAGATATATCAAAAAATAGATATTTGTCATTGTAATCATCACGGAGATTAATTTTATATAATAGTTTTCTTTTTTCCTCCAAAATGGTTGATGGAACTTTGCCCTCCTAAAATAATACTCTCAAGTTCTTATGAAATTATTTTTTTCCTTAAGGAATATTATCGATATTTCTTTATTTATGATTTAATAATTTTGATGAATGATTTATGATTTAATAATTTTGATGAATGATTTATGATTTATTTTACCAATAAAAGTCTGTAACAGAACCCCATGTCGTGACTACTGTTGTTGTTCATGGTTTGACGTAAGCTTCAATCCAATTTTATTTTATTTGACAAAAAAATACAAACAAGCTCTTGACCAATTGACCATTGATATGAACACTCCGAATCAACCATACAATTACGGCACCTCCTGCCTTGCGATGCAAGAAAGGGAAAACCGTTCAAAATAGTAAACGCAACACTGAACAGTAAGTTCTCTCCATATTGTTTCCAGTTGCGCTTCAGAAATTTTACTTTCCCAAACCCTATGGATTACAACCGTGTTTTATATTTTTTTTTTGGCAGATGTCAATGGATGCCAGAAATAAGGCAGCCTGATTCAACACGGCTTCGACAATATCAGTTGGTTAAGTTTCTTGCATATTCTCCGAAATTGCTAGACATGCGAAGAGACAATGACAGGGTAGAGCTTTAGTATTTGATTTCATGATAAAGCCCCATGGATTTTTCCTTGGCCTGTAACGATGAATAGAAATTCAAATACCATTGCCTTTCTGGCAGTTTTGATTTCACAATGGCTTTATTCCTCAACCAGGGCCAACACTTTACCTCCCCTCAGTTGTTCTACTTCAAACGTGTCTTCTTGCGATGCTTTCATTTATCTTCGTAATATTACTGAACCCAAAGATGTTGTGGCTTCCAGGTTCCACATTTCTTCGGATAATATCAGTGAGTTTCTTGGCGCTGATTATTTGGCAAGAATTCGTTGCTCATGCTTATCTTTCCTGGGCCGTACTGCATTCTTTTACAGGGTTAATTATACAGCGCAAGCTTCTGACAAGGATTTACTAGAAAGAGAGATTTCCGACAAATATTTTAGCTATACCGCATGGACAGAAACGCAACAAAGAAGTTACGAAGTAGGGGATCGGGTACAGCTCGCTCTGGGTTGTGGCTGCCCTATTCCTGGGTGGCCTTACATTATTTCTTATGCAGTTCCTCCAAAAGGGGATCTCATCCAGACAACTCGGCTATTTAATTCAGACATGCCGACCATCATACGTCTCAACAACATCTCTGATCCTGATCTTATAAGGATGAATAGAGTATATTTCATCCCTTATCGAAATGGTATACAACTCTCCGAATATTATTTATTTATTAAACTTACTTTATTTTCGACTTCTATGAAAGATTAAATAAGAAACGCACACCGCCGTTGATTTTATGGTTTCTACCAACAGGTAGCAAACCCTCATATGGAAATCCGCCTTCCAGTCCTCCTACTGAACCCGGCCGGCCCCCAGGTGAGTTCTCTGCCACCATTAACTCAAAACGCCCTTTTTTCTTAGTACATGATGCTTCTTGCAGCCAATTTAATTAAATATGTTCTATTTGTTAGGTTTCCAAGGGGAAGGGCACAAGGCCAAAAACAAACATCTAGTCCTGATAGTTTCAGTTACTTCGGGTAAGAATCCGAATCTCAATTTCATATTCTCCTTTTTTTTAATTAAAGCCCCGTAATTGAATATTGAAAGAAGCACTCCTAGCTTAATAAGCATTTGACGTTTATATAAAATATTCCATGTTATCCATGCATTCATGTTTCGATTCTGCTTTCAGCCTGTGCATTTCTGCTACTACTGTTGTCAATTGTAATCTCGTATTACGTCAGCCGAAAAATGACTTCTTCTCCAACTTCGGCTGCAACAAACGGGCAATCTGAGTATTGGGTATTCCCGTCGTCTGAAACTATGACAGGAAAAGGAACAGAGCAGGAAGAACGAGACGAGATGCGTAATGGACTTTCATTAAGTGCCACAACAAACCTTACAGGCGATGAGATACTTGAAATGAAAAGCTTTTGCTGTCAGTCTTACGAAATTGGGGAAGGGGGTTTTGGGAGAGTTTACAGGGGTAATTTCAGAGGCAAAGATGTGGCAATAAAGAAAATAAAACGCAGAGGCAGAGACAGCAGGAAGTTTGTCGAGAATGAAATCAACCTACTCCAAGGAATGAAGCACAAAAATCTGACAGCGTTGATTGCATGGTGTCTCGAGGAACGAACATTTTACTTGGTTTATGAGTACGTCGATGGATGCACTCTCGATGACTATTTAAGAGGAAATCGTCCAGGGATTTCTCTAAATTGGAAGGCGTGTCTCAAAATAATAGTGGGTATCGCTGAGGGAATACAATTCTTGCATAGGAACCGAATCATACATGTCGATATTAAGCCTCAGAATCTGATGCTGGACAACAAGGATGACGATGTAAAAATTATAGATTTCGGCTTGTCAAGGAATGTAGACTGGGACGGTACCCACCGTTCGACAGACAGAGTAGCAGGTACCAGAGGTTATTGGGCTCCAGAATATTGTTTAAACCATAAAATCTCCTACAAGCATGATGTTTACAGTTTTGGTGTTGTGGTGTTAGAAGTGATAACAGGGGAGATGCACGTGGATAATGCACGAGGGTCAAGCCAATTCCATATTCCCCAGTATGTAAAGCATATGATGGCCCATAATAGATTTGAAGAAGCGGTGGACAAAAGGCTCAAAGAAGACGGTTGGGACGACTGTGACCTGAGGAATGCGATGGCTGTAGCAGAGCTAGCCCTGAAGTGTGCAGAGAACGAAAAAGACGAGAGACCAGATATGGATTATGTGGTGAGAGAAGTCCATAATCTCACAAATGACAGCACCGAAGAACAAGGTTCTGAAATAGTTAATTGATCGATAGCAATGTGTTTATGTTAGGGAATCAATAATCCTTGATCCCTTGCCCTTCTATAGAGTATACATGATGTGATTTTACTGGAATGTGAGTATGCGGTATTTTGAAGGTCAAATACATTTTCCTTTGTTCTTCTAAAGCATGTTACTTACTATTGCAAGGTTTACTAGTCTCTTAATTATAATATAAGCTATCATTATTAATAAATTTAAGAGCTAGATTTCTCCTCAGCAAATGGTGATGCAATCGCTTGCGCATCATGTTTTTAACCTTTTAAATATTGAAGGTACGTTTCAGTGTATTATATCCACTGGTCAATACCAAGACTGTAATATTAACAATATTTGGAAAAGTAAGCAACTTTGTTGTTTGAACAGTGTAGTTTGAACTTTATAGTTGGTAGTTGATGTAATCAATTTTATGTATAAAAAAATTAAGTTAATATTTTTTAATATAAATAATTATAAGACTCCACTTAGAAAGGGCAGCTAGCAATGCCAAGGCCATGGAAAACGTTTTTCTATAAGCTTATACATCTTCTTGTTATTTAAACTCGAGTTTTTTTAAAGAAAAAGAAAAACAATAACAGTAGACCGCATTCCACATTTTTAGAATTCGGCTTTATAACTTCATCAGCGGGGATCCCCAGTTGCTTTGGGGCCTTTTTTTTCTTCCCAATTGACTTGGGAATGAAATTTTGAATGTTCATATCAGTATTTTTGGGGTTGTCTTTCTTCACAATTGACTTGGGAATGAAATTTTCAATGCTCATATCAGTATTTGTGCGTTGTAAGTGAGCGACTTCACGACAACTCCAGTCGCGCACCTATATACGAAGTCTAACTCGGACATTATTATTCAGTTTTTTTTTCAGATTTACATTATGTTTAATGACAGCTTGCAGGACCAAATTCTGCATGCCATACAAATGTCATCGGATTTAATGATGGTTTCACAAGCTTTGATTTAGTGATACATCTTCGTTCAAAGTCTCTCAGTTTGAACTTTGAAATTCTGGGTTTCATTCATCGAAATTACGGTGAGAACGTTGTCTTGTCTTAGTCATAGGTTAGTTGTTTGTACACGTAACTCTGCGCAATTCGTCGGATTATAAGGGATTTTGTTTTTAGCTACTACAATTCGTACCACTATGAGTTCTACAGATTCAAGTTTGAAATTTAATTTATTAATTGAAAGCTAGAAAAATCCTCCCTCGCTTGAGAGAGAGAAAAGGTACGGTGAAGCAGGTGGGTCTAAGGTCTAAGGTCTGGAGAAGTTTGTTAGCATATATAGCAGAATATTTGTAGATTGGATTTTGCTTCGTACAGTGGGGGCTGAGCATAAAAAGCGGAATATAATTAGATTGGATTACTTTGCACGGTCTCATTTGCTTCGTACAGTGCGTGTAAGAGGAACTCATTAAAGTGTAAGAAGTCTAGGGCTTTCTTTTCATAAAGGGATAGGTCTCCCAGTATTAGTAGAATGTTTGTTAGTTGGTTGTCTTTGGGTTTGATTCCTTGTATGGTTATGGTCCCATTAGATTGGATTATTTTGCATAATCTCCTATGCTTAGTACAGTGGGTGAAACATGAACTTGTTAAAGTATAGGTTTTTTTTTTTCAAATCATGACTAAAAGGGGATAGGTCTGTAACAGTAGAGTAAATACTAGTTGACTATCCTTGGGTTTGATTCCTTGTAAGGTGAGGGTCCCATTGCCTTAGTCTTGCTTGCCAGCTTTCGAGTTCAAGGTTGAGCTTAGACATGAACTTGTTAAAGTATAGGGCTTTTTCTTCAAATCATGGCATATCTAGAAGGGGATAGGTGGGTCAATAACAATAGGTGGCATATCTAGAAGGGGATAGGTCGGTCAATAACAATAGATGGCATATCTAGAAGGGGATAGGTTGGTCAATAACAATAGAGTGTGTACTAGTTGGCTATCCTTAGGTTTGATTCCTTGTAAGGTCAGGGTTCCATTGACTTAGTCTTGCTTAACAACTTCCGAGTTCAATGTTTGAAAAAAAAATAATTAAAATTTTACAACTTAAACATATATGAAGATTTTTTTTTTTTTTTAAAGATATTTGATTTTTTAAAAGATGTTTGAATTTCTTTAGTAACAATTCTATTAATTTGATCCCCAAGGACTAGGTGGATTGGTAAGTGTTAGTGTGGGCTAGACACTTACCAAGAAGAGACCTAGGTTCAAATCTTGGTGGTGTTAGTTAGCAAAGGAAGTAGTTTGATCTAAATCTTTTGAGTGCGTATCAGATCGACGACGACGGTATGAACCTTGAGCGACCAATGGTCTCCATATCACACTAGGTCAACAATAACGAGATGACGTAAGGGGCAACCCCAAGATTCGAACACTGCTTGATAGTAGAAAATGGTTGTAGATGTAAGTGGTTCTTGTACTACCAAAAAAATAATAATTATATTAATTTGAACAACAAATAATACTTTTAAAAAATAATAAAAATTTACCAACCACTTGTGCTAATAGTTTTTTTTTTTAAATTAAAGATGTTTGAATTTTTTTTAAAGCATTGTTTGAACATAACAATTATATTAATTTGATCAACAAAGAATACACTCCATATGTGTTGATATTATTTTATATATTTAATAATATTTTAGATATATTGAATGAGTTTGAAATTAATTAGGAGATGATTATACTGTATTTTAGTTATATATGGACTTGAAACTTTAATTGTATTAATTATAAGAATATACATAAATAGTAGTAGTAGTTGTAAAGTAGGTGTTTTCATATTTTTATATGAACAAGGAAAACTAAATCTTCAAGAAAATCATTATGAATGAACATTTAATATTGAATCATGTGGTATTAATTGAACCAGTTAAATTCTTCAACGTTCGAGGAGGAGATCCAAGTTTTAATCTTGCAAAATGATATATGGATAATATTCGGGCTTTGTTGTAATACCACTATGTGGTGATGATGTAAAACACGTGGAGCCCGTTTCAATCCCATATAACCCATTGAAAAGAAAAAAGTACATATACTTCCTTTAAATTTTCATGACATGGCATCTAATGATCTCTATAAATGATACACAATTATTGGGTGTGAATCAATTTCATTGGTGGGCATTGAAATCTATTTACTACATGCTCTAGATATTACAAATAAAAAGATTGATGCTCCCAAGGAGGAGGAGATCGTTACATGCAATAAATATTAAAAATAATGTCCCATCTAAAAATGCATGACCTAATTACAAAAATAATAAAATAATATAATAAATATTATCCTAACATTCCCCCCCCCGGCGGCACCATAAAAAAAAAACATTCCCTGTTACTACATTATTTGGTAAACAAAGAGAGTTGCAAAATGATTCAAACTTGATACTTGTAAGTGCCTTTGTAAAAATATCTATAGCATGTTTGTTGATGAGAATGTACTGGAGTTGAATCTCATGATTTTGAACATGGTCTTAAATTAAATGGCATGAAGCTTCAATGTACTTTGTTCTTTCATGAAACACTAGATTCTTAACCAATTTTAGGACACCTTGGTTATCACATTTCAATAGTGTTGGATGTTTTGTTTTGTATGTACATATCTAATAGAATGCAATGTAACCACATCACCTCATACAACTCCTCATGCAACATGATATTTTACCTCCATGGATGATAATGCCACTACATGTTATTTCTTACTATACCACAAGACAGGTCCAAATCCTAGATGAAACACATATCAAGATATCGACTTTTTATCATCTAATGATCCAACATAATTAGAGTTTGTGTATCCTTGCAAGAACTTATCATTCTTCTTATACTCCAAGTCATTTTTTGTTGTACCACAAACATAATGCAATATGCTCTTTGTCGTTTTTCATTGATTCTCCTTAGAATATTATATGAATCTTGAAAGATATCCTACAATAAAATTGATGTCAAACCTGGTGTTATGTATATGATGATGAGCACCAAAAATGCTCATATTTTTGTATGGATTCATAACATATAGTGTGACATTATTTTGATAGAATGTACTTTTTATGAAGATTTTATATATGTTTAATAGGAAATTGTGTATATTATCTAATATGTGTTTTAAGTGTGATTTGTGTGTAGATTCAATGATTTTGCTACATGTTTTGCATATTTACATCAAGGTCCCATATGGACTTGACACTTCATGTTTTATGGTGGAAACATAAGGACAACAGTGACTACAAAAAAGGATATGTATGCTGAGTTAAGGCACCTGACTCCCAACTTTGGAATCAAAGGCGCCTGACTCCCAACTTCAGGGTCGATGGTGCCTAAATCCTGACTTCAGGGTCAAAGGCGCATGACTCCTGACTTCAAGATCAAAGGCACCTGACTCTAAGCCTTGGGGTCAACGACACCTGACTCCCAACTTCGAAGTCAACAGTGCTTGATTTCTAGTGACAAGTTGGACAATGCTTGAATCTCGTGAAGCATAAGTACAAAAAGAACCATATTTTCAAAAGAACCAGAATGGTGGTTTCCAGTGATATATACAAATGAAAGACAATAAGATAAACCAAAAAATATTATCCATTTCTCATTAATGGATAAACAAACATGTAAATGGAGCAAACACGTAAATCAATTATACAAAACTGACTGATATCGATTTGTAGTGTAATTATAGGCATATTCCGTCAATAAATAGAACATGCCTAATTTATCCTACGAAGGATAAAATTAGCACGTGTTCATTGTTTGTGATTATTTTGTGCGTGTTTGTTGTAATGATAAAGCTTGAAATAGACTTTCTGAGCTTGTAATCGGGGATGGTCGTGCACTATATAAATGCACAAACCACCCCTAAAAAGTGATCCTAGACATTTTACATGTAATAAATTTCTAAAGCTACAATTAATTTATTCGAGTGTTCATATCAAGATTTCTTAGCATCTAGTGTGTGTGATTTGATCTAGGCAAAATCTTCTAGAAGCCTGGGCCCACTCTCAATAGTATTCCACCCCTTTTACCTATTCTCTGTAATTAATTTCTGCATTATTTATTTACTATTTTCATTCTTTACTGTAGTCATTTAGTTTTTACACTTCCCCTGCTTTCTCTGTATTTTCCAACAAGTTTACGTTTTGTTTTCTATAGCTATTTCCAATCATGTGTTTGATAATATAGGCTAATTTAATGGTTTGGACAAGAAACAAAGCTACACCACAACCACCCCCCAAAAAATCTTAACAATATTGGACTCATCTCATTGGTGTTACAAACATAAACTGTGCACGATACTTCATAAGTTTACGAGCTTCCTAGGTTTGACAATTTAAATGGAGGTAATAAATCAATTGTATATATAACTAATATTTTGCCCAACATTTTGGCATCATTGTTGGGGAAGTACCAACTGTAAAAACTAGTTCTGTAGAAAGTCAATCTGAACATTTTAGGTTAACTTATCTACATAATCTTTCCACCTAATCTTGTATTGGTCCACCAAGAATCAGAGGACTAGATGATCGTTTTCTTAAGGGTAAAAATAGTGTTTCACAAGAAGCCCCTGAATCAACTACACCAGATTTTAGAAGTGAAATTTCTTCACCTCCACCACCTCCACCTATGTATTGGATTCAACATCCAATTTTTACATGGAGTCCCCTACCAAAACAACCAAATCCTGAGGAGCTGGTAGGAGAAAATTGAATACTTAGAAGATCCTATTCTAAGGAGGAATTGTTGTACAACCAACGTTGGAAGGTAATAGAGGATGAAACCATATCGACAGTTGAGTTGGAGATTCTTGTAGAGAATACTCTAAACGATAGAAGAGCTTTATATACTACTTTATAAGCATCAAATGTAGAGACCCCATTTTTTGAAAAGATGGCTGACAATGAAGAGACATCCACCAGTTTTAAATTTCCAATAGGAGAGGCAACATGAGATACAAGAATGAAACACATCTCCCCTACCCATGCTCCTATTTTTAGAGGATTTAAGACAAAGGATCCTGATCTATTCCTTTTTTGTCACAACCCAAGTCTACTCACCTGGTTGTCAAAATTCATAAATGCAAAGTTTTATTGAGATCTTAGAGATCTTAATTAAACATTACCTATAATCCTTATTTTACCCAGGTTGATATTAGTACAAGGTATAGAGAGACTACACTTCAAGTATTCCAACCACTACAAATGGTAACCTTAAGTGCTCGGGATCAACCAAATTCTCGTATTAAGTTGCCAATAATAGATCTTACCCCTCCCTTGGGTGTCATTATATCTTATCTAGGGTTTTATATTTCAGGGTCCATAACACCTGGAAGAGTGGATGCAATAATTCCCTTGTTCTAAAACTTGAGAATTCACAATTCTTTATTCGAGATTTATTGCTTTATGCTTTGGAACTAGCGTTACTATGCCTGTGAATGATAATTGACCTTCAACTAAGCTATGATCAGGGTCTGCCATTGCATGGCTTGGGATCGAATTTCTCAGTCTTATATTCGGTTGACGATAATGCTACCCATACCATCTATCGTTGGACCTTCCAAACTCGTAAAATAGCCCCTTGGTTACGAGTCCCATTGGAAATTTCGTAGTTGAAGTAGGTTCATGAGTATTCTCATGTACTATTCATGTGTTATCAAGAAATAATGTCCCATACCATTATTTCTTACTTTTATGGAACCTCTGTTCTCAAGCTTGGATAACACCTACTCACGGTAGCTGCCATGGCTGGCTATCAAGTTGGGTATTTAGCCCTCTTGGCTTAATATTATATTTGCTTGCACTTGGCTTTTACATAGGTGTTTCTTCTTCTTTCTTAATTTTGTTAAAGTTTGTACATGTGGGATGGAAATGCATATAAACATGTTTGAACTATATATTTTTTTCCATTCTCTACCATAATATATTCTATCTATTATAAACCAATTAAATCTTCCTTACCTAATTATAATTATTTTTCTATAGATTACAACTTGCTATATATAAACTAAACGTACGCTGGCCCAAGGTCTTTAAGATCTAAAGCACTTAAAATTAAAATTAAAAGAAGATCCATAGATTCCATAATATTAAATAAAAAGCAATACGAGTCTTTTAAAAAATAATGTTTCTACCAAAAAATTAAAACAAACTAACCATTATATAACTTATAAAATATAAAAGTACTTGTTGAAACAACAAGTTATAATATGATATTTCAAAGCAATAACCTTTCTTAACAAAATACTGTGAGCAACATAGTATAAATATATATATTTAAAAAAAAAAAGATAAATTAAATACACACATACCAAGTCTAAGTCCTTTATCTTATTTTTTTGAACCCTAAAATCCATCACGATATTAAGTTATCAAGTTTACATTCTAGTTGCATCCCGAATTGTATGGAAAATACTGATAGTTTAGAGACGAAATCTTGGGTGAGGACCTATTTTAATACTTACTTTACACATGCACAAGAATTACAGAAAAACCATGGCTAATGTTGGAGCACTTTTAAAATACCATTCTGGTTTGCATAGCACGTCCCTAGTTTGCGCATCGGAATATTAACTATATATGGATTTTGATTTTGCTTTCACCACTCTCAATGGTCTGGTATTAATTTCTATTGCAAAACTACCTAAAGGAAAAAGTTGGCATACACATCATGGTTCAAACATCGAACGCCATACACTATCCAATAAGATTCTTTAAATACGACCAATATATATTCATACATAAAAAGGTATTTTTAAGACCCATTTTCATCTATAAATATTATAAAAAGAAACTATTTTGCCCAATATACCTAATAAAATCGTAGCAATTTCCCCCTACACTTGGAACTGCATCATTAATTTTTTTTCAAGAAATTCAACTACTCAAACAGGAATTATTCACAACGTAAAAAATGACATCTTGTATACATGAATTCGTTGGCATAATAATGTAATAATTTTTATTCTTGAACATGGTAGATTTTTGCTTTGTTACCAATACACATCTCTTTTTCAGACATGACTACTTTACTAACATCTTACAAGTGGAGCACGCCTTCATACCTTTAGCTTTCAACTTGATTTACTTGTTCTAAAAACCAGATAGAACTTACATTACATTTTAATCCTCGAGGATATGCAAAAAGAAAGGAAGGAAAACAGTTCCCAAAACAACTATTCTCTCTATACGTCCTTTATAACTGCTACAACATTTTAACACTGTAACTTTAGCCTGCTAATGTTCTTTGGAAATCCCTCCCACTCAGATAGAGACATAGGGAAGGACATATTACATGGGGTCAGCTTGGCCCTTGAAATGCAACTAAAATGCGCTCAAGTAGTCATGTATATCACACAAGCATTTAAGGAAAAAGAATTAAAAAAAAACAAAAAGAAACTCATCATATATTATCTAATTGATTCATTACCAATTCAATCAATTCCTTTCATTGCCTCCCAAAACTCAGAACAGACACAAGAACCAATATTCTTATTGCATCTCAGGCAACCATTCAAGTCACACACCTTATATAAGAAGATAATTTATTTTTTCTCTAAAATTTATTTCGAATGCCTAAAGAATATGCAACGATCCATTAAAACACTACACACAACATTCTTAACGATTCCATTAAAACACATTCACACAATATTCTTAATGATTCCATTTAAGCACATTCACACAACATTTTTATTTATATTCATTATAAACTTGTGGATGCTAACCTGAACGTTGTGAATGTCCTCAATCCTCGATTGATTATGAAATGCGTTGATGCCCGAAATGCTTCAGCAGATTTTGGAAACAACCATCGCATACCTTCTTCGTCGTTCTCCAATGTTTATATAAGGAAAATATACGCTAATTGAGTGACACCTTTGATTTTCCATACAAGGTTTGGCCAGGTGGTGAATACTTTATTTATCTGGGTGGTGGTAATTTTAATTTAATGTTTATATTCTTTAATCTTATTCTTGTTAACGATGCTTATAATAATTATAATATAGACATTTACTAAGTTTACAAGCGGGTATAAAAATTCTCCTCCATAAATATCAATTCTATATTTTAATTATCATTATTATATTTTATTATTATTTTTTTATTTTCTATATATATATATATATTATTTTTTTATTAATTTGATATCATTATCTTTATTGGCACTAAGATCAACAACATGCAAAATGCAAGTAAATAATAATATTCACATATGGAATGTAGTAATCCATGTAACAAGAAAAATGATTGCATGCAAATTCCTATGATGGCATTCCATGTACCCATGGACCAAGGTGCACGAGGCATGACATCATATCCCACCTTACTTGATATTTCCAACTTTCATTTTTGTTAGGGGGTGGGTGTTCTCTTCTGCTCCCATACGTAAACCTATACTTGCATCACAAAACTTAACACATAATCACATTCTTCCAAATACAATATTAAAAAGTTGCAAGGATGTGACAGTTTCAAGTTTGATGTCCTACGCAAGTCAGTAGATTATAAGATTGATGTTCAAAAACTAAAGTTGTTTCCCTCAAACTTAGATGATTCAACCCTACGCTGGTTTATTAGTTTAGGAAACAGATAAATTACTACCTAGGATGATATGAAAATACTCTTCCTAGAAAAATACCAAGACTTTGGTAGGGCACGGGATTCTAGATAAGAAATCTTTGACATGACTCAGAAGGAAGATGAATCATTGGAGGAATACTGGGATAGATTTAGCTTTAACATGCAAAGATCTCCCCATGCAAGATTGAGTGATAGGTCCTTGAGAGGTATATTATTAAAATGACTCATTGATGAGTCTCTTGAAACACTCAACATGATATCTGGAGGAGACGTTTACCAGCAAAAAATGACAGATATCAGATTATTATGTTGGAATTATTCAAGAAGGAAAGGTAAACCAACCTCTAGATATATCAAACTAATAGCCACAATCATAAAAACAAAAATAGGCAACATGTTAGAAGACCTAAAAAAGTGAGATGTTGCCATCTCTTGCACTTTAGATGCATACTCTTCTGCTTCAAAAAATAAGCAGGAGAATGAGGATACATTAGCCTATTTATGTCCCAAATGTTGAGGTAAACACCCCAAAAATGCATGTCCAGAAAAAAAGGTTAGAGTATGTGTTGTTTGTTAAAAAGATCATAAGATAAAGCTGTGTCCACAATTGCCAAAAGCTAGGGAAAATCCTGAAGTAGATGAAGTATATTTCATGGAAAATATGAGAAACTAGAAACATTCTCCTATGGAAAACAACATACCAGTAGGAATGCCACCCTATGTAGGAGGTAATTACATGAATCAAGGACAAGTTTAGCCACCCAATATGGGTTGGTGGGGACAACCACGTTGGACAGACACTCCCCAAGGAAACACTCCTTACAATCCATACCCATGGATGCCATATCAACAACCTGCACCCTAGTGGAGAAACTATAATGCATAGGATCCAACTCCACATAATGCAACACAAGCTCCATTGCAATAGAGTTTGCCAACTCCCCCTTATTTGAGACTTACACAACTTCTTGCACAACCCATGTCAAATCCCAGCAACAGAACCAATCATTCAGCATACCAAGTGTAAAATGAGATGTTTCCAATGTACAATATTAGAGTAGGATGTAATCTTGTATAGTTAAGATCTGATAGAAAAGTAGGAGTAGACATAGCTCCTTTGGTAAAAGAGGAGAAAAACATAGAAGTAGAAAGAGAAAAATCACCTAGTGTAGAATAAGTATAAGTAGAAAAATTACTCAAAATTATAGAGAAGAGGTTCCACCTTTTCCTCAAAGGTTACATGAACCAAAAAAGCTAGTACAATCAGAGTTTGAGATTTTATCCAGCCTAAAAATCTAACAATCACAATTCCTCTTTTCTAGGCTATAAGATATGTCCTAATTTACACAAAAACCATACGTGAATTATGTATGAGAAAACCAGATCGAAAACTAGAAAAAAAAATTAATGTGATAGGTTAGTCAGTTGATCTTATGTTAGGAAAAACCTACCATAAAACATATTCAGACCCAAAAAGCCTTGTTTTAACTATAAAAATTGAAGGCTATCCATTTAACGTCATGCCCAAGGATACCATGCTGAAACCCAAACTCACAAATCTAAAACCAACAAAAAGTGTTCTTTAGTTGGTTGATAGGTCTATAGTACTCCCTGAAGGAATACTGGAAGACATTGTAGTTATAGTAGATGCGTGGAAATATCCCATAAATTTCCTGGTATTGTAATCAAAGTATGGATTGGGTGGTTATCCACTCATCTTAGGTAGACCTTGACTGGCAAAAATCGATGCCTACATGAGCTACATGAATGGACAATTGAAAATTTCTAATGGTCAGAATGTTAAAAATCTGATTATTTCTCCACCTGCCCAATTTGTTGACTTGTTAGGAGAACTTGATTGTGAAAATTAGAATGCTAGTGATTTATCAAGTATTCAATCCATAATGGCATTGGATGAGCTTGAGGATGAAAACGATGAGGAGAAATTTATAACATTATTTTTTTAAGGAGAGTCCTCCTACCCTCCTCTAGAATCGCCACTTGTTGGAAATAAATATCACCACATTAAACAAATTGAGGTTGAACCTCGAAGAATATTAAATGTAAATAATGAGTTGACACTTGTTTAACATGACAACTTGAAAGAGATATTATTCAACCATTCAAACGCTTTTGCTTGGAACTATTCAAGCATGAGGGGAATTGCTCCTGAAGTCTGCACTCATCATAATTATTTGGAAGAACAAATAAGACCTGTAAGATAGCCACAATGTAGGATGAAACCATCCATGAAGGAAATTGTTAAACCTGAATTGTAGAAACTCCTAACAATTGGATTTATCTACCCCATATCTGATAGTGAGTGGATATCATCTTTGGTGGTGGTTCCAAGAAAAATGGAAATTTGCGTATCTATGTTGATTACAAAATACTTAACACAACAATAAAGAGAGACCACTTCTCCCTACCATTTATAGATCAGGTCCTTGATACCTTACCGGGAAGAAAGTACTTTTCTTTCTTGGATGGGTGCAGTGGATATAATTAGATACATATTGGGGAAGAGAATCTAGATAAAACAAGGTTCACTTGTCCATGGGGAATATTATCTTGCCGAGTCTTACCCTTTGGTTTATTCAATACACCTACCACTTTTCAAAGGGAAATATTAAGTATTTTTTCTGATATGATTGGAGAAACTATGGAAGTATATATGGATGACTTCACCATTTATGGTGAGACTTTTGAGGAAGCCACAACAAATTTGGAAAAATTACTTTAGCAGTGTGGAGAAATTAATTTTTCCCTGAGTAATTAAAAATATTTTATGCTAATGTAGGAGGGGATAGGATTAGGAAATCATATTTCTGTAGATGGGATAAAGGTAGATAAAAATAAATTTGAGGTAATAAAAAATCTGCCCACTTCTCAAACTCAAAGAGATGTCTGAAGTTTCATTGGCTCTGTTAGATACTATAGGATATTTATATCATATTTCAACAACATTTCTAAACTTGTTAGAGTGTGAACACACCAAGTTCCAAAGCTGACCAGAAATGTCACGATCTAGTGTGAACACACATGGAGCTAGAAATGTCGGCAAAAGTTTTTATTTTTATTTTCCTCCTCCCTATTTTTCCTCCTATATTCTCTCCCCTTATTCCTCCTTCCTATCCCCTTATATCTCCTAACCTCCTTCCTATTTTCCTTGCTTCCATTGCGTAATATAGTTTTAATCAAACTATATATATTATGTATAAGTCAAGGTTATTTTTAGGAATATATTGGAATCAATTTTTTTGTAGTCTTCGTCTATGTTAGCTCCCTCATTCTGGTATCGGAGCCAAGTGGCAGGCTCATTTTTTGAGGAGGTCCACGAGGAGATCCACGGTCTACGCTGTTCGAAGGAGAGTAGGAGGTTGACTGACTAGCACTCAGTCCGAGGTGATGTGCAAAGTCATTTTTTCCAGGTAGTAGGACTGCTAGACACACAGTTCAAAGTGTGCACAACAAACAAAGTGGTACGTAAATCGAGATGCTAAGGTGGAGGTTGATGCAACTGCATGCAAATCAAGGTAGCAATCAACTGACACGTGGACGCCAGTAGGGCAAGACATGGCAGCCAAGAAGAGTAAGACGCAAACACGTGGTGAAAGTTAAGGGGCACGTATGTGGCAAAGGGGTCACTACGTGGCATCGAAACATTGGTTACAACACGACAAAAGTCGAGAAGGTCGATTTCCCAAAGGCAATCGACTTCGTATTGTCATGACGGGGTTTATAAATCCCATCTACTCCCATGCATAGTTCATGTGGGATAATACAATTCCAATTAAAAAAAAAAAACATGCAAAAGAACCATATTTAAATATTGCATTATTTTCTTTTGCTAGCATGTCGGGGGCTTAGCCCGAGTGGCGAAGGTGGAAGGTTTGTTGGTGATAGATCCCGGGTTCAAAACCTTTCGAAGTTTAAAATACAGGATTTGTTTTTGTTTTGTTCGATTCACCTGCTCCAGGAAGGAAGAAAAGGCACGCTATACCTTTGGAGTTTTAGTTGCGATCATGGGCGCATTGGCCAAGGGTGCTTGTTCGAATTCAACTGGTTGCGAGTTTGGCTCATACGACAACAAAAAAAAGGTTCAATTTTTTATTTAATTTGCTTTTAAAGTTAAATTAAACTTTATTTTAATATTAATTTAATAATTAAAAAAATGCTTTATAATTATTTTTAAAAGTTTTTTTAATAGTTTATTTATTTATTTATTATTATTATTCTTTTTTTAAAGCGAAAAACCCCTTGCGGGGCCGCCTTGGTCTGAGAGACCACGAACAAGGGGTTCTACACCATCAAAGTCACCCGAGAGTCGCACTCACCCTGCCCGCACCAACATTATCAATTGGATTTTGGATACCCAATTCAACTTTTTGGTAGGGTGGAGATTTGAACCTGGGACCTCCCTTGGAGGATTACCCTCTCCTCTCCAACTCACCTACAACACTTGGGTAAAACTAATTTATAGTGGAAAACACCCCTTTCGAGGTGCCACTTTCAATAGGTTGGGCATAGGAGGAATGGAGCCTTTTCGGCCTCTACCAAAACATAGGACATTCCTAACTATACCATATAACTGTAGGATGGAGACAAGAGGAATGAAACCTAGGTCAACCTCTACTAGCACCTAGGGCATTTACCACTGCAACACAACAAGCAAGTTTTTTAATAGTTTTAAAGCATATTTTAATTATTAAATTAAAAATATTAAAATGCTTTAAAAGGTTTAATTTTAAAACTTTATAAGAGAAATTGTGAACCTATTGCCCTAGAGGCAAAATTGTAAAATCGCCCAAGGGGCTTAAAAAACCTTGCAAAATTGTGTAATAGCCTAAGAGGCAAGCATTGTAAAAGGGGGAAAAAAAAGTGATGGGAAGCCTTCTGGAGCGCCCGTTTAGCGCTACCCCTTGGAACCCCGTTCAAGTCTGAATTTTTTTTGTAATAGCCTCAATGGTTGTATAGGAGTGAAAATTGTAACCTCAGAGGCACTAAGGGAGTTTTTTGTATTGATGCGTAGATGATCAGGTCTACCGGGTGTTACCATGCTTTATGCTCTTTGCTAGAGAGAGACTGCTGAGTCATTTGATGAGCGAGTTCGGAGAAACGGACTGCACGTTGTGTTCAGTCAGTTGCAGAATGTTGTTATAGCCCACCAAAGGAATCCTGATTCTGGTTACGAGGCTGACTTTGAAGACAATATATTTGGACAACGAGTGGAGGAGTCAGATTCAGTGGAAATTGCACCCGAGGAACATCCAACCAGTCAATGATAGTGATTCCCTTCAAATATTGGAGCCAGAGCTAGTTGAGCTAGTTGCCCTTGAAATCATCCTCATCAACGACGACGAGGATTCGATCACTGACAATTTTGGGCATCCAGTACTGGGAGATCCACAACAAGAAGAACAAGCAATCAGTGAGAGAATTAAAAAAACAAGATTTGATTTGAATTTGTAATTACTTTGCTTTGTAATTGCTTGTATTAGTCAAATCAAAGTTTATTTTTAAGCAGTAGCTATGGCCTCAAACACAAGTCTCCCAATTCCAGAATTCAATGGTAGTGATTACGAGTATTGGTCAATAAAGATGAAAACCTTACTAATTGGTAAAGGTTTGTGGGATGTAGTTGAAGAGGGTTACATAGAACCCTCTCCTACTGACTGGACCACTTTAAGTGTTGCTGATAAGAAATCTAGGAAAGAAGCACAGAAAAATAATTCCTCTACCCTGTATCATTTGCAAGCAGCCCTAGATAAAAGTATCTTTCCTAGAATTGCATCCTGTGTAACAACTCAAGAGGCGTGGAAGGCCTTGAAAGAAGGCTTCCAAGGGAGTGATCAAGTGAAGCAAGTCAGGCTTCAAACTTTGAAAAGAGATTTTGAGAATCTTAGGATGCAAGAAGACAAAAAAGTTGGTGACTACTGCATGCGAGTCAAAGCAGTAGTAGAAAAAATGATCACTCTCGGAGATGAAATCAAGCCAGAGACTATGGTGAAGAAAGTGTTAAGAACACTTCTTCCAAAGTGGAACCATGTTGCAATTATCATTGAAGAATCGAAGGATTTGTCTGCACTATCCTTTGATGCTTTGATTGGTTCTCTACTTTCACATGAAGAGAGATTGCAAGAATCTCCTTCAACCAGCTATGGAGGCGATGACAAAGCCTTCGTATCTCAAGAAGGAAGAGGCCAAGGTAGAGGTCAGCGAAGAGGCAGAGGCAAGAGCAACCCAAGAGGTGGAAATCCAAGCAGAGGAGGATCTCCCAGCAGAGGTGGAAGTCAAAATAGAGGTAATCAACAAAGCAGAGGAAGAAATCCAGGTCGAGGAAGAGGAAGTGACAAGTCAAAGAAGGTTTGTTTCAATTGTGGTAAACCAGGTCACTTTGCTCATGACTATTGGTCCAAATCCTCACAAGGAAGAAGTAGTCAAAGCAGTCAGTATGGCCATTTTGGTGAAGAGGAAGGGACATCTAATCTCTTTCTCTCTTATGGCCAATCAGATCAAAATTTGAATGACACCTGGATCTTGGACATTGGGTGTTCCAATCATATGAGTGGCAAAGAAGAACTCTTTGCTACAATAGATTCCACCTACAAATCTCGCATCAAGCTGGGAGATGACAAGTCATTGGTAGTTGAAGGCATTGGAGCCATGGAGGTTCCAACACAAGAAGGCATCAAACAGGTGAATGATATCTATTACACCCCTCAACTCCAACATAATCTTCTTAGTGTTGGTCAAATGATGGAAAATAATTATAAACTTGTATTTGATGAGGGTAGATGTGTAATATTTGATAAGAATGATGGTAATAGAATCATTACACAGGTACCAATGACTAAGAACAGGTTATTTCCCTTGAAGTTTGGCCAGCCAGGGGGAGTTCAATTGGAAAATATTGCTATTGCAAATCCAAGTGTGCTGTGGCACTTGAGATATGGTCACCTGAATTCAGCTAGTCTAAAATTGTTGACTTCTCAAGCGATGGTGACCGGACTTCCTAAAATTTAGGATCACAAGGAGGTCTATGAAGGATGTGCTTTGGGAAAGCATGCCAAGGCCAAGTTTCCATGAGGGCAAGCATGGAGGGCCAACTATCCACTTCAGCTAGTGCATTCGGACATCTGTGGTCCAATGCAAACAAAAAGTCTTGGTAACAATTCTTACTTTCTTCTTTTCATAGATGATTTCTCTAGAATGTGTTGGGTCTATTTCCTAAAACGCAAAGATGAAGCGTTTGATTGCTTCATTGATTTCAAAACAAATGTAGAGAAACAAAGTGGATATCATGTAAAATGTCTCAGAATAGACAGAGGAGGAGAATACTCTTCCAAAGAATTTTTGAAATTTTGTAAAGAAAATGGGATAAAAAGGTAGTTCACCACTGCCTATACTCCACAGTAGAATGGTGTGGCAGAGAGGAAAAATCACACCATTGTAGAAATGGCCAGATCAATGCTTCAAATGAAGCATCTGAGCAACATGTATTGGGCTGATGCAGTCAGAACCAATGTCTACATTTTGAATAGGAGTCCTACTTCAAGTCTGAAGGGGATAACTCCTTACCAAGCATGGTATGGCAAGAAACCAAATGTCAAACATTTTAGAGTTTTTGGTTCTTTGGCTTATGCACACATTCCTGATGAGAAGAGAAAGAAGCTTGATCCCAAGAGTCAAGCATGCATTTTTGTAGGGTATTGTGAGTCCACCAAAGCCTATAGACTCTACAATCCGAAGACCCAAAAGTTTGTTCTTTCTAGGGATGTGATTTTCGATGAAGGGGGAGAATGGGGACATCCAAGATTTTTTATTGATGATGAGTCCCATGATGCAGGTTCTTCACAAATTCAGCAGGTGTCACCCAAGAAAGGCAAGGACACACCCCCTCCAAGCCCAAGCAGACGTTCTACTTCAAGTTCATCAACAGCTTCTCCAAGTCCTTCTCCACAACGATCAATCAGTTCTTCACCGATGGATATTGATTCTCCATCCAGAGGTAAGAGAACACTCCAACATCATCCATCTTATCATATGTTGGATAAAAATTTTCAGAGAAGATATACTAGAAGTCAAGCTAGTGAAATGAGTTCAGTTTTGCAAAGACTTGAAAATATGCATTTGTATGGAGATGATGACTCCCAAGAACCTCGGGGAGATGTAGTCAACTATGCTTTGTTGACTAGTGCACAACTTGAACCTTCTAGCTATGAGAAGGCTTGTACTCAGAAGATATGGCAGGATGCCATGAAAGAGGAGATGACCTCTATAAAAAACAATGATACTTGGGAGCTGGTAGAGCTTCCTAAAGGGAAGAAGTGTGTTGGATGTAAATGGGTCTTCAAGACCAAATTCAATGCTGATGGAAGCATTGAAAGACATAAAGCAAGATTGGTAGCAAAAGGCTTCACACAGAAGTATGGCATTGACTATGAGGAGACATTTGCTCCTGTAGCCAGACAGGAGACAATCAGAACAGTTCTTGCTTTAGCTGCCCACAAAGGATGGAAAATCCAACACATGGATGTAAAAAGTGCCTTTCTCAATGGGTATTTGATAGAGGAGGTTTATGTTGAACAACCTCAAGGTTTTCAAGAGCAAGGTAAGGAGCACCTTGTTTATAAACTGAAAAAAGCATTGTATGGCCTCAAGCAAGCACCACGAGCATGGTACTCTCGCATTGATGGCTATTTCAAGGAATATGGGTTCACCAGAAGCAAAAATGAACCCACTCTCTACTACCTAAAGGAAGGGAAAGACATCCTCATAGTTTGCTTATATGTGGATGATCTCATATTTATGGGTAGTAATGAAAAGATGAATATGGAGTTCAAACACTCCATGATGAAGCAGTTTGAGATGAAGGATCTGGGCTTAATGCACTACTTCCTTGGCATGGAAGTTCACCAGACAGATACAGGGATCTTCATCTATCAACATAAGTATGCTCGGGACATGATTAAGAAGTTTGCCATGGAGCATTGCAAAGCAGTTGCAACTCCAATTGGACATGGGATCCAATTGAGCAAAAATGATGGAGCACCGAAAGTTGACGTGACCACTTTCAGGAGCATGGTTGGGAGTTTGATGTTTCTCACCAACACAAGGCCTGACATTCAGTATGTTGTTTCTCTTGTCTCACGATTTATGGCTAATCCATCTGAGCTGCATTTGCAAGCAGCTAAAAGAATTCTCAGATATGTAAAGGGTACATGGGATTTTGGAATCCATTACCACAAATGTAAAACTGTCAAGCTAGTAGGCTTCAGTGATAGTGATTGGGGCAGCAACATTGATGACAGGAAATCTACTTCAAGGAACTATTTTAGTCTAGGGTCAGGACTAATTACATGGAGTTCCAAAAAGTAGACTGTTGTAGCATTGTCCTCTACAGAAGCTGAGTATATAGCAGTCACATATGCTAGTACTCAAGCCCTATGGTTGAGAAAAGTGTTGGAAGAGATTGGAGAACAACAAAGTGGTCCTACAAGAATCTACTGTGATAACATAAGTGCCATTCAGTTGGCATATAATCCAATCCACCATAGCAGAACAAAACACTTTGATATGAAGTATCACTTCATCCGAGACATGGTGGAGCAAGAGATTGTTGAGCTTAAATTTTACCGCACTTTGGAGAACGTTGCAGACATCTTCACCAAAGGCATGGCTAAAGCTCAATTTATAAAGCTGAGAGACTATCTAGTCAGTCCTCTCAACTTTAAGGGGGAGAGTGTTAGAGTGTGAACACATCCACATTCCAAAGCTGACCAGAAATATCACGATCCAGTGTGAACATGCATGGAGCTAGAAATGTTGGCAAAGGCTTGAAATGTCGGCAATCAATTTTTTTCTCCTCCTCCCTATTTTTCCTCCTATATTCTCTCCCCTTATTCCTCCTTCCTATCCCCTTATATCTGTTGAGCAAAGTGTAGCAAACAGTATTGTCATTGTTGTCAACACAGTCAGACAAATTTATTGATGCAATGGACAAGAGTTTATTGAACAGTAAGGTGCAGCCAAAGTACAATGGATAGGAGTTCAAGTGTTGAGCAAGGTGTTGTAGGAGGATTGTCATTGGTCAATATAGTCAGTTAGATCTAATGATGCAATGGACAGGCAGTTCAGAAGTCACTCAGATGCAGAGGATAAAGTTCAAAAGTTAGTCAGATCATGAGTCCTTAAATGATAGATGCACAGAAACAGAAAACATAATTCAGAATGAGAAGAAGTCTTCAGAACCTGAGATGTCAAGAAGCGAAAAGGTTTTTTTTGAAAACCAAGGCAGTCAAAATAAAAAGTTTTATTTAAAATCATGGATAACAGATTTGAAATGGGTTTTTCTTAAAACCCAAGTTGGCTCTTCGTTTCGTTGAAAAAGATGCCCCAGTGATGAAGATATTTAATTTTAAATATTGAGTTTAAATTTTAAAGGTTTTTTGTGAAAACCAAGGTAGTCAAAATAAAAGGTTTATTTAAAACCATGGATAACAGACTTGAAATGGGTTTTTCTTAAAACCCAAGTTGGCTCTTCGTTTCGTTGAAAAAGATGCCCCGGTGATGAAGATATTTAATTTTAAATATTTAGTTTAAATTTTATTTTATTTAAAATTTAAATTAGAATATTAAATTAAATTAAAAGGGCCGACGTGTTACTATTTCGTGGCAATAAGCTACAGGAAGGTGACGAAGGTGGAGAAGAGTTTGAGGCCGACAAAGTTAAATCTGGGCCGACGGATTTTAGGGTTTGGCAGCCGACAATTTCTAGGGTTTTGTAGCCGACATTCTTAGGGTTACAACCGATGGATTTTAGGGTTTGGCAGCTGACAAATTCTAGGGTTTCTCAGTCAACGTTCTTCTAGGGTTTGCCTCTAAAATTTCTTCTATAAAAGCAAGGGTTCTTCGAGTTTGAAGAATGGGGTGTTAAGATAAAGTGGGAATGCGAGCATAGTGTTTGTGAAAGTGAAGTTCGTGTTGAGCAGAGAGCAGAATGTGAAACGACACAGTGTGCGAAGCGTGTGCGCAGAGAAAGCAGAGTGTGCAGAGAAGCGTGAAGGGCAAAGTTGATTGCAAAGTCTGGCTGTAGCAGTGCAGCAGACTGTGTGAAGTGATTACGCAAGAGAGAGCAGAGTGCATAGAGATTGCAAAGGTGATGTAGACCAGTTAGAGTCTTGCAATAACAAAGGTATATGTCAAACATTTTTTATTCAATATTGAAGTCCAATTGGTGCCGGCAAATTAAGGGGTTGGTGCCTCTTTCCAGCTTGGTGCCGGTAAACAAATTGTCCAGCTTGGTGCCGGCAAATTAAGGGGTTGGTGCCTCTTTCCAGTAGGGTGCCGGTAAAATAGGAGTTGGTGCTCCATTCTCGTTGAAGCAGATAAAGTTAAGGGGTTGGTGCTCCTTCCAGTTGGTGCTGGTAAACAAATTGTAAAGTTGGTGCTTTGCAAGAGGTTGGATTTGGATGGGAGTCCAAGCAGCCATTCTTTTTGAGGAGTAGCCATTTTGGTGAACCTCGTTAAAAATCTGTGTTGTGTGATGTTCTCTTGCGGTACTTATTATATTTGTTTATAAGTTTTATCTGCTGCAAATTTTTTTGAGCTGTCTATTCATGTTTTGGAATGCTACACTGATTCACCCCCCCTCTCAGTGTCATTGTGATTACAACAATTGGTATCAGAGCCAAGTTCCCAGTTTAGGCTTAATCAGTCTGGGTTGATCTTGGATTATTACACAAATGGCAAAGAAAGGCAAAAGTGGAACCATGAGACACAAGAAGAAAAGAACACACAGGGTCATGAAAGAAAATGAAGATGAATCAAACAGTGGAGAAAAGGCCAAGAGACAACTCGATCATGATGCAGGTTCTCTAGGTACAAAATTTTTTATTTGCGGTCAACTCGGTCATAATGAATGTCAGTGCCATGGTTCTAATAGCAGTGAAGTTGAAGATGATCCATTCAAAATTGGTAAAGAAACAGATTTAGAACAAGAATATGATGAAGAAGAAAGTGATGCAGAAGCAAATTGGGAACATAAACTAATTTCAGCTCTGGTTAAAAAGGTTGAGGATGCAGAAGATATAATCACCAGCTTTGAAAGTACAGTATGTAAGATTACAAGAAAATTTCTAAAAATCTCGAAATGCGCTTAACCATGAAATCGGAGTATTGCAAAGAAGCTAGAAGAAGAGATAGACGGTCTAAGAATACATATGTAAGAGATGAATAAGAAAGTTAATGTATGTAGCAAACATGAAGAAGATTCCAACAAAATAGTTAGCAATCTGAAGCTGCAAATAGAAGAGTTCAAAAGGATTGAAGAAACTCTTAGGTCTCAGATCAATGAGAAAGAGACTATTTGCTGCAAACAAGAAGAAAAGATTATCTCTTTGAAGAAACAACTGGAAGAGGCCAATACAAATCTTAAATTCGAGAAGAGCACAGAATTGCTAGATAAAATGATAAATTATCAGAGAAGCTCCACGGATAAGCATGGTCTTGGGTATGAAGCTGAAAAACCCCCATCGTCCAAATATGCAGAGAAAAAGGAGCTCACCGTTGAAGGATCAAAGCATAAAAAGTCTGAAGTTGAACAACCTTCATCATCCAACTCTACAGAGAAGAAAAATTTCACTATTGAAGGGTTGGAGCAAGAAAAGATTAAAGTTGTATCTTCAAAAGAAAGAAAATATCAAAGGAGATTTACAGCAAAGCAGCCACAACAAAAGAGGTTCTACCACTCTCATTTTTTTCATGCTAACACTTTTAATGGCTATTGTTTCAGATGTAACCAGTATGGTCACAAGGCAACTTATTGTGGATTAAATAATAAATCAAAGAGTTATGCTAGTCAAAATACATCTGCATATCTGAGTGAACACTTTGTACAATGTTTTCAATGCAATGGTCATGGGCACATAGCAAGGTTTTGTCCAAGCACTTCGTATCAAATCTAAGGCAAAACAGTAGATTTCATAAGACGCAAAGAACACAACACAGACAGGGAATAAATCAGGTTCATAGAAGAAAGGAAAATAATCATTCATCATGGATGCATAAGAGACAACCACACCAGAGAGATATTCGAGTTCACACAATGATGCAAAATAGGGACGCAGGTGAAAAATCCAAGCCCAAGGTCAAGAAAGTCTGGAGAAAGAAAGAAGAGAGGAAATCGTGTCTCCTTGAACTAAAGGAGACTGGCTTCTTCTGCCGCACTAAGCAACTCCAGGTAACACATCCTCAAGGGGAGCATTTTGAAAAAGGTTTTATTTTATTGCTCTTATATGTTTGTTGGATTAACCTGAGGATGAAAGGCAAGTAGTAAGGAGGAGTTGCACTATAGTTGTTTAAATTTATTTCAGTTCATATGGTTGTTTGTGGAAGTGCCATGAAGGCTGGAGATTAAATGGAGAGTCGCCACCATTTCTAGTATTGTTGTATGTCATTGCTGTACTGTTGATGGTTCTTACTATAACTGTTCAAAGCCATGAAATGTAACAGTTCAGATAATTTGATTAGTGAAAGAATGATTGCCCCAGCTGTGTATTTGTGTTTCGATAATAGCAGCATGTTTTTGTTTGACGCTTGATGTGAAGATTGTCAGATCTTTCATGACACCTTGGTGAATATATTTAATTCACAGACAGTTTTGTTTTAACTATTTATTTAATGCCAATCCAAGGATAAGAAGCTTGAGGCTGAGTAAGGTGCACTACGGTTGGCCATAAAGTGTTTGACAAAATGTCTTCTTCCGACATGCATAGTTGAAAGTAAGAGTTGGCAGTAAAATTGTAGTGCTGGACAAAAATTGGTACATAAGTGAGTCACTTGTCAATTCTGATGACAAAAGTGAAATCAGCATGTTGAATGGGAAGATTGAAGAAAAAAGTTTTTAATGAGCAGCCAGATGATTTCCAGCCTGGTGATGAATAGTTGAGTTGCTTTCATAGTGGTTGTTTTGATCAAGTTAATGCTTTTCTTGATACATGATTTGGGCTTACTCCATTGAGTTTGATTTGAGCAAGTTATTCTTTGCCTTGGTGATTTATGTTGGTGGTTGTCTTGTTCAAATACCTTTGGAAGGAAAATGATGTCTAATAGTTTCCTTTTTCATGTAGTGATTGGTTGAATGCTTCAAGGTTAATCTTGAGTTGAATGATGTTGGTTAAACCTTGTCTATAAGCATTGTTGCTAAAGCCCTAATTGGTTGAGAAAAGATGTTGGTTGTGCTGTGGTACAGTGTTTGGTACTTGCACAGAGTTGAAAGTGGATTGAGGTAGCCTGCTGGATTCTCACTGCAGAGAGAGACAAACAACTGTCATTGGGTTCAAGCTTGTTGAGAATATATCCAAGATGCATGGTGAAGTTGTATGCAGATGTTGCTGGCATTGCAGTAACAAAAAGTTGGCTATATAAGATTATTGTATGCCTTCACTAACAGTGGACAAGTTTGAGTTTGCAAGATAACAGAGGGTAGTTGCACAGAAGACAGTGGTTCAGTCATGTTCTTACACATGTTATATTGGTGAAGTTGATGGTGATGGTGTCATTCACTGGTTATTGCTGCTATTCACATTGTTGATTTTATTGATGCCTATTATGCTTATCATGATGTTGTCAATCGGTGAAATGAAGTGGTCTTGGACTCAGGGGGAGCATTTGTGTATTTGTTTTTCTTCTTGTTCATGCTTGGAATATTTGCTAATTGTAATAATTTGTGTCTAAGAATGTTGTGCATAGACTCAGGGGGAGTCTGCAGCAGCCCTTTGGTATTATTGTCAAAGGGGGAGAAGATTTACGAGGAAAATTGCACATGTGTTGCCAACAATTCCAAAGGGGGAGATTGTTGAGCAAAGTGCAGCAAACAGTATTGTCATTGTTGTCAACACAGTCAGACAAATTTATTGATGCAATGGACAAGAGTTTATTGAACAGCAAGGTGCAGCCAAAGTACAATGGATAGGAGTTCAGTGTTGAGCAAGGTGTTGTAGGAGGATTGTCATTGGTCAATATAGTCAGTTAGATCTAATGATGCAATGGACAGGCAGTTCAGAAGTCACTCAGATGCAGAGGATAAAGTTCAAAAGTTAGTCAGATCATGAGTCCTTAAATGATAGATGCACGTAAACAGAAAACATAATTCAGAATGAGAAGAAGAAGTCTTCAGAACCTGAGATGTCAAGAAGCGAAAAGGTTTTTTTTTGAAAACCAAGGCAGTCAAAATAAAAAGTTTTATTTAAAATCATGGATAATAGATTTGAAATGGGTTTTTCTTAAAACCCAAGTTGGCTCTTCGTTTCGTTGAAAAAGATGCCCCTATGATGAAGATATTTAATTTTAAATATTGAGTTTAAATTTTAAAGGTTTTTTGTGAAAACCAAGGTAGTCAAAATAAAAGGTTTATTTAAAACCATGGATAACAGACTTGAAATGGGTTTTTCTTAAAACCCAAGTTGGCTCTTCGTTTCGTTGAAAAAGATGCCCCGATGATGAAGATATTTAATTTTAAATATTTAGTTTAAATTTTATTTTATTTAAAATTTAAATTAGAATATTAAATTAAATTAAAAGGGCCGACGTGTTACTATTTCGTGGCAATAAGCTACAGGAAGGTGACGAAGGTGGAGAAGAGTTTGAGGCCGACAAAGTTAAATCTGGGCCGACGGATTTTAGGGTTTGGCAGCTGACAATTTCTAGGGTTTTGTAGCCGACATTCTTAGGGTTACAGCCGACGGATTTTAGGGTTTGGCAGCTGACAAATTCTAGGGTTTCTCAGTCAACGTTCTTCTAGGGTTTGCCTCTAAAATTTCTTCTATAAAAGCAAGGGTTCTTCGAGTTTGAAGAATGGGGTGTTAAGATAAAGTGGGAATGCGAGCATAGTGTTTGTGAAAGTGAAGTTCGTGTTGAGCAGAGAGCAGAATGTGAAACGACACAGAGTGTGCGAAGCGTGTGCACAGAGAAAGCAGAGTGTGCAGAGAAGCGTGAAGGGCAAAGTTGATTGCAAAGTCTCGGTGTAGCAAAGGCAAGCAGACTGTGTGAAGTGATTACGCAAGAGAGAGCAGAGTGCATAGAGATTGCAAAGGTGATGTAGACCAGCTAGAGTCTTGCAATAACAAAGGTATATGTCAAACATTTTTTTATTCAATATTGAAGTCCAGCTTGGTGCCGGCAAATTAAGGGGTTGGTGCCTCTTTCCAGCTTGGTGTTGGTAAACAAATTGTCCAGCTTGGTGCTGGCAAATTAAGGGGTTGGTGCCTCTTTCCAGTAGGGTGCCGGTAAAATAGGAGTTGGTGCTCCATTCTCGTTGAAGCAGATAAAGTTAAGGGGTTGGTGCTCCTTCCAGTTGGTGCCGGTAAACAAATTGTAAAGTTGGTGCTTTGCAAGAGGTTGGATTTGGATGGGAGTCCAAGCAGCCATTCTTTTTGAGGAGTAGCCATTTTGGTGAACCTCGTTAAAAATCTGTGTTGTGTGATGTTCTCTTGCGGTACTTATTATATTTGTTTATAAGTTTTATCTGGCTGCAAATTTTTTTGAGCTGTCTATTCATGTTTTGGAATGCTACACTGATTCACCCCCCCTCTCAGTGTCATTGTGATTACAACAATTGGTATCAGAGCCAAGTTCCCAGTTCAGGCTTAATCAGTCTGGGTTGATCTTGGATTATTACACAAATGGCAAAGAAAGGCAAAAGTGGAACCATGAGACACAAGAAGAAAAGAACACACAGGGTCATGAAAGAAAATGAAGATGAATCAAACAGTGGAGAAAAGGCCAAGAGACAACTCGATCATGATGCAGGTTCTCTAGGTACAAAATTTTTTATTTGCGGTCAACTCGGTCATAATGAATGTCAGTGCCATGGTTCTAATAGCAGTGAAGTTGAAGATGATCCATTCAAAATTGGTAAAGAAACAGATTTAGAACAAGAATATGATGAAGAAGAAAGTGATGCAGAAGCAAATTGGGAACATAAACTAATTTCAGCTCTGGTTAAAAAGGTTGAGGATGCAGAAGATATAATCACCAGTTTGAAAGTACAGACAGAAGATTACAAGAAAATTTCTAAAAATCTCGAAATGCAGTTAACCATGAAATCAGAGTATTGCAGTAAGCTAGAAGAAGAGATAGACGGTCTAAGAATACAGATAGAAGAGATGAATAAGAAAGTTAATGTATGTAGCAAACATGAAGAAGATTCCAACAAAATAGTTAGCAATCTGAAGTCGCAAATAGAAGAGTTCAAAAGGATTGAAGAAACTCTTAGGTCTCAGATCAATGAGAAAGAGACTATTTGTTGCAAACAAGAAGAAAAGATTATCTCTTTGAAGAAACAACTGGAAGAGGCCAATACAAATCTTAAATTCGAGAAGAGCACATAATTGCTAGATAAAATGATAAATTATCAGAGAAGCTCCACGGATAAGCATGGTCTTGGGTATGAAGCTGAAAAACCCCATCGTCCAAATATGCAGAGAAAAAGGAGCTCACCGTTGAAGGATCAAAGCATAAAAAGTCTGAAGTTGAACAACCTTCATCATCCAACTCTACAGAGAAGAAAAATTTCACTATTGAAGGGTTGGAGCAAGAAAAGATTAAAGTTGTATCTTCAAAAGAAAGAAAATATCAAAGGAGATTTACAGCAAAGCAACCACAACAAAAGAGGTTCTACCACTCTCACTTTTTTCATGCTAACACTTTTAATGGCTATTGTTTCAGATGTAACCAGTATGGTCACAAGGCAACTTATTGTGGATTAAATAATAAATCAAAGAGTTATGCTAGTCAAAATACATCTGCATATCTGAGTGAACACTTTGTACAATGTTTTCAATGCAATGGTCATGGGCACATAGCAAGGTTTTGTCCAAGCACTTCTGTATCAAATCTAAGGCAAAACAATAGATTTCATAAGACGCAAAGAACACAACATAGACAGGGAATAAATCAGGTTCATAGAAGAAAGGAAAATAATCATTCATCATGGATGCATAAGAGACAACCACACCAGAGAGATATTCGAGTTCACACAATGATGCAAAATAGGGACGCAAGTGAAAAATCCAAGCCCAAGGTCAAGAAAGTCTGGAGAAAGAAAGAAGAGAGGAAATCGTGTCTCCTTGAACTAAAGGAGACTGCTCTTCTGCTGCACTAAGCAACTCCAGGTAACACATCCTCAAGGGGAGCATTTTGAAAAAGGTTTTATTTTATTGCTCTTATATGTTTGTTGGATTAACCTGAGGATGAAAGGCAAGTAGTAAGGAGGAGTTGCACTATAGTTGTTTAAATTTATTTCAGTTCATATGGTTGTTTGTGGAAGTGCCATGAAGGTTGGAGATTAAATGGAGAGTCGCCACCATTTCTAGTATTGTTGTATGTCATTGTTGTACTGTTGATGGTTCTTACTATAACTGTTCAAAGCCATGAAATGTAATAGTTCAGATAATTTGATTAGTGAAAGAATGATTGCCCCAACTGTGTATTTGTGTTTCGATAATAGCAGCATGTTTTTGTTTGACGCTTGATGTGAAGATTGTCAGATCTTTCATGACACCTTGGTGAATATATTTAATTCACAGACAGTTTTGTTTTAACTATTTATTTAATGCCAATCCAAGGATAAGAAGCTTGAGGCTGAGTAAGGTGCACTACGGTTGGCCATAAAGTGTTTGACAAAATGTCTTCTTCCGACATGCATAGTTGAAAGTAAGAGTTGGCAGTAAAATTGTAGTGCTGGACAAAAATTGGTACAGAAGTGAGTCACTTGTCAATTCTGATGACAAAAGTGAAATCAGCATGTTGAATGGGAAGATTGAAGAAAAAAGTTTTTAATGAGCAGCCAGATGATTTCCAGCCTGGTGATGAATAGTTGAGTTGCTTTCATAGTGGTTGTTTTGATCAAGTTAATGCTTTTCTTGATACATGATTTGGGCTTACTCCATTGAGTTTGATTTGAGCAAGTTATTCTTTGCCTTGGTGATTTATGTTGGTGGTCGTCTTGTTCAAATACCTTTGGAAGGAAAATGATGTCTAATAGTTTCCTTTTTCATGTAGTGATTGGTTGAATGCTTCAAGGTTAATCTTGAGTTGAATGATGTTGGTTAAACCTTGTCTATAAGCATTGTTGCTAAAGCCCTAATTGGTTGAGAAAAGATGTTGGTTGTGCTGTGGTACAGTGTTTGGTACTTGCACAGAGTTGAAAGTGGATTGAGGTAGCCTGCTGGATTCTCACTACAGAGAGAGACAAACAACTGTCATTGGGTTCAAGCTTGTTGAGAATATATCCAAGATGCATGGTGAAGTTGTATGCAGATGTTGCTGGCATTGCAGAACAAAAAGTTGGCTATATAAGATTATTGTATGCCTTCACTAACAGTGGACAAGTTTGAGTTTGCAAGATAACAGAGGGTAGTTGCACATAAGACAGTGGTTCAGTCATGTTTTTACACATGTTATATTGGTGAAGTTGATGGTGATGGTGTCATTCACTGGTTATTGCCGCTATTCACATTGTTGATTTTATTGATGCCTATTCTGCTTATCATGATGCTGTCAATCATTGAAATGAAGTGGTCTTGGACTCAGGGGGGAGCATTTGTGTATTTGTTTTTCTTCTTGTTCATGCTTGGAATATTTTCTAATTGTAATAATTTGTGTCTAAGAATGTTGTGCATAGACTCGTGGGGAGTCTGTAGCAGCCCTTTGGTATTATTGTCAAAGGGGGAGAAGATTTACAGGAAAATTGCACATGTGTTGCCAACAATTCCAAAGGGGGAGATTGTTGAGCAAAGTGCAGCAAACAATATTGTCATTGTTGTCAACACAGTCAGACAAATTTATTGATGCAATGGACAAGAGTTTATTGAACAACAAGGTGCAGCCAAAGTACAATGGATAGGAGTTCAGTGTTGAGCAAGGTGTTGTAGGAGGATTGTCATTGGTCAATATAGTCAGTTAGATCTAATGATGCAATGGACAGCAGTTCGAAGTCACTCGGATGCAGAGGATAAAGTTCAAAAGTTAGTCAGATCATGAGTCCTTAAATGATAGATGCACAGTAAATAGAAAACATAATTCGGAATGAGAAGAAGAAGTCTTCAGAACCTGAGATGTCAAGAAGCGAAAAGGTTTTTTTTTGAAAACCAAGGCAGTCAAAATAAAAAGTTTTATTTAAAATCATGGATAACAGATTTGAAATGGGTTTTTCTTAAAACCCAAGTTGGCTCTTCGTTTCGTTGAAAAAGATGCCCCGATGATGAAGATATTTAATTTTAAATATTGAGTTTAAATTTTAAAGGTTTTTTGTGAAAACCAAGGTAGTCAAAATAAAAGGTTTATTTAAAACCATGGATAACAGACTTGAAATGGGTTTTTCTTAAAACCCAAGTTGGCTCTTCGTTTCGTTGAAAAAGATGCCCTGATGATGAAGATATTTAATTTTAAATATTTAGTTTAAATTTTATTTTATTTAAAATTTAAATTAGAATATTAAATTAAATTAAAAGGGCCGACGTGTTACTATTTCATGGCAATAAGCTACAGGAAGGTGACGAAGGTGGAGAAGAGTTTGAGGCCGACAAAGTTAAATCTGGGCCGACGGATTTTAGGGTTTGGCAGCCGACAATTTCTAGGGTTTTGTAGCCGACATTCTTAGGGTTACAACCGACGGATTTTAGGGTTTGGCAATCGACAAATTCTAGGGTTTCTCAACCAACGTTCTTCTAGGGTTTGTTTCTAAAACTTCTTCTATAAAAGCAAGGGTTCTTCGAGTTTGAAGAATGGGGTGTTAAGATAAAGTGGGAATGCGAGCATAGTGTTTGTGAAAGTGAAGTTCGTGTTGAGCAGAGAGCAGAATGTGAAACGACACAGAGTGTGCGAAGCGTGTGCACAGAGAAAGCAGAGTGTGCAGAGAAGCGTGAAGGGCAAAGTTGATTGCAAAGTCTGGCTGTAGTAGTGCAGCAGACTGTGTGAAGTGATTACGCAAGAGAGAGCAGAGTGCATAGAGATTGCAAAGGTGATGTAGACCAGTTAGAGTCTTGCAATAACAAAGGTATATGTCAAACATTTTTTATTCAATATTGAAGTCCAATTGGTGCTGGCAAATTAAGGGGTTGGTGCCTCTTTCCAGTTGGTGCTCGGTAAACAAATTGTCCAGTTGGTGCTGGCAAATTAAGGGGTTGGTGCCTCTTTCCGAAGAGGGTGCCGGTAAAATAGGAGTTGGTGCTCCATTCTCGTTGAAGCAGATAAAGTTAAGGGGTTGGTGCTCCTTCCAGCTTGGTGCCGGTAAACAAATTGTAAAGTTGGTGCTTTGCAAGAGGTTGGATTTGGATGGGAGTCCAAGCAGCCATTCTTTTTGAGGAGTAGCCATTTTGGTGAACCTCGTTAAAAATCTGTGTTGTGTGATGTTCTCTTGCGGTACTTATTATATTTGTTTATAAGTTTTATCTGCTGCAAATTTTTTTGAGCTGTCTATTCATGTTTTGGAATGCTACACTGATTCACCCCCCCTCTCAGTGTCATTGTGATTACAAAAATATCTCCTATCCTCCTTCCTATTTTCCTTGCTTCCATTGCGTAATATAGTTTTAATCAAACTATATATATTATGTATAAGTCAAGGTTATTTTTAGGAATATATTGAAATTAAAAATTTTGCAGTCTTCATCTATGTTAGCTCCCTCAAAACCCTTGAACATATTGTTATCAAAAGATGTAGATTTTGTCTTGATAGATGAATGTGAACAAGCATTTCAAACTTTAAAAGAAAGACTGACCACTGCTCTAGTACTGAGAGGTCCAAATTGGACCATTCCCTTTCACATATATACAGATGCATCCAATAATGTGATAGGGGAAGGACTGTGATAGAAATATGGTGAAGAATTTTATGCCATTTATTTTATCAGTAAATATCTTATAGGTGCTGAGTTTAATTACACTTTCATAGAGAAATAATTTTTTGCAGTTGTTCATGCTATTAACAAACTTTGTCATTATATTACAGGTTACAAGGTTTTTGTGCATACTAATCATGCAGCCATCAGATACCTGATGAACAAACCCATAATTAGTGGAAGAATTATTAGATAGCTTTTACTTTTGCAAGAATTTGATATTACGATTGTTGATAAACAAGGTAAAGATAATGTAGTTGCAAATTTTATTTCCAAAATAATACCTCCATATCATACATCCACGAAAGATCAATTTCCATATGAACATTTGTTTTCTCTTGATGAAAAAATATCATGGTATGCAGATATGGCTAATTACTTAGCCAATGGTAGAGTATCCCCTACACTCTTATCACGTAAAAATTAGACATTAATAGAGAAGAGTGTAGCCTTTTCATGGATTGAGGGTTGCTTGTTTAAAATCGATCCAGATCAAATCATGAGAAGGTGTGTTGCTAAAAATGAAATTGCAACAATTCTTAAAGCTTACCATGATGAACCCTGTGGTGGCCATTTTATAGGTAAAAGGTCTGCATTTAAAGTATTGTAGGTTGGTTATTTCTAGCTTGTACTATTCAAGAATGTAACCAAACATGTGAGTCAATATGACCAATGTCAGAGGATGGGTATACCATCTCTTTGAGATGAAATTCCTCTTCAGCCACATGTGCACATTGAGCGATTTGACAAATGGAGAATGGATTTTGTAGGACCCATTAATCCATAGTTAGCAGGTAAGAGATATATCTTAGTTTGCACTAACTATCTGACGAAATGGGTTGAAGTGTAGGTATTACATGATTCTAAGGAGAAAAATTTAGCAGATTTCATATTTGCATCCATATTCACACTATTTGGTGTTCCAAGAGAGATCACTACTGATCAAGGACCCCAATTCACTTCGAAGCTAATATAGGAAATAATGCAGCAGTACAAAATCAGGTACAACAAGACCACTCCTTACCATCCTCAAGCAAATGGACAAGTAGAAGTCACTAACTGTGAGTTGGAAAACATTCTGATAAAAATGGTGTAGCAACATAGGAAATATTAGGCTATGAGATTACTAGAAGCAGTCTAGGACTACAAAAATACCTAGAAAACTACCACTGGTTTTACACCATTCTAATTGGTATATAGAAACAATGTTATGATGCCTATAGAGTTTGAAATCAAAACTCTTAGAAATACAACAAAACTAAATCTAAATCTGGATTAAGCACATAAAGGATAGATTCAACAATTTAACTAGCTAGATGAGTACCAACATGATGCTTTGCATTGAACATAAGTCATTCAAAAATAGATAACGCGATGGTATGATCATCACATTAGATAAAAATAGTTCAAGGTGGGAGAATGGGCATTATTGTATGATTCTCGGTTCCAAGAGGAAGGGAAAGTTCATGCAATGCTGGATGGGTCCATATGAGGTGATTGAACTAATAAAAATGGTGTTGTTTGTGTTAGAATTATTGATGGGAGAAACAATGTGTTGACAGTCAATGGTGATATATTGCAGCCATATCATGCATCTGAATATTATGTGATTGAGGCCAGAATAGGCATGGGAAAAATTCCATTTGATTGAATTTTTGAAACCTTTTTAGTAATGTGTGAGCACATGTTTGTCCACATGACCCAAAAACAATTTATTTTGTTATTAGTCCTGAATTTTTCTTTATTTAGTTGTTTTTGTTTTGCAATAACGATGCCCTGAATGTAATCTATAGGCATCCTGGGAAACCTAGGCCTATCAGCCACATGATCCATGAATCTACGTATTTCTAGATTTCTAGGAGGTTAATTCCAGTAGAAGTACATTCATCCCCATATGAAGTGGGATAACCATTCTTGGACGTGTATGTGGGTATTTTTGTCTTAATGAAGAAAAATACACAAATTCTAGTTCACATAGTAGATGATGATGTTGTCCTTGAATAATGAATGCTATCAGTCTGATCAACCGAACGTGATAAACTATGGACACACCAAAAAACATTTATTATTCAAATAATGGGGAGGAACTTGACTCCAAAATATCATAAAGGTACTTGACTCCCGTTATTGAAGATTTCCAAATAAAAAAGGCACCTGATTTCTAGAAAAAAGATGCTTGCCTTCCATTTTAATAAGTGTCTGACTTCTAGTACATGAAAATTCAGTATCAAGAAACGGTCAAAGCCACATCAACATTTTATCCACATGATCAAAATTCAAACTTCTCATGGATAAAAATATTTTTTTCTATTGGAAATTTATGCATGTTCCAAGATAACCAACAAACGACTTCCAAGGATCAATGTATGTTGTCCCACAAACAAATATTAATTTAATATTTTTCTTGCATTGTTTTTAAGAAGAGAACCTCAAATGAAATAAATTGTAGCACCCGAGAAAGAATTGTTCAAATAAGCATTTCATCACATGGGAAATACGTACATCATTGTTTTTTCTAGTAATTACAGTCATCATGAGATAACCAATCCGTTCATGCCATGAGTGTCTACATATCATGCACAAGTGAAATACTAATTAGGTATTTACTTAATTTTATATTTTATATGTATATAATTTTCATTAGAAATATATTCCTATCAATAGTGTCATCACATTGTTTGAAAAATATCCATCCAATCATCGTACCCAACTCTACATTTTTCCATGTGCCAGTAAGGAGTTAGGTAAAAAGTTATAACAATCATCCATTTAGAAATTTGGCACATGATTTTATGATGTTTACACAAATCATCATAATTATTTCTAATTATGGTGCAAGGGTGCTTGATTTAACTAATACGTTTGCATTGAAAAAATATGTTAAAACAAACCTGTGAGCAAGGGTAAGTTATAGAGAAAAACCAAAAAAATCAAAAAAATTACAGATGAAAACATAGAGTAATTTTCCATGGGAGGATATTCCATAAATCACCACCTTAAGAAAATGAATCCAAAGACCTTTCAAGGGTTACTGAATGTCGCCTGGTTGGTCAGAACCAAGATGCTGAGGCAACCAAGGAATTCATAGAATCTTTGAGGGATGAGGTTTTTCGAATGATAGGATTGGAAATTCCAATAATAAAATCCCCCATTGTTGTGGTCATCGATATCCCTCAAATAGGGGATTGAGTATACAAAGATGATAACTCTATGAATTACGTAGAGAGATTTTTTGGGTAGCCAACGACATACTTGATGCATTATGGATTGTGAAGGTAGTACCTCCCAGATATCTAGAGCTAATTTTTTGAGTAGATCAATAGATTCTTCACCTGCACTGGTAGGCACTCATGGCTCAATGCAAATAATTTTTATTTTCTAAATCATCTGTTACATGGGATAAAATCAATGTCCCCTATTATTTAGCATGTGCCCTAAGATATGAAGCTAGGCAGTATCAAGCCGAGACAACCACTACCTTGGAACACCATGGGTTGATTTTAGCCCTAATTAGGCATGCAGAGGCACATGCTATTATTCCAAAATAATAGGATACAACAAAGGTGCTTGAATCCCATGGTCAATTGATTGTAGGGCATCATGACTAATATAATTGATGCCTACCTCCCATAATAATCAATCAATAAGGGAGATAGGTAAAATTTCTTCTCCTTGTTTGTAGCATTTTAATGAGGAAGCAGGACCAAGCTTGTTAAGACTTGTTCATACAACAAACTATCCAAGGACAAAAAGTAGGACAAAGAAAGTGTCCTTGGTTACCCCCAGTATGTCTAGTGATGAAGAAGTTATGGTAATAATTGAGGATGAATTTATTGCTCAGGTTCTGCAGAACATGGTCGACAATGAACCTTCTCTCCTAGGAGTCCAAGAAGGAGATCTGTAGACACATTTGCAGATATTGAAGAAGCAAGCCTGCATTTGGGAAGGAAATTATAAAACAGAGCATGCACTCTTTGAAGTGTCTAGAAAAGCTGCTACATAAAATAATTGGATTTGTACAATACCATCCACCAACTACAAAACATGGTGTAGTAGTTGGAATCATAGGTTCAACAAATAGAGGCTAGTCAACCAGCTAAGGTTGATGCTATTGTTTAAATAGATTCGACAATGGAGGTACCTACGACTTCTCCAAATTCTGAGAAAAATATTGCTTCTTCTAGATAGTTTTAATATAATACAAAAAAAGAAGCTAGCTTAATAGCTGAAGTACGAGACATTTTTAAAGCCTCTTCTAAACAAACTATGAATAACAAGAGGACCCAATTCCACAAACAAATCCCCCTATAGTGGATATTGAAGATAGTGAGGCTAAGGAGTAAGCTGAAATATATGATGCTACCCAATAATATGGTAAGCTACGAGATGACCAACCAAGAGTGGCACAGTCAACTGATGAGGCCTAAAAATACTTCATTTTTACACTATGTTTGACATATAAAAACTGCCATATTACCAAACATGATAAATTTAATTGCAAAATAGTTGATTAGAATATATTATTTGTTAATTATTTGCATGATTTTATGTTTGGAACATTATACCCCTTTTTTGACTATTTTAAACATTTTATGCATTGTTTCAGTTGATTAAGTAGCAAATAAAACATGTATCCAAATGTTGTATGTTGAGTAAAGGAGACCCTAGGATATTTTTCATTATTGTCAACATGGTCTAGGTATACTTGTAAAAGGTCAAAAATGAGTATCATGTCAATTTTGGTGTCATACTACAATAAAATTATATTTTGATGGCATGAACAGATTCCTCTCGTCGAGAACTACAACTTTATTTTTTGAAGCAAGTCAATCCGAGCTATAGATTTGAATAAGAATAAAAAAGAAATTAAACTAATCAACCAACCTGTAATGGGTTGTTTTATTTAAAATTCCTCCTTCTCGATTGCCATTGGTTATGAGACGTTTTTCCTCCTAGCAAAGTTCTTTCTCCTTCTTAGTTTCTTCTATTTATGAGACATTCATCCACCTAGCAACATTATTTCTCCTTCTCGATTGTTGCTGGTTATGAGATGTTCATCCTCCTAGAAACATTCTTTCTCCTTATCGATTGCTGCTGGTTATGAGATGTTCATCCTCCTAGAAATTTTATTTCTCGATGTTCACACAATGAAACTGAGAGGGGGGGGGGGTGAATCAGTGTAGTTATTTAACTTCAAAACAGCAACATTCAAATACTGAAGCACAGAAAACTTATAAAACCAGAAGAACAAAATGAGAGCACACCACAACACACAATATAACGAGGTTCACCAATTTGGCTACTCCTCAAAAATTAACCGCTTGGACTTCAATCCAAATCCAGCTCTTTGCAAAATTTCAATTTTACAACTTCTTTACCAAAATCCACTGGAAGGAGCACCAACCCTTGTAATTTTCTGCTGCAACAGATGGAGCACCAACCCCTAGTACCAAGCACCAACTTGGACTGCAATTCTAATCAAATCAAAATGACATAAAAATGTCTTCACTACTAACTCGACCCTGACCGGGTCCGTAATTTTAACCAACCTCTCGCACAATCTCATGTCTCTGCTTATTTCTCTATATAGACCCTCTTTTCATAACAATTCCCTTCTTGCTGCAACAACTTCTATCTTTCTTCAACAATTTCTCTTTACAGCTATTCATTTATATACATCCAATCCGACACGCAGTCGAATCATATACCCAACCTGCTCGAATTCTTTTCTCCCGCAAATAAGTGGCTGTTCGAAACTGACTGTTCGAAACCCTGCAATACGACGTTTCGATTTCTTGTGGTATGGCTGTTTTGAATGCTGCAAACATATCTTCTCGAAAAGCATATCTTGATCCTTCATATTCGGCTCTTTGAATACAAGCAAAATGTCTGTTCGATTCCATGAGTGCGACCGTTCGAAAAATGAAAAAACTTTTTCGAAAACCTTTCGATAATTTATATTTGATTCTTCGAATACATGCAAACGGCTGTTCGAATGCATGACTAACACTTGTCAATCAGAATCGCAGATCCGACATCGCTACATTTTATGTAACTCGGTCGCATGATGTCTTTTATGACACGTGTCACCATGCCTGCTTTTTCGGCTTTTACCTGCCAACCTGTCGCCTATCACGATATCGCGACATTTTTAACTTATGCTGACGTCACCCTGAAGGTTGTCACGAAATCGCGACGTTTTCGGCTTCCAGTGGCTTTTCTTTCATCCTGTCGCGAAATCGCGACACTTTTCAACTTTGCTGACGTCATCATCCTTCTTGTCGCGAAATCGCGACGTTTCCGACTCTTGCTGACGTCATCATCTTGCTTGTCATGAAATCGTGACACTTTCGGCTTCCGTACACTCTTCTTTGCCAGCAGCAGCGAAAAAGGAACATGTCGCGAAATCGCGACACTTTGCTCTTCCGTACAACTCTCCTTGCCAACTCCAGCAAAAATGGAACATGTCGTGAAATCGCGACACTATGCTTCATGCAATGGCAAAATTTTTACATCTTTGTGCCTTGTGTTTTCACCTTGCCTCTTTTCATGAAATTTTGACTTGTAATATCATTGTCGCATCTTTCACTTCTACACTTTTGACTAGTAGCGAAATCGCTACAACTTAGTTTCTCTTTGTTTCAACATGTAGCGCCATCGCTACACCTTAGTTTCTCTTTGTTTCAACATGTAGCGAAATCTTTAACATGCATGGAAATCGCTACTCTCTTCATTGCAAGCTCCTTTCCTCCATTTATGTCACGAAATCGCGACACATTTTCTCTCTCCTCGAAAACTCGACATGTCACGACATCGTGACATTTTGGCGTGCATTTTCTCTCTCCTACTTTTTGTCGCGAAATCGCGACACATTTTCTCTCTCCTCAGCAAAAACTCGACATGTCGCGAAATCGCGACATTTTGGCATGCATTTTCTCTCTCCTACTTTTTGTCGCGAAATCGCGACAGAAAACATGTCGCGATATCGCGACAGTTTTCTTCCTTGTCTCTTTCTCGCCAATTTTCGAATCTGGGTTACCTCTCGTTTTGCTTGAAACTTTCTGCACTTGATCCGACCGACCTCTCGAACCGCATCAATCGCATCAACTGTCCGTGTTGACAACAATGACAATACTTTCTCAATGCTTTTGCTGCACCTTGCTCAACAATCTCCCTCTTTGGAATTGTTGGCAACACACAGCAACCTTGCTCAACTTCTTCTCCCCCTTTGCCAATAATACCAAAGGGTTGCTGCAGACTCCCCCTGAGTCTCTGTACACCATTCTCAGGAAAATATCGTTATAGTTAGCAAAAATCATAAATATAAGCAAAACTATAAGTATATGCATGCATGCACCCATTGAGAATGTGATCCCTAATTATAGTCAGTTCTTGGGAATTGTGACCACTCCCAACTTATTCCTAAGGTACTCAAAAACATCCTTGGGCAATGGTTTTGTGAATATATCAGCTACTTGCTCTGTAGTTGGAACAAAATCCAACTTGACCTCTCCTTCGCAACTTTATCCTTCAAGAAATGATATCGGATTGCAATGTGTTTGGTTCTTGAATGCATAATCGGATTCTTGGATATGTTGATAGCACTAGTGTTATCAAATTTTATTGATATTGGCTCTTTGAAGTGGATACCAAGATCTTTCAAAGTTTGTCTCATCCATAATATCTCGTGTACAAGCAAGTTGTGGCCGCAATGTATTCTCGCCTCCGCAGTGGATAGAGAGACCGATTCTTGTTTCTTGTCGTGCCATGCTACCATCTCGCCTCCAAGATAAAATGCTCCTCCACTTGTACTCTTCCGGTCATCAATGCACCTTGCCCAATCTACATCAGAATATGCAATCAAAGTGAAGTCTTTGCCTTTTGGGTACCACAACCCATAATCCATGGTACCTTTGAGGTACCCGAAGATCCTTTTACAACTGTGACATGAGTTTCTTTGGGACTTGCCCGAAATCTAGCAACCATGCATACCGCCCGTAGTATATCTCGGTCTAGTAGCCGTTAAATACAAGCAGGCTTCCAATCATAGACCCGTACATTGTTTGATCCACATCCTGGAGATTTATCATCCTTGCTCAACTTGGCACTCGTTGTCATAGGAGTGCTGACCGGTTTACTGCCTTCCATTGTGAACTTTTTCAGCATTTCTTTTACATATTTAACTTGAGAAATAAAAATGCCTTTTTCATTTTGATTGACCTGCAGTCCTAAGAAATAAGAAAGTTCACCAATCATTGACATCTCAAATTCTTTTTTCATTTTAATTGATATGTCTTTGCAATATTCATCCATGCTGTTGCCAAATATTATGTCATCTACATAAACAACAAGAACAATAAGATGACCCTTCTCTGCTTTGACATATAAGTTGCTATCCACCAAACCTTTCTTAAACCCTTGTTTAATTAGATAATTATCCAAACCTTGCATACCATGCTCGGGTGCCTGCTTTAATCCATATAAAGCTTTCTTTAACCTACAAACAAAATCTGGATTGTCACCAAGTTGGAAGCCATCTCGGTTGTTCAATGTAAACCTCTTCTTCCAGCTTTTCCATTCAAAAATGCTGATTTTACATCCATTTGATATACTTTGAAGTTTTTATGAACTGCTAATGCCAAAAACATTCTGATTGCCTCTAGTCTGGCTACCGATGCAAAAGTTTCTTCAAAATCAATGCCTTCAACCTGAGCATAGCCTTTACATACCAATCTTGCCTTATTTCTGACAACCTGCCCATCTTCATTCAATTTATTTCTAAAAACCCATTTAGTGCCAATTATGTTTTTATTTGTTGGTCTAGGTACTAATTCCCATGTATTGTTTTTCTCTATCTGATCTAGTTCTTCATTGATTGCCTTCATCCAACTTTCATCAGTGCTTGCTTCAGCAACATTTTTAGGTTCAATACTAGATAACAGAGAATAGTTCCTCACTGTTGTTCTTCTTTTCCGAATACCATCCGTGGGATCCCCAATAACTGCTCACTTGGATGATTTTTCTGCCAGCTTGCCTGCTTTAAATTTCCTCGTTTTCTTCTTCTTCGTATTCAGCTTTTACACCATCCTGGATCAATTTTCTGATTCTTCTCTCGTTTCTTTTTCATCATCACCTTCAATGACTTCTTCATACATAGGGTAGTTTTCTTGATAAGTAGTTTCTTGTTCTCTACCTTCATCAACTTTCACATCAAGCACTTTCAACAATTTTCTTCAACCTCTTGTTGTAACATGTGTAGGCCTTGCTTTTTGTTGAGTAACCAAGAAAGATACCTTCATCAGCTCTATCTTCAAATTTACCGAGGTTATCTTCAATCCGTTTTATGTAGCACTTGCTCGCCAAATACTTTGAAATGTCTTGTTGTTGCCTTTCTGCCAAACCACAACTCATAAGGTGTTTTGCTTTCATGTGGTCTCAACATGCACCTGTTTTGAATGTAAACTGCAGTATGAACTGCCTCTTTCCAAAATCTGTCAACTATTTTGTTTTCTCGCCAAGCATTGTCCTTGCCATTTCCTGCACCGTTCTATTCTTCCTTTCTACAACACCATTCTCACCGAGGTGTCCTAGTCGCTGAAAACCTGTCTTCTTATCCCATGTTTTTGACAAGTATTCTGCAAATTCTTCGGAGATAAACTCTCCTCCCCCGTCTGATCTTAGGCATTTAATTCTTTTTCCCGATTGATTCTCAACAAGATTTTTGAAGGTTTTAAACATCTCAAAGGCTTCCGACTTGAGTTTCGTAAATAGTACCCATGTCATTCTTGAGTAGTCATCTATACACAGCATAAAATATTTGTGTCCATTTATGCTTTCAGCTCTCATGGGTCCACATAGATCAGTGTGAATTAGTTCTAATGGCTTGCTAGTGAAGTATTATTTTGCTTTGAAGGTGGCTTTGGTTTGTTTTCCATTTTGGCATGACTCACGGATGCTATTTATAGTGTTTGCCAATGTTTGGTATATCTCTAATCGCTTTTTTTGAACCGATTTTTGCCGGATTGTCAAAACTAATATGCCCAAGCCTCTTGTGCCATAGCCGGTTTTCATCTTCCTGTCCCATCAAGCATGTTCCTTCTACAGTTTTTGAAAGTGTATACAGATTTCTTGAAGTTCTCAGTCTAGTGGCTATTAACTTTCCATTTTTTGTCTTTCTTACTTCACAGCCCTCCTTCTTGAAGATTACATCATGACCTCTCGTCACATATTTGACTTACACTTAGCAAGTTATGCTTCGGGCCAATTACAAACAAGACTTCTTTTGATTTTATATTGCCATCACCGATCTTGACTGATCCCTTTCCAACAATCTTTGCTCCATCATTATTTCCAAATTTCACGTAACCACCTTCATAATTCTGTAAATTCTCAAACTTTTGCTTGTCACTTGTCATGTGACTGGAACAACCACTGTCAAGTATCCAAGGTGCTGATTTGTTCTGAGCTTTAAAAGCATTATGGACAATCAAAGATTCCTTTTCTTTCCATTCTGGTTTGATAGCAGCTTTTGCTACTTGTTTTGCCTTTGTCCTTTCATTAGCATGTGCCTGTTTTTCAAGAAATTTTTGGTTTTGTTTCAACCCACTTGGCTGAGATTTTCTACCCTGATAATTATTTGATGCAAAAGTGCTTCTGCAGTTTCTAGCAATATGTCCAAAATTATGACAATTATAACATTCAACCGCATAATTCATTAAAGGAGAAAAAACATTTCTGCCGGTAAAATTCCTTTGAGATACATTATGCCTCGCAATCTGAAATCTTATGGCCATAAGCATTGCATTTAAAACAATAACCATAAAATGCATGATTAAACCTCGGGTGCCGGTCTTTGCCAGCTTGAAGTAGGAGCCATGACTCTTCTCCTCCTTGGATGTGTGACTTTTGTGAATCCATCTTTGTCAGTATTCTTCTTGAATCTGGCATTATTGTTTTCTTTTGCATGATTTGGTTTTTCTCGGTTCAACCCTGATCTTTTCTTCTTTCTTTATGGGTTCTATATTCAAGTTCTTTGAATCCTTTGAAGATTCTCCTTCATCAAAGCCTAAACCAAATTTTATGCCATAAGGCCTTTGGTTATTTAACATTTTATCCAGCTTTACAAATACTTTCTTCAAACTTATGAAAACAGCTTAATTTTCTATTCATCTCCTCTAACCGCATCCTTAACATAACAATGTCTTCCTCTAGCTTGCCGCATTCAACTGTCTTTACAGCTAATTGTTCATCAAGAACTTCATACATTTTCTTGAATTCCTCTCGTCCGTATTTTCAGATTGTTTATTATGTCTCTGGCATTCTCTAATTTCTTTGAAAATTTCTTATTCTTCTTCCTTTCTCGCACTCAACTCTTCAAGTGCAACAACCAATTCTCCTTCCAAATACACTTCAACTTCATCCTTGGAATTTTCATCACCTTCCCGATTTTTCTCTCGTTCTTTCTTCTTCAAGTGCCATGAAAAGAGCTTCACCTCCTTCTTCTTCGTACTCCTCATCCGTGCTTTCTTCGAACTCGCCGACATTCTTGGTTATGAAGCTTTTCTTCTTGAAGTTGTTCTTTCTAAAATTTTGTTTCTTCTTCCAATCACCTTTTTCTTGGTGTGAACCTTCACCATTTTTGGTTCTCTCCTCGCATTGGACATTTGGCCGCAAAATGACCGACTCCTCCACAATTGAAGCATTTAAAAGGTAGCTTCCCTCTATATTTTCCTTTTCCTTTTGTGAGTTTTCGAACAAAATTGGCTTCTGTTTCATCCAGTTGTTCCTTCATCCTCGGATTCATGTTCAGCTTTTACATTCTTGTGTGCTTTAAAAGTCGCTTCTCTGTCTCGTAGACTTGGTTTGTCCTATTCTCATTTCATATGCCGTCAGTGGAACCATGCAACTCATCCATGCTGAAGTTGTTTAGATCTTTTGCCTCTTCTATTGCAGAGACTTTGGAATTAAATCTTTTGTGAAGTGTTCTGAGAACCTTTTTCACAACAACTGCATCATCAATTTCTTCACCGAGTCCTCTGATTGCATTAATAATTCCGTTGACTCTCAAAATATAAGTCTCTATGTTTTCATCTTCATTCATTTGCAGTGCTTCGAACCGTGCTCGATGAGTTTGCGCTTTGCTTCCTTAATCTTACTCTCTCCTTCATGGATGCTCTTCAGCTTTATCCCACATGTCTTTTGCTGATTTACAACTCATGACTCTTATCGGTTCACTGTCAACAAGCCCACACATTATGGCATTCTTAGCTTTGGAGTTGTTCTCAAATTTCTTTTTCTCAGCAGTATCCGTTGGAGGAGTAGTGGGTGCTGTGTATCCACTATCTACAGAATCCCAAATATCATATCCCAATGCACTCAGATATGTTTGCATTCTCGAGTTTCCGTAAGGTGTAATTTGTTCCATCAAATAAGGGAGCTTTGTTGGATGAAAATCCTTCACCGCCTGCCATTGTTTCTTCCAAGATCTCCTTAGCTGATTAAGCTTGTACAAGGAACCTTGCTCTGATACCAATTGATGTTCACACAATGACACTGAGAGGGGGGGTGAATCAGTGTAGTTATTTAACTTCAAAACAACAGCATTCAAAGACTGAAGCACATAAAACTTATAAAACCAGAAGAACAAAATGAGAGCACACCACAACACACAATATAACGAGGTTCACCAATTTGGCTACTCCTCAAAAATTAACCGCTTGGACTTCAATCCAAATCCAGCCTTTGCAAAATTTCAATTTTACAACTTCTTTACCAAAGATCCACCGGAAGGAGCACCAACCCCCGTAATTTTCTGCTGCAAACGCATGGAGCACCAACCCCTAGTACCAAGCACCAACTTGGACCGCAATTCTAATCAAATCAAAATGACATAAAAATGTCTTCACTACTAACTCGACCCTGACTGGTCTGTAATTTTAACAACCTCTGCACAATCTCATGTCTCTGCTTATTTCTCTATACAGACCCTCTTTTCACAAAGCAATTCCCTTCTTACTGCAACAACTTCTATCTTTCTTCAACAATTTCTCTTTACAACTATTCATTTATATACATCCAATCCGGCACGCAATCGAATCATATACCCAACTGTTCGAATTCTTTTCTCCTGCAAATAAGTGGCCGTTCGAAAACGACTGTTCGAAACCCTGCAATACGGCGTTTCGATTTCTTGTGGTATGGCTATTTTGAATGCTGCAAACATATCTTCTCGAAAAGCATATCTCGATCCTTCATATTCGGCTCTTTGAATACAAGCAAAATGTCCTGCTCGATTCCATGAGTGCGACCGCTCGAAAGCCGAAAAAAACTTTTCGAAAACCTTTCGATAATTTATATTTGATTCTTCGAATACATGCAAACGGCTGTTCGAATGCATGACTAACACTTGTCAATCTGTAACTACAGATCTGACATCAGTTACATTTTATGTAACTGGCTGCATGATGTCTTTTATGACACGTGTCACCATGCCTGCTTTTTCGGCTTTTACCTGCCAACCTGTCGCCTGTCACGATATCGCGACATTTTTAACTTATGCTGACGTCACCCTGAAGGTTGTCACGAAATCATGACGTTTCCGACTTCCAGTGGCTTTTCTTTCATCCTGTCACGAAATCGTGACACTTTTCAACTTTGCTGACGTCATCATCCTTCTTGTCACGAAATCGTGACATTTTCGACTCTTGCTGACGTCATCATCCTGCTTGTCGCGAAATCGTGACACTTTCGGCTTCCGTACACTCTTCTTTGCCAGCAGCAAAAAAGGAACATGTCACGAAATCGCGACACTTTGCTCTTCCGTACAACTCTCCTTGCCAACTCCAACGAAAATGGAACATGTCACGAAATCGCGACACTATGCTTCATGCAATGGCAAAATTTTTACATCTTTGTGCCTTGTGTTTTCACCTTGCCTCTTTTCATGAAATTTTGACTTGTAATATCATTGCTGCATCTTTCAGTTCTACACTTTTGACTAGTAGCGAAATCGCTACTCCTTAGTTTCCCTTTGTTTCAACATGTAGCGCCATCGCTACACCTTAGTTTCTCTTTGTTTCAACATGTAGTGAAATCTTTAACATGCATGGAAATCGCTACTCTCTTCATTGCAAGCTCCTTTCCTCCATTTATGTCACGAAATCGTGACACATTTTCTCTCTCCTCAACGAAAACTCGACATGTCGCGACATCGCGACATTTTGGCGTGCATTTTCTCTCTCCTACTTTTTGTCGCGAAATCGCGACACATTTTCTCTCTCCTCAACGAAAACTCGACATGTCGCGACATCGCGACATTTTGGCGTGCATTTTCTCTCTCCTGCTTTTTGTCGCGAATCGCGACAGAAAACATGTCGCGATATCGCGACGCTTTTCTTCCTTGTCTCTTTCCTCGCCAATTTTTGAATCTGGGTCACCTCTTGTTTTGCTTGAAACTTTCTCGCACTTGATCCGACCGACCTCCGAACCGCATCAATCGCATCAATCTATCTGTGTTGACAACAATGACAATACTTTCTCAATGCTTTTGCTGCACCTTGCTCAACACTTATCA